>JACCHW010000092.1:0-632323 GCA_018907185.1 Platyscapa corneri | reverse complement strand
GAATAAATCAATAAACACTTAACTTCATACTTATAAACATATCTTTTCTCAATCTATTATGTATCGAGTTTTTAGATTCAATTTACTAGATTATGTATATTTCTCAACAATATATGAATGCCAACATAAATTGCATAATTAATATTATTATCATTAGTGTTTTGAACTATAATAATGTTTTGATACATTACAAACGTTATAAAAACATTTTTTATACAACTTTTTTATAGAAACATAATGTAAACATATTAACTTAAATCTATTCAATAGTATACTAAAGACTACGCCTTACTTGATTATACAAAGTTAACTTATATTTTTATCGTTTAGTAATAAGAATAATAGTAAGGTAAATATTTCTAATACCTTCGCTTTTATTTACTTTATACTTATTTTACTCTGATTATATACACTTCTTGTTTGATTTTCAACTATTTGAGTAGCGCCTTTAAAGAGGGATGATTAGGGTTAGTGGCAATTAGATCGAGTTTTTCTGAGATGCAAATAAACACACACGTTTTCCTTGCTTTGCTTCCTAGTCCCCTCTTTCGTTCTCCGCCCTTGCTCTCCCTGCCTCTTCGCTAATTAGATCGAGTTTTTCTGAGATGCAAATAAACACACACAAAAGAATAAAACAAAATAAACTTATATTCTACATTTATTATATAAACTTAAAAATCTAGTATAATTAGATATTGCTGCAAAATATTAACAATTAAAAACTACAACGCTCTTATTATTTACTTATTAACTAATACTTATTATACAAAACTTATATTAGTAACGCACTTAATTAACACTATCTTTACAATAAACACTGGTTTTAAAATTGTTCTTTACAATAAGCACTTAATGACAACTTATAACTATTGAATGAACAGATAAACCTAGATTTAAATGAGCATGACTACGAGAATGTACTATGTGAGTGTGTGAGTGTTCACTTGTGAGAATGTGTTGTTAATTATTCATAAGTGAGTGTATCGTTGAGTGAACGATGATGTGCTGTTTATAGATGAGGATATGAAAGCACCATCATCTTCTCCCCTTTTCCCATTTAATACAAATAAGACCTTTATCCTCAATCCACTCTATTAGTCTTCTTCATTCTGTATTTATTGTCTTCTCCATAGCGATTCTATGTTCCTTTATCCCAGATATCTATCCATACCCCTTTTCCCGTCCTAGCAATAAAATCACCGCGTAAGGCAAAAGGTTCTCCTTTCACTTTTTCATACAATTTCTCCAAAATTTCAAAATTTTCCTTTCTTTTTCTACGTATATATACTATTATTATATTTACACTAATACCCTTTATTTAAATTTTGGCCAACATAATTTCTTCGTTTATCTCTTTTAACTATATTATTTTTAAAATTTTATTTTTTTTAACTGCAACAACCATCTTTCCCTTAGCTCTTCCTTTTCAAAATTCCTTTCTAGCATAACTAAATACATATTTATAATTTTTTAACTTCTCCTTAATTACATTATTTTTTTTCCTCTACCTAAGTTTCGACCACCCCTATCATATCCTAACTCTGTATATCTTCCCATCCTTTTTTATTTAAATTCTGTAAACCATCAATATTCCAACAGCCTAAACTCAATTTATTATGTACTTTCTTTATCTTACTTCTCGATGTTTCTTGATAATCCTACCTTTTTGTTTGTGTATCGCTTTAAAATCACTGTTTTTTTGTTTCGCTGTATGTCCAGGATTCCTCATCTCCGTGGGCTAGAGGCCGGAGTTGATTCCTGCGTCGTCGGACAGGTGCGGTGCGCTTGCCAAGCAAGTGTGGTGCGCCGGTTGAGCGGTGCGCACGGCGCTCGGGAGGCCTCATCCGGTCTCATCGTAGGCCGATGGTCATGGTGCGCTCCGGTGCGGCGCTCGCTGGGCCGGAGGCTTACCCTGAGAAGGGCGGTTTGGCGGCGCCGAAGCTGTTGCGGGCTTCGGGCCTCTCGCAATGTACGCGGCACCTAGGTATCAGGTGCACGCGACTTTGATATTCGCCCTGAGAAGATCAACTTGGGCTGCGAGGTGCGGAAAAGGCTACGGCGTGGACAGGAAGCAGACTCCCTGTGGCTACAGCCTAGTGTCCTTCTTCGCTTTCCCGAAGATTCCGCTCTCTGCCCTTAGGCAAAGGACATAAGGCTTATATACTTTTCCCGAGCGGGAAGTCGAGCGTGCAGGGCAGCACTTGTTTGATGCGTTCGGACCTGCATGTCGAACACGTCGAAACGCGCGGCTGGGGCCTTCCCAGCGGCCATCTACCTCACCGATATAAGCCGGGCCTCTACCGACTCAAGTCGCCTAAACGCATTTACGGCCCCCAATCATCCGTCGGGCGACAGGTGCCAAGAACCGCCCGACCCGGATTTTCGCTTGTATTGGCGGGGTTCCTGTCTTCTTTTTATTGTGCCCGGCCGCGCCCCGCCCGGTTGACCCGGCGCGCGTCACCTTCAAGTTGTATATCCTAACTCTGTATATCTTCCCATCCTTTTTTATTTAAATTCTGTAAACCATCAATATTCCAACAGCCTAAACTCAATTTATTATGTACTTTCTTTATCTTACTTCTGGATGTTTCTTGATAGTCCTACCTTTTTGTTTGTGTATCGCTTTGAAATCACTGTTTTTTTGTTTCGCTGTATGTCCAGGATTCCTCATCTCCTATTATGTTGTAGTTGTTATAATCATAGTTTTCACCCTTTCCTTACATTTCTACATTTTTCTCTACATTTTCTCCAGCCAATTCTACCCCCCCCCCCCACCATCCTCTATTTTCTTTTTCTATTTACCATACTTTTTTTATTTTTATGTTAAATTCTAAATTTTTTCTAAACTATTCCTTTCTTTAGTCCTGCTATTAGTATATTATTTTTTCTTTTCTCTCTCTCTCTCTCTCTCTTTATTCACTTACAATTCTAGTTTCTCAATCTGCTTGTCTCCTAAATTATTCGGTATCTTTCCCCCCTCTCTGTTTATTCTACTTCACTTTCTTCTCTTTCTTTTTCTAACTTTTTTATTTTTTACTTACCTTTTTTTCTTCTCTCCTTTCCTCTTCATTGCTTTTCTTTCGTTCATTTTTTCATCTCTTTTTCTTTTAAGTTGATCCTATTCGGTATTTTACTTATATTATTCTTATGTATTTTCTCTTTTTTTCTCTTACTTCTCTTTCTCTATTTCTTTTTCCATTCTTTTTATTTCTTCTAAATTTTTTTCTGTTTTTGCCGAAATTTTATTTATTTTTTCAGTTATTTATTCACTCACTTCTTTCTGTACGTCTTCTTTTGTTTTTTTCGTTTAATATTTTCTTAAAATTCTCTTATATGCCATTTTCTATCTTTTTAATAATCATTTTAACCATATTTTTACATCTGTTTTCATTTCAATATGCATCCTTAACTTTTGATTGAGTGATTCGACATAATTGTGCTATCTTTTTTTATCATTTCTCAAAATATTTCTAATATCAGAGTTTTTGTTCATTGTATGACGCCTTTTATATTCGAAGCTCTTACTATATGTGAAATTTTTCTCTCTCCTTGCTAAGGTTTGCTCGCACGCTTGGCCGTTCGTTTTGTTACAAGCCGGCCCCGTGCTTTCTCAACCTCAGATTCCTTTTCTGCCTTTTCTTATTCATTACTTTTTCTTTACTTTATATTCCACTCTTGCCAAATCCCTATCTTTTTTTCTCTCTATTCCAACTCCACTTTTTACACAAACTCTTTCTTTTTTCTTTTTTAATTAAACAAATATACTTCCATTATATTATTCCATATTCTTAGTTCCCTGGTTCCAAATCAGATCTATCCATTATGTTTTATATAGAACAGTATATAAGCAATTTCTATGAGAACATCCGAACTCTTCAATTATATAAAAGGAACTAACAGCAAATAGGACTCTCTTGCTCATTCCTCAATCTTACACACTCACATACTAATTCTAAATCTAATAAACTCACTCGCTATTTACTCTAAATCTCAATATAAATCTGAATCTTAATGTTAGTTACTTCCCTACTTGACATAATGAATAAAAATAAATACAATATAAAACTTAAGTGATTTATTCTTATAAAAAACCTTCAAGTCCATACTCTCTTAACGATTAGATGTGCATGAAATAACTACGTGGAATTGAGAAGATTAAATAAGATTTAGTTTAAGGAATGAAAATATAGTTTCAATTTAACAAAAACGTAAGGTAAAAAAAAACTTAGGGAGTAATAGAAGAAGCTGCAAGAAAAATTACTAAAAAGATTTTGAATATTTTGGTATCTCGTTAGAAATATTGATTTTCGTAAAACAAGTTTTGCTTTCAAATATGAATATTCCATTATATCTCAAAATAACTTGTCGTGACCCAAAATATTTTACTGCAAAGGAAGTGAGGACTTAGAAAGAATAAAAAGAAAATATTTAAAATGGTGTTTAGAATTAGGCATAAATAGTCCAGAGACTGTTCGGATGTTGGAATCAAAAAAATAAGATTAAGCTAAAGGCAAAAGTAAAGCTCGTGTGATTAGTAAAAACAAATGAAGAAAGTAAACAGATGTATGTGTCTACATAAATTACATATATTATTAGACGCACCATTGACATAAATACTTAAATGAGATAAAAATAGAGAAGTAAGGTGTTACATAAAGCGTAAAATTAAGTACTGTAATCGTAATACCAATATAATATATCATTCAATGAAATAGTACTACTATTGCTATTTATTGATAAAATGTGTAAAATATATATAGAATTAATACTGAGGTTTAAGAGTGACGAGTAATTAAACCAAAATATATTTGGTCTATTTGCGATTAAGAATGTTCTTCTTACAACAAAGAAAGGTTTATTATATATATTTATATTCTAATATCTATATAACAATATATAGCTAGCGTGTTACAGTTCTTTCAAGACACATTGCATGTAACGATATTGAAAGAAAATAAAAGTAAATGGAAATAATTGAGGAAGCAGTTAAGATAAACAGAAATTACAAAAATATGATTAATTGAAAGAAAGAAAATTTTCGTACATACGTATACAGGGAAAGATAATACGGGAAGAAACATAATAATTAAGAAACAAGGAAAAGCAAAATAGTAAGTATCAATTGCAAAATTGAACCAACTATAATATAATATATAATTTGAACAAATAGGTAGTAACACGTAGAGAGTTGAGATTATAAAATTAATGGCAGAGTAAAAGCATATTACGGATCTATAGTAATTAAAATAATAGAAGAAATTAAAAAAATATGAGAAGTAAACAAACGAAAAATGGATGATCTGAAAACGCAATAAAAGAATATAAAAATATAAGGAAAGTATAGATGATTTCGATTCATAGGACATAATAGAGGAAATGAAAAGTGCTATTATAAGCAAAACTTTGGAAATATATAAAAATGGAAGAACGAGAACAGAGATGAGAGAGTGAAAATACACAGAGAAAGTTTGAAAAGAAAATAGAAGAATATATGAATACGGTTGACCTTCTTTAGTAATGGGATTCGTGACAATTTGTGCTTTCCAGAAGTACAAAGCTGGCTCTCCAGTTGTGGAGTTTTCTTGGTTCTCGTTTTTAATTTTTAGTGTGACGATCCAGTTAGGCCGTTCGTAAGTGCCTTCTAGTATCGTCTGATTCGTATTTTTATTGTATACTCTTAGATTGTTTCTGTCTAAGAGTATATCTAGTCCTGCATCTATGTGTAGTTCGTCGAATAGATTCTCCCGGAATACGTTGATGTCCGACTCCTTCGTAAGTCGGTATTCTGGGCGCCATTTTGCTACAGGTGATTTGGAGTACTGTCTGCTGGAATTAGATGGACTACGTGAGCGGTCGTTTCTTGGCATAGATAGAGATCTTATTCCAAGCCGGGAAAATTACTGAAGATCTACTTTTTCCATCGTTAGCAAGTAGAGGTAGGTCAAAGTTTACCCTCTTGCTAAATTTGAGGGTTGGCTTGTACTGGCCAACGGATCAGCTTGAAGAGGTACGGCCGCAGGCAACATGTTATTAACCATGTTTAGAATTCTTTCGAACATAGCGTCCTGCCTTGCGGTTGCCTCGGCTTGCATTAGTGCTGCCTTTTTGTGGTAATGAAGAAAATCATTTAGTCGTCTAGATATTTTCTTCGTTGCCCTTTTATTTTCCATCTCGTAGTTTCTATCCATATGGAAAATACTTCTTGGTCAGATGTCATTTTAAGTGGTAGAACAACATACTATTTCTGCCACCTTGAATATTGAGATATTCGTATGTTGATTTGTAATAGAGACACTAGTTTCTAAAAAACTACCATCGTTACTGTCGAGAGACTTCTAATCTTATAGTCCTCTTCAGTTCAATGAACTAATCTCAAAAGAAATTTTCTCTACTAGTTTCTAGAGGAGAGTGTACTCCTACATGTGGAAAATCAGACTGAGTCCGATCTCCCGATTCATAAGACATAATAGAGGAAATGAAAAGTGCTATCATAAGCAAAACTTTGGAAATATATAAAAATGGAAGAACTAAAACAGAGATGAGAGAATGAAAACACACAGAGAAAGTTTTAAAAGAAAATAGAGGAAATGAGAAGAGATAAAACTGGGAAAAAATTGTGGTAAGTGGTGAATAAAAAAAGGAAAGAGAGAGAGAGAGAGAGAGATAGAAAGAATACATAAAATATTTGAAAAGTAGAGTAATAATCACATTTTAAAAATATACTTATTGAAAATAATGTGGAAGGGGGAAACAATAATAGAATAAGTTTAAAACATGACATCGAAGAAATAATCGAAAAAATTGAAATGGAAGAGATACTTCAAGTGATCAACAAAATGAAAAGGATAAAGAGCCCGGAAGAGGATAAAGTTACAAATGAAATTATAGAATTACGGAGATACAAAGATTTCACAATGCATAACAACAATAATGAATGAGTTAATACGTGGATAAACAATATTGAAAGAGTGGAAAAGCGAAATTGCTGTGCTATTATTAAAAATAAGTCTATAAAAAAGATGCAAATAACTATCTGAAAATAACCTTAATGGTTATTTGTGTTCAAAAATTTATGCGGATATTATAAAAATAAATTGGAAGATTACATGGAAAACCAATGTTCAGAAAAACTCAATTTGAATCAAAAGGAAAAGTGGCACACTTAAGTGATACATGTGTTGAAATTGGCAATAGATCTAAAATTGAAAAAGGGAAAAAAGAGAAGTATTTGTATGATTTAACGATTTAATGATGGAATTTGATAGTATAAAAGAGAGATAATCTAAAAAAAGTATGAAGAAGATAGATATAGAAAAGTATTTAATATACTGTACAGAAAAATCTATAAAGAAACAGAGATGAAAATCCAAATTCACGAAGATGTAATTGGGGTAATTAAAACAAGAATGAGAGTAGGATAAGGTTTTCTAAGAGCCTTACTGTTATTAGTATAGGAATGGTAAATTTAGAGAAAAAGTTAAAAAGGTCTAGAAGCTCAAGTATACAAATATGAAGAGAAATAATAATGTATTTATTGTTGGACATGGTATAGTAATAATATAAGAATTGAAGGAAATTAGGAGAAAAATTCAGAATATTTAGACATTATTTGGAAGTAAAACGATAATAATTAAACACAGAGATAAGTAATATAATATAATTTAGAAAAGTGAAAAGAAACAAATAGAATTAAATGGAATAGAAACAGTCGATCAATTGATATATTTAGGATATAAATTTTAAGAAAATAATTAGAATGAAGCACACACGAAAATAATGGCCAAATTAAAAATATGGTTTCACGATGTGTATAGTGTTACGCCGCGTAACGTTTAACAATTATTGTAATCTAATGTACGCGGTCAATGATATAGTAAGGTTGTTATGCGACTGAAAAACGCCTTAAATTATTTAAATATCGCAGCCGTATTGCTAGCGGCTGTTGATACTACAAAAATGCAATATATGTCAATAAAACTCGCACTCAAAAAAATTATTATTGTTTGCTAGTCGATATACCATGTAAAATTACACGAACAATAAGAAATGCTTCTACTTCTGCTTTTAATTCTTGATTTTACCACGTTTATTAACTTTAGAATTTGTTAATTGAATAATTACTCTTGTAAAATACTCTGTTCAGTCTAACATTCACGCATGAAGTTATAAGTACAACAAGATTAATTAGAAATCCCAGTCAAGGTGTTAATAGCATTCTATGCAGCTAACTATAAACAGCCCGCAAACATCCCTTTCAGAGGAAAGTAACATATTTATTTATTTAATTAAATACTTATCTAATTTATTTAATTATTTATCAAATTGATAGATATGGTCTAGGCCAGGTAAATTATATGTAGTTACGACATAAGATATAACAATGGTTATGCGTAAAGTAATTATTTTACATGATGGAATTATGCGAAATTTTGGTAAGAAATATTTTTCTATTTGAAGTAGAAATTTTGGGGTGGACAAGTTATGAAGACATTGATAAAATACAGCATGCATTTATAGCATGGAATTATAACTTGGATAGAGAAATATCTGATTACGTTATGGTGATAAAAAGAAAAAGGGAAAGGATTGAGATAAAATGAGTAAATAGAAGACTAAAATTTAAAAACAAAATAATAAATATTGTTGTAACTTGCAAATTTCGGTAGAGGATAGGAAGTAGGATGATGATAGAAAGAAAACCAATGTAAGTAATTACAATTTTTTTTATCTTTGCGGCATTCACCAATTCGATGTCGCGATTCGAGTCCACTCGTTTCGTACACGTTGGAAATGAGAAGACAATGCTGTTCGGTGCCTGTCATGTCGGGTTTATATGCCTTTTCCTCTCGTTTTTTTTCTTTACAATATTTTGCTTATTTACTTATCTCCGCGTGTTTGTAGGTCAAAATCCGGAATAAAACAGTTGTTGCGCTTCGGGCCCTTTGATGTGGCATAAACTCTGGAAGCATCGCATTCGTTGTTTTCCCACCGTCTCTCAACATGTTGTTGTTTTTTTAAATTGCCGCGTTTCAAACCTTCGTTTTTTCCTCGTAATCCTACTTCCGACGGATTACTATTTTCCGCGAACTTGGGCTGAAACGAACGGTTATTCGCGCTAACGTTTTATCTACCCATAAGGCATATTATATATAGTATTAAATATTAGAATGTAATGTGTATAATGAAAAATAATTAAAATAGTAAAAATAGCTGTACATTCAAAAATTAATAAGCACGAATCGTATATTAAAATGTATACATAAAATCAACACATTATTAACAATAGTGTCATTAATATTATGATATATTATAATAAAAAACAATAATGTATTATTTTTCGACGAAGAAAATTCTCCCTAATATACGATATTTGCCTAAACTATTATTATCTTACACTTATAATTAATTTAGTTTGTTGGACAGTATGTTAAAAGTTCAGTGATACTTTACATAATTAATTTAACCTATGAATATTTTTATTTTGGCTTATATACATAAAGTTGACGTATTTTATTTAATATAATCTTACATACTATGCATATAAAGTTCTTATAATTTTGTACGTCATAATTTAATTTTTTAACTTAAATATAAAATTTTCTCATATACTTTTTTATATAAACAAATTTTTCTAATTATACATTAATTAATTTTAAATTTACTATATACATGTTTCACAGATAGAAACATGTAAAATTTGTTATGATATTGCATTGAACATCTTTTACATTCTTTTTTTATCTTGTTTACTTTTCTTTTCTCTCTTTTCGAATGTATTTTGTATAAAAAACTTATATTCTTTTTGCTTTCTTTCATTAAGTTTTTCCAATTGCTTATTTTAATTTCTATTTCTCTGCACAGTCTACATATTCTTTGTATCCCGACAACCAGTATTGTTTACTCTCATTTTCCATCCTAAATCTTACTGAAATTTTCATACCATATCTTCTTTTCTTTCCCTTTTTCATATATACATTTTTTATCTTTGTGTTATCTAGTGTGATCTCTCTAATTCCTTGAGTATATTTAGGTTTTGTATATGATTAATCCACAATTGCATCTGTTAACCTATTTTTATACTTCTTACCTCTTCCCACAACGTATAGCCGTTTTCAAATTTCTCCTTCAAAATACTCCAAGACCATTTAAGTTTTCCCTGAAAAATATTCTTTCTACCACGTTTTTTCTCTATTGTCTTTCACTGCAATATCCTTGCTTGTATACATTCATTGGTTGTTTCCATTCCCTCGCTGTTTATAATCTTGTTTTCAAAACTAACTACTCTTTTTACTGCTTTGATTTAAATACTGTTTCTTTTGGTGTTAAACATCAAAATGCTACCCGTTATATTTCTATCAAGGATCGATTTAAAAATTTTTTTTTAACTCATTGAAATTCTTAACTACATTTCCATTCTCATATTTCTGTCCCATGCAATACTACTGTTTCCACTAAAGCGTCAAATAGTTTTATTGTAGTTTTAAAATCTTATTTAAATAATTTTTTTGTCAACAATTTTTATGTAAAGCTTTAGTATAGTGTTCTTTGAATGTGCATCCTAGATATGAGAAATGTTTGACTATTTCAATTTTTACGTTATTCCGTAAAAATCCATTTCCTTTCTCTTTTAGACAGCTGTTTAAAATTTTGTTATTTTTGTCTTGTTTGTATTCAATTATAGTTCTTTGTTCGTCGAAATAAATTCTGAATATTCTTAACAATTCCTTTAACTCTACTTCACTCTTTGACAGTGTTACAATATCGTTAGCATACGTAATTAATCTTATTTATGTCTTTCCAATTTTAATCATGGAGCTTCTTCACTTTTTCAGCTCCTCTTTTAAATCGAGTTTGTTTTCTCTTTTTTGACTTTTTTAAAGAGAGTTTTTTTGAGAATGTACTTGATGAGGAATCCTTGAGGTCAAGGAGGAGTAAGGGCAATGCAGTGGAAAATTGATTAAGTGAAAAATACACGAAAAAGACTATATTAACACGATTATGATATGAACTTATCATATAAAAGAAAGGCACTGTACACTTAAAGCTAAATTTTAATATAACGCACTTATGAATTTAACGCAATTAAATTATTTGATTAATGCTATGAATTAAACTTATTACTAGCATTTATTAACTGTGATTAAAACTAATAGCCGCTTATTAACTATGATTAAAACTAATACCAACTTATTAACTATGAGTAAAACTAATACGCACTTATTATTAAGTTATGGTGGTAGTACTTATGAATAATTAAAACTAAAACGCACTTATTATTAAGGGCTTAACTTAACACAATAAATGTAAGTATATCTATATGAGTATGTCTGTTGTGTTAGTGTGTCCGTGTAATATAAGGTTAAACTGATGTTAATGTACAATTCTTCTAGATTGTGAAATGAGTAAAAACAAAATGACTGCTTTTTATGTATATTTTCAATGAGTAGCTCTCTGTTAATTGATTTATCTGATTGCTATTGGCAATCGATAAGCAAATTATCAATTCTATTGACGAATCATATTGATTTATGAGTTGATTAGCTGAGATAATGTGCGGCAAGAGAAACTAGTACCATTGAGTGACGCCCTTTTTTCACTACGTCGCGAGTGAGCTTGTCGATAATTATAGATAAATCAATAAATTGATCTATGATTACAAGATGGCACCACCCGTGTCGTTTTGAGCAATCTCAAACAGAGTTCAATGTTGAAAAGAGTTGAGCTCAACGAGTATCCTAGCCTTATACCGCAATTTGGCTTAAATTCCCCAGTTATTTATTTATTAATTTAACTTTTACTTTTGTATCCTTGTAAACTTCCTTAACACCGCTTATTAAATTTTTGTCGATATGTGCTGCTTCGATATCACATTCTTATTTTCACGAGCTCTTAAAAGAATTCCACGAATTCATTATTTATTGCTTTTTTGTTCGATCAAATTACTCACATTGCTGCTTTTAACTGTATCTAATTTTTCTTGAGTTGACCATATTGGATAGTGTAATTTCATTTTTATTTCTGATTCTATTCCCTAAGAATCTATATATAATCATTTCTTCAATATAGAATATCTTTCTATAATCATTAATTATATATCATTCCTCGATATATATATATTTAATGGAATAGAAATAGAAATTTAATTTATATATCTTTTTCAACCAGAACTTCTTCAAAAGCTAATATAGAATTTTCAGAATAAATTTTCAAAATACAATTTCAATTTTTTTTAAATATTATAAAATATAGAACATAATAGTTCATATTTTTATTATATCTAAGATGTGTTACTTATTTTCTATAGTCCATGCTCATTAAACCAATTGTTCTTTTTTCAATAATTAGTAGTATTTCATCAAATTTTTTAATTAGAAAACTCTAATCTAAAAGTTTTAGCTTTTCTCAATTAACTTATTTGCTTTATTCTAATTAAGCATCTTATATTCTATATTTCAACTTTCATAATTAATTTATCTCTAATTATTTTATCTAACTTCTCCTATTATTTCTCGCCTCTATTGAACCATTTTATCGTTATAGCGTTATCTATCTTTTTCCATTCTTTTTTATGAACATCTATAATATATTTTTATTGTTCTTATTCGGTGTCACCTGCTGTTATTGTCTATATGCTTATTCATTTTCTTCAGGATATCTTTAATTTTTTGTTTTCATGTTTTCCTGTTTTTATTCTATTCTTCTATTTTTTATTTTCGCGTTTATTGTTTTCATACGGTTATTCAAATATTACAAATATATTTTCTTTTTAACGTCTTCCATAAAACTTGAAACACACATCTCTGCTTTATTTTTTATTCCTTTTTTTATTTATTGTTATTATTTTATTATTATGGCTAGACATAAAGTTATCATATTATTTCCAGCTATACCTAATATATATATTAGTTCCTTTCTTTTATTTCATTAATCATTTAATATTAAAGAATAAATAATAAAAATATATTTTAATTTTGTAATGATTAATTTTTTCAAATTTTTATAAATATTTATTTTACATTTGTATATTTTATATATATATATAAACTAAAATAATTTATCATTTTTCGTTAATTTCAATATTATAATTATAGGATTCTGTAGCTTATGAAGACTGGAGACATTCTAAATTTCCAAATTTATTAGAAGTTTTAGAAGAATTTTCATCTGTTAGACCATATGCTCCCGTACTTTTATTACACTTAACTCCACTACAACCAAGATTTTATAGTATTTCATCATCACCACTGATACATCGAAATGAAATACATTTGACTGTAGCTGTTGTTCAATATAAAACACAAGGTACATTCAAATATATTAAATTTGTTTTATCAATTAATTATATTTATTAAATAAAACTTAAATTCAATAACATAACTTACATTATATTTAAAATTTCTTTACATAAACGCTTTATTCTTTCACTATCGATCACTATGGATAAGTTCAGACTTTCGATAAACGTAGGCTGTTCTTGTTTTCAAAACTATGTTTTTTAATGGTTGCTGAAAATTAGAAAAATACTGATTAAAAAGAAAAGAAAGTTTTAAATATATGGCATATTTAAAATATTCAGTTTCCACGAATGTCAAACTGATGACTATTTTCAACTTGGATTTAAACAATTTGGTAAAGCTTATCATAAGAATGTTAAAAATTCGTTTTATATAGATCAGGTATCTAAAATCGCGTATAATTAGGAAAGATATATATCCTTTGATCAATAGAAGCTTACAATACAATTATGACATCATCAATATTACTCTCGATATATTATTGTTTAAGAAATATTGAATTTCCTATTGAAAAATTAAGCTGAAAGATTAAAAAAAGAATTTCTTGATTTTGAGCATTCTCATAATTGACAGTGTAACACTTGTAACAAATCAAAGGATGTTGTTATATGAAGTATAATAAAAAATTTTTTATGAATTTCTTTAACATAACTAAAAAATTTTTCTACTATTAGTCATTGTCTTATAGCTTCTTGATTAATTATTATTTTATTTTTAATTTATATTTATTCCTTAAAACAATATCGTTTACATTATAGAATTATACTTACGATGATATCATAATTTATCGGAATCATAGTAATATAAAATTACATCACAACTTTTTAGCAAACATAAAACCATATACTCAGTAAAATAGATAAAAATAGAGGTTGAAAGAAAAAAATAAAGAAATTAAAAGCTATTGAGTATTTGTGTTAATCACATTATAATTCCCAGCTTATTTTTTTAGATTATTTTAACTTTCTTTCCTTTTAGATAATTTTAACTTTCTTCGCCAAGACTTTTAATTATAGAGAAGAAAGAGTTAAAATCAATATATTTCATTATACTATTTCTTACTTAATTTTCTTACCACTTCATTTACATTCTCTTTCACCTACTTTTTTACTCTGTCGTAATTGTACATACATAGACACATGAATTTGACGGCGAACAAAGATTTATATTTTAATGGTAAGAACTTATTACCTATGTGGGCTATTTATAATTAATTTCTAATATGTTTTTACGACTTAGAAAAATTGCTCAATTTGCCTACATAAAAATTATTTTATTTTATTCTTATTCTATTTAAAAAAATTTTCCATGACCAAACTACAGAGAAGTACAGAAAGAGCTTTGATCTGTAGCGAACACAAAGCTTACCAAGCATCCAGTTGTGGTATGAGATCAGCGTATACACTTGAATCATTATCAGTACTATGATACCTGTACATACAAATATATTTTTAAATGTTTCTATGAAAATACTGGTATAAAATTGTAAATTATTATTAAAACTTGAAATATTAAATACATTTTTATAGTTTATATAACATTTATATTTTAATTAAATACATTAATTAAATAAATTATTTACAGAATTTCTATAATCACGACATTTACTATTTCGCCTTAAAATCAATAATTATCTTTTTCATTTGCTTATATAATCTAAAATACAATATTATAAGGATGTACTGAAATTGTCTTTCAGTATAATGGATCGATATTCATTGCATTAAAGGAAACTGTGTGAAGTATTTTAGAGATATAACTGTTTTCTTTTGAAATTAAAAATATCTTAAATACAAGACAAGTGATAATTACTATTCAAAAGAATTAACTTTAAAATATAGAGTATAATATTGATTAAACATGATCGTGTAACTTGTAAGAGAAAGATTAGACATTCGAACTTTTATGAAAAGAACAAAATGATTTTTTAAATTTCATTAAATTTAATATATTCGTAATTGAAAAGTGAATAGAAAAGACTCAATAAAAATTTTAATGGATACCATGCTTAAAGAACGACTAAATCAGTTTTGTATACGATACTCACTGATGTAAGTTATTCGGTGAATTTGGAAGTCTTGATTCATATTTACGAAACTCGATAAACTAAAAGAATAATCTAGAACCATTTTCTGATTGAAAAATTTTCAAGTGAAATCAGGTTAGATAAATAAGACATTAATGATACATGTATAATTCTAGAATTGAAAATGGAATAAAAAAGAAGAATCACAAAGAAATTGATAGATATTTAAAATTTTCAAATTTAGAAGCATCATTAAATATGTGCAGCAAGAGAATAATAATTCTAGATTTTTATTAGAAACGGTGAATAAAATTCTGTATGGATTACATATACATGCTGAAATTATAATATATTACGTATATAAATTTATTTAATTACTAAGATTAAAGTAAAAAAATATCACAATATTTGAAAATTATGTAAATCGGTAGATTTACCTAAAGCATTAGACTTTTCTTCTTTTTCTCTTGATTTGATTATGCGTGTTATGTTCCAAAATTTTCCGTTAGCTGTGAGTTTTTTTTTTTCTTTTTTGCTACAAAACTATGCTTTAACTGTATCAATGCTCTTACGCTAATAATTTCTCTACAGTATTTTGCATACTATTAACAAGCTTTTTTACAGTAATACAATTTATCTGTCATTTTGTCTTTTTTCTTCTTCTTTTACTTGCACTGTGAGTATGTTTCATCACAAAATAAATAATATACTATTTTTGCAAATAAAAGAGTAAATTCCTAAGGCATTATAAGTCGTTTAAAAAGAAATATAGAACTGACAAGTTCATAATGCAACTGAGGCGTAGTAAAATCTAGCACGACGTTAAATTTTAGATTTTGAAAGAGACACTTTTGTATGAAAAATTTATACGCGAGAATTTTTTTTATAAAAGATTAAAAATTTGTTAGCTCAGCAACTATAATTCATGCAATAAAATTTATCAGAGAATATTTGAAAGTCGCAACCATACTACAGGTTTGCCCAGATAACCTTGTCTGGAAAATTATAAAATAGATTGTAATATAGGATACTTGGTAATCTTTGCATCTACTACAGAACCAAGCTCTTTCTGCACTTAAAAACAGGGTCCATTGTTAAATATTGGTTATCTGTAAAACTATGTGAGAATTTACATTGTTTTATAAGACTTTTGATAGATTCTTTTAAAAGATTTTACTTTAATTCTAATCAACAACATTGCATTTTTCACTAATCACTATCCTGTTCTAATAAAGATCAATATAATTATTAATCTTATATAATTAAAATTTCTATTATTTAAGTTGGAAAGAATTTATTTATGAACCAAAATTCTCCATTATTATTCAATGTAGCTACTACAACAAACTTTATAATGTGATTCTGTAAAATATATATGCATACACAATATTCAATCAAACTATTCTCATGACCTGGTTCGATTTTTAAAATAGTTAAATTCTAACATAAACAAGAAATTGTCATAATAGTACCCATATAATTCATCTAACCATTATTTAAAATTAATATGTTAATAAAAATTTGACTCAACTATTTAATTCTTATAATCGTATCTGAGCATTTTTCATTTTAATGCTATACCATTTATTTCTAATACATTAAAGAATTTTATAAATAAATTATACAGTATTTGATATATTTTTTATTTTTGAGTATCACAGATCGATATCATATAGTGAAGATAAAAAATTATCTATTTACAAATTGAAAAATCCATGTGCAAAAAAATCAGTTAAATTATTATCAATTAAATTTTATACCGAATTTCAAAAAAGTAACAAGCTATTAACTTAAACATATAACTTTTTCAAATAACAATTTTAACAAAGTAAAATTTCTCGAAAATTATAAATTATTTTAATATTTCCAAATTCATTATATTTATTATTTTAGAGAAAAATATATAAATATAAATATTTTTTCTCTCATTAATTTACCATTTGTTGCCAGATTATTCATACAATACTGCTTGATTTGAATGTTCCGATATTTATTTTTATTCAAATTACGTTTGATTTTTCCAGCTTATAAAAGCTCCACTGTTGTCGCAGAAAAAAACACAGACTCTGACTTCCAGTTTTACTAAGTTTGAATGATATTCAAATTTCACTAAGTCTTAGTCTTAGTCGCTGACATAATCAGTTATATTAATAAATATTTTACTACGTCGAGAAATAATCACTTATACTATTTATTATAACTTTGTGTCGCGATCAAGTTACACAAAGAATCATTTACAAAATATTATAAATTAAAAATAAGTAAAATAAACATTTAATTTTATTGTTAAAACGAAATAAGTTTATTTGAACGGAAACCTCAAAGTTCTGATCTTTGTAACATGAAAAGATCATGAACTTGTCAATATTATCTAATTGAAATTTATCTAATATAAATATCAACAATATGAAATCAATTAATGTCCGCATAAAAAAAATTCAACAATGTTATTTTATAAAATTTTAACTAAAAACATTGTAATCTAATTATTGTTATCTATAACGAGCAGTATAAGCAAAGAAATAAGAATACAATACTGAAGAATTTTTCATATCTTTTAAGTGCTTTATTAATTATCAAATAATAATATTATTAGTTTTTAATGCTAGTAAGTATCTTTCAAGCAAAAAAGGTACTAAATGAGAGTTTAAACCTCTTATTACTCTGTGCCTTACATAATCTCTTATTATTTTACTAATTATTTTACTAATAATAATATTAGGCTCGTAAAATTCATAAAAAATAATTTCTTTTGATACTCATTGCAAAATCGAAAATATTTTTAAAGATTTTAAAACTTTCAGAGAATAAAATAATGTACAAATTTTTATTCTGATGAATAATAAATCTAATCTATTAATCAAGAAATTTTATATTAAAGTCATTAATGTTTTTCTATCTTTATTGTTTTCTTATCCACTATTCAAACATCATATTGACGTAGCGGACCCCGTTCCCGAGAGTTCGGAATGGACTCGGCGTCAAAGCGCGGGCGAGAGAAATATTCTCTCGGCTCGGGTTTCCTCCAGTTGGGGAGGGAAGGAGCTCACCCGAAAACGAGCGTGGCCCTCTAGGATCGTCTTGAGGAGGGCGGATTGTTGCGGCGTTGAAGCCGGTGTCGACTCCGAATCGCTGACCGGAGCAGTGCACTAGCCGGGTCGATGTGGCGCACTTGCTGGATAGGTACGGTGCACTGTCTAGGCTAGTGCACGCGGTGTTTTGACGGCTCGCCTAAGCTCGTGGCTCCAGGTTGGTCAGCGGTTGCGGTACGCTCCGGGTGGGGCGTACGCGGTGTCCAAGGTGCGCCTTGAGAAGGGCGGATTGGCGCGTTGTCAAAGCCGGTGCTAGCTTCAGATCCGCTCGCAAGTGCGGTGCACCTGTGCGTCAGGTGCACGCGATGTTCAAAGATTGCCCTAAGAAGGGCGGATTGTGGTGTGAGGGGAGAAAGGAACTACGGCGATGTGTTTACTCCGAGGTAGGCAGCGGGCAAGCACTGGGAAGCGTTCGATGCGCGTAGTTTCTTTCGGATCAAAAGACTCTCGCTCTCTCTCTGCCTTTTCGCAAAGGGAACCGGGCTTTTATATATTCCACCGGGTGCGAAGCCGAGCGTACCTAGCACTACTCTATCGATGCATTCGAACCTGCAGCTCGAACATATCGAAACGTGCAACCAGGATTTTCCCCGCGACCGTCTATGTGGACGACATAATCCGGGATTTTACCAGCCCCGGTCGTCCGGACGCGTTAAATAGCAATAGTCATCCAGCAGATGACAGGCCGTATCGATCGGTTTTTATGGCCAAGCGGTCAGGTTGAGCAAAATATGATTCTAATCTAGCCTGGCCATACCTGCCCCATCGCGTCTGCGCTCGTCAATATAAAGATATCATATAAGAATTTTATACATATTTATATTAAGTTCTGCAATATAAAAATATGGTCAATGTAAAAATACCAATAAATATCAATAATTGTTGATTGTAGTTATTTTATCGTGTTCATAATTTTTTTAATTTTATATTATAGACATATGTTTTAAAATAAATATAGATTTGTAAAGTAAGTTTTAATATTTTCAAAAAAATATAAATATTACATATTAATTTATAAATTTTATTTTAAAAACGAATGTAAATAAATGTAATATCAATATAAATATTGTTTTAGGAGATTCAGGATCTATTCATTATGGTGTTTGTTCAAATTATTTAAAAGATATGGACTATAAAGAATTTTTATATGTTTTTATCAGAAGGTAAGATATATTGAGATATAATATGAAAACCAAATTCAACCAATTATAAAAATCATAAAATAATTAAAAATAAAATTTAAAAAATTTGGTGTGACTTTTAACGTGTATTTTAGAATGTTCAAGAACATATTTTTAGAGCATTCGACTGTAAAAGTGAAATACATACAGTAAATTTTGCCTTATACGTAAATCAACGATATTATTTAGCCTGATTCATGTTTAGTTTTTTTCCTATAACGTACTTTAATACATTTTTTAACTTCTTTTTCTATATAAAAAGCATGGAGCTCGAACGACATTTAAATCTTTTCGATTCTGATAAGTTCATGTAGCACATAAAACTTAGATTTATTAATTTTTTCATAACTAAACATTATACTATGGTTAATTATCTTTTACACCTTAAAAAATTAATAGGATGCAAACCTTCTAAGTGTATATATAATAATATTCTATATATTCGACATATATACATATGTGATACATGGCAATACGTTCCTTATCTTGTGTATATTTGACATATCCTGAATATATTCTGTACAGCGCTATTTATATATATTTTATATTATAGTACAATTCTTGAATGAACAACTGTAAAATTCATTCACTATTTGCGTTTATTACTTTCAATGATACGTGATATCTCGAACTTTCATTATTCTTGAACATTCTAATTATACAAAAGTAAAAAAATATCTGTCTGTGAAATAAATAATTATTAAATAATATTAAACTTCATAACTTTTCGAATAAATATTTCTAATGAAAAATATTGAATTAACTGATATTAATTTTTATTAAAATTAATATTTATACTATACAAAGAAATATCCACTGTAAGCAGAACTTATACCATTATCGTTATTGGATTTCTTGTATGTTTCTTGTTTATTTAATATACATCTATTAAATTAAATAATTGCATTAGTTTTTCAAATTTAATTTTGTCAATATAAGTATTCTAATGTATTATATATAGTATTTTTTTCATAGTAATCATAGTAATTTTTTCAAAATTTTACTTAAATCGTTTCCAAATATGAATCATTTAAATAAAAATTTTTATTATTTCTTTTTTATGTTTAGTATTAGGTATATAAGCAATAAAATAACTGTTTGAGTATGTAAAAATTAAATACAAATTTAAAAGATTTATACAATTCAGAAATTCATATAATATAATGCATTCAGTATTAATTTAATATTAATTAAGAAAAACAAATTTTTTATAATAAAAGGATAGTAAATTAATATCCTATAATATTGATATAAATTAATAAAATTATAAAAGAATTACATTTATTTTATAGAATACTTTATTCTAGCGCACCAAATTTTTATATGCCTCTTGAACGGAATGTGCCATTGATATTAATTGGACCAGGAACTGGAATCGCACCTTTTCGAGGATTTTGGCATCACCGTAAAGCAGAAATGGATCTAAAGAAGGGTACGAAAATTAATTATATGTTTTTATAAATAAAACTATTCATATTTACATCATTTTTTAATTTTTATAAACCTTAAAATTTATATTTTGTAAAGGAACTTTATTCATTTCAATTTTTTTCGTTATAATGCAAAAGTCCTTTTCGACTACCGTAAATATACTTTTTACAAAATTTAGTCAAGTCTGATTGTGCACTCACTAATCTAATGCGTAATTCCGTACAAGAGTAGCTACAGTTGATATATGTTGGTTTAGGTTATGCATCTATGTGGACGCATAATTGCAAAAATTTAATTATTATTTTTAAATAAAGCATTAAAAGGTGAAAGATGAACAAAGTAAAAACAATAATAATTCAATTTGAGTAAGAAAATCTTTAATGAAATATAATAAAATAATATATTAGTAAGATTTTACAGACGCTACAGTTTTATAAATTCACCAAAATTACACGTTAAGCTCGCAGTTATTGGATAATATTTTACTTATATATTTAGATACACAGTCAATTTAGCGATAACTAGGATGCTAACTGACTACCATCTTCTTCAGCTTTCTTGGTGCCCTCTAAACAGAATCCTTTCTCATGATGTATTAGATTATTTTCTTTGCATTAAAAAATATTCATACTTTTTTCTTGGCATTTGTTTTTATTAAATAATCTACAAAACTATTCTATCTCTATTGAAGTAGGTGAGTAAAACTGGTGATGTAATAAATTATAGTAATAAATAAATACAAGAGTTAAATAATAAATAACAATTTTATTTTAGTTGTATATTATTTCAATTAATTCTTCAGTGATTTTAAGTAGCTTATAAATTTGTTTAAAATGATTGGTTATAGCAGGTCGTAAATCTACTAAAGACTTATAATTATGAGTGTAACTGGTGATTTTGCACTTAAGAGTTTTTTCACCACAATTGAGATAAAATCTAAACAGAGTCAATGGCAAGTGGCAAATACATGGTATTATGATATATAATTGAATTCCTATAATTTGTCGGTACTGATGGTAACTAATATTCTTTGAAGATATTGATTAAACAATAACGTATTTATTGCTTACTATTTCATTTAACACTGATTTTTAATTGTTGAGAAAAATCTACAATTTAATGAGAGATTTAATTTAATTGGCACATGCTTAATTTGATTACTGTACATTAAGTAAATAAAGTGACGTGATGTTATTCGTATATATTAATATATGCGCTTAATTATGTACAAAAACAATCGATCATGTTGATTAACATTGATTCACAATCGATTGATGCGTCGCGATAAGGAACTAATTCAAGTTAGATTGTATTATTGATTACCTGTGTCATGTATGGTGCCATATATTCTAAATTTTGATGAATATTCAACAGTATTTTATAAAATTTTTTTACTCCTTATATATATATATATATTTAACAACTTTGACGTACATATGATCATAAATTCAAATAAAATTATTTAAATACTTTTTAACGATTTCTGCTAGGTTTCAACTTATTCACTAGTATTTCTCCTAAATACCAATAAAATAAATTATTCAAATAAAACCTTCGAATCTACACGCTCTGTACAATCTTTAAAATATTATTTTAATATTTTATTAATAAAATTCAATTTTTAAGTTGATAATTCTAAAGTAAAATTACTTATTAATTTGTATTCTATTATTTTTATAATTTCCAATAAACATCTTTGTTTTTATTTTATATTGTTTTATTTAAATTTAATAGTGAAACAAATTTTACTTATATCAAATTAATTATTTTAGGAATTCAATTTGGAAAAATATGGTTATTTTTTGGATGTAGATTAAAAGAATTAGACCTATATAGAAATGAAAAGGATAAAATGATTCAAGAATATGTATTAGATAAAGAATTCCTGGCTTTATCTCGTGAACCAGGAGTAAAAAAAGTACGTACTTCATCTATAAATGTTAGATTATACGTATAAAACTTATATTTGAATTATATTTTCACATTATTCGTATTACATAATTTCATATTTTCACGTATTCATATTTCATAATTTCATATTTTCACATTCTTACTGCTTTTATTGAAATTAATGATTCCAGTTCTTTTATTTAATGTTAGTTCCCTACCCTTTCTTTATTTTGTTAACTAAGTTGATGATATAATAATAATATATGTAATTGAATACAGTAGATTTTTCATCAGCTATTAAATAGCTGATTATTTCGTAACAAGTATAATATGTAGAGATATGTAGTGCAGTATTAACTGAAAAAGAAAAGCAATCTAGATATTCATTCCAATCAGTTTATTCTTTGATCGCATAATATTTCAGATAGTCTGATAAAGATTATTGAGTTTTTTCTAAAGCTCTATTAGTTTGTGGATGGTATTGAGTAATTTCAATTTTTTGAATTTTGAATAGTATAACCAATCGTGCCGCATTGTTGTAATTTATTAGGAACGAAGGAATGGTAGTTATATGAATACTACTGTTTTGGCTCGGCTTTTTCTTTATTCAATATAGTTTTCGGTTTTTTTGTTCGATCTCTCTCGACGCGAATATCAAAACAAAAAGTTGACGGTTTGCCAGAAGCAGCTGTATTTAATAGTTTCTCTTTAATAATAAAGCTTAACATATAATTTACAGGAAAACTGAAATTATTTGGGTGTCTAACCTTCATATTCCGATAAAATATAATTTTATTTGTCAAAAAAATCGGACACACTCTGCGCTCAATATGTCCTACTACTATTTTCTCAAGTATCCCGCACCCGTCACCATTCATACAAAATACAAAAAATACACAAAATACAATGTTCGTTAATCTTCATTCATACTAAGTACGTACAGTTTATTGCGCACTTGTAAACAACCCGCTCGTCGCGGCTGTCTAATTATCTTTTTTTTAATGAGCCGTTTACACATTCATGACGGCCAATTTTACCTGCGGGGAACCGCCGATACCCACGATGTTCGGACCTTTCCTACCCTTGCGGGGGGTCCGTATTACGTCCACTACATATCCAATCCCTGACTCTAAGGTTCACCTAGCGGTGTTCGACTCCGCAGACCCATTTCCTGGTGCAACACGAGGGATCGAGAGAAAAGGAGTGGACTAGACGAAGAGTAGCGAAGTAGAGTATAAGATTGAGAGAAAGAGTAGAGTGCGTGAGAGCGAGATAGAAGGGGTAGGCTAGGCTAAGGGTAGCGAATAATCGTATATGAGTGAGAGAGAGGGGGGAGAAAGCGGAGTACGTGAGGGCGTAAGTGCAAGAGAGACAGAGTTGGCTAGGTAGAGACCAATCTAGCAAGTGAAACATACGAGCGAGGAGAGGAGAGGAGATGCAGCTATCCTATTCACACCCGAATACCGTGTCTATCCCCGACAGCATAGGTTTGCCTCGTTGCACCCGTGAAATGTTTTCTTAAGCGAAAATATTTTCGACGGCTACTCTGCTAAATTTTCGGCCCAGCTCTGGTGAGCTATCTGCTTGGAAACACCCGCCCGCTTCGCCTACTTTTCTTGTGCGCACAGAATTACATCATATAATTCAAGATTTGAATTTCTAAATAGTCTTCGTTATTGTATTTTGAATTGAATTCTTTTAAAAATTCTTCTACGCAATTAAGATCTTTAGATATATAAATAACGTAATTGTTTTTGCTATAATAATATGGAATCTCGATTTGCGTTTTCTATATTGTTAAATAATATATATGTTTTTAAATTTTCTCCGAAGTCTTCACATAAATTAGTAATAAATTTTGCGATATTGTAGATTCAACATAGATAGAATTACAAGATATTTTATTGATATTGTAAATTCAGCGCATTTAGTATTATTGATTGAGATAGGATTATTTATATTACTTGGAGTGTTTATTCGAGACTATTTACGCCAATTTTAAATAGTTATTTTAGAGAAGAATAGTTATTAATTTTTGCTAGAAGAATCGTTCTTGCAGTTAATCTTTTCTATTTTGTATTCTACAAAAAATTCAAATTCTTCCATTGGAAAAGTCTTGAAATAGGATCTTTTAGATTAAATAACCATAATAATGGTTGATGATTATTCATGATCTTGAATTTTCTTCTATATAGATATGATCGAAAATGTTTTACTGCACATACAATGGTGAGTAACTCTTTTTCGATAGTGGAGTAGTTTGATACCGCGTTTGTGACTAGTTTGATACCAGTTTTCTGACCCGTTTTTCTATGATAAGATGGAAGCTAATGCAAATTTACTAACATCATTTATTAGTAATTTAGTAAAAAGAAATTAGTAAATTAGTAAAAGGAATTCACATTCCTTTTTGAAATCTAGATATTATAGAATAAGAGTAAAAGTTAATTATAATTTTAGGTTTTCAAAAGTTTCTTGCCGTAATTCATTCAATTAAATTTGACGTCATTTTTTGAATAGAGATGTTAATGGTTTTGTGATTTTGCTATATATATCAATCTTCAATAATATCCGGATAACACAAGAAATGATTTGTGTTATTGGAGTTGAATGTTTAACTACTGCTTTAATAAGGTCGATTTATTTAGAAGCCGCTGTCGAAGAAAGGGTTAGTATTGATGGGTTGAATTGGAAACAAAAATGGGCGGGTTCTTTTTATGTGGCATGGTATATGATACATCTCAAGGCTGTTCTCACGGATAATCCCTATTGCCATGGCGAGGCTCCTGCCCATTGAGGACTTCCATGGCTGCGTCGAGGCTTCTACACGTCAACGAATTTCTGCTACTGCAAGTATCTTCTATTGCTTTCCAAGGGGATACTGTTGCTTCGCTAAGGGCCTTTGTCCGTCGGTGAGCTTTAGATATTTGTAAGCAACTTCTACCCATGTTAATTTTTTACTCATATAACTTTTTTTTACTTATATAACTTCGATATCAATTGCTCTTTTAGGAAACTCCGATGACCGTAGATGATTCTGTAAAGCCACAACAGTATAAAACGTTCCAAAAATCTCCAAAAGGTTCCCCGTATCTCAACGGCTACGAGATTCTTAAAATCCTTAGAGCCATTTCCTATTCTCCGATATATTATATTAATTGTCCTTATTTCTTGTTTTCTATTTGCGCCTGAAGAACATTTAAATTTTCCCAAGGCGATCGATTATATTTGGCCGGCACATGTCGGCTTTAATTTTTTATGTTCTAGTTTATTCTTCTCTTCTGTTGTGCAGTAAAGTAAATATATCACTTCGCATTTCAGAAATTCACACTTATCCGGTTGTAATTTTTTATTATTGTACGCGGTACCTGCCAACTTCAGGATATCTATAATTTTTTTAAGGTAAAGGTTCTCTTGTTATAGTTTTAATTCGATAAGATATCGTGTCTATGCAACTCAGAGTGTCATATTTGAGAAAAAAATATCATAGGCTTTCTTCTTGGTTTTAAGTGATCCAATCTAATTTAACTTTTCAAAAATTTTATTCTTTTATTTTATTAAACAAAATATTAAGCTTTTAGTCCTATTTATCCTTTTATGATTTTGAATTTTTGTAAAATGTTACGAGTATAAAATTTTATTACAAATCAATCCAATCCCACGTTTGACACTAATTTTTAACGGAATAAGGAAATTGAGATTTTATTTTGGAATAAATGCACTTCACTTATAAAAAATATTTCTTTATTCTAAATTTTATAATAATTATTACTCGCAAAGTTGCAGTTTAAATTAGTCGATAATATATTTTAATATATGGTGTTTTTATTAAAATTATAATGGAACCGCTCCAGAGTAGAGTTGAAATTGCAAAATACTCCTGATTAGAGTTAAAATTGAAATACAAAAGACTCCGATGCAATAATGCAGAAGAATTCTGTATATCAGATGCTTTTTT
Organism: Platyscapa corneri; assembly: GCA_018907185.1. Classification (NCBI taxonomy): domain Eukaryota; kingdom Metazoa; phylum Arthropoda; class Insecta; order Hymenoptera; family Agaonidae; genus Platyscapa; species Platyscapa corneri. The sequence goes on along the minus strand of JACCHW010000092.1, from coordinate 605,450 downwards.
ATATAATAGACTGTGTCGATCAATAAGAAGTGTTATAATTTTTGGTAAAAACAAATGTGTATTTTTAGGTTGCGCTTACAAAATGCTTTATAGAGCATATGTATTTTGAAAATATTATGTTGATCAAGAATGTGATAATTCTTGGTAAATCAACAGATATATTTTATAGCTGCGAGTTTTCAAAATGCTTTTATAAAATAAATATTATATCGTTCAAGAAAAAGAGGAATATGATGAGTCTTCGTGAATTAACAGTAGTATGTTTTAAGCTTGTGCCTTTTGTATTATTTATCACAGCTCTATACGTGTTGTAAGTAGTTTTAAGTAAGAATGGTTAAGTTCACTGTACTTATTGACGTAACGCTGTACAAGATAACTATAACCTGCTAGACATGTGCCTAACTTACAATGATTTTTAAAAAAATGTATAATATTAAGGCTATATCCATTTTTATTGAATAAATATTTAATATAATTATTGAGTAATAGCTATGTAAATTAAACTAATATTAGATTATTGATAAAAGTTATATTTATATAGACAAATATCTGTGTAAATAAATTAAATTAATGAATATATTAGACCTATTTTTAAAAATATCATATATATAATATTAATATATTTTAACTATAACTTTACTATCAATTATTATACGATGTTTATTATTCAATAAATACAACTAAATAGTTATGAAATAATACTACTCTTATTTCATGCATGTCTATTTATATAGATTTATATTAAAAAAAAAAATGTTTCTATCTTTAACTGTTGAGTACTCGTGATAATATTAAGACTTTAAATGGCATAGATAAAAATAGAAAGGTTCATCGTAAAATTAAATCAATCCGTATTAAACCAAATGTATATGATTTCTCATTATACGATACTAAACTTGGCGTGAAAATTGAATATCTCAAAGCGAATTCATATATTATATCACAATTTACAGTAGGAATAAATATCGTTTCTTACGACTATTATACATTTGTATTAATTGAAAAATACAATTAATTTGTTAAATTTAAATTAGAGTTTAATATAAATTTCAGATCCCGAGTTTAAAACGCAATTTTGAAAATGTTGTATAATATATTATATATGATTGTGTTTACATTACAAAGTAGTGTTCAGAAATCATCGAAAATGGTATCGGTGGTGTCACCTGTTAGGATCACTGATACCATCGTTCAATAATCGATCACGTGTTTTGTTGTACTGTGGTATCCATCCACGCGATGCATTGATTGATTCAACAGGCCAATCATACTGTTTTATTCATAAAAAGCAGAAAGTCATTTTTCAGTCTATAAAAAACCTCACCACATGCACGTGCAGTTTGTTTATTATTCATTTTGTTTTATTCATTTACTTTGTATTGTAATTACAACCGAAAAATCATACTTATCAGGATTCAGTGATTTACAGATTTACGCCCTGTAATTAAAACTCAAAAACCCACGATCATTAATTGCAGATTTACGCCCTGCAATTTAACTCACAATACTACTCACACAAATACACACATCCATCACCATCATTAATATAACTGTGAATAAACTACATTAGTGTTAAAATAAATTAAATGTTGTGTAAGTGATAAGTGTAATAATTTTTATCTCATCAAACTCATCCCCATCCACTGCCAGTTTTCAAATGCAATTCCAACATCCCTTTTTGCACAAGTAGCTAACTTCCTGGTTTTCTTTTTTTTTAATAGTGTAACCAATGCTAAAAATATAAAAAAGAAAAGATGAATATCAGATAGAACTTTTTTATTTCAAATAAGATTACCGATAAGTAAACTAATAAATAAATAATATCCAACAACTATTTGTATGATTACATTCGACGAAAACTATTTTTGATGGCAGAGTATATATGCTTGATAAAAATAAAAATCCCTTACATGCTCAAAATATTTTCTTAAAGACTTTCAAAAACTTCCAAATATTTATTATTTTGTAAAATATAATTAAGAGGAAACATAATTCCTAAAAAACTTAGATAACAAACTATATTTAAATTTAGCAATTACTTTTTAAAACATTTTTAACTGATTTTAAATCAAATTTATAAATTAATGATTCTATACAATAAAATTTTTTTTAAATTATTTTTATTGCTGTAATTGTATACATTTTTAAATTATAAAACTTAACACTAACATAACATAAAAACATTCAACTAGAATTAAAAAAATCAACTAGAAAAAGAAATTTAAAAATATTAATTATTGCTTAATATTTTACATTTTAGACATATGTTCAAGACTGGATTTATCTTGAAGGCTTGAATATTTACAATATGCTAGTACATGAAAAAGGGCATTTTTATGTATGCGGCGATTGTACCATGGCTGAAAATGTATACCAATCTGTCAAACAAATTATTAAAACTCATGGAAAAATGATGGATCATGAAGTTGAAACATATATGCTGTCATTACGTGTAAGTACTTATTCTTGTTAACAGAGTTTTCATAATATTATATTTTTATGCACAATGATGTGAATAAAAATAATAAAGTTATTGTTATATTTTTAAAGTTCAAATGATAATTATTAGGAGACTTATTAAAAAATTTTATAATTAATTTTATTAATTATATAATAAAAAGCATAAAAAACCAAACAAAAAATCATCCATTTAATAAAAATAATATATAAACTAAAATGTCACTAAACAAAACTTAAATGAATATAAATACTTTTAAAAGTTAATATTTATTATATATTATTATTATATAAATTTTATTATTATTTATAATTATTTTATATATATTTTTATTTGTAATATAATTAATACATAATAATATAATAAGATTTAAAAGTGAATATATTGCATAAGGTGCTAACTGAGGTGATAATTATGTAAATAAATATATTTTTGTTTCACGATTTGTTCTAATATATCGGAGTAGTTAAATCTGCAAATATTAAAGATGTAAAATAAATAAAAATATAGAAATAAGTAAAAATTAAAAAGCAAGAGTGTAACAAATATTAGAGTTTATTCTAATACATATGTAAGAGTTTAAAGGAGTGATTAAGCTTGATAAGGTTGTCTCCTCTAGGAGAAGTCGTTAAGGCTGAAAAATAAGAGATGGAGAAATAAGAGACGAAGTTTTTTACGTTTTAAATTTGCGATACGGTACTTTTGTGATACCCTGATTTTAAACGTGAATTTATACAGGTGAAATGTCACTCAATACTTTGCCAGAATTACTTTCTGGAAAAAGCTATAAATCTTTGCAAAAAACCATAAGAAGCTTTTCTCGGAGAACCTGGATAATCGCCATATTACCGATGAAGACTTCATCGAACGGCCGAATAGCCAGTTAATGATATCAGCGAAGTAGCCTAACGGTCGTCCCATTGTGCTCTTTTACGGGTCGTTTTCTGTTTGTGTGGGTGAATTAATCAGTTTAACATTGTTTGGATCGCCCAAAGGCAGGTCGGAACGCGTCAAGACTTAAAGAAAAAGCTTGTTATTATCCTAATAATAAGAATAATACCACAATGAAAAAAAGACTTTCAGTTAATATAAGTCAGGCAAATCAAATGGTAAAAGTATAAAAGAAATAATAAAAAAAATATATAGAAAATAATCAATAGTAAATAGTGATACAACTCACTGAAATTTCTATACCATTTCTCTTTAAAAATGTCCTTGTTTATTCCTTCCGTATTATTTCAGCTTTAATTAATTTATTTTCATAACGCCTTTCACGATTTATCCTTGCCTACTCCATCAATCTCCTTTTTTACTTCCTATCTTTTTTTCTTTTTTAATATACCCTTGCAGATTTTTCTTTCCTTTTTATAAAACATTCTGTCTTTTTATCTACTACCTATTTTTATATGTTTCTAATAACTCTTTTCATTGTTCTAGTCTCTCTTATCCTCTTTTTTAGTACTGATCATTCTTCCAACTCTTTTTTTAACTTTTTTTTTATTCATATTGTTTTTTATTAGCTTCATCCATATAAGCCGGCTCCTCTCTTTCCACCCTATTATCTTTTCTCGGTTTTTTTAGTCCAAATTGATTATTAATAGCCCACCGTCAAACTTAAACTGTAAGGATTAGTTGTTCGATTCCACTCTGTTTATTACCTTCACCTTTTATAAGACTTTTTCTGTGTCTAAAATAATCAAAACATTATTTATATTATAACTGTTGTCTTTCTTCTACTGATAAATGAAATGTGTATTTATCCCTTATCTAGGATTCCTTCTATTCACTATAAACAACTTATTTTCTCTACTCCACCTCACCTACTAGTTTAGTATTCTTGTTCTGTAACCTTCTCTCTACCAACCTCCTAATTCCCCCCTCCTAGCAATGAAATTTCCACAGAAGATGATTTTTGTACCTTTGTTTCTACATCTACTAATAGAATATTTCAGAATTTATTTTTTATTTTGCATATAAACTACTCTTGTTTGAATCCATTCATTTCTCCAATTATTTCTTTATTAATTTTCATTTTCATTTTGTTTAAATTATTTAACTTTTTTCCAGATTCCTTGAGGTCAAGGATGATTTAGGACAAATACAGTGAAATTGGATGAGTGAGAACAATTAAGTATACACGCAATATAGAAACACAATACAAACTTATTAACACAATGAGTGATAAATATATATATATAGTATATATAGAATCTTACAAATATATATATATATATATATATACAAAAAATATATAACTTAGATATAATACAATATATAATAACATACTTATAGCTAATGCAACTAAAATTATTAATTAATGCTATGAGTTAAACTTATTAACTATGATTACTTATTAGCGCGCACTATATACTTAGATATAATATAATAACGCACTTATAGCTAAAGCAATTATAATTATATTGATTAATTCTGAATTAAACTTATTAACTATGATTACTTACTAACACGCGCTTATCGATAACTATAACATAACATAATAAACTTATAAAATAGCACTTAAATATTAACGCACTCAAACAAACTAAATTATACCTACTCATTTATAATTATTGAAAAAAGTAAATGAGCTGAACTAATTTAGTGTATGAGTATTTCTATATGAGTCTTTTCTGTTGAGTATTTTATTGTGCAGTAAAAGTGTTATAAGTTGTGCTGTTGATGTACAATTTTTCTATTTAATAATTACTAATTATTAAATAAAAGTTAAGCAAATAAGCGTAAACAAAATGAGCTGCGTATATGCGTGTATACAATATGTAACTGATGAGCCAATCGTTTGCCTTATCAAGTTTATTAGCGAATCATATTGATTGATGATTTGAGCACATGTCTAGTACATGCGCCGCTGGAAACGTCATTAAGTGGCGCGCTCTTTTTCGCCACGTAGCGAGTGAGTTTGTCGATAATCATAGATAAATGAATGGATCGATCTATGATTATAAGATGGCGCCACCTATGTCGTTTTTCAGCATTCTCGAACACATTTTCATTTTTCAATAAATTTTTTGGAAAAATCTATTGCATAATCTTGTTTACCTAGATTTTATATACAGTTTCATATTTCTTCTCTTTTTAAATTATTAAACACTGAATAATAGCAGAATACAAATAATTCGCCTCCTTCTTTCTTAATTTAAATATCTATTGCTGTTTTTAGTACATTAGTTCGATCGTACCTCCTTTTTTAAATCTAACCTACGTTTTGTTTCACATCTTATTTCTTTCCATATCCTTCTTCAATATATTCTTTGTAATCTTCGGATATACAGTGTACCCTATGTTCATGAGACTGATTCCTAGGTATTAACGCATGTTTCTTCTTTTTTTTTTAAATAATAGTACTGTTGGCGGTAGAAAGGTCCTGGCCACTGACAGCATGGAGCAAATGGGATAGGTCAATTTCGCGAACCTCCGTAGCGGGAATAAACAACGTTTCTAAACAAAGTAGACGCGAGAAAATAGTAATCGAGCGCGAGTAAGAAAAAAATGCGATGGTTTTAAACACAGCAAATTAAAAAAAACAACAATTCGGCGGGTAAACAGTTTACGCGATATTTTCTACTAGAAAGTTTCTGCTGCATCTAAAAGTTCGCGGTGTAAATCATTTCATTTTCGGACTCTAGATGACTAGACGCGCGAGGACAGGTAAGTAAACAAATACTGTAAAGAATAAAAGGAAGAAAAAAATCCCGATTCGACGGACAGCGAGAGTTTTTCCCTTCTTACTTACCAAGGTGGAACGAGTAGACTTATCGCACCTACGTTTTTTCTATCAAACTAAAGAATTGTGAGTACCGCAGAGATAACAATAAAATAGCAATTATTTACTAGCTTCTTTACTAACAAAAAAAAACGCCCCGTCTTCTATTCTTCACCACGATTCGCGAATTACACGTACAAAAAGCCCGCTTCTCCACTCATCTAATATTCATTCTCATTTTATTAATTTATTCATACTTTTGTTATATATATATTTCATGTATGACTGCATCTTCTATTTTATACAAGTAGCCAAACTTTGTCATCTATTAAAAATAAAATAAATCAAATTGTGTTACTTGTTTTATCTCTCATTGATTCCTCTATTTCTTTATTTTTTTGTTTAATATTTTTTTTATGTCTTAATATCCTATATATTTTCTTATATATTTGCGTATATATTTTCTTATATATCTTCTCATATTTTTCCATTATATTTTAATTTTTTTTTTGCTCTTTGAGTAATCTTCATCCCACCATGTCTCCTTTTACTATTTTTTCTTGAAAGACGTTTTTTACGATTGCACTTTTCATGTTCTGTTTTATCTTTCCCCGTATATTTAACTTAATAATATCTTTAAATTCTTATATTTTTTCACCGTTTTTCGTAACCAACCGGTTTTTCTTTTATCTTCTTCTCCATTTTCTTTTATTAATATCTTTCTACCCCTAAATCCTACTATATGGAACTACTTCTCTTCTTCTTCTGGATATAAATTTAAATAATATTTTGATAAAATATTTTATTTTTTTTTTGTATACTATTAATTCTCACCATTTTCTTTAAATATTTACATTGATTCTTATCATTCTTTTATATTCTCTTCTAGAGAAATGGTTTATAATTAGTTTTGATTGTTTCAACACATGGCTGTTTCTTGACACACTCATCTCTCAAATTAATTCCTCATCAGCACCTATCAGCCACCTTAATTTTTAACACATAGATTAAATACCTTCACACTTTCTTGAGACAACAGAGCATCTGCTTACACTTTTATTCTTACTTTTTCACTGCCTTTCTGTACAATTACCCATGTCCTCCTTAAATTGTTTCTTATAACTACTATCTTCTTCCTATTTTCTTTCATCTCCCAATGCCTTTATCATGCATGAAAACTTCTTCTTCAAACTCTATATCACGGTCTCTACTCTTTTATCAACTTCATCTATTTGTTTTCATATATCTTGATCATATTTTCCAGACTCTATTTCTACTCCTCTACTTATATTTCCATCTTTCCCAAGCTTTCCTTGTCCATACATTGTCCTTAGGGGAAACAGACTTCTTTCTCTTATCCCTTTTTCTTTTTTGCTATCTGCCAAATGCCTGCTCATCATACATTTTTTCCTATTTTATTTATGATAGATCCTGATTAAATGCTAATCTGGAAAAATCGAGCTGTATTGTAATAATAAAATTTACTTTATTATAGTTTAATTAAATTTAAACTGGTTAAATTTATTTTTCTTAATTCAATTTTAAATTACTTTAAAATTTTTATTTTTCTACTAGTTTAAATTTTTATTTACTTTAATTTGTATTGTATTTCTAAGTTTTGCGTTTTATATTTTTATTAGCTGTAGCTTTAAATTTATTATTAATTTTTACTTGTTGAATTTTTAAATTATATTTACTGCATGCGTCTTCTTTATTTCTTTATTCTTGTTGTCTACTGCTAATTGGTAGTGAATTTAATGACTTTATTTTTAATTAAGATTTTTATCAGTTCAGTGTTGTATTAATTACACAATTAATATTTTTTTTTATTTTTACTTAGTTGGGTGTCTCTAAAAGGGCGTTTCAGTTCGTAGAATAGAAAAAAACTGCTGTTAGTACCTAAAAATTTTAAACTAGAGTTTTCTCATTTCTCAGAAGTTGTCTGTAGTATACAAATAGGTTAAGTTTTAATTTATTTTTTTTATGTAAAAATATTTATATAAAAATATAAAAGTATATAAAAGTATTTATTTTGTATATAAATTTAGAAATTAATATACTTAGTTTTACTGACTTTTACAAATTTCGATTTGCATAATAAAGGAAAGACTTTAAAATAATAACAAATTACTTTTTTTTAGAGTGCGGGATAAAAATTACTTAAATTATGACTTAAATATATTGTTAATAATCATTAAAAAAAACTCTGTTATAGTTTGGAAACATATGTGATTGTTATTTTCCATATTGTTGGATCCGCTTTGTGAGTGTAATTTGATTGTTTTGTTCATCGTGTTACAATTTTTTCTGCACCTTTAAAATTTTGAATTGTTTTAGTAATTTTTGTTCTAAAACTCATTATTATTAATTATTATTCATATAGTTTTAATCTATCAAATGGTAATATAATTATTTATAAAAATTAGTTATACTATTTTGTATAACATTATTTATTTAATAAAATTATAGTGTTTTTCATAATAATTAATTATGTTTTTTGTACTTTATTTTATTTATTTGTTAATGATTTTAATATTTCTCTTTCATTTATTTTCTTTGATAATTTAAAAAAATATGTCTTTATAATTTTAATAATATATTTTTAATATACAATATTTTTTTAAATAGGTACTGATTCTGATTATATTTTAAATAATATAAATGTAGTATAAATTACTTGAATTTTATTTTACTGAACGATTTAACTTTAAATAAATATTTGATATTAAGTAACTATCAAATATTACTTTTAATAGGTTAACTTTTTCATTTACAGTATAAGAATTAATACTATTAATGTTTTAAGTAAGTAAGCATTATTTTTAATATTATAATCTTTGTTCGTGAATATGTTGAGTAATTATTTCTTATAATTTTTTATTGGATCTTAAATAATTATTATATATTTATTGATATTGCAATATTTGGTTTTTCTTCATTATTGTGGGAAGGTAAGGCCGGTTTTCGAATTACTGGCCGAGGAACTGTTATTCCAAACGGCGGGGGTGACATGCCAATACAACTTGGTGCAACAATACTGTATCAGCGGTGTACCGACGCATATATATATATATACATATATTGTTCTATTGAGCGTATACTATATCAGCTGCTTTTTGAAAAAAAAATATACACATTTTTACACACATCCCAGCTTATTTACGTTTTATCCTGTGTGTGTAATTCTTCTTATTTATTCATTGCTGCATTATAAATCATTTTTCTTTTTAATAATTATGGAGATTCCTAAATAATTAGTTATTATATATCAATGATTTGGTTATAAATTCTAATTGGTTTTTCATCACATATTTAATTTTGTATGCGTAAATGTTTGAGTTTTCATGTTCTCTACTTTTTTCACAAGAGGTCATATATATATAGATATATATATATATAGTTACAGTTAGAAAAAATATACGACTCTATAATTTGGTTCAATCTTTGACATATTCGGAATATTTGGGAACTGATTCTACTTGTATTATATAAATTTTTATGCGTTATTGAGTAATCAAATTATCTTTATTCGTAAATTATTAAATCTTTGTTTAAAATTGAATATTAACTATTTATTATTATTATTATTTATTATTCATTTTTTGTATCTGTTTAATTTACTGTTTTTCAGCTTCTTACATTGCTAACATTAAGAATTTTACTTACAGTAATTTTTTATATTTATGATTTCAGTTTATTATTTAATTAAAATTTGAGGAAAAAAAATTGTTCAATGTAACATTAGGTATTTAATATATTCAAAACAGTACTGTTTAGAAATCTATATATATGCATAATAAATAATTTAAAATAAAAGTTCATCGTTCCTTTGACGTGTATTAGAAGAAAAATCACTTTATAACTATTGGAATAAAGTATTAACTTGAAAAAAGATCATTCCCCCAAGTAATAAAACTGTTTAAAATAGTTTTCTAATGCAATTATATTTTTCAATTTAGCAACAAATACTAAAAGCATATACTCACTTGTTGAAAACGTCAGTTACTACAAATATCTGCAAGTTAAAAGCAAGATAATATAGTCCTGATCAACGTACATTCTGTTACTATTTTGAAAGTTTTCTATTTATTTGTCACGGATATTTTAAAAATATTTTCATCTGCTTACAGAATTCTAAGTAAAAAGAATAAGTATTATATCAATAAATCTATTCATAATTCGTAGTATTATTAAAGTAGTAGTATTAAAATATATCGATTTTTGTATAAAATAATCTTATTTCTTGAATAATTTTTTTTTATTTGTACAAAAAAATTGAAAAGAAACTCCATTATAAATTATGATTTATAATAATATAAAAAATTTATATTTTGTATTTAAAATTTATTTAAAATAATCTTATTAAGTATAACTACACAATAATAATTTTGTTATTTTAGGATGAAAATAGATTTCATGAAGATATATTTGGTATCACACTACGAACAGCAGAAGTCCATAACAGATCAAGAGAAACTGCTCGAATTAAATTAGTATCAAAACCTAACAATGATTATTAACAAATTTGAAAGCATAAAATGAATATCATTGTAACGCAATTGTACGTAATATATAGACATATGTATGTATGAATGTATTTATATATATATATACATATATTATAATTGAATACTTACAATATTAAAAATTTAATAAATAAATAAATATATATACATGAATTTTATTATATATGAATATTAATCTATTTTTTTATTGTATTTATGTTAAAGTGTAGAAATAAATTATAATGTACCGTTGTCAAGCAAAATTATTAAGTAGAGTAAAAGTAAGGCAAATAAAATGCGGAATTTTTTTTAAAATTAGTTTTTACTGATCATCACTGGACTTTGACCAAAGTTACTTGATACCAAGAGCAATATTTCTGAGTTTATGTAACTTTTAAAGTGACTGATGTAACGTGATACTTATCACTAGAAGACCAAGCTCTATTACCTTTGCCCTAATTTTGTATCAACAAATGCAGCTAATGATCCATCATATTGGATGTATGACCTATTTAACCACATTTTATTCCTCTACTTTTTGTTGTACAATATTGTCATTTGATATTTTATTTAATTGGTCCTACATCGATTTAATACAGTAATATTATTATTTATTTGATGAACAATTACATTATTATTTTTTCGTTTTTCCACTTATTCAGTTATTTTACATTACTTACAATACTAACTTACAATTAGTATCTTTTTTACAAAATTATTTTATTTTACAAAATTTTAAAAAGTATTTATAATCTTAGTATCTTATAAAAATTTTTTATACATTTAATTTTATGTATACATATACATGCATGTATACATATGTGTATATATACATTTCTTCTATGTTTATATAATCTTCTTGTTCCTGTTTCTTTCTCATCCATTGAATTTTATATAAAGTGACAATAACTTTCTTCTTACCTCATAATTTCCCAGTGTACGTTTTTATTGCCAGATATTTCGCACTCCTCTATTATGAATCTCGTCATTTTCATTTTTTATTACATAGTCTATATTGTATTTTTTCTTCCTCTGTCTAGTAGCTATTATTTCTTGCTTTATTCTCCATTCTAAACCTTGTGCACAATTTCATTCCGGATCTTCTATTTTCCTCCACTTTTTTCGTAAATAATTTTTTAAGTATTATGTCTAAATAATAATTTTTGTTCTTATTTTCAATTTTTCAGCTTGTTGTTCAATTAATGTAGTTGTTGTCCTCTTCCGTTTATTTCTAAATATGATACCTTTCCTCTGTTTCTTTCTCCATATTTCATCTGGCCTGCCGATGTTGCTCCAAAATTTTATTCTTCTATACTCTATATTCTATACTTTTTTAATTCTATATATTCTATTCTATAGTTTTTGTATTCTTTTTTAATATTCTCTTTTGTTCTTTATCTCCCTTTATTTTTGACCGATAATTTTCTATTGTCTCGTCAGATCAATTTATTCAGGCTATTTTCTTTTCTACTATCTCTTCTCTTTCTATACTTTCACAAAACCTTACAAAAAAATGTTGGTGGTTTCACGCGGTTCTCTTCTCAATAGTTAACTTTTAAATTCTTTCTTCTGCTTCTTTATTTGCTATAATGTAATCTTTAACCGAAAATCCTCTTGCACCTTTATACATAAAGACACTCCCGTCCCCTTCGTTTCTTCCATTTAAAATACACATCCCGTTCTCGTTTTAACATTTAATTAGCTCCAAGTAATATGCATTTAATTTCTTGTCTTTAGAGATTTTTTCCATCATACCTATCTCATTGATCTATTCTCCTTTTCTCGTGTTGAAGCTTCCTCCTAATATAATTGCACGCTTCTTTCGGGACTTACTTCATTCCTCTATAACATTCAATTTTAGTTTATAATATTCAATATTACTTACAAGTAATGATTTTTTAAATTTGTTTGTTATCTACTTTGATATATATATATATACAATATTTTATATAATAATCATTTATACATATACAATTTTCGACTAATATATAAGTAATAAGCTATACAAAAATTCAATTATCTCTTATCTATAGAAAAAATAATTGACTTAATTCTTATATGTTTAATTTTTTAATATTCAGGAATGAGGTAATATGTGAAATCCGTATAAATATGTCCGCTTTATCTCGTGGATACGTGAAAGAAGTTCAGAGAAGTGAAAAATTAAAAACGCGATAGCCTTTAAAAATCTGCATTTGAGCACGCGTGTTGCCGAGGAGTTTTTGCATGCCCGTTAATTGTCGGTATTCAATTTATACCCTTCGATACTTGATCGTAGGATAAACAATCCCAACGGTCATTTAAGATTTTGTCGAAAACTTTTTATTTTATGCCGCCGTTGTTGTTATGCGTGCGAAATATTTTTTTTAATCCGCGCCAGCCGATCCCTAATAGGTAGCGCACAACAGTATATTATTAGAGCTCAATCTATTTTTTACATATAATCTCGAATATAAAATATTTATCCTCAAGGGCAACAATATTTTATAAAAAGATTATGTATATAAATTAGTATACAAAAGTGTTTTTTATAAGTTTTTTTTAAAGATATCTTAAATAAATGATGAATCTATTAACGCATGTTTATTTGTTTAAGCTTAAAGATAATTGAAAACTTGGCAATAAGCAGGCTCTCTTATTCAAATATTATAAATTTGTTTCATAGACTGTTTGAATATTGTTTCGAGAATTTGCTTATGAGTAAGGCTTTATGTTAAAAGGGTGAATAAGGGCTTTATGTACAGTGGAAAAAATGAGTGAGCTGAATGAATAATACACACTAAAAATGGTTTAAATAAAGAACTTATATTGATGAATCAGACTATACACTTAAACTATATTATTAGATACGCATTTTAGTTTTGTTTTTATGGTCTAACGCTATTTTAATTAGAGTATAAACTATACACTTATGATTAAATTAATATATTATGAGTAGTAACTAAAGCGCAATTATAACTAGCTTATTATTAAGCTTATGAATTAACTTATAACTAAAGAACGCACTTAAATTGACTATTAAAAACTAAGTAAATTAGATGAGTATTTCGTTAATAGTTTTGTCTATATTAATAGAAGTGAGTATTTCTATTTGAGTATAGAAATATTTGAGTGTGATATAATGTTTTGCTGTTGATGTACAGCGTGTGTATATATATAAATATTATAAAAATTAACAATAGTTATAGTAATTTATATATATATATTGAACAGAAACATTTATTCTGGTGATTAGTACAATTCATATATTATGCTATAAGTATAATATATAAGAGCCGAACGCGTGTGCAATCGAGTCGCTTGCACGATTCGAACTGACTCGGCCGTCGGCAAAGCGCCGTAGGCTCCTTTCTGTTATATTTTCTAAAACGCTAAAAGTTACGAATACTTATATCTAATTCTTATTTCTAAAGTTTAAATAATAATGTCGATACTCGACACGATGCGGGACACCCGATCTTTGTATATCTTATGCGCGCCGAATTGTCGGCGCGCAGCAACATCGGTCCGGCCCGCCACTTACAAATAAAAGTAAATATTCTAACGTACACGCCACATATATATTGAACAGAAACAAAATGAGTAATATTTTCAGTGCGTATTCTGAGTGTAACTTACGTTAGAATTTCTTATCGATTACTATTGGTAACCGATAAGCTAATCATATGAATCATCAATAAAATCGACGAATCAAATTGTTTGATGAGCTGATAACATGTTTAATTGATGTGCAGCAGAAGAAAATAACGCCATTAAATAGCGCACTCTTTTTCGCCACGTGGTGATTGAGTTTTATCGATAATCATAGAAAAATCTATTGACTTTTCCGTGATTACAAGATGGCGCCACCCATGTCACTATGAGCATTCTCAAACATCTCCGCCCGCCACTTTTCCGCCCGCCATCAGCAATCCCATTGATAATAAATGATTAAGAGTTCACTGGTACAGGAAGGACTGAAAGTTTGTGAATGGGCCGGACCAATGTAGTTGTATCAGTCTTCAGTGTGACTACGCAGACCAACCCATTATTACCCGGGTGTAGTTCTAACACCCTAACCCGAGGCCAGTTGCATGGTGCAAATCTGTCGTCGGTGATGAGAACCAGTGAGCCTTTCTTGATTATATTGTTTGAGTGGTACCATTTTAATATAGATTATTAACTTTGTAAGTAATGAGTAGACCATCTAGACCAAAAATGTTGCATTATCTCAATAATTTCGAGATTGAGAGATCCATAAGTGACGGTTCAGGCAGATTTGTGAGGGGGCTTTCAATCAGAAAATAGGCTGGTGTGAGCACTGAGACGTTATCGGGGTCATCACTCAATGGCTCAAGAGGTCGTGAATTGAGCATTGCTTCGATTTGAGTTAACAGTGTAGTGACCTCTTTCCATGTGAGTAATGTTTCCCCAATGGTGCGTCTGAGGTGGTGTTTCATTGATTTCACCACCGCCTTCCATTTTCCTCCCACGTGCGGTGCACCGGAAGGATAGAATTTCCTAGCTAGTCTTCGTTGTTGATTAGTAGCCTGTTTAAACAATTGTTTGAGTGCTGCATCTGCGCCGAGGAATATTGTACCACAGTCGGAGTACAATGTGTTGACAATTCCTCAACGAGCTGAAAACCTACGGTATGCCGCGATAAATCCGTCAGTTGAGCAGCCATTGACTGTCTCGAGGTGTGCTGCAGATGTTGATAAACACACAAAGACGCAGATCCACGCTGTGTGTGTTTTTGCACCTTGACCTTTCCAAGTTTTGAGTGTTAGTGGCCCGGCGTAGTCTACTCCTGCGTTGGTGAATGGTCATGAAGGTATAACTCGACAATGAGGAAGCTGGCCCATCAATTGATGATCACGAATTCCCCTCTGACAAGCACACAAAACACAGCACAAGATGTAGCTTTTTACAGAAGATCTACCGCCTATAATCCAATAGGTCTGACGGATGTATGCTGAAGTTAGTTGAGTGCCTCCGTGCAGTGTTTTCAGGAGAGCATGAGCAATGATAAGTTCCGTTAAATGAACATGTTGTCGCAATATTGTCGGGTGCTTACTTTCGTAGGTCAATGATCTTATGATATGATGAGTGTCGACAAATGCAGTCAGTTTACTTAAAGCATGTGTCGATGGCAAGTTAAAGTGGGAGTTCAGGTTTTTCAATTCCTGTGAGAAATAAGCACTTTAATTTGAACGTAAGCAAAAGAGTTTTGCTTTTCAATGACCGCCGGTGTTTTTCGTTATACCCGGTGCCAATGTCCGGTTCCTTCGAAACGAGCTGAGAAATCTGGTGATGCAAAGTGCGGTGACTCTCAATAATTTATTGAGAGTTAAGTATTTCTGAATGATATCCCGATGGTATTTTGGTGTTGATGCAGCTGCATAAAGACTAATATTGGGCCGTGCCTCGGGAACATTCTGATCATTGACCAGTGATGGTTGTGTAGACCATGATGATGGTGTTCCCATCCATGGTGATCCCGTCCACCATAGTGTGTCCTTGGAGTTGAGTGGCCGTTATGCCTCTTAATGAGCAGTCAGCTGGATTGCAGGTGCCAGGTACATATCTCCAGTGAGCGTCCGATGTTAATTCTTGGATCTGAGAGACTTTGTTCCTGACATAGTCCTTCCAGCGAAAGGCATGTGTTGTGATCCACGTGAGTCTGACACGTGACTCCGTCCACAAATGAGTTGAGCTGATTTCCATTTTCAGTGTGGCTTTTGTATAAGTGATGAGCTTTGATAACAGCAGCACTGCTGTGAACTCTAACCTCGGGATGATTAGACGTTTGAATTTTGTTACCTTGTCTTTGCACAGATAAATATTGAGCTGGTAGCTGATGAGTATTTAACGGAAAGTAGACAACTGCTGCCATTATTAACTGCGAGGCATCAGAGAAGCCATGAACTTCCACTGTTGAGCAGTTTGTAGTATTGTATCATCTGGAAATAGTGATTTTGGCCAATTTTATGAGCTATTCTCTGATGAGCAGCCATCTACTACATAGGTGGGATGGCATTGGTTCATCCCAACCTAGCTTATGCAACCAAAATTCTTGCATAAACATCTTGCCTTTGATCACAACTGGTGATACAAAGCCGAGTGAATCAAATATCTGTGCCATATCAGATAAGATAAGTCGTTTCGTGAGTATTTCATGAGTGAGCGTTTCGTATCAAATGAGAACAGATCTGTTTTAGCATTATATTTGATTCCAAGTATATTAATGTCGCAATCGTCGAATATGATATTCTCATCTTCATATGAAGTTGAGTTCAGTGCAGTTATGATATCAGGATGAGTAGAGTGCCATTTTGCTAAGGGAAAGTCGCCCGCTATGCAGAGGTTTCGGAGTTGCAGATCAATTTCCACGATTTCTTCTGGATTGTCTGCTCCTCCAAAAATGTCGTCGACGTATCTGCCGTGCTTGATGAAAGACACGGTAAGAGGAAACTTATCCCCTTCATCGTCGATGAGTTGCAATAATGTCCTTACTGTCAAAAATGGGGCAGCCTTGTACCGTAACTTACGGTAGTGAGAAAGAATGGCACTTCTTAATTATTCATATTTATCCATAAGATTCTCTGAAGGTTCCAATCATCCTTATGTACTGCTATCTGACGGTATATTTTTGTGATGTCCGTGGCAAAAAGATGTTTAAACTGCCTAATCCAAATAAGGACATCACAAATCTCCAAGTGCAGATTCGGTCCAGTGTGCATGACGTCGTTGAGAGTATCCCGTTGTTGTTTTAGATGAGCCGTTGAACACAACTCTCAACTTCGTAGATGCACCATCTGTTTTTTCGAATACCATGGTGTGGCAAATAGTATAAGTGATGATGATGAGCATTGCTTGAAACCTTCTTCATGTATTTGAACATTTCGTATTCCATCATGAATTCCTTATACTGGGAGTCATATACTTTGTCCTTGGACAATCTTCGGAGTAGACTTTGCAAGCATCGGTAAGCAACATTGTATAAATTTCCAAGGGCACTGAGTGAGTTGTTGAGCGGGATTCTTATTATGTACTTTCCGGAAGAGTCTCATGTGTGAGTTGAGCGGGAGTGTTCTTCACACTCCAGCTGCTTTGGTGTGCATTTCGAAGCCTCGACGATCGTACCAGCTTCCTATTTGTCCTTTGTTAAGTTTTTCCTATCCTTTGATGAGCTGAACCGATCCTTAGGTTAAGTGTTCCGCTCCTTAGATGAACTAACTCAAGTCCCAAGCACCATTTAATGTATTTTTTTTAATTATTTCTATTTCTTTCGATCCCTCCCACCCCCATATCTCTTCTCCATATAGCAATACTTTCTAACATGGTATCAAAAATCATTCTTATTTTAAAATCATCCTTGAAGTAATTTTCTCCCATGCTCTATAATTGACCTAACAATAAGTTTGCTTTTTTCGCTAAACTTTTTTTACGGATTTTATCCTCGTTATGTTTCGATATAGTGTATCTCAGGTAAGATTATTATTTCACTATATCTATTTTCTCATTATCCCATATAAATGTTTCTTTATTTCCACTTCTTTTGTTTTTTGCTTTCTTAAATTTTATAACTTTTGTCTTTTGTACATTTATATTTAGTCCTTTCCTCTTCAGAAATTCTTTAAATAATTTTAATAGTTCTCTTAGTTCCACTCCTTTTGTGACCTAGTATCGCTATACTATCTGCATATAGTATACTTCTAATTTTGCTATTTCCTATTTTGATACCTGACGTTCTTGATTTCTGTAGGTATTCCTCTAAGTCCGACATGCCGATGTTGAATAGAGTCAAACTCACAGGATAGCCCTGTTTCACTCCTTTTATTGATCTTATATTTCCTATAACCTCTTTTATTTTAATTTTATTATATATGCTTTCATATATTTTTTGCAACAATCAAGTAAATATTTTTTTAACTTTATTTGTTTCATCCTTTTCCATAATGCTTTTCTATCAAGCGAGTCGAAAGCTACTTTAAGATTAATGAAACAAATCCATATTTCACCTTTTGTTTTTCCCAGTTGTACATCGATCGCAGCTTTTAGTATGTATATGGCATCTGTTGTGGCCTCTAAATCTGAATTTCGTATCGATGTACTTGTTATTTTCTTCTAATTTTAAAATTTAGTCTAAAATTTTTAAATTTATCTTCACGAGTATTTATGGAAACTAGAAAGATTTTTCTATAATAGTAGTTTATTATTTAAATATCTTTGATTAACCGTATCAGATAATACTTAATATATTTAAAACTTCCTATTATATCTTGAAGATATTCTTTGATTAGTTTGAATTTATCTTCTACTATAAACATAGGTATATTATTTTGTAAAAACTTTTCCATTGTTCACATATTTCAAAATATTTAATAAAGATTTATATAAAAAATTGCCTATTAATCACATAGAGCATCATGAGATTTTTATAACTTCTTATCTCTATACATTTAATTTATCTACAAAAATATAATTTCCATAATGCCTTAACATTTTTTTAATATCGATTTGTGGAATTCTGTTGTCTATATATTTTTCAATTATTACATTTGGCATTTTTTGTCATAGAATTTTCAAAGATATATTTTGTGAATCATATATTTCTTACATTTCAATTCCTTCTAATTAATATACCGCCTTTATGTTAATGAATCGAGTACTTCTGTTACCAGCAAACAAACTTTTATTAAAAAAATATTAAATTTTAATTTATATAATTTCATTTTTTACTTAACTATTACTTTTATTTTCAGTTTGTTCTATAATTCAAACAATGAATATAAATCTTTTAGAGACCTTGGAGGTCATCTTTTTGATGAATTGTTATCCTAGCTATTTTCTATATACATGTCATTTAAAGATATATTTAATGTGTACTGAATATAGTGTATATTTTTTAAGGTAAATAAAGGTAAAATGTTTTCTATAAAATTTCAATTGTTTACTATTTGTAATGTATGCATATGTTTTAATTACATAGTTATAGTTATAAAAATAACTAGACAAAGGCGTTAATTTTATAACTAAATTAAACAATTACCATTCGATAATTCAAGTATATCATTCCGTGTATTTTTTATTGATTTTCAAAAATATTTCACGTATATATGTTGAAATAATCCAATCGATAATAATCGGCCGGACTATGGAACATATCAGTAACATTTTTCAAGCCGAAAATATCATGCAAAAAAAGAAAGATCGAGAAAATACGAAACGATCGTGTATTTTGAACTTCATCGCCGTTGAGATTTTGGAAACGTCCAATGCCGTCGATATTTTTGGAACCTCGGCACTGTTGTGGTTTTACGAAATCATCAATAACCATTGGAATTTTTAGAACAGCGAGAAGTATATTATATAAATATGTAAAACAAGTAAAGGGATAGGAGAAGCTCCTCAGCAATTCGCAGAGCGTATTTTCTGTCACTTAGTAATATTAAAATAAAAATTAGTCTTTTTGTCTTTTTATTAATTTATCTGCATACCCATCTTTTGACGATGAGGCCAAACGTTCATATATATATATTAGATAAGAAAATTGTTTTAGATTTTTGAGTATTTACTTATTCGCAGATCTTTTTTTATTTATACTGATTATTAACGAAAATGCTTAAAGATATTTATATCTTATCTATATATATATATATATATCTGGTAACACGTTAATGAATTTTTTTCTATTTCATCTTTTTTCAATATTTTGTATATTGATTTTAAAAGAATTTTTCTTGTTTATTTGATGCTATCAAATTTCCATGATTAATTTCATATTTTGAATGTAATTTGAATTCAAAATTATACTATTATTTCTTTCACTCGTTTATTTACTTTGATTTCTATTGCAAAACTATTTCGTTCATTTTTTCATTCATTATTTTCTAACCAAAGGTAATTAATATCTTTTTGCAAAATATATTTTAGATATGATTATCTAAGTAATACCGAATATTTGGTAATTTTAAATGTGCCTAATAATTTCATGTTTCATTTGAATATTATTTATAAAACTATATTTTTTACCATGTATTGTTATATATAGTCATTCCAGATACAAATACTGATACAACATTCTACCTTATCTTTTTGACTATATTTCTCACGGCGTGCCTTATAGCTTCTATAAGGTTCTATACGATTAAAATGTCGTTTCGAATATTATATAACCATCTTCACCGCAATCTTCATTGTACTTTAAAAATCAAGTACAATTTCCATAGGCGTTGTAATTTTATAGGAGATAATTGTTATAAAACTTTTACAAATTTTTAAATTTTACACTAAACAAATTTTCTATCATTTCCTTAATTCGGATCGTTATTAAATTTTCTTTTTGCATTCCCCATTATTTTATTGTGAAAAATACAACAGGTTAGTAATGCAGTTTCCGTGTGAACATACTTACCAAATTTGACCAGAATATCATTCTGCATTTACATTGAAATTAATAATTCTCAAATATCATATATTGTGTTAAAGGTTCAAATAAAAATTCATTAACTTTTTTGTATTTATCAACTTTTTCTACGAACTTTTACTTTTTTTATATAATACATAAAATGAATAACTTGTTTACCAATTTGACTACCGTAGTTCCTAAAATTTCGTAAAAGTTTGAAATATTTGCAAATTGTAATACTAGTTTGACTATATTGGTTAATTTATTATTTTTGTATTTTCTACTTACAAAATTATTTCTTTTAAATTATTAGGAAGCTGGTTTTATGCTACTTTCTTAAATACAATTTGATACTGTAATATTATGGTTATTTTTGAGTATTTAATAATTTCACTAATAAATATTTCATTTATTCACAAGTAATTTTTAATTGTTTAGTTTAAATTAATTTAACAATTCTGGTTTTTCTGGGAATACCTAAACTATTTTTATTCATTAATTTTAAATAATTATTGTCAACGAGATTCATGTTTCTAATTAATTATGTAGTTTCAAAGATGGAAACCGTTATTTCAAAAAACCGATTCTTCAAAAATTTCGGAGCAGTCTCTACAATACAAGTGCTTCTCAAACTTTATGTTTTATATACAATTCATTACTTGCTAGCGCAAAATTTGAAATAAGAACATTTTCGAGAGTATAGTTAATGATCCAGAAATGAACAGGAAATATTTTATAAAAGTAGACTTACTCTTCTGTATTAGATAGAAAAATTCTAAACTTTAAATGAAGTGTATCTTCATAGCGACGAAGAATTTATCTGATAATATTATCTAAAAGAGCAAAAATGCCAGAATATTCTTGTTGCCGATGGAAACTCGATCGTCTATTTCCTAGGACAATCGAGTCACGTCATGCTGGGAATCGAGAAGTAAAACAGCTGTTATCACGCGAAAATGATGTCTAAATGACGTTGTGAAGGATTCAGGATTTAATCAATTACTACAGCTCTTTTCACAAAACTTGATTTATTTTACACTTGATTTCACTTACAATGTTAATCTTAATTTTAGCTTACAATTATATCTATTTGTGTGACGGCGACTCGACTCAGAAGTAGAATGCGTGCAATTTTCTCTCGCAGTGAGCGTCCAAAGGAAAAATAGATAGGGAAGAAAAGAATAGATAGGGTGGCCAATCCTGTTTAGACCATTAGTCAAGGGAAGATAAGCGCGTCATGTCGTTTTAAAATATTCGGGAGATAGATAAGTATTTCGGGTATAGATAAGTGGACGTAGGTAAAGTCTTAAAATATTCGGGAGATAGATAAGCATTTCGGGCATAGACAAGTGGACGTAGGTAAATAATAAACAAATAGGAGCGACAATAATGACGGAGATCGTTACACCTCCCCCGCAGTTTAAAGACATTATTTATCTTTAATAATTTCGGAGGTTTACAATTATAAAAAAAATTTTTTTTTTTTTCGCATGTAAGTTTCGAGTAGCGTTATTACAAAAATATATTTTAATATAAATTTCCTTACATCTAAAGCTTACATATAGATTTACAATTAAAATTTTACATAAAATTTGTATATCTTATATAGATAAATTTGTTTATAATTTCGAGAGGATATCGGACAGTGTAGAACATATGCAAAGAAATATATATATATTTATATATATATATATATATATATTTCTATACGTATAAGTTTATGTACTTGAAAAATATGTATGAGTATATGTTTGTGTATGTTTGTTTAGTTAAAGAATTAAATGATCTATGGCAATAATTAGTACATAATTTATATATTGTCATTTGAATTTGAATATCCTGCGCATATATGTTAATTAATTGCGCAGGCGCGTCAAAAGTTCGTTACATTTTATTATCTAATGGTAACAGAGCCCAGTCACGTGGAGTACCGGCCTTTTGTTCGCAAGAGTTTTATTGTTTTAACTAATTTTAATTGAAGTATGGGACGTTTAATTTGAATGGGACTTTGCAAATTTTGTTTTTGGGATTTGTATTATTATTATTTAAGATAGGTTTTTAATATTTAAGATATGTTTTTGTTAATTTTTAATTTAATTGCAGGAGTCAATCAAGGTATAGGTTAGCACGTGTTCAGTTTGTAGAAAGTTATTCTAATAATGGGTTTGGAAAAGAATATTTTATTTAAAATATAAAATTTATAAAATTATTATATATATATATATTTTCTTTTTTTTTTTGAAAATTTGAAAATTTTCGGTGACAAGGATTAATCATGGTTGGGGGAGGAATTTTCCCAAGTTGATCTGGGAGTTTGCAGATGACGTACAAGTTCAGATTATAAAGTGAAAAATTAAAAATTGAAAATGAAATTGAAATTGAAATTGAAGAATTAAATTATAAAGTGAAGAGTGAAGAGAAATTGTGAATTGTGAGTAGTGGGTGTAAAGTGTAGTGTAATCGTCAGGATAATTAAATTTGTCGGTTACCTTAATTTTTTCTCAGAACATAATGTAGCGGGCGATTTTCTGTTTGTGATCTTGTCATTATTCTGGCTGGTGTATCATTTTCCTGAGTCTGTTCTGCTGTTATACTTAGTACCTCTGAATTTGAATCATCGTTGTGATTAGTGGGAACTCTTATTGATATATTATTTCTGTCAAATAATGCTTGATCTTGTCTTTGGTTTGATAATTCTATGGGTCCTTCTCTTTCTATTGCATTGTTGGTTGATTTGGTGTTGAAACAATTAATAAATTTATACACTCTAGTGCACAATCATGGATCGTTGACTTTTTGTATTTTTCTTCTGGTACTCTTGCATTTTTTACAGCATGAGACTATTATAATTATTACCATTAGTATGAACATAGCATATATGGTGAAAGAGTATTGCTTTATAATTTTCGTTTGTGACTGGTTACGTAATAAGTCGTCGGCAGTTTTCGATAGCTCATCTAGCTTAAAACTTGCGATTTCCAAGCTTTCAAGATTTAGATTCGACAATTTCGTTAGTTTGAAAGTTGGTAGGGTTGTAAAATTGAATTTTTCTTTGTCACAGAAATCGTCTTCGAGTATATGAAAGGTGGGTATGAAAGATGTGTAGTTGCTTTCGTAAGAGTTTTCCGTGGATAGAACAGCTGAGGCTGTGTGGGCCTTACATCCTCTACGAATCTTGATTATTCCAGAGTTAACTAGTTTTATATCCATTAATTCTATGGGGCTGGAGCAACTAATAGTCACGTCTGTTACCTTGGGTAGTACGAAAATCCATTTATTTTTATTTGTTAATTTGTCCCAGAGTCCTGTATCTAATTTTGCAATACGAATATCGCAGTCATTGGGAACCTTCTCAGTAATGAACAGTAGTTGTATTTCGCATGGGCGTCTTGAGTCGACGTTATAGATGGGCTTGATTATCTTGCAGATGTGAGACTTGGCAGTTGTTAATTTACATGACTCCAAATCGTTGAACATTGTATATTCTGTCCTTACTTCGGACATAGCTATGTAATTCATAGAGGGTTGGATAAAGATGTATGTCTCGTTGTTAGTCTTGACAGGTAATGGGAAAAGTTTATAAAGTTTGAATGTAGTATGTGTTACTAATGAATTTTCTATAACGAATATTAGTTTGTTTTCTATACTGTAAACTTGTAAATTTATAATTACTAGAAGTTCGTGGGCGTTTTCGAAATCTAAACTGAACGGGTAACTTAATCCTGGCGGTATTGTGTTGCTTGTTTTCCTCAATTCATTTATAAATTGTTGTGGTGACATTATTTTGGGATGTAGGCTATTTGTTCTTGAAAATAATACTGCATTGATGAGGGTGTCTAATTCTTGATTTATCTCGCTGCACATTAAGTTCAATAGGGATAAATGTTTTCGGATATTTTCGATCATTCTCATATCGTGTTGTAAGTTATTAAAAGAGTGAGTATATGCTTCTAAATATTGAAGGTTTTTTACGAATGTTTTCTCAGCATTACGTAGGTTGGTGATTAAGTTGTTGAAATTAGTGAGCGTCGATTTTACCACAAGGATTTGGTCTTTAAGAAGTCGCATTGTTTCATGTTCATCATATTTTAATTTTTCTATAGCAGAGTTGAAGTAAACTGCATCGTCGTTGTCCAATGTTCCAGTTATTATTTTAAAGATTGTTCCAGCTGAATTGAACCATCCTCTCTTTATCCTTGAGTGTCCAATAAGGCCTTTGAGGTAAGTTTCCTTGGCTTTCATTTCATTCAAGGTGTGCTCTAAGATTCCTATTGACGAATTGCAGGGTGAAAAGTCTATAACTTCTACATTCAAGCTGCAGTATCCCAATGTAGCTCCAAATGTACGGTCGACTAAGGATAATTTGTTGTCAATGTTGCTAATATCGATGTATGCGATTAATTTCAATGTAGTATCGTAGAATTTTAAATTTTCGACAAAATCATAATATATTCCTGGTGAGTACTCGAATTTAGTAATGTTGTAAGGTTGGGCTATTGTCAAAGTGGCTTGTCTGGAAAAGGATGATTAGAATTAGTTTTATTGTTCGGAAATTCTTATTTATTTGATGAATGTGCGAGTTTGTTGTTGTCCACATGCATTGGGATTTTCTTTCGCCTGCGTTGCATCACTACGTTGGAGGGTGATATTATATCTATAATTTGAAAGGGACCTAAATATCGGGCAGTTAATTTTTTTGACTTAGGAAATTGGTGATTTTTCAAATAAACTTTATCGCCAATTTTGTATTTTATGGTTTTAGCTTTTTTATCATAATAGGTTTTATTCTTTTCCTTTGATTTGATGATGTTGGTCCTTGCTAATTCTCTTCCTTTTCTAAGCCTGTGTATGAGGTTTGTTAGATAATCGTCATAGGTGTAATTTGATTCAGCAACTTTAGTTATTGTAGATGGGAGTGTCGGTTTTGTTCCAAAGACTAATTCATATGGTGTATAGTTGGTGGATGAATGTGGTGTTGTATTATATGCAAAAGTGAAAAACTCCAGATATTTATCCGAGTTGGTCTGTTCTCTATTGACATAGTGTTTTAAGTAATCAGTTAAAGATTGATGTGTCCTTTCCAGGGTTCCGTTAGTCTGTGGATGATTGGTTGTCGTTTGTATTTGTTTTATTTTGAATAGTTTAGCTACATTTTTCATTAGTTTTGACGCAAATTCTTTTCCTTGGTCAGTTAATACACTTTTGGGTATCCCAAATAGGCAAATAAATCTTGTAGTTAATATTTCAGCGATAGTTTCAGCTTCATGATCAGGTACTGCATATGCTAATGTAAATTTTGAAAGGTCATCTTGCAGAGTGAGGGCGTATTTATTTCCTGATTCGGACTGAGTGAAGGGACCCACTATGTCTAATGCAATTCTTTCGAATGGCTTTGTAGAAGTAGTAGTGATCTCCATGGGTTTCTTCTTCTTATTTCTATTTAGTTTGTTAAGCTGACAGGATTCGCAATTTTTTATGAAGTTAAAGATATTAGTTTTCATGTTTTCCCATGAGTAATTTTCTTTTATTCTCTTGTAGGTTCTCTTGAATCCAGGATGTCCTGCACTATGAAGGCAGTGATTCTCTGTTCTCTGTTTCTTTAAAAATATATCTCAGCATTGCCCTGATGGTTTCGATTTTTGATTTTACGGATTTGTCTATATGTAGTGGTAAATTTATTGATTTAATATTTTCTTTTATTAGTATATTTTTTAAATTCAACAGGCAGTCGAATAAATCTTTTAGTTCGCACACATCTGAATAGAGATTCTTTGTTATTAGATAATAAATATTTATATCGTTGAATTTGGTGGATACCACATCGAGTAGATTTATATTTTGGGTTTTTAAATATTCCAAGTTATTATGATTCGAGTTAAAAATTTTTTAAATTGTATTGTCGGTTTCTAAATCCTTAGAAATAAATATAACATAATTATTTTTAGCTGTAAATATAGTCTGCTTGAATTCGTTTATATTGTTATTTACGATAATTTGTTCTCTCATTATTTTATTAAAATTTGTATATGATTTGTCATTATGATTAATGAACGAAGGTCCTTCTGGACTCATCGACTCAAAATGATTCATCATGTTTATAATTTTACTATTGGGTTTTTCTTGAGAGAAATTTTCATTACTTAATCTTGTTAGGAATTTCGAATCCAATACCCGCGGAATCCTGCTGAGTGCGTCATCGTTGGAATTAATTCTGCCTTCCTTGTATTCGACTATAAAGTCATATTTTTCTAACTTGAGTCTCCAGCGAAAAAGTTTAGAGTTGAGATTTTTCAGATTAAATAACCATAAAAGCGGTTTATGGTCGCTTATTATTCTAAATTTTCTTCCATATAAGTATGGACGGAAATGTTGAACTGCCCAGACTACTGCTAATAATTCCTTTTCAATAGTCGAGTAGTTAGATTTAGCGCGGTTAAGAGTTCTGCTTGCATAAGCTGTTGGTAGATCTTGTTTATTTTTATTCTGTGATAATACCGATCCGATGGCGAAGTTGCTTGCATCGTTGGTTAGTATAAATTCTTGTTCAAACTCAGGATATTGTAGGATGGGGGCAGATGTCAGCTGTTTTTTTAAGTTTTCAAATGCATCCTGTTGTGAACTGGTCCAAATAAATTTCGTGTTCTTTTTTAATAGAGAAGTCAGAGGTTTAGTTATTAAGCTATAATTCTGTATAAACCTGCGATAGTATCCTGATAATCCGAGAAAAGATTTGATCTCTTTCTGGTTGGTTGGAGCAGGGTAGACGGCTACTGATTTCACTTTATCAGGATCAGGTTGAACTCCTTTTTCGGATATATGATGACCCAGGTAGATTACTTCCCTTCTTAGGAACTCGCATTTATCTGGTTGAAGTTTGAGATTGTGTTCTCTTAATCTCTGGAAGATTTCCTCTAATTTTTTGTTGTGTGATCTAGGGAGTCTGCATAACAAATAATGTCGTCGAGGTAGAGCAGACAGCGAATACCTTGGATTCCTACTAGGGCAGTTGACATCAACCTTGAAAAACACGCTGGTGAGTTCTTGAGGCCAAATGGTAGCATGTTGAATTCATAGTGGCCAAAGCTTGTAGAGAAGGCAGTTTTCTCTTTGTCTGCTTCGTCCACCTTTATTTGGTGAAATCCTGAGGCTAGGTCGAGCGTTGTAAAGTATTTAGAATTGCCTAATTGGTCCAGCATCTCAAAGATGTTTGGTATCGGATAGGAATCTCCTACAGTTATTTCGTTTAACTTTCTGTAGTCGATAACAATCCGCCATTTAGCTTTGCCAGAAGCATCACGTTTCTTTGGGACGACCCATAATGGTGCATTCCAAGGTGATTTGGATGGTTGAATAACATTATTTTTTAACATTTCATCTATTTGTTCTTTGACTTCGATTTTATGGCATTCTGGATATCTGTATATCTTCGAGGTAATTGGTTTGTTCGTTGTTGTCTCAATTTTGTGGGTAACAGTATCTGTGCAGGTTAATAAGTCATTTTCCAGATGAAATATGTTATTGAAATCTTGACAGATTTCTTGTATGTTTTTCCGTTCTATGTCGTTCAGGTGCTCCAATCTCAGTTGCTTGGTTAAAATGTCAAGGCTGTTGGATGAAAAATTATGCTTTTGTGTAGATTGTATATTCAAAATCTTATGGTCGTCTAGTTTATTAATGGTAACTTGCGGTATTCTAATTTCACAATCGGTCTCGTTAGTGTTTAAAATTGATGTCACTGATTCGGAATCTTTGTTCACTTTAACTATGCTTCTACATAGATATAGTCTTTTTTCTATAAATTCTCTGTTTGTTATTCCTTCTTGTATTTCTGGGTTTAAAATTTTGATTTTTATAAAGGTTTCAGATCTTGCAGGTACTTTAAAAAATTCTGGATTCTGAATAACTGGTTTCGTTGGAATTTCTTCATTGATGTTATCAATTCTTGAGTTTGTAATCGGGATCAGGTGATTTTTTATGGAAACATGTTTCTTTTCAAGATCTATTATCATACCTAGGTCTAACAGTGTATCTATACCAAGTATGGCTTCACAGGGCATCGGAAAATTATCCTTGACAACGTATATCCTAGTTTTATATGTTTTGTTGTTAATTATTATATGAGCGAAAAAATACCCTAATGTTTCAATGTTTTCATTGGACAAGCCGCTAAGCGTTATGTTATGGTTTTGGTAAACATTAGTGTCGTCAGCTACATTCGAAATTTTAATTATGGAAACGCCAGCGCCAGTATCAATGAGAAAATCAGGTTTGGTAATTACTTCCTTAATATCTAGTTTAATCAATGGCTTTGTATCTATAGGTGGTGCTAGGTAATTTAAAGTATTTAACTTTATTGGTAGTGGGGTTCGGTTTCTCGGTCTGCCTTTAGTGTTGCTATTATCCTCGATTCGGCAGCGATCGGGGATTTGTTCAAGTTTAAAGTATTTATAGAATGATTGATTTGTGTGTTGTCGTATGTTGTGTTTTGATTAGAATTTGGGTTAGAGTTTATGTATTGGTTAGGATTAGGGTTAGGATTTATATATCGATTGTAGTTAGGGTTAGGATTTATATATTGATTGGGATTAGGGTTAGTGTTTGTGTATTGGTTAGTATTTCTGTATCGGTTAGGGTTAGAAGTTGCGTGTTGATTGAAGTTAGGATTTCTATATTGATTGTTTACATACTGTAATTTTCGACATTCTTGTATGGTGTGCCCGAAATTTTTGCAGTAGTTGCAAGTTATTTTAGTGTTTTGGTTGAAGTTATGCGTAGGTGTTAGATTTGAAGTTAAACTTCTTAGTTTTTGGCAACATTCGAATTCTGAATGTCCAAGTTTGTTACAGAATAGGCATTGTACTGTGGGAGTATATTGATTGAGTTGGGAGTATATTGTTTTCGGAGTATCTATTGAAGTTGTAATTGGATTGGCTGGGGCAACGGGAGTTTGAATGTTCCATCTGATTACAAAATTTGCAAAATTCGCTTCGCTGGTTAACGTTTCTGGGCATTCTGTTATCATGTACAACTCCTCTTCACTCCTTCGTTCTCGTTCTTCGATTATCGCGGCTGCTACGGCGGCATCAAACTTTTTGGGATTTTGGGTTCTTACTAAGGACCCTAATTCGGGTGTTAGTCCTGCGATAAACGCGTCTAAGGCGTGTTGTTCTGCTATTTCGCGAGCATATTTCCTTTTTTCTTCTGACCAGTCTTCGTCAAAGTTAATTATAATGTTTCGTAAACATTTTTCTATCTTATTCGCGAATGATGGGACGTCTTCCGTTGGCTCTAGTCTATATGTCATTAGTTCAGTCTGATATTCGATTGATTTTTTTGTATCTTTATTATAAATTATTGTGATATCCTTTTTTAGATCTTCCCAAGTCGTGTATTCCCTATGTTCGAGGTTTTCGAACGCTATCTAACAATTTTATGTTCATTATGTTTAAGAGAAGTTTTGTATCTTCCGGCCTAATACTTGAGAAAGCAATATCGCAGCTCCTAATAAAGTTACGCATTGTTTTATTGTCGACATTAAATTTTGTAATTAAATTTAACGCGGTTTCTATTGATATCGTTGACTGAGTGCGCGCAGGAAGTGTTACATTACTTATGTTGGTCGTCATTTTTTAAAAGAAATCTTAGTATTCCGAGTATGGTTTGCGAGAATGAACGATTTTATATGTGTTTATAAAGTATTCTTAGCTTACAGGAGTAGAACGATGCTCATCCTCGTGATTGTAGAATTCAGTGTGTTGAGGTTGGGTTGAACGTTGAAGCTCCTTTGGTGATGCTGAGTAGTGTCGGTGTTGCAGGAGTGTTTTGAAGTTGTCTTGATGTCTTGGTGTTGTTGTTGGATGGAAGCTTTGTCGTAGTTGTTAGTCCTCGTCCTTCTGAGTTGGGTTGGTCGTCCCTTGCTCGATTATAGATTTTGGAGAATTTTCTGCGGTTTTCCCTCGCTTATTCTCCTGTATTGGTTTTTGTTTCAGTAAGAATTTTAATTTTCACTGAAATGTATCCCACTTCTGACACCAGTGTGAAGGATTCAGGATTTAATCAATTACTACAGCTCTTTTCACAACACTTGATTTATTTTACACTTGATTTCACTTACAATGTTAATCTTAATTTTAGCTTACAATTATATCTATTTGTGTGACGCCGACTCGACTCAGAGGTAGAATGCGTGCAATTTTCTCTCGCAGTGAGCTTTTAAAAGAAAAATAGATAGTGAAGAAAAGAATAGATAGGGTGGCCAATCCTGTTTAGACCATTAGTCGAGAGAAGATAAGCGCATCATGTCGTCTTAAAATATTCGGGTATAGATAAGTGGACGTAGGTAAAGTCTTAAAATATTCGGGAGATAGATAAGCATTTCGGGCATAGACAAGTGGACGTAGGTAAATAATAAACAAATAGGAGCGACAATAATGACGGGGATCGTTACAACGTCACTAAAATTAAAAACTGTCGCAATAGGGTTTTAGGAAAATTCCATCGCTCGAGCCGTCACGTACTGGATGAAAATCAACCTGTAAAAGGGAGAAGAGGGGAAGTGTTGATAAACAAAAACGACAGGAACCGCGGTCTCTTAAATTTTGTTACTTGTATCAATAGCTACCTCTCCTCTTTTAATTATATTTCAAATATTAATAAATACCGAAAAAATTAAACATTATTATAAACTTAAAAGATTTTTTACTGCACCTTACCATCTTCCTCATTACGATTCCTATCATTAACAATTCTTCAAAATATAAAATAGTCCAAGAAAAATCTGTTTATTGTATCACAAATTTTTACGGTATCGTAGTTTTATTTTCCCATTAATTAGTTGATAGATGATTTACAGATTGATTCATCGCAAGATAATGTCATGCGCCAACGTTATACGTATGTAGACTAGAATAACTATTACGCTAACCAAAGAAATAGATGATCGCTTTATAGCATAAAATTAACTATACTTCATTTACATGAATGAAATGGTCTTTCAATATAAACCAAAGTCAGTCTAGGCGCTCAGACTTGTAAACGCTAGCTTGTGGTATACCACGAGCACATGTCTACTGATCTACGCTGTAAGGCCGGGTCTACAAACTCTAGGTCTCCCGTAGGATAATATGGTTTGTCGGGTGTATATAAAGCGCTCGAACATAAGTGCAAGAAGTTAGATCTAACGGAAGTTGCAGAAAGACTCTAAATGCGTCATGAAGCATCATTACTGTCGTTTAAACGACAACTATTTTGTTACCTTTTCTGCCTTTCATCTTCCTTCTCGGTGATGTGCGATAGTATTCTACCTATGTCAGTAGTAAGATACGTCACCATTGTATGTGACGTAATAAAAAGGTAGAAAATAAAATAAAATGAATTTAATTTATAAAATATATAAGTATATACGTATTTTTAATATTTTATTGTTTCGGAAACTATTATAAGAAAGAATATATCTCGTCAACCTGCTACCGAGCAATTATTAAATATTAACAAGATATTTAATAACCATGTTTACTTGCATTTGTTGATAAAAAGTAGTAATGTAAACTATTAACTTTATTTATAGTTTCTATAATTTCACCATTAGAAGTTGTTAACGATGTAACCGTCTTACGCATCCTGTTACAGCCTAAAGATCTATACTGAAATAAAAATATAAATAAAAAATATTCAATACCTAAACATCATAAAGTATTTTTCATGAATAAATAATACCAAAAGTTTTAAAATCCTAACCGAAAAGGCTTTCGAGAAATTGTTGACGTTTGAGGAAAAAAAGAAAACTGCGTGAGAAAATTATCATGCTAGGACGAGAAAATGTAAGTGTCAAACCTAGGTCTATCTTTTCTTCTACTCTTGCGACTGCATCACTGACTAGGCAGGTGGCAGAGCACCTCCTCACTCTACTCTTCTTCTTACTATGCACAGTACCTGACGCACTGACTAACAGCTTCCCTTTCTATCACTCCTCTGTCTTTTTGGCTTTTTCCCTCTGCCATAGCACGCACAGAATTTTTTAGACCTAGGTTCTAGTATTAGGTAAACATCGGGATAAAGTATACGGTAATGCGATAGTCCACGAAAATAGAAAGCGAAAAAATGATAATTTTGAATATAAAAATAAACAGTAGGCCATAAGTTTATACTCGTAATACTATAATTTTCTACTTCTAATATAAATATGAAAGGTAATATGAGGGTAAATAATTACAGTTTTATTTTAAGGGAATTATAATGGAGAAGGACAACAGGAAAAGCCTATAAAAGTCGGAACGTAAACGTAAAGAGCGGAATTATTCAGTCTGATATCGGCAGATTAACAAATGGCAATAATTTTTTAGAATTTCAGTCTAACAGTATTTCGACAGATAGACAAATTAAAACAAAGAGCTTTCGCTAGTGCTATAGAAATAAATAATTAATAAGTAGAATAGAACACAATACTAGCTTTATTATAACCCTTCTAACAAACACGATTGTACAATCAACAGAAGTATTATTATCTATATATTACTTTTACAATTACTGAAGTAAATTGACCTAACCATATTATACTTATTTATTTTGCAAATAGTAAAATTTGTAATCAGTTATATTTCAATCCAAGCTAATTCAAACGTATTTCATTTTAAATCAAATAAAATCAATTAGATTGATTTAATTCATTTATTTAAATGTTTCAAATTAACCTCAATTAATTGATATTTAAAGAAAGCACTAGACAAAAATTAAATTAAAAAATTATTTAAATATTTTAAAATAATAAACAAGATAAAAACATGCAACAGAATGTAACAAATTTGTAAAAATTGTGCATACGATTTCTAAAATTACGTAAATATAATTTGTTCATTATTAAAGTAAATAAAGTTATTAAAGCACCTTTATCACTATTTTTTGTCATGTTGTTCTGATAACATCAGATATGCACTACTATGTTAGTCAGGTGGTTGAATATTTCAGAAATGATACAGCTAAAACTAGTTAAAGGAAAATGACGTTATTGTATCAATGACTGATGTAGTGGTTACCCACAAAAACATATTAAAAACAAAAAGGAAATTTCATATTAGTCTGATCGATGGTGTTATGATATACCTTTTATGAAAACTTTTACGATACATTTTTTGTTTCATTTGAGTACTGTCTAATCTTATATAAGCTACATGCTATTTATTAAATACCATATTAAATACCTTTGTAGACCAAACTTCACTTCATAATAAAAACTTTACAATTCTAAATTTTAGTAGAAATCAATCACGCAAATTATACATTTATTTTCTCTATTCTTTCTTACACCAGCCCATTTCAACATTACGTGTATAAATATTCATACGTTGTTTAGTTTCAATAATATCTCATGAAATATAAAAAAAATTATTAGAAAAAGATTGTTTAACATAATTTTAATTAGACAAAAACTAAATTTTTGTTTTAATCACGTTTGTTATCAAAATACTCAGTGGTTAATTTATATATTTTTTTTATTAATTTATTATAAACACTTGTTTTAAAAAATATTATGAAGAGTGCAAAGCCCAAGTTAATTCTGATATTCGGAAAAAATTTGCAAATACGTACAAAAAATCTTCTTTGTTTTATGAAATAATAAAAAATTAGAAATTTTTTAATCAAGTACTCATATCTAGATGTTTCAATTGTACACATATCTTATGGCTAATAAACCATTTATCAGATTTAATTTATTCATACAGATAAATAATAAATTAAATAAGAAATTACACTGATAAAAACATAAAGTTTATTCTTAAGAAAAGCATTTATAGGATTATACACTTGGAATATTAAAAAGATTATACACTTGGAATATAAAAAAGATTATACACTTACGATATTAAAAAAAAGTTGTTTTGTAACACTACTACTCATAATCTTTTCTTGGTTCAGACACTTTGACACCTCCGTAATTGTTTCCGAAAGAAGATTAGAAAATAAATAAGTTGTCCACCTCCAACTAATTCAGTAACACTTAAAAAATAATAAAAATATTTCCTTCTTGGGTTCTATTCATAAGTTGATAAAAAATAATAAACAACCAAAAAACTAAAAAATATGGCAGAGTACACGATCATAAAATTACGAATTCAAATAGAATAATTTTCGGGGAGAGAGATTACTTTTTGTTTATACCTCTATTTTATGTATATATTCACTTACCGGATTACACCACCAAACTTCTTATACATAATTTTTGTTTTTTATTGCAAACTATTCTAGAGGTTATTTCTGCATTAACAAGTTTTAAATCATTGTATGACATAGGTAACGAAGAATTAGAAAATAGTACTAGAACTAAGCACGGAAATGGTAAAAATAATGGTGAAAATAATGAAGATATCAGGAGTAAGAAAGAGTTAATTGACATGCGAATTTTAGTAAAAATATTAGGGACAATGAGCACAACATATTTATTGACCAATGAACAAACATTGTCTTAAAAAAATGCTAAGTATTGCAGAAAAATAGTTTAAGGAAGATTTTGCAACAAAGATGAAAATATTTGATACGTTGATAGAAAATGCGTTACTGTATTGAGACAAAATTTAGGGGTGCAAAAATGAATAGAAAATAGAAAAGGTACAGAAAAAATATATAAGATGAACATTGCATATAGATAATAATACGCTGGAAAAGCATTTTGTGTAATAAAAAAGAAACAATGAAGGGAAGCATAGAGGAGTGCACATGTCACAGTGTCCAATAAAGTAAGAAAATATTGTGAAAGATAAAAAAAGATATAAATATATTGTAGTATTTGAGAAAAGAAAGAAGAAAGCAGCAGAATGAGAGAGAGAGGTATTTAGTAAAAACATAATGAAGAAAATAAATGAAGTACATATAAATCTAAAAATGTATAATTATACGAATAAACATAAAATGCAAGTTAGAACTAGGCACAAATATAAATAAAAATGTATTTGTTCGTAAATAAATAATAATTAAAAAAAAAAAATATCGGTGTAAATAAGATAAATTCCTTTAACAGTCAAGGTGTCCTATTAGCATTGGCATGATGATGAAACTCAGCAGCAGACATAGAAACCCTCACCTTCATATCCAAATATTCTCAGTTAAGCAGGCGATTTTTATTTATATGAAATAATTTAAGATAGAAAAAAGCAATTTACTCAATATAATACAAGTTAATATTATACTGCTTTTTTAACATTATGATTTTTTAATCATACATTAAACTTTTTTTATTTAAATTAAATAAAATTTTGCACAATTTTATTAATTGCTTAAAAATTATAGGTAAGAATAAATAACTTTATTATATATTGAAAATATTTCAAAATATATCTATAACTTAAAAATAGTATGAACCTATTAAAACTAGAAAAGAAAATTAGATAAATTATAATTCAATCAAATTTTTAATTTCGTTTAAATTTTATTTTTATCGTAATCATTAAAATCACAAATTTTGACTGAGATTCAAAAAATACCAATTAAAACTGCAAGCTAAAATAAGATTATTTTTTTAGTAAAATAAAACGCATTTTGTTTTCAATTAATAAACTTATATATATATATATATATACATATATATACATACATATATATAAATTACTAAAACTTCTTCTTTTAAATATTTTATTAAGTACATGAAACATAATTTATTTTTTTTATACAGAGAACTTGTAAATTTGTTTTAAAAGAGTAAATGTTCGCTAATAATTATTTTAGCTTTACGGATAATTAAAGTACAAAGATAATATTTTTAATGAATTATTTTATATAATTTCTTTCAATAAAGAATTTCTAAAAAAATAATATTATGTATCTCTGTAGTTGCAAATTTTTATTTTACTTTTTTCTATTCAAAAGAAACTAATTTTAATAGATCTTTTGATATTCATTATCTTCCTCTATAGTAATTTGTGGACTAAGCTTCTGAAACAAAAAATTTTTCTGAAACAAGAAATAAAAAATAAGTTAATTTCAATAATTCAAAGTAACTTGCAAATATTTCATTTTATTTAAGTGTAAAAATAAAACTAAGATCAAATTCCTAAATACATACTTATAGTTTTAAAAAAATTTAAACGAATAATTAATTACATAATATATTACGGAGTTTATTAAACAATCGGGGTATGAGTTATAAATGTTCAAAAAACTGATAATTTTATTGAATGTACATCGTGTGTAAAAAATACTATTAAAAATATTATCAAAGGTCTAAAGTAAGCCGCTAAAAGTGAGGAATTTTTATTTTTTTCTTTGTAAAATTGGTCAAAATATTATCAAGCGTACTCTTCATCGATTTCTTTCTCTGTTATAGCTTCCTACAAAAAAGAGCTATCTGCACATAGATATCCGGTAATGCCGGATATCACAGCTTATGTTACATAATACCGACCTTAATACCTGCTTCACTTACAAATTTTACTTACATATTTTTTGATGTTTTGTACCCTCTATATATCTCATCCTTTTTCATTAATTGTTGTCGAGGTATCTTTTATCTTTGGTATATCTTTTTTCTTGGTTAAATTTTTCATTTTTTTCTCTCACTGAGTGTGATAAGATCTTAGTTGCATCATCGGAATTTATAATTTTTTATTTTGGTCTATTATATTTTTTCTCTACTGTAACTTATTTTGTTTTAAACTGTTTTAAGCATTTTAGATAAAAATAATTATTTTTAACTATCTATTAAAAAAAACGCTAAGACTTTACTTTTATTCCAATTAATTAAATATAAACGTTTCCAATATATTATTGAAAATTAAAAAAAAAATTTAGCTAATTCAATGAATTTTCTATTAAAATATCTATTTTAAGGAATAGTTGTTTCTATAGCAGAATCTTTACTGTTCTTATTTCTCAAGCTTTCTTATTATTTCTCTTATTAATTAGATTTATTCTATTAATTCAATCTGTTTGAGATTGCTCAAAATCATACAAGTGGCGCCATCTTGTAATCATAGATTCATCTGATTGGTCTATTCATTATTGAAAAAATCAAACACCAGGTGGTGAAAAAGAGGGCGCTACTCGATGGCGCTAGTTTCTCCTGTCGCGCAATATCTAAGCTACTCAAATTAAAATCAATATAATTCATCAATCGAATTGACGATTTATATTATTGGCTATCGATTACCAATTAGCAATCAGACAAGCCAATTAAGAGAAAAATCTACTCATAGTAAAACACAAGTGAGTTTTTTTTTGTAAATCAATATATTGTTAAGCTTTACTCATCGCGTTTATATTGTTATTTAAAAACTTCAAGTGTATCAATATCGGTTAAAATCTCATCCATACACATCATAGAAACAATTATTAATACAAACACACATACATGCAAAAGGACTCATATAGAATTGCTCAAACGGACACACTCACACATCATTAATAAGCTCATCGTATACTAAATTTATTATTGTTAAGTTCCTTTATCTAGTTCATCTCAAATTCGATACTGCGGATTATTCATTTGCGTTTAGTATAATTTCTCAAATGAGTGCGTTAGTATAATCTCATTATAATTAGTACAAAATCATTATTCATATGTGCGTTAATTTTAAATGTTTTCTCGCAAATAATTTAATATTAAATGCGTTTACATATCATAAGTTTTATCTTTAAGTATATTAATATAAGGTGTTATTTGCTTGTTTACTCGTGTTTCACTTCAACCCAGTTTTACACTATTTGCCATTACTCACCCTTCTTATTCAAGGATAACTCACATGTGGTGCTCAAACAAAATCAATAGATAGTATAGAGAAATACATGATTATTGATATTTTTCGCATACTCGTATATAAAAAAGTAATGGTACTTATTAAAACTTGAAACTTATATATATATATATATATCATTTTTGTAACTTTTGTAAAAGTTCGGTTCATTTTGTAATAATCTTACTAAAAATGTATGCTTCATGCGTATAATTTTTATTATCAGTAAAATAAATGTATTCTTCTCATGCTTTTAATGGTCACTTGATAATTCATGTCGATAACAATCTTTTTAATTGTTAACTATTCGTGTAGACAATTTTTTTAATCACTTCTAGATAATGTTTATTATTTTTATTACATGTGCAAATTGAAGTATAAAATTGACGATTGATGTTACAGTTCAATCAGAAGCTTATTTCAGAAATTATCAAGAATGACACCATATGTTGGATCACCGGTATCACGAATCAATCATCGAGAAGCATGATTGACCACGTTGTCACTTCTATTGACGTGTTACATCGATCGAAGTTGACAGCCCATCAATAAGTCAGCAATTTATGCCTCAACCCATGAAAGAAAATGCGCGCGAAATGATAAACATCATGCGCATTTTCCTACTTGTTGAACATCCATCTTTTTTAATCATCTATTCATCGGTAAGATTTTAGAAAACACATGTTTTGAAAAGTCTTATCAAGAAAGTCTCATTTTCAATCGCAATAATAAATACATTCAAATCAGCATCTTCAAGAGCCATCGACTTACGACTGCTAGTTCAACGATTCATTAATTGTGATCTTGCAAATCGCAATTAAAACTCGATTATTATTCTCAAATTGTGCATACACACGCACACACATACACACTTGTTCTTGATTTAATCAAATATATTTATTGTATTATCACTTAATAATCATATTCTAATCAATAATTTTAAATACTATACACTACCAGTATTTGTAAATATCGAACAGTATAATATAAGTGTAACATAATAATTAATAATAAGTAAAGTGTAATTAATTCAAGATCATTAATTTCCATCAATTCCTCAATTCACTCCCAGTTTATGAGTACAAAAGTTAACATTAATTTTTTACACCTTAATTGCACTGATAATTTAATAGTTTAGACTTAGTTATAATAAAAAAAAGCGATTACAATAATATATGGAGATATCACATTAGATCTTTGTACTTATTATGCATACGACTGTTTGCTCGAGCAGAAATTTGCTACAATAACATGGAAAATGACGATAGTATATAATTATGATGAAAACAAAATAACGTTTATGAGTAGCTTTAATTAAATAAAAATAAGTAGTTATACTTACAAGCACATATACAACATAAATATAAAATAGATGTGATTAGCAAAACAGATAATGTACAGACACATACATACAATATACAAATAATGATTCTTAAGCAAGAGTTAAAGCAAATATATATTTACAATAAATCAAAAGGTATTGTGTTTAACGAGATGAGTTTATCAATTATGATTTTTACAGAGAATATTAATGCATTAATTTACTTTATAGAGTGTGCTATAAACACAATGAGTTAAGGTTTACAATAATGATTTATAAGAGACAAGACAAGAATAACATTAAAAAAAAATTGCATAAAATAAAGATAGTATCGCAGGTTAAGCGTGTATCTGTTGACAAGATTTGAGTGATTATTGTTCTAACAAGCTCTAATGTTTAATAGTTATAATATTATATATTATTATATTATAATATTTAATAGTTAGTCAGTGAATCATAAATTTACCGACTAAATGATTCTAGTTAGAGAGTCATAAATTCTCTGATTAATGATTTTTTTGTGTTGGTGAAGTGTAATATTTTTGACACAATAAGTATGTGAAATTATTTATATTAATTCCACTTACTATTGATATCCTGATGATAATTCTGATATTGAGTAGATCTAGTCCTGATAAGTAAATTGGCTTATATATATATAAATGATTGATACTATTCAACAAGCGCAAGTGTAAACAAAAACGGCTGTTATCACAGTAACCGAATTGAAGCTATCCCAACGGCTGTTTTTCAAAAAACTTCGATCGAAGCGCCAAAATTGATAAAGCAG
This sequence comes from Platyscapa corneri, assembly GCA_018907185.1. Taxonomy (NCBI): domain Eukaryota; kingdom Metazoa; phylum Arthropoda; class Insecta; order Hymenoptera; family Agaonidae; genus Platyscapa; species Platyscapa corneri. The sequence continues at coordinate 564,545 of JACCHW010000092.1, read as the reverse complement.
ATCGATACAACAACTTAACTAATGATTAATAATCGAAAAGTAATTCGAATGCTATCAAGAACTACTTTCGAACATATTCTTTATATATTATTTAATATCACGAAGTATAGGAAGGAATATAATTGTTTGAAATATATGATATATGAATAACTTTGAATTCAATCATAATCAATATAAATTTATCCTTTTATTTTTATTCCTACTGAAAATCTATAATTATTCGAATGAGGTAAAAGATAAGTTTCTAATCTAAAAAACTAATATTCAATAGAATTTAATATTAGTAAAATAATAATAAGTAAAGTCTTTTTAGATTGATCCGTACGACACGATACCATAGGATCGTTTACTAATCGGCTAAGTTACATAGTCAATCTCAAAAGTAAAGAAGTAGTAAAAAAAGAGTGTTTCTGAAATTAAGAATATATTCTCTATAACAGCTTTTGTAGAGTTCAGAGAAGAGATACAGATATATGGATAATTAAATATAAACCCGTTTCTACTGTTTAAATTATTAATACTGTTGAAAAAGTTACTTATATTTTAAAATTGTAAATGATATTAATATATTTAATATATAAAATATAAAAATATAATTTTTTAGTCTAATTTTGTTCCAACGTACCACTGATACTACATGAAGGATAGCTTCTGCATACCGTTTCTAGTAGATACTGACGCCGATTTGTGCGTGAACTTGCGTACTTGGCTCAGAGAAAAAATTAAAATGCCAGTACGAACTCTTCGGGGCAAATTTTCAAGAATTAAAATATATGGGAACATGCTATTCTTTTAAAATCTCTCAATTGTCCATTTGTTATTGCCAATATAAGTTACGTAAATAGCATAATGGACTTTCTTTTTCATTATAACTTGCTCATTGATAGAAAAAATAGGTTTCTGATCGATGATTTAACTAGGCTGTTATTACGTGCATTCATAACCAACAAAGGATCTTCTATTATCAAGATATATTATAATTGTTATAAGAATGTACTCGCCAAGTATTCAGATCCGCTATCTAATGTATAATCGCCTCGCGTCTCGCTTGGCCCTCAATTAGCAAGGATTGTTAAGAATGAACACGCGTGAATACTTTATGCCATCAATATAGTGACTCCGCATGTCGGAAACATATTGCAATTCGAAAAACTATCCAATATCTTCGAACACATACACATATATGTGGGAGTGAGAGACAGAGTGAAAGTAAAATATAGATAGATAGAGAGAGAGAGAGAGAGAGAGAGAGGGGCAGAAATGTATGAGAATACGTGCGCAGTGGGCCCATGAGTCTAAGGGAAGCCTGCCTGACTCGCACATAACCGTATAGGTATATATCGTGTATTCAAACAACATTGTACTAATTAATCTAGTAATTAGATTATATACATTTATTTGGACAAGTGTCTAACTATTTTCCCCTTCCTTCACATAATCCCACATACATATAATTAACATCACTCAGTGTTAAGGTTTAGGTCCTATCTAACGTACATTGATAGCTTTTATAGTAGGCTCAAAGTCTTTTCGATGATCTAAATGGAAACCAGTACTGTTGAAAAGGCATTATTCTGAACATAGATTGCTCGTTTCATCATATAACTAAGGGCGTCAATTCAAACCCGCATTCTTCACTGATGTGTATAGATTGTTGACTAAAGAATTCGCATAACAAGCATCTTTAGATCTTGATCAGCACCTTCATTTGATTCAAATTCCATAGAGAACTTAATGTCGCGGTTAAATGCTACGACGACACCGATTAAGTTTCAAATTTACTAATAGTGTTGCTTGAAATTCACACTCCCGTCAAAAACGATCTCGGTGTGACAACTAATACTGTATATAGTACCGGTTTATATTTGCCTGGGGAATTTTTCTTTACCAGTAACCAAAACCCAACTTTTAATTTTGCTAAACACAAAATTTAAAAAACGAGTGAACAAAATAAAATTATCACTGGTAACCCGTCACGGTAAGAAGAAAATTTTTGTTTTTAATAGTCTCGTGACTTCACTGTTTTCCTCCGACATGATGTATTTCATTCAAACAATCGTACAAGGGATCGTATAAGATGATAGTATGTGGCGATAAATCTTTCACTATCAATATTAATGTTATCATTGATATTTATAAAATCGCATCTATCGATCGACTCTAATGAGCTTCCATGATCTTAAAATATAAAAACTACCCCAAACTAACGCTGTATACTAAGACGACGAATAATAATATTTATCAATAATGTATGCGTATTCCCAACAAATTCTCTTAATTTATTAATTTTTTTAAAGCACTTTTCTTTAAAAATTTATAATTACATCATAAGCCATAGTTTTCCCAACCATTCAGACAAAATCCCTTCAATCGCTACCGATTATTGTCCTCGGTCTCGGTGGCGCTTTTCTTGGATCTCGTGGCAGCAACACTCTTACCAAGACCGTGTAAGATGAGGCGATCTGGTCCAGTATTGCTTCTGACTTATCAAAAGAAACTGCAGTCCAGTCCAGTTTGAGATTACGACTATCCAATCTTAATCTTCTACCAGTTTCGCAGTTTAAAGCACCGAGTCCAAGCGACATCTCGAACATTGTAATTGTATTATTGGTTGTATTGCATTAAATAAAGCTCAGACTTCATTCCATTATAAACTCTTAAAAAATTCCTGAATATATTGTTTATTTATTTCATGTTTAAAACTTGTGTAACTTATATGGTTATTATTTCAATTAGCTGTGTGGTAAATTATCCAATAAGATTCAATTCTTCTTTCTATGTAATGCACAATGCCCCTTTTCAAGTTCCTTTTGACTGAATAGTGATTCTGATGGTATTAATGTAGTATAAATCAGTTCATAAAAGTCTATCATCAGTTCGAGTTTTTTTAATCTTTTTAAAATTGACATTTAATTATTCACTCAAAATCCAACACAATTTCAATTATTATTTGATCTAATTCAAATATATATTCTATCTAAATTATATAAAAGTTATTATACAATTTTAAACGGTATTTATTAATCCTTGATTTAAGTCCATTCATTCATTTGTCTCCTATTTCTGAGTATGTTATTCTACACATTAATTTATAATTTTTTTTTCTTTTAAAGTATAATGTACTTTCAACATCCAAATACTACTTTTGACAATAGAATTACTTTTATCTAATTCTTTCTTCGGTATATATATATATATATAATATTATATTAATATATATACTAATAACAATATATATATATATATATATTATTATTAAAAAAATAAAAATAAAAAAAAATAAAAACCATAGTCTAAACTTTATAATCAGTTTCTTATCTCATTTTCTCACTGAATTTTTCAAACATTATACTAATTCAAGTAAGTGAACAAAGCCAATTTTGTTTATTAATATAATTTTTTTAATTTTATTAAAACGTATTATTTCACTCTTCCATCACTAAAATATACATTTTTCAAATAAATCAATTTGACATCATATACTTAACAACTATTGATATACCTTGTGATATTTTTAAATTATATAATTCATAAAGGTGTTTACTTTAGGTAGCTCTACACAAAAATGATAGTATTAAAATTAATTATCTACTTTTTATAATTTATGCTATAAATTTAATGAATTTATTATTAACAATTTATAGAAAATGCTACGTAAGTAACATATTCAATAAATAATTGATAAAAAATAGGATATAATTGAACGTAGATCATTCACGTTAGATAAAGTTTGTAAGTTACTAAAACTAAAGAATTAAAAAATCTCACAAATTTTTATTCTTAAACTATATTGTCATTTGCATTACTCATTTATTTATAATATTATACTATTATAATCTATGTAAAATATAATTTATATCATAATATGATTATAATTTATAGTTATAATCATATACATACAATTTGCCATGTGTATAAAAAGATAATTTTATCATATAAAAATTAAAAATTTTAAATTAAATGAAATTCTCAATATTAAATTTTTTTAAATTTCTGTATTTTAAGTTTTTAATTTATTTATAACTTCTTACTTGTCCAATAGCTGGAAGTCTTTGCAATAAAAGATGAAATATATGTGCTGGTAATGTATTTTGAAGAACTTCAAGCAATTGATGAGGTTGACCACATACTGCTACTGCATTAGCTAAATGTTCAGTACCAGCTTCTACATTTCCTTGAGCAAGTAGTTCCTCACCCATTTCTACCTATTAATTATATATTTTAGAAAAATTGTTTGTTACCACAAATATATTTTATAAAATATATAAAAACAAATTTAAAATACTTCTTGAATGAAAAACTTTTGCACTACTTCATGATCCTTCAGATTTGGAACTTTAGGTGTAACTTTTTGTGCTTCTTTTTTAGCTTTCCGACCTAAAACAGTTAAAATATACAATATGTATATTTATTTATTTATTTATTCATAATTTTATGCATAACTATAAATATAGCTATATTTAGTATGAACTAACAATAAAATTTAATTTAAATTTTAAATTATATATATTTTTAGTTTACCTAGTAAAACAATTAGTTTACAAATTATATAAAGATTGGCATAATTGTATTGAAAGATGAAAAAATGTTTTTAAAAATAATTTAATTTAAAGTAATTCTTTAATAAATAGAAGATTTAGATAATATCTTGCAATGGAAATTATTATAAAAATTGTTATTCTTATAAAAATAATTTACTGTATATCTAATAGAAAGTTATGTATTTTAATATTCAATAAAACATTCGTCTCTTATGAATAAGCAAATTGGTAGCTGAAATTGCTTTCTTTGGTAATTTAAGTCTCTAAATAAATTAAAGTTTTTTTTTGTAAAACGAGAGACAAAAATTAATATCTTAACTAATTGATTAATCCAAAAAAATATTTGTCACCTTATCCTTTTATTTCATAGCTGAAACTTTCTACCTCGAGTGCTAAATAATATTAACCTATTTTTCAGAAAATTTCATATTATTACTACATTTCTATTTTCCTTCAAATATTGTTATAATGAAAGTAACTTTATATAACAAAATTTAAATATTTAAAAAATTTGAATATTTTTTTATAAATTGTTATTTACAACAACAAAATAGTCTTTATCAATTTCGCTTTCTGCTTTGTCGTTTTTAAATTAGATTTTTTTTAAATTGGATAAAAATATTGACTACAATAGATAGTAATGATATGTTAGTGTTATCTGATTGACAATAAACAAGTAACAAAAAAAAATAATAATAAACCATTAAGTAACGATAAAATGTAATAAAAACATGTAATTACAAAGTAATATTAAAAAATTAAAAAACTGCGTGAATATAGGTGCACGTGTCAATACTATCGTAGTTCAGTCTTAAGAAATCCCAGAAATGTGTCAAATCTTTTATTAAAAAAGAATGACAGTTTTTTATAAGTTTTTAATGCTCTTTGAATGGTATTATGAAATATATATTTCAAAATTACGTAGAGCACATTTTCAATTGATCCAGGATGAAACCAAAACAAAATTGTAAGATAAATAAACACAGCTAGCCATCTAAAACGAGTTAGAGTGAGCATTAGATTTGAAAGAATAAATATCCAATGAATAAGGATTGGATTTTCCATAAATTAAAAAATAACAATGCATATTGATTTCAAACATAAATAAAAAAAAAACCTCAATACAAAGTACCTACCTAAGAAGTTAAGTTAGGTTAAACTGATGATTACCTAACATAACCAATCTTTAACATTGCAAGAAAGTAAGAAAACAAACTCGTTGAAGCAAAAATATTAATCATTTACCAAATCTTCAGGCCTAAGTTGACAGATTAAAATGAAACTGACAGGAATGATTTCATGATACATGGTATGACTCCACTAGAAAATTCTACTGTAAATATCCAACGTAAACCAGGAATTAGATAGGACAGCTGAGTGCTTGCATTTTCTCAAATGAAACAAAACTTGAGTGAGTGGTATAATAATCAAAATTTGGTAACAAAAAAGTAATTGTTAAATTGATATTGGATATTTCTTAAAAATGGACTTGTCAATAATATAAACTTAATGAATAGTTACATTTGTTTAACTTATAGTACTTGTGTCAAAATGATTTTGTAAATGATACATTTCAACATTTTTTTATTTTATCAACATATGTGCTTTCAAAATTTAAATTTTATAATATATGTAAGAACTTGTAATATTGGCATTCAACAGTTTTGTTTTTAACCCAGAATCACCGGATTGATTTCTTTAAAACAAACTATAACTCCAAGCTTTCTCAGTTTATTAATTAAAGATTAGATCTCAACCACAATAATTAAAAGTTTTATTCAAAATTCGGAATTTATATGATTCTGAGAGACTGATGGATTTTTTCAAATATTAATAAAATCAAATTTACTTATAGCAGTAATTTCAATGCATTTACAGTTTCGTCACTTAGAAAAAAATACACAGAATTGATATGGAATGTACAAAAGTCTCAAGTTGAATTGAAATGGAGTTCACGACCAACCAGCTTAACACAGAATTGAATAAGATAGCAATCAGAAAGTCCAGGTTCACATCAGATTTAATTATTTTTGCAAAAACAATGGATAAAGATGTTCACTCTGCTTAATTCTTCAAAGTAAACATCAACCAAAAATCAACTGACATTCTTATTAAAAATAATATTTTAAAATTTACATAAAAGTTATAAATAACAATAAATAGAAGCAAATATAAATTATAGAATATTCTAAAAATATATTCAGTTAACAATTAAAGCAGATTGTTGCTCTATTTTCCTATTTCAAATACAAAATTTATCAAATAAACCGACAGATATAATCATTTTTATAAAAACTTTTTAAAAGCACCTATTCATTTTTTAAATTTTTATATTATAAATTTCATTACATAATTTTTATTCAGAAATTTTTATACATTATAAAAAAACTATAAAAAGATTGTAATTGGCATATTTCATAACTATTAACAATTTTAAATAAATAATATTATATAATGTATTATACAATTCTACTTTCAAAATATTATAATAGATTTTAAAAACATTTTTATTTGATAAAAAAAATATTATTTAATCTATTTTCAAAATTTCACTGAAATTTTAATTCTAATATAATATAATATATATGATAGAAAATCTTTATATTTTAAAATTTTTTTATGATTATTTTCATTAATATATTCAATGTCTCTTATATAGATACATATTTTGTAACTTTTCTAACAGAAATATAAATTAAATTTTTAAATTATTAAAGTTATATTAAGATTTTAATTTAACAATTTTATTAAAAAATGCATAAAGCAAGAAATTTCTTTACTAAATATTTTTTTTAACAAAATTTTTAATTACATTTACATTAAATTATAATTACATTCACAGTTAACTAGTTATACATACTAATGCAAAACTTGATCTATATAAATCAGCAGTAAAGAATGTCAACTGTATGTTATTCATCAATAATAATTAAAAAAGCCAAATATTTAAAAACAACACAAAATAAATTAAAATGGAACAGCTACAGCAAACATGAATATAAGATAATATTTTGGATCGGCAGAATGACATTAAAAAATTTATAGAGCACAGTTGTCAAATTAAAGTAGCTGTAGGTAACAATAATCAGACCAATACTTACATGAATCATTGGTTCATATCTGTAACTATAACATAAGTGTAACTTTGACATTAATAATAATGTATAAAGAATGGTTCCTGATTACCTATTACCAAGAAATTATCACAAATAATTATTATAAAAATTAGTTTTTAGTCATTAAATTAATAATCAATTTTTTAATCTGTGTACAATATGTACCACATTAAACTATTTTTATGCAAATAAAAAATAATAAATAAATTATATGTTTTACTTTACATTTACATTATATATTTGGATATGAATCAAATGATTATTTAACAAATTAGAATATTATCTCGATTAGATCTTGATTAAGTATAAAATATATTACAACAATGTATTATAGTAGTAAATAAATTAATGTATGTATATATGTATATATATATATGTGTGTGTGTATTTGATGTAATAGCTAAATAAGCATAATATAAGATTAAATAATAAGTGCGCATAAAAGATAATAAATGCACAGGTAAAAAAAAATAGATGTGCATAATAGAAATTAGGTAAAATATAAATTAAAAAAATTAAATCGCAATATAATAATATAAAAAAAATGTAAATGCATAATATGTAACTTTATAATAAAGTAAATATTTGAGTTTGAATCTAATCATATTTAAATATATAAATTCATAATAATATGAATTACTAATTATGAAATATATTATAATAATGTATTATATAGTTCAATAAGCTACTAATAATAATAATACAATCTTACTATGATTCTTTTCATAATAAAAGATATTAATAATTCACAACACTTATCAAAGACTTCATAAACTTACAATGAGAAGAAATTTTTATTTATATTTTTATTGCATAAATATACTTAAAATAGTTATTTTTTTATTACGTAAAATATGATATCATTTTAATGGATATTTACAAAGTAAACTTATTAAAAACTTGAAAAGAAGTTAATTTCACTATTTAAATATCAAATTTAATTTATTAATCAATCACAATCACATAGTTTATTTCTTTTTATATTATACTTTATAATGGCCACACAGAAGTTTAAGAAATTATTTTTTATTATATACAATATTTTTCTTTGAAATTTCAATTCAATATAATTAGACATACTTTAAATAAGTCTTAAGATATTTTAAGTGTTACAAAAAATAAATCATACTTTTAAAATTATTTATAGCCAAATTATAAGAAATATTAAAATTTTATCATTATTATATAATGTAGTTTTTAAAAAATTATTAAGCAATTATTAAATAAAATTTTTATTTTTGTTAAATTTTAACGACTAGTTATGAAATTTAAATTTATTTAGTTTTAAAATATTAAACAAATTTTATATGTGATTAATATTTGTAATATTAATTGTACAATAAATAAAAAAATCAAAGTTAATTATACAGAAATATAATTTCACAGGATACAAAGCGATCAAGTGAAAGAATATTATCAAATGTGATAAGGATATAAACATATTGTACTAGATACATTAGAACAAAAAAGAAAAAAGTAGCAGAATAAAAGAAGTATTGATTTAACGTGTTATCAGGTGAAAGAAAAACTTACTAAATAAATATATATAAACATAAGCGTAAAAGTATATAATATTAAATAATATCAATTAATTAATTTATGAATAATGAAAGTAATATAAAGTAATTTGCTTTAAAAAAAATCAAAAATATAAATAGCAACGTATTATTCATAATAATAATAACAAATTATATTGTTCATAAAAAAAATAAATAAAAATAATAATAACAATAATACTTCCAATATTAATATTGAAAAATATATTTTTTTAAATAATAACAAAACAAAACTCTAGTATAATCTATACCAGTAACAATATATTGTTTTAATAAGTTTTTAGATACAAATAAGGTGTAGATTCTAATTTTCTAAAATTTTAGACTGTTTTGTGTAGTTTAATTCTTCGTTACATATATATATAGTATTGTACTACGAAAATAATCTTGTTTTATTCTTCAAAACCCACGTGCAACTTTAAAACTAGCATTCAAAATTTTAATTATGGCTTCAAAAATTGATTTATATAAAAAAATCAATTGTTCTAAATTAAAAAATTCTAATTATGTGAAAAATATTTATATAAAAAATTATAAATTCGTTATTTCTTACGTTCACGTAATTTCTTTTTAAAATCCGGATCATTTCGCCGTTTTTGGTCAAAATAAAAACAATATCCAACAAAAATACCAGCAACACCAACAGCAATACTCACAATAGTTTTTGAAATCATTTTTTTACAAAATGTTTTAGAGTATGATTGAAATTAAAATTATTCTCATTTCCTTTTTCGTCTATACCTTCAAGTTATTCTCAAAAATATCTTGTACAAAATTTAATTTAGGTTGTGTCTACAACAAGTGATATTAGTAAATTTGTGAAAATATCTTTATATGACAAGAATAAGATAAGAATTATGGAATAAAACTGAAGCGCATGAGTAAACAGAAGCATCTCCATCCACGATGAATGTGTATAAAATTTCTCTTTATAAAATAAGTATATTATTTTTTTTATTTACATATTAGCAATTAAATAAAAATGTCAAATCAGCTTATTATTTAAATTAAAAACAAAGGGTTACATATGTTGCATTCAATTATCTCAAAAACAAATTTAATAATGTAATATCATATACTACAAAAATGTGACATTTATCACAAATTAGTATCTTAATATATTTTTTTTAAGTAATCAAAAAAATAAAATTATATAATTTAAATAATAAAAATCCAACAAAATTGATCAACGTTAATATTTCTAGAACTGTAAATAAAGTTTTTAATATATTTTAAAAACAAGGTGTGAAGCTAAATTTATTTTTTGTAAAGTTATAAAATTTTGTTTACTTTCATTTAATTGTAATATTACATAACTATTAATATTAGCTATCATGTATTTTCTTATATTTTCCGAATGTTTTAGATCTTACATTTCAAAATAAATATTAATCCTTATGTATATTCTTCATATTTTTTCCTAATTTCATGGCTTGCTTTTTAGTCATTTAAACAAAGATAATTATTTATTGAATTTTATTTTTAAGTTTTTAATTTAATTACATATTAATGAATATTCAAACATTATATTAATATATTGTAAAAATGTTCGTTAATATATAAAATATATAAATGTAACTTACGTAATAAATAAACATAAAGTAATCTTTTTTTTATAGAACTTCACAATTATTAATTTTACCGTTTATGATAAAAATTTAGTTAATACGATTATAAATAAATAAAAAAATTACTAAAAATATCCATAGAAATATTCTAACATATTTAACATTTTACATATCCAATATATATATATATACATATTTAAATATTGTTCTATATTATGTATAAAAGTAATTTATTTTACTTATTTATATGATAATAAAAAAAAGATAACTATGATGCTATAAATGAAAGAGAACTTATTGAATATATAATTAAATATATGACACTACTTAAATAGAATAAGATATTTATATTCAGTTGAACCTTAGAGTTTTAAAGAAATTGATATTGCAAAATTTAATAATTATTTTAGAGATTTAATTAAATTCTTGAATACATTTTGTTTTGAGGAAATTTATAATATCTTAAAATGCCTTAGTATTTGTTATTGACAGTTGCGGACGTGTGATTTTTGATTGGAATTTTGGAAGGTAGCATGAAATAATTGTTAAACGTTTTCGTTCAGCACAGTACTTTATTGTCAAAAGATTTGTTCAATTCAGTACGGAGGTCGAAAAGATTCTACCTGTCTTCCGCGCGGAGTTGGATTTTTATTTGGCCCTTTTTCGCTTGAAGTCGGCTCGCCGAGCCACTTATTGTGGCGCGGCCGAATTTCCCGCGAAACGCATGTTTTCTCTATGTAAATTTTCCCGTCGCGTGTATTTCTCGGAAAAGGTACTTGGCCGAATCTTATTTCGAAATTGTTTTTAAGTTGCAATGTCCGATAATATTACAACTGCGCCATCGGTTGAAATGTTTTATAGTTTCGATAAATTCTCATCAACTGATATTTCATTTATCCTCACCAAGTTTGTAGTATTGAAGGTAAATAATTAAATATGTTATGTATTTGTTTAAAATAATTATTTATTAACTTTATGTTATATTAGGTATATATTACAAAGGATAATATATTCGCTCAGGACGCATGCAATACGAACGGTTGCATTAGTAAAACTGCTCAGGTGCGCCGTCGGCATCGAGCGCATTCCTATAATGTTTACTATAATGACATTTATTGTTAATGTTATTTAGTTTTTCATTGAAAAACTTAACGATCCCAATGTCGGACGTCCGCTGACGTTTCACTAGGCGCTAGACACTCGTTCTTATGTTTTGAGTTCGCGGGGCCGCTTTGTCGCATACCTCGATGCATTTCCAGCTATGATCGGGGACATGGAATTTGTCTTTGTAAGGTGTACACTACATCACTCACTCACCAGTGATAACGTTTAATTACATATAAAAATTTTTTGATTTTAATATTTTGATTAAAATAATTTCATCTTTTCTTTAAACACTTTTTAATAATGTATTAAATCGATTTTAAAATAACTCCTTTTACATATAATATATATAAAATTGTTATTGTTACTAAATGTGAAAATACAAAGTGACATATGGTAAATAACCTACGTATATTTTATTCAAAATATGAAATATACAGAGTTTGTACTGAAATCACGTGAATACATACAATAAAGATAAAATATATTAGATAAGCTATTTTTTATTTTTGTTATATTTATTTTAAAAATTATTATAAAATAAAAGAAAAATTAATAACCTTTTATTAATTCATAATAAGAAACTTAAAAAAACTTCAGCAATAGTCACAAAAGAATATCTTTCACTTTCAATTTTTAATAATTTAAATATATTGCTTATAGTTGCATTGTTAAAAAAGTAACTGTATCTAATATTTTATCTATTTATTAAATATTTAAATTTCTATACTTTAAACAAAGATTTACTGTCTAAATTATAATATATCATTATATTATTTAACGAGACGTGTAAAACAGATATATAATTTATTAGATTAACATATGTTCTAGGTTAAAATGAAAAAACTTAAGCGAATGATATATCGACTATAATGTAAGAACATTACATTTTATATTTATTTCGTCTTGGGTGTTTCAAAACATTTGATTAAAAAGTATTACTATAATATTTTACAATAAAATTTTATTATGTAATAAAAGTACAATATTTGTTAAAAAATAAGACTGCAAAATTTTCAGTTACTAAAACTTGATAAAAAATAGACTTCATTAATTGAAAAATAAAATATAGTTTATTTGTGTATTTTAAATAAAACAAATTTTACAGTTTTAATTTATAATTATAAAAATTGATACATCATTTTTTAATATTATTTAGTAATGAATTCCAGTAATATATACCATTTATTCCATGGATCAAATAATTTTATGTCAAAAATAAAATGCTCACTGCCATGAAAACGCAGCTTATTGCAATGTATGGACTTTTTCGCTCACCTATTCGAGCACATTTCCAAAAAATCCCTAATAATCTGAAAAATATAAAAAAATAATTATAATCAAATATAATTACGATTAAATTTTACATATAAATAAAGAATTTAAATTTATTCAAAACCAGCATCAGTTATAGTATGACCCAAAGTATACACAAGATTTAGTAATCAATATCAATTTAATATTATGCAGATATAAATTTTTTTAATTTCCTTGAAAATAATTTTAAATATGATTATTAAGCAAATTATAATTTAGATTTAAATACCTTAACGTTAAATATTTTATACTGATTTATGTAAAAAAACTTTAATAGATGCTCTAAATCACTAAATAGTTGAGTACAATTATCATTAATAATTTTTTTTTATATATTCTGAATATATAAATTAATTCTTCTTGATAAGATAATTGATTATTCTTAACCGTTAGTTTGATTTAGTAGCTTTAACGTTTCCCATCTTGTTCCGCGACAAGCCAGAATATGTAAGAATTAATAGGTCGCCCGCGCAAACAAAACAACAACTCTAAGAAGGGTACGATAGAGTAACCGTTAGGCTAGTTCGGTGAAATCGTTTGATGGTCATTTGGCGGTTATTGAGGCTCTCCAAGAAAAGCTTCTGACGGCTTCTTGCAGAGCTTAATGAACTTTTCCCGGAAGTAATTCAGCCAAAGAGCCGTGCGAGTTGGTCATGTATCGCCTGAATACCTACAAGCACCCTTTTTTCGTGTATAAATTCACGTGCAAAATCGAAGTGAGCAGCAATAGCCCAATGAGAATTATGCACTAACAGAAGCTTGCCGACGGACAGGAGCCCTCGGCGCACCCACGGAAGTTTGTCGACGGGCGGACATCCTCAACGCTACAAGTTCACGAAAATCAGCAGCTCGCCGACTAATAGGAGCTTCAGCGTGGCATTAAATATCCTCGGCAGGAATATTTGACGAGACATGTAATGTTTCGTGTAATTTTTAGATAATTAACATTATAATATTGAGTCTGAATTCTCTTTATCGCCACCCATGATTTCTTTGATGGTAGCTCTAAGAGGTGACCTTGTAAATCTGTAGTAATTTCGTATGTAAATAATTAACACGTTTATTATTTTTTTAATAATTATTTATTAATTTAGCTACAATCACATATATTATACTGAGTAATAATATATCTCAGCGGATGCGTGCAACTCGAGCAGTTGCACCAGTCTGTCTCTACGCCTATTCGACATTATTTATATACATTGGTTACAAAGGCAAGAGGCGCATTCCTTTAATATTATGTTTTTATATTTATTTCACCTTTGTTAAGCCTTCCATTGAAAAGGCTTAACGCAGGTCGTCCGCTGATGTTTTACTATGCGCCAGGCGCCTAGTCTTGTGTCTTTAATCCGTGGCGCCTATCTGGCACATTCTTTAATTGTTTATTATAGATTTTAAGTATAAAATATTATGTCGAACGTTTGCTGGCGTCTTACTAGGCGCCAGGCGCCTGGTCCTGATGTTTTGACTCCGCGGTGCCCTTGTTGCATATCTTGATGCGCGCTAGTCAATGACCGGAGTCTATAAACATCAGTTTTACCATTTACGCCACAAATCTATCAAGTATGTATCTATTTTTTATTTTATCGATTTAAAGAAGAAGAAGGATAATAATAGTGAAAAGCAAACTATATATTAAAATGTTTGCTTTTCAATTACAGCATGTGAATGAAATATATTCATAGAAGTTTCTCTGGTAGAATATTAATACTAACTGTTTAAATGTGTACTAAATCGTAGTAAACCAGTCCGTCAAACGAAGCGCGTTGCCGGATCACTACTCCAGAAATTTTGCTGGAAAACCTGCAGGAAACAAAGCCTTCCAGGCCGATATAAAAATATCCAAAAGGAGAAAAAAAGGCACTTCAGTTCTAGAGCGAACAGAAGCGCAAGCACTTCTTAATGTAGAAGACTATCTGCCAAAAAGAAGTTACGCATGTCACTGCCGATCACACTTTACCGCACGTCTAGATAACCTCTCATGTGTCACCTCAAGCCTACATCATTGCCATACCACTAACACCTATTCGGCTTAAAAGAATATTTCTTCACTTTTCTACAGCCCTTCCTTTTTAATCGACTTTATAAAAAAATTTTAATCTTCATAAGTCATTAAAACTCTAAGTATCAAAGTAAGAAAAAATAGTTGTACTCTTTTTATTTAACATAATAGTAAACACAAAAGATTTTAAAATAATTCGGATTAAAAAACATTGTAACATTTTAATGCAAACAATTTATTAATGTTAATGTAAATAAAACTTATAAAGTATTTAGTTATGAAAATACAAACAATCATTACAGTGAATTTGATAATAGCAAGTCTTTTAATCTAGTATTCAGTTTATTTTTTACTACCTAATTTAAGGAAAGAAAATTGGACTTTGTTGCAGTTTATGTTTGATTTGAGGGGGAAAGCGTAATAAATTTAATATAAAATACTATACGCACTTGATGTATTACTATTAGAATTTTCTATTTAATACTATTATATTAAGTCTGAAGATCTTTATTAGAATAACACACTGTACATACTATACTCTATACTAGACACTCTGTACAAAATAAATTGACTGTGTAAGACTAACGCCAACTTGGCGCCGCTGAGACAATACTATATACTACACGCACAATCAGCTAAATGTGTTCTGTGTTATATCATAGTTTTGAACAGAAGCAGGGAGTATACCGTGCAACAAAGGCTTTATACTTTCGCTCAGACTCGCATTCTTTGATGTCAGCTATTGCATCCAGGGAGGTCATGAAAGGTAATTATCACCTTAATTTTCCTTATCTGAAACAAAAGAATACTATGTTCGTTTTCTAATTAGAATTTAACATCTGTTTTTCAAGGTATCAATGAAGTTCAATAGTAAGAGGTTTCGATCATGATGTTAGTTATTCTTCGCGAGTTAACGCCATGTACCTTCATATTCCAATTTTTTATATTTAAAATTTTCAATAATTGCATCGATTCGATTATCAGTGAACTTCAGCTTATGATGTTTATCCACGCAATTTCCAGCTGCTTCCACATGGTTGCAGAGGTACGTTCTTCTAAGGATATGTTTGATAGCTTTGCCTATTGATATTATCTCTTGACAAGTCATTAATAGTCATATATTCGTCTGGATAGATGGACGTAACTTCTCAAGGATAGGGTATATCCAAAGACCCTTACCACCCACATATCTAGCTATTGAGGTGGAGTCGTCACAATCTCTAAAACTTGTATCAGAGAAAGCTTCGAGACCTTCTCCCGTAGATCTGTACATTAGACTCACTGCCGCAAATCCTTGCAGTTACCTGAATATTCATTTCTCATTCATCCAGTTCTTTGTTGTTGGTGGATGTTATTTGCGGAGCAGGAAACTCACCGTGAATGTAATATTCGATCTCGTTGCATTTTCCAGGTACGTCAGACTATATCTTCCTATATTTTATAGCTATAACTTTCTGTAACTAGATTTTTTTTGTTGATTGATTCTAAGATGTCCTCCACCTTGAAGCCATTCAAGATACTTTTAGTGTATCTTTAAACTTTTAGTTTAAACTTATAGTTCTCTTGAAATAATTTCGACACAAAAGCACATATCGCTTTCAGATCATATAATGTTCTGGCCATGAAGTTTTATATACCTTCTTTAGGATCATCAAATTCAACTTTTCTTTCATAGCTTCTATGTATGTTATATGATTTCTATTGAGCATCGTCAACTGACAATACGCATTTTCTTCTTCTGTATTTTAAAGCCTGGTTTAGTTTCTTGAAGTCTGAGATATTTCAATTCTGCTTTTGGTCATTTTCCAGGTAATAGGATCAAAAGTTTCAAACTTTTAATAATTTTCCTACGTTGCTTTTTGTAGGGTCCCCTTCTTTTCCTAAATTCAGACTCTTGCTCTTATAGTTTTCTTTTCTAATTCTTATAAGTCTTTATACAGTAACTTCTCATTAAATTTTGCTTGTCTAGACTCCTGTATCTTCTGTTGGTGGGATTCCACAATAGATAGCATGTTGATCTGAGACCTACTAGAAACATCTTGATTATCTTCGGGGCAAATTTGTCTTTGAACGACTGCGTTAGTATAGGCAACGCACCTGAACATCCTTAAATTTTTAAGATGATTCTTCCCCATCCTGTTTAATTTTCTTGGTGGAGTATAGTATCCGATACTCTTAAGCGGCGCGGCATCAGCTTGTAGATATGGAGGGCTGCTTCTGTGGCTAGAACCTACATAATTTTTAATAGCCAGGAGTCAACATCAAAGACCTTGTTTTCTTCTATAAGATTTGATAAATCCCTTCACCAGTCTTTTGTATTCGAGACTATGTAGTGATAATATTTCTAGCTTTATTTTTTTATTTTTAAGTATTTTCCTGAATTTATCATTCCATGTACTCCACGACCTAGTCGGATCAAATGAAGTAAATTATTTCATTTTTTCGAAGCAAATTCCTTGTCATCTCCAATAAACTTTTAATTGCTTAGATGACCTCATCCTTACTTTGAATTACATATATTCTTGCAAATCTCGATAAATCATCCGTGAAGATAAGAATATATTTCTTCTAACGCGAATAAGAAGTCGGTATTATCAATCCCATTATGTCGACGTAATCGGTAGATTGGTTGGTGGTCATAATGTTTTTCAATTAAATGGATATTTACTCATTTTGGAGGTTATGCACCGTTAAAATCCTTCATATTCTCTCCAAACTTGACTTGTTTCAGAGGCTGTTTTATGGAGCTCAATTTCCTTAGATCATTAAGTGAGGTATGCGCCAACGTGGCATCCTAAAAAACATTATCTCGCTCAACTATTAATAGACCTATATAATCTAAAAAATTACCTGAGGTATTTTATAATAACCTTCCAAGATTATTATTAAAACTTCATTATTATATATCTTTAAATAGTTATCATCTAGTTCTATACCTTGGCATGCCTTAACTAGTTGCCTGAAAGCTAATAGGTTTCTATTTACGTTTCCGTTAGTTATTACATTCTGTAATTTTATTATCTTGGTGAAGAGTTAGGTCTTTCTTACTCTCATTTTGATGTCCGCACACTCATTCACGGATTTAATTTAGTATTTGAACATATTTTGAAATTTTTCAGTTTTATACGTTTAACAACAATGTAATGGATGACTCCAAAATATCAATAAACTCGACACATCTTAATGGAGGTCCATTTATATTAAATGCAATTGAAAAAAATTTCTCTTGCTTGATTATATATATATATATTATATAAACTGTATATATTATATATTTTTTAAAAGTTTACATGTTTTTAAAATTATTTTTTTTCAAGAGTTTAAGAGATATATGCTAAGATGTATAAGCTTTTTGTAAAGCACCTTATGCTCTCACCCTTTTTTTATTTTAATTCTTCAAGGATTAACTAAAAACACATATACATTAATTATATAACGATTTACATCTTTATTTTTTAACACAAGCAGACTATATTGATAAGATTAGCTCCTCTTGGAGTCACTATCATAGAAGGATGGATGGTATCAAGGTGAATTTACAATAAAGATGGTATAATGACAAAATATTCTGCATGAAATGTCGATCCTTCCTCACGAAGGACTTTTACTGCCATGTCGAGGTTTCTGTTGTCGCATTATCGAGAAGCCATTGCTCTCTTGTGGTGAAGGTCTCTTCCAATTCAGGCGCTTTTTTTACTGCACCGAGGGCCTGTCTATCCATCGACGAACTTCAGTGACTGCACCAAAGGCCTCCGCCCGTCAGCGAGCTTCTACTATTGCGTAACTACTGTTACTGCTGTCACATTTTAGGGCGAATTCATACATGTCCAGCCGGTATCTCGCTCGATTCGTCCAATCATTTAACAAGGGCTTATCGAAAAATCCTTGACGGTCCTAACTGTTATTAACCGTAAGGTCCCAATGGCCGTTTGATGGCTTCTAAGAGGCCCCAAAACGCCGTTTAATGGCTTCCCGTTAAATTTCGATAGTCGTGTAATGTAGTTGTTTAAACTCCGTTGATTCCCTGTAATTCGCGCGGCTAAACAATTACAAGATAGCTCAAAAAAAAAAAAAATACATTTTATGTATGCGACAAGTTTTAACACTAAAAAGTATCATTAAATTAAAAATTTTTACATATATGAATTCTATAATATATCACAAAAGGAAAAAAATAGCTCATAGTATTGTATCGCAAAATTTTATATTTTAAATGTTTATATAACATGCAATGCATAATACATTTGATTTATATTTATTTTCAAGGTACTAATTGTTTTTTTAGAGTGTATATGAATTTTAAAAACAAAAACCATAAAATTTTATGTGAATTTAAAAATCAATATTTTAATCGTTTTAATTTGTAAATTTTATAAATAAAATTGAAATATACTTACCCATTTCTGTTTTTATCTACTAGATTAGGAAAAATCAATCGAGTATATGCACATGTACATATCATCAGCAATATTATAGTCAATAAACTCTGAAAGTTAAATAAGGCAAACTGCCAAAAAATTATTTATTAGTATGTAAATATAATTTAAGAAAGAATACTAAATGTAGTGATTTCTGTAATTATATAATCATTTAATATAAAATTGTAAAGTACCTATAGTAATATTGCATATCTTTATAAATCATTAATGACGTCAATACTAATTAAATACGTATTTAATTGTTTAAATAAAATACTTGAAGTTATAGTACTTTTAATTATAATATTTAAAATTATTAATGTTTTTTTAATTTGACTGCTTATACAAAGGGTCATATATATTGTAACAAGATTACCTTGCATTAGTATGTTACCATTACGATAAGCATAAGTCAACAATATGTAAGCTTAAAATTTGTGAAAACTTGCACAGCTAATAAAATAAAAAAATTACAAATGATTTGGGTGATAATAGTTTTTTTAATTTTTTGTTGCTGCTTGATCTTTTTCGTTTTTTATTATTAAATTCCTAATCGTTTTATAATTCGTTAATTTACTTATTGAAAAATATATTATATTGTTGTGATACAGAATCAATTTGTACATTTGAAAATTTATACTTTGTTTACATATTTCTATTTCTTTACATTTTCTTTACATAGTCTACAAACTTTTTCTTCTTCTGTCAGCCAGTATTTGCTTGCTCTAATCACATTTCTCATCCTAAATCTTCTTTTTTCTATTTTTTAATTGTACATGTCTAAATTCATCGGTGTATATTTAGATTTTTTGGACATGATTAATCCATAGTTGCATATACTGATCTATTTTTATATTTCTTACCTCATCCGACAACGTATCAATGTTCTCTGCGTTTGTCTTCCAAATACTCTAAGACCATCTTAAATCCGACAAGAAAAACATTTTTTTCTAACACACAATTTTCTTCTCTTCTGTTT
This sequence comes from Platyscapa corneri, assembly GCA_018907185.1. Classification (NCBI taxonomy): domain Eukaryota; kingdom Metazoa; phylum Arthropoda; class Insecta; order Hymenoptera; family Agaonidae; genus Platyscapa; species Platyscapa corneri. Next base: position 543,944 of record JACCHW010000092.1, on the reverse strand, counting down.
TTTATTATAATTTTTTACGCATTTTTTGGTTGTTTTAATTCCTTCACTGTTTATAATTTTGTTTTCAAAACTAATTTTTTTTGCGGTTTTAATTTCAATCTTTTTTTTTCGTTTATAACATTAAATCGTTATCTATTGTATTTCTATTGAGATTTAGACTCCATTTTATAAATTTTTTTAATACATTCAATTTATTCGTTAAATTTCCACTCTATATTTCTGAACCATACAATAAAACATTTTCTATTAGAGTGTCAAAGAGTTTTATTTTAATTTTTAATTCTTCTTCAAATAAAATTTCTGGAATACTTCATACTTTGTCTAATATGTTAGATCTACTTACTGTTAATTGTCATTTTTTTTTACAAATATGTATCCCAGGTATGAAAATTATTTAAATATTTCAATATTATTATTATTTCATAAAATTTTCATTTTTTTCTTATTACCGCTAGATTTTCTAAATCTCAAAATTTTAGTGTTATCCGTATTTAACCCCAAGCCCCTTCTGCCAAGGAATCTAAATATTCTGAGTAACTCTGTCAAGAAAGGATAGGTGGTGAAAGGGAAAAATCCTGATAACGCCATGATATTAGTTCTTTTTCTCTGGCACGATGTGTTATACGTAGCCTCGATTCTTCCCCGCGCATGACTTTTACCGCCTTTGCTTGTCGGCAGATCATCTCCATGGTCGATGCTCTATTGAAGAGCTACTCATTCTTTTATATCGAGAGCTCCTGTCCGTCGACTAAATCTGGCGATACGTAAGACCTCTGGTCGTCACCAGGCATCCATGGTCGATCAAAAGCAGTCATTCCGACAACTCTTAAGACATCAAACAGGATGAGATAATGTAGGACTTAGATATTAAATTTAATATTAAATAATGTCGAAAAGGTATTTAATTTATAAAATTTTTATACAAATTATGTGAAATAAGTTTTACTAATTTATAAAATTAAAATACATATAACTGAGACATTGTTAAATTCTTAATAAAAAACGCGTCATGCAACCATAATCCTGTCAAAATGTAACGCATTAATCTATGTACATATACATGCATTCACATAAAAATTTTTGTACTACTTGTCAAATAAAAATATCTTTCTACATGAAAAATATAATATTATAACTTATTGTTAGTACAACTGTACTAATGATGAATTTAATTTAAAAAATTTAAGCCAATAGGCTTTATTATAAGTTACATTTTTTAAGTTACATTTTTTTATATTTTTGTTATATAATTCTATTATATAATAATACATAATAATTCCATTACAATTTTTCTCTTTTTCTTCATCACTACTACAAAAATATGCTTATTTAAAACAAATTTATATGAAGATGTTATTACATCTTCATTTGCAGAAATAAATTATTATGTTTTAATGCCTAAAAAATCTTAATGTATTCACTATTAATGTTACTTTTAACAATACACTGATTGTTGAATGCTGAAAATATTATTAAAATTTGTACAGATAAAATTTATCTATATTCATACAAGAATATAGCTAAGAAAAATTTTAAATAATAAACAAACAATTATTTTTTATAACTTCTACACTTTATAGTCTAAACTAATTTTTTATATAAAATTCCCTATAACTATATCAATGTACAACTGATATCAAAAATAGAATAAAGTACTATATTAATTTTAAAATACAATTTTAAAAAGAAAAATTCTATGATGTACAAAAATACTCTACTGGTAAAAATACTTTAAATTTAAATGTATTAATGAATTTATCAGTATTATTTTGCCTGTAAAAGTTAACATCAACGATATTGTAAATAAAAAATTAATTATAATAGAATGGAATAAAAATATGATTGTAAATAAACTAAGTAAACATTAATTTATAAATCACATAGAACTCAGTATTAAAAAGTTAATCTACTGTCTGTATTATATGTAGAATTTAAATGTATGTCTATGTTTAATTATTTAAAATAAAATAAATATCAGTACTATTAAAAATAATAATGGTCTATGTAATGGTAAATTATAAAAAAAAATAATATATGACGCTAAATAATAAGTATTCCTGTTAGGAATGAAAACGCGAGTTTTTTTATTGTTCGACGTAAATTTCTCTTATATTTTTGAAAAGTACCTGCAATTTAATTAAATTTTCTTAAAAATACAATTTTTTAAACTATTTGAAATAAGCTATTGTTTTAACAATACCCTTATGTTTTTAAGCTAATATATAATGCAATTCATACAATTTATTTTAAATAAATGAGTTGACGCCTTCTCACAAAAATTTTTCGTTGACAAACATGACTGTCTTTTTTAATTTCTCAGCAAATGAATTCACTCATTTATTGCAGTAGTGCACCATAATTATACTTTCTTTTCATAAAAAGTTCAGAAAAATTATTTCCCTTAAATTTTAAAAAAACCATGGCCTTTGGAAAAAATTAATTATTTTTTAGTGTATAATAATGATTCTGAATTTCGTTAACAACTATAAATCAAAACATAATTTCCTGCAAATTTTGCTTGTAGAGATCTAAACACCAATTCAAAGTTGATACACATATCTATTTGTTCTTAATAATGAGAAATTGGGCTAATAGTTTTCTCGCGTCCAACTTAAATAAAATGTTCATTGCCAATTCGTGCATTTTCACACAATAATGAATAATAATTATATCCTGAATCTGTTTTATAATTTTCTCAGTAACTATTTTCTACCTAGTGGTCATCGTGTTTTTTATTAAAAACAGATATAAAATGACATTTTCGATAGAATATTCATAGAGTATAAAAGTGAATATCATAAATGTTTACGTCGTTTTCTGAATGTTGATAGTTCTTAGAACAAATGATATGATCTACATCAATTTTAATCGATCAAATTTTTATCCTAACCAGTATAAGTATGAGCTTCGTCACCATTTGAAGGTTTTCACTACAAAACCAAACGACAACTGTTCGATTCCTTATTATTCTTTATTATTCTCTTATATAAACTAAAATCTTCAAATAGGTTTGTCTTTTAAAAAGTATTGAAGAAAGATATTCATATTTTAAACAAATATCGGTGACTTTCTTTAGACTTCATTAGAAAATTCAACATAGTATATATTTTAATTTTAAATAATATAGTTATAGATATGTTTCTTAATAAATAGATAAGATATATATATATATATATAGATATATATAATTACTTACTATAATATAATATACTTCAATTGGTAAATAATAAATATCAAATTATTAGAATAAATAAATGTAGATAATATATAGAAATATAAAATAAAAACATGTTGAAGGAATTAATACATAAATTTTTTTAAATATTAATTCTTAATTTAAGAGTATCTGAGTTATTCTAAAAAAAGAACTAAAAACCATTTATAAAATAAAATTCACTTCTACATATTCACTTTTATATCACTGTATATATCACTTCTTATTATATTATATACAGTAAAAGATAAATGTAGAAAACTAAGGGAAGGGATTAAAAAGTTTTATTATAATTGTAACAAAATAATAGAAAAAGAGGAAACATGAACCTACAACAAAATTAAAAAACAATGGTTTCGAAGAGAGCGTATAGAGAAAGGGAAACATAACAAAGAATTAATAAGAAGTAAAAAAAAGAAAGAATATATTAAGATGAATATTGATTATTGGAATATTGCTGATTTGCAAAATATAGGTAAAACAGGATGGGGGGATATACAGAGTTAGGATTTGATAGGGCTTGTGGAAACTTGGGTAGAGGAAAAAAGAGTAAACTTACTAAGAAGTTAAAAAATTATGAATATGAAATAAATTATGCAACAAGAGAATTTACAAAAGGAAAAACTAATGGAGAAATGGTATTCGCAGTAAAAAAAAATTAAAAAATTAAAATACTAGATGTAAAAAAAGAGAATGAAGAAATAACGTTGGCAAAAATAAAAATGAAGGATAAAAGAGTAAATATAGCAATCACATACATGGGCAGGAAAAGAAAAGAGAATTTTGAGATACTGGATACTATTAGTGGATAGAAAATAAAGATCTCTTTATCCTAAACGGATTAAAGATTATTATATTAATTAGATTAAAGATCTCTTTTTCCTAAACAGAAAAGGGGATAAGAGGATGATGCTTTCACTTTCAATAATAGGTTGGGGGCATCTGTAATAGATTACATAATCATAAATGAAGAGGTTGACAGTCTGATTGAAAAAATGGAAATTTTAGTTAGCATAGATTCAGACTACCAACCTATAAAGATAGAATGGATGAAGAAAAAAATAAAAGAAAAGGAATCGGAAGAAAAAATTAGGAAATCAATTTGAAATAAAGAAACAATAAAGGAATATAAGAAAAACTGAAGGTTAAATAAGAAACAACAAATTGGAAAGAATTAAAAGAAATGATGAAGAAGGCAGTCTCACTAAATAATATAATAGAAGGAGGGATAGGGGGAACCCATGGTGGGATAAGGACTGTTGGGAAAAAAGCGTGACGTGATAAAAGTATACAAGATAAGGAAAAAGGGGGGAGATGAAGAGATAAGAAAAGATTATTTGATATTATTGAAAAAAAACTACAGAGAAATAATCAGACAAAAAAGTAAGTGTCAAAGAAAGAGAAATAAAAAAGTATATGAAGATAAATCGGGTAAAGATTTCTGGAAATTAATAAACAGAGGAAGGAAGAAAAGAAACAAAATAGATGAAAAATAAAAAAGCGCAGATTAGATAAATCATTTTAGTAAAATCTATATACAAGAATCAAAGAAAGAGAACAGATTAGATGTTGAGAGATCGGATAAAGAGATAAATAACTGGGAGGAAAATATTGACGAATTCCAGAAAGAAGAGATCAGGAATGTGATAAGAAAATTGAAAAATAGGAAGATATCAGGTGACAATAACATCACGAATGAAATGTGGAAATATGGAGTAGATGTAATCATCAACAGTCTATCAAAAGTTCTAAACAGGCTATTGAGAAGAGAAAATATTCCGAAGAAATGAGAAAATGCAATTATAATACCAATATTTAAAAAAGGTAATAAAAAGATGGTTAAAAACTATAGAGGAATCTCTCTTACGGATACTGGCTGCAAAATAAATGCAAAACTTCTGAAGATCAGAATCCAATAGTTTCATGGAAGAAAATTAAAAATACGGTGATACACAATTTGGCTTTAGAAAAGGCAAGGGAACTATCGAATCAATTTACACCTTGAAAACTACCATAGAAGTTGAGCTAGATAAAATACATAAATACATATTAACAATAAATTGTTAATAAACTGCTGCAGAAAAATTTATGAGAAAACTAACAACTAGATTAGAATAAAAAATAAAATAATTGGTAAATTCGTTGTAAACAAAGGAGTAAGACAGGGATATCCTCCCAGTCCAATGCTGTTTAATATAGGCATGTCGCATTTGGAGGATTATCTGAAAGATTCAAGAACATCTGGAATGAGCATATGATTAAAAATAATAAGAAGTATAATGTACGCAGATGATAATATAGCAATCTTAGATAATAGTAGTGTTGAATTGAGAGAAATTTTAAGAAATTTAGAACAGTTTCTAAAAAAAAAGGTCTAGAAATTAAAGTAGAAAAAATATAATAAAATTTATAAAAAAAGAAAAGGGAAATAGAAATAGAAACAACGAACGTTCTCATGAAAGGATAAAACAATTGAAATGGTAAAAACTCTAATAAATACTCTTATCTGGGATACGCTATAAAAGATGAATCCAGTACAAAGCGAACTTGGTAATTGGTAATGTATGGAAGATAGGAAAAACATATTTTAAAAACAATTTAAAAATCAGAATGAAGATGTTCGATACATTGGTAAATAGTGTATGAAATATGGAGCAGTGATATGAGGTTGTGAAGGTAGTAAAGATATAGAAATAGTACAGAAAAATACATAAAATGGTGTCTGGGGCTTGATAGAAATACTCTAGACAGTGTTTTAATGTTAGAAATGAACAGAGAAAAGATGGAAACGTATGCTGTAAAAAAGCTATGAAGTATGAGAATAGAATATTAAATGGAGAAAAGAACGTAATAGCCAAATAATGTATAAAACATGGATTAGAAGAATGTTTGGAGAATGGAGAACTTCAAAATAGTAATTAAAAATGAGAAATGATTCACAGTAACGAGGCTAAAATTCTGGCACAGTATAGGTTGGTCGGGCCCCACGTGGTGGAAGAAAAGACAAAATATTGTGCTTTTATCAGAAAAAGAGACTTATATAAAAAAATATCCAAGACCAACAAACCTGAATAAGTTTGAATGTTTCAAAGTATACAATAGAAGTAAAAAATATAGTAATGAATAATATGGAAAAAGGGGGAAATTTATATTATATGAAAGAAATTGGGAATTTAAGAGGAGGACTAAACGTACTAGCTAGATTTAGAATGGGCAATGAAAACTTGGCCAACAAAAAATGGTTAAAAACCAAAAAAAGAAATTGCAGATTATGAGGTGAAAAAGAAGAGATCTTGGAGAACACCTTGGAAATTGCAAGGTAGCTAGAGTAGATGTAAATAATTGGAAAAATTGTTTAAACTTCAATAGAAAAGATATAAGTAGACAGTACAAGATCCAATAAGCGAGAAGACGAAAAGAATAGAAAGAAAAACCTGAGGAGGAAAAGGAATCTGTACAGGATTAATAATAATAGAATAGCAAAAAGTTCGGATAATTAAACTTTAAAATATATAAGAAAATTAAGAGAACTGTAAATATAATTATAAAAGTAAATAGTATTAAGTAATATGAATAGATGTCAAATGTATATTAGATTTAAGAAATATTTGCAAATGCAAATAACGATAAACTCTTCATTTTATTTTTTAATGTGAAAAAAAGAAGACGTTAAAACACATAATTGAACAGTGCAATGGTATTAGGAATAAAGACATATAATTAGGAAGAATGTTTCTATTATTATTTCTTTTAATAAAATATAAAGAACAGGCACTTAAATTAAAAAATATGTTATTTGTTGTAAATTTGAACTTAAAAACTCAATAATAAACTATCATTAACAAAAATTAGTTAAGCTGTTTCCTTATATAATTATGTTAAATACTAATTCAATAGAACAAAATTAATTTTAAAACTAAAAAATATAATACTGAATTATAATATAATATTTAACTTGATTGAAAAAAACTGTATAAATATAAATAAAGCAAACAAGTTAATGAATTGCCATGGATGGAATACTAGATTATAACAAAAACAATTTTTTTTATTTTAAATAATTTTATAACTTCATAGATTAAATTAAAAAATGAAATAAAATAAAAATACAATTTAAAAATAAAGTAATAGATCTGTGTTTATTGAATTTTCCTGTTAGTAGTAACATCAAGTTCAATGTAAATAAAAAAATATATTGTTAGGTATTATTTATTTATATAAGATATTATTATTAGACATTAATTTATTTAGAGATTTATTATAAGAATATTATTTTAAGAATAATTAAATTTTTTTTCTAATCAAAATAAAATAAATTTTGTAATTCAGTATACATATATATTCTAGAAGTAAAATAAAAAGAAAAAACAAGTTTAAAAAAATGAAATAATAATTTGTCTTGAAATCAAATAAAAAATATTTTAATTAAAAGTAGAAGAGACTGTAATTGTATAAAAATATAAAATTTCATATAGAATAAAATTTTTTCATAACATACCAATGCAATTTAGCTTACAGTATTAATATTCTAAATTAACGCCATTATCTACTAAGCAGTTGTAATAATGAATTTCACAAATAATGTTCAAAAGTAAAATATCTTGCTTGTTTGAAAATAGAAACACAATGTTCTTCTGAACATTCCCCAAAAGGCTTACTAATAAATAGATTTCATACAATTTAAGTATATAAATAATCATCAAACATGATATAATAAAAATAATTTTGATTTTTAATGTTTCAATGCTTTTTGTTAATTATATAATTTCTGTATGTAAAAATATTATTACAAAATCCTATATGTTTAAAGTTTAAATTTTTTGTATATGAAAAATCTATGTTACTTTAAAAAATTTTGTTATTGATAATAAAAATATCTACTCCTTTCTCGTTTATATTTCATAAATCTAAATTGCTGTGAATATAAATTTTAAGAGATTTGTTGCATTAACTATATGTATATCAGTATGATATGTTAGTTTAATAATAAATTTTATTTAAACTAACCATTTTTTGTTATATTTTATATGTTAAAAATATTATTTAAAATAATATATATTTAAATTATTTTAAATTAAAACATTTATTACTATTATATATTATTGTACATGCTATTCTAGTTCACACTTATAATTGTAACAAAATAGTAATTAAAGTAAAGTTTACCATATTTATTATCTGTTCATAAATATATTTTTATATTGCTTGAAATTAAAGATAAAATTTGAAACCTTTATTAAAGGAATACTATTAATAATAATTATTGTAATGACATGAGAATCTTTAAACGTTTATGTTTTTAACCATTACACTAAACATTTTCTAACGTATTATTTATTATATATATATATATATATATATATATAACAAAATTTATTTTTAAATTCAATTTTGATTGAGCTTTTATTATAAAAATTTACATACACTTCAATCACATAATACTAATAAAATAAAAAAATCGCAATCGTAAAGCTAAAGTATTTTTAAGTATTACATAAAGTTACTTTTATTAAAAAGGCCTCCATTTAAAATATTATGTATATATATTTATAAATACTTGGTCTAAAAAGATTCTTGGCGGTTTTTTTGAAACTTTTTATTTTAAATAAATTTTTTAATCTTATATTATACTATACTTAAACTATACGAAAAAGCACGTTTTCAAAATATTTGTTTTATATAGATATAATTGGTTTCTAATGACATTTTAAAATACATTAATTTTTTGTAATGTCAACTATTATTTGAAATTGTATTACTAAAACTATACAATAAAAACAAAATATTTACGGTTTTTTATAGAAATTTTTAATTGACTTTTGACTTTTTGAAAAATGAATGTTAATAAACACAATAGTCACCTTTTTTTAAAATACCAATTTTTGTATAAACAAGAGCTATTTTTAATTTGAAATAAAAATCATTAATTAAATTAAAAAAGAAATAGTAAATATCAGAAAATGTAAAGATTGGAGAATGGGATGATTATTTAACTTTGACAGCTGCTAAAAAAGCGTTGACAGACGCCGCAAAAAATTGGAGTGATTCATTTAAAGATTTATATAGATGGCAGCAGCTACATGATACATTGACAGCGGCATGCAAACGAAGAACAAGCGAAAAGGCTGTGTGAATGAGAAAAGAATACTTTGAAAGAAATAAAAGTTGGACAAGATATTTGCTAAGTATAAGAAGTTAAGGATAATAAGGTGGACACTCAGATGCTCTAATAATTCAATATGCTATAGATAGATTGAAAGGAGACACTGTAGCTAAGTTACCACCTCATCGTTGTATAGATTTTATATAATTACTAAATGTAGCAAAGACATATTATACTGCTTGGAAAATGTTTAAGAAGAACAACAGTGGACGAAGCACATACCGCAGAAATAATACAGGTATTTCAACAAATTTTAATAAAAATATTAAGAGTGAGAGCAAATCAGTAGATAAAGAAAAATGTTATAACTGCACAGTTAAAGGACACGTGAAAAGTAAATGCCCGCTTAGTGAAGGAGAACCACGATGTTATAAATGTAAAGAGACTGGTCATATCGAACACAAATAAATCAGGCGAAAAAAGATGGTATAAAAATATTCTCGTAGGTGGAGTCATCGCAAAAGTTTTATTAGACACAGGGGCTGCAAGATGTATGATAAAAGCAGACGTTTGGAAAAAAGTATAGAAGTTGAATAAGCATAAATATAAGATGAAGACATATTTAAGAACTGTAAGTAGTTTTGGAGGAGCACTCATACATGCAGAAGGGCTTGTGACAATTCCAACAAATGTCGACGGAAGTCCATATAACTTAGAATATATCATCATCCCAGTAAACGCTGCTTCGGAAGAAATCTTAACAGGAGACCTAATAAGAGATCATGCGCGTTTGATTTTAAACGAATTGAAATATTGAGTATATTCAAGAGGTTATTAAGGAAAAACAAAATATAGATTATACGATCTCTAGAAGGAATACCAACTGAATATGAATAAGAGATAAATAATCTCAGACATGTATCAAGATGTGCATAACGTTATGGAGTAATAATTAATTGAAAAAAATATCAATTGCTAAGAACGAAAATAGAATTTTTGGGTCACATTATTGAAAATGGAAAAGTAGCACCCACTTCAGAAAAATTTGCAGATATAGTTAATTATAAAGAGCTATGTACACAAAAACATTAATGCGATTTTTAGAACTTGTAGGATATTTTAGAAAATTAATTCATGATTTTGCTACGACAACAAAACCATTAGTAATTTATTAAGAAAAGACATAAAATATCAGTTTAAATAAGAACAAAGGAAAGCATTAATTTCACTCAAAAAAGCTCTTGTTGAAGCACCAATTTTAAGAATTCATACAGAGAAACAGAATTACATATAGATGTCTCAATACACGAATATGACACAATTTTACTTAAGAATGACCCAAAAGATCTACAATTATATCCAGTATATTACCTCAGTTGAAAAACATCTCCTGCTGAGAGAAAACATAGCATTTATGAGTTGGAATGTTTAGTGGTTGTATGAGCATTAGAAAAATTTAAGCGTTTTTTACTAGATTCGCATATAATAATCACATAATAAAGAAGAGTTATCAGCACAAGTAGGCAAATGGGATATGTTTATTTGGCTTTTTGATCACGAAATAGAACATCGAAATACGAAATAGCGGAAACAAGGATGTTTCGCATCGATACTCTTAGCCGAGTAGATTAGATTAACGTCATCGAAGATGAGCTCATAGTGAGAATAGCAAGAGCTTAGGATCGAGATACCAGATTAGCAGTAGTGAAGTTGTGTTTAAAGAATGGAGAATTTAAAAAGTACAGTATATGCAATGTGCATTAGCCCATATGAAGGTGAACCTGGAGTAGAAAAACTTGTCGTCCCAGATGGCATGAGTCAACAGCTTATAAAAAGAACACATAAAGTAAGGCACTTCGGAGTTCAGAAAACTTCTGCACTATTATCACGGGATTATTTTATTAAGAATCTCGATGGAAGAGTCGAGAAAATCATTCAAAACTATTTACCGTGTATTTTAGGAGCGCGAAACTTAGGATCTATCCAGCAGGATTGCTGGATAGCAATCCAGAAGGATTGCTGGATAACAATCCAGAAGGATTGCTAAATTCAATTTCAAAAGGCGCTATTTCTATGCATACTATTTACATAGATCACGTAGGATCATTACCTGTGACATCAATAAGAAGTTCAGGGACGGTTAAAAAAATGTTTCAAAGATTTTATAGATAACAAGTATAACAATGATAACAGACCTTTCGGAGAGCAATAATCATGCTGGACGGACAAACATCAAGACGATCGATTATGGAAAAGAGGAAAAAGCTCTATCAAATGTTTTTTACTATTTTTGTACAAACAGTTTGATAATTATTTAGTATAATATTATTTATTACATTTATTAGTTAATTCAAACATAAATAATTTTCATAACATATAATAATTTTCATAATATATAATAATTTTATAAGTTCTTACACGATAGAAAGAGAATTTACGGCAGTCAACTAGTGCCACCAAATAGCTGCGATATTGAATTGGTTAACATAAATGAATTGCTTTGTAGTTATTTCCGAGATTAAATACAAACTAGTTAATAAAATTTCAATATAACGAAATTGACCATAATATATAAGTATTTTTTAAGTGTATATAAAATCTTTATAATATAGTTATACAGAAAAGCACAAGGCTTTTCTAATTGATTAAAAACTTTAATTTATAAAAAATTTTATTATCTATTTTTTAAATATTCTAAGATTTTTTTCTAAATAAATAATTGTCAAAAATTAATCTGTTTATTAATCTGATATGTAATTAGAACAAATTTTATTCTTGATTAGTTTGAAAAATAAAGTATTTTTAATTATTTTTAATAGAAGTTTATTACATTTATCATCAATATTAGAATTTATAACCAGTTTATTCACTAATATTTTTAAATTCGTAAAATAAATATGTTATTTATAAATTATATTCTGTACATACTTTATTTTTATTTTGGAAAGTAAGATTTTTCTTAAATTTAGTTATGAACTACTAGATCACTGTTCTTTCGCTCACTTAAAACAAAGATAATTTCGTGAATGCGCTAGTAAATTACAAGCAGTTCTACTTGATGTTGTACCTAGAGAACAATATTCTTTTAGTTTTTACATCCACTTCAAATAGTAAATATTTTTAAAATACTCAATATATATAAAAATGGTAGCAATAGTCTCACACGGGATAGCATTGCGTTAATGCACACTGTTGACCATTAACTATAACATTTGTTTTTTTAACATATAAATAATATTAGCGAAACTACTCGTTTAAATTTTTCCAAAAGAAAATGTATTCAAAATCAGTAATTAGACGATATCTTATACATCGCTTGTGTATTATGTTTTTCATTGATTGAAGATGTACTTAACAATTAATTACAGTATAAATTGCTTATGGATGCTTTGTTTTTTAATTCATTACTCGACAAAAATTTATTAAAGCAAACTAAAAATTAAACGCAAGTTAATTTATTAATTTAATTAATTTTTAAAAGGTGTTTACACTAAAATTTATACAAGTGCTTATTTACTAGAGAAATGAATACACTGTGAAAATAAAAATAAAAACCATATTTATACATAATTTTTTGGCAGCAATTTAATAAATAAAATGATTTAAACTTACCATTCATGTTATTAAATTCAATATACAAATTTTATTTAAATTTTCTGTAAATTCAGACTAAAGTCAATTAAGGGACATAATTACAAAAAAAAGTATGTTTGGAAAAAGTAATTCAATTAATTTCTTAACACAAATTCGTTCTAATTAAAATGAACATAAGAACAAAGAAAACATAAGAATAAAGAGGATGAAAATCATAAATGTATTTATTTTTTTAATTAACGACTTTAACACTTAAAAGACTTGAAACATTATTAGAACGATATTAGAAAATTCTTGATTAACATTATTTTAACTAAGAAATTGTGTGTCACCTTGAATTTTGACTTAAACATCATATTCTATTGATTAAATAAAAATTGTGCAATATACATATTTTGTAATGCGTTGTGATTGTAACATCTTGTAAATTATAAGCAAAGTACTTTAAAAAAAAAATAAGCTTACTCTAATACTTGGAGGTCAAGTATTATTACCAATATTTTTTTATGTTATTGCAAAACCAGTATAGAAAAATTTATTTTGAAATCTTTTGAAAATGTAAATCACCTACAATAATAATAAAATCAACATTAAATATAAACGTATGAAGTTAGGATAAGTTACGGTTCTTAATGATTCCAGCTATAGTTAAAAAGTGTATTCGTTAAAATTAGCTCAAAATAAGTTTTTATAAAAGGTGTGGAAATATTTCAAAATGTTTGGTTTTTTTCATCAAAAATTCATTAGCCTAAATTCATTGACCTTTTAATTTTTTAGTGAATAAGACATATTTATGTATTATTATGTAATAAGTAACACAATAGAAAAAAAATTATATTACAGAAAATACAACGGGAAAATAAGATTATTCATAATCAATGTGTGTAACAAACTAGATGTAATATAATAGTGAATTAAATGATCGTATCAGTAAATCATTCGATAAAAGATAATGGGATCTCTTGTCGAAAAATCATACTACACAAAATGACAGACAATTTCACACTAATCAAATGCTTGGTATAAATTGTTTGTATCGTCGAATCGCTTGATACAAAGGAAAACACCCTATATCTATTAATTATTCTATAATAGGGGCTCCAAGTTAAGAAGGTAGCTGAGAATAGTGTTAAGAATGTACGTAAATGAGATACACATGATTAAATAATAATCAAAAAATTATTCAGAAAATTATTAATCTATACAAAATAATAAAGTATTGCATTTTTCACGAGTAGTATTATTTTACTACTTATGTAGTAATAATTTATGATAAGATTTCATGTATAGTTTTTCTCATCAATAATATTATTATTTTAATTTATATTTATTTGAAAATTATTTTTAATTATAAAATAATTTATACATTTTTCTTAGATATTACGTTATGTTTAAATAAAAAGGTACAAAATAAAAATATAAATATTATTGCATACATAATGATTAATTGTTTTAAATTTTCCAATCAACTAATAATTCACTAAATTCAAAAATATAAAATATATTCTAGTATGATATATTTTAGTCTTATCATATTTATTCATAAATAATAATTAAAATGTTTCATTTATTAATCGTTTAAAAAATTTATAATTTTATATTTATATTTATGATAGCATCTTGCTCTACATGGCGCGGGACATTTCCTCCGTTCTAGCTTATTTTTCTCTCTCGCTCTATCTAGTGCGTTCTCTCTTCCTCTTGATCTATCTCTAAGGCCGTATTTCTCACTCTCACGGAGTTTCTTTCTTCTTTACCTTTTTCTCGATTCTACTTACCATCGAGTCATGCATATCGCTAGGTTTCGTGATTTACCATGTAGTTGTACATCGAATCGGCGAGCAATCAATAAGTTATAATAACGTGAGTATTTTCCCCAGGAGTAGGAACTTGCGGAAACTGGTAAAATCGCTTCAACGTTCTCTGTCCGCGTAGTTAGAAAACGCCTTTTCCTCTGATATGACAAACAGAAGGTTTTATGCTAAAGTATTACCAAAAAAACCACCGAAAAAACATTAGGGACTGTATCGCGGGCGGTAAAAGAAAGAATTGTACCTAACAATTTCTGGATGTCAAGATTTAGAGAAACTGCAATCTATGAGCGCAGTTTTGTATTAAAAGATATTTATAAAAAGAAAAGATTTTGAACGAGTCGAACCCTTAATGCTATAATCATTATTTAAGATTATTTATTATTGTAAAAAAAGTTAGTTATTTCGTTAAATTTTTGAAAGTTTTTTAACAGGTAGTTTGTGTTTGGGAGTTCGTTTTAAGTTTTCATCACATTGGTCTAATTTCGGTAGGTTTTGATTTTTATAGTTACGCCTTTTTTGTCGCGTAACGTAAACCTCTCTTTGACTAAAAACAACTGTCCAGCGCTGTCATTTAATAAAGTAAATTAAAAACAAAAGACAGTTTGCATTTGAATTCATTTACTCCGTCAATCTTTATCCTATTTAAATAGTATAGCTAATAAAATTTTATAACAACATTTTAAATATTTTTTTAGATGGTCAAATTATAAATGACATTTTTATTTTATAACTGATGTAATATTACATAATGATTATATACTTAACTGTTTATATAATACAGGAATTTTGTAAAAAATTTTATGTAAATTAATGTTAGATGAGAAGCAAAGCCAATGTAGTTATTCTTTTTTTTAGCGTATGTTCCTTTAGTACGCAATGTAATTGCTTATTATAAAATTATAAATTATTTAGAATAATTGAAAATTAAATAAAGTTAATAAAAATATTAATCTTATTGAAAAAATATTATTAATAAAGTAATAAAATTTCATATTATTGTTTTTATTTATTTCATGTAAATTCTATATAAAAATATAATATTTCTATTATATTCTATTATATATAATAATTTATTGAGTATCGATTTCTTAATGTAAAGATTACCCAAAACTGATCAGTTTACTTGATCATATAATTTTGTTTTACGCAAATAATTTCCAATTAACGTAAACCTTTTAGTACGCAAAATCGGAAATATCTATTAACACTAAAAGGCAATCGTAGGCAAAATAAATATCCTGTAATGTTATTTGATTTTGATATTTGGAAAAAAGAAAAAAAAAAGACAGTATTTATTATTAAACGATATGGATTATACGACTGAATTAAACAGCTACGAATACCCAGATAAGAAACCTATAAAATATAATAAAAACAATCAGAAGTTTTGTAACAACCGGATTGAAGATATCAATTTAGATTGGGAAACTAAGCAATTTTGTAATAAAAAGGCATCTATGCCTATTAAAAAGAATGGTGGATACATTTTAAATAATAATTTTTTTATAATATCAAATTTATACTTTTTACTAATAAATAATTTTTAAAGCTTATGAAATTTTTTAATTCAATTGATTATTGATTTACATCATTTATATTTAATTAATTTATATTTATTCTAATTTTTAAACGTTTTATAAATTAATATTGAACGAGTTTAAAATATTTGGTTTACTCACAAGAATTAAAACCACAGATTGTAACATTATCATTATATTCATTAATAATTGTAAATAAGCTTAGTATATTTAGTAGATTCAATTACGTTAAAATGAAATAATTCTGTATTCGACATAAATGTTTTTTATTAATAATAATTAAAAATACATTACATTAGAACAGTTATCACTCATTTAATAAAAACTATTCCATAAAAGAAACTCCATTGAATTTAATTTAAAAAATTTTACAACTCTAATAATTACTATTAATGTAAACAATTTTAATTTATAGTAATAATTATAATTATATATATTAATATATATTTTTAATTGAATTCAATTGCGTTTCTTTAATGAAATCGTTTTTATTAAAATTATACTTGAAGCTATTGTCAGGTAGCATGTATGAACAATTGTTAATTATCAAATTGCTTATTATATTATAAAACCATGTGATCATTTAACATTTTTAATATAAAATACAATTTAAAAATGGATGAAATAAAACATGAAGTATTTTAAATGGTGAATATTAAAAGAATTTTAGTGTAATAATATTTTTCAAAATTAATATTTAATTATTATTAGTTTGCATTACTTCAAATAATAAAAAGTAATATTAAAAAGTAAATAGTAAATATTTATAATAATTTATATATTCTAATTCATAACTGAGATTTAAAATAAAAGAATATAAATTAAAAGTCAACGAAAAATCGCTAGACATAATTTTAATAATAATCTAATGTTAGATATTAATTATTTCTTTGATATTTTTAATTAAATTGTAAAAATTATATTTTATTTATGTAACTTAATAAATTTATGATGAAACTATACTATATAGATTATTTTTTCTTATCTTATAAATATTTTATCTAAATTAATTAACTATTATATATACTTACCTAGTGACTGACAATCTAATATTTATTGATAAAATTATATTTTATCATAATTTATATTGATAGAAATAATTATATTTCAAATTAATTTAAATTTTTTCTTTGTTCGTAATATAAAATAAATAATGTAAACCTAAATAAATTTATAATATAAATTTTTTATTACATAGTGTCTCTCAAGAAATTTTTACAAACAGAGCTTACTCGTGGGTATCAACTTGAATATGATGAGGAAAGATTCTCTGCACGTAGAGAAAAAATTTATTCATTCATGAAAATACCTAGAGAAGTTGAGAAATTTATGATTTATGGGTTCTTTCAGGTAAGAATTTTTAATATCTGAGATTTGTATTTTGTATAATTTTATTTCCCTAAATATATAATTTTTAATTTTATAGTGTGCTGATTCATTTTTATTTATTTATACATTTTTACCTTTGAGGTTTTTAATGGCATTATGGGCTGTTATAATGAGACCATTAAAACATGGTTTAGGGTAAGTCAAAACTTAAAATTGTAGTAAAATATAAGTTTTTAGTGTATTAACATAAACATGGCTTGGAAATTAAGGTTAATAACTACTTATTTTATCATGATAACTAAGTGTATTTAACTCTATTTTTTTTTTCATTTTTTACTTATAATATTATTACTTCATTTACAGTTTATATATAAAATTATTTTTATTCTTTTTATAGTTATTAATCTATTTTTTTATATTCAGTAATTACATTATTAAATCTGGTTTAATCAATTTTTCAATACATTATATTCTTACTTGTATAAATTTTCATTTTTTTAAATTAAATATTCAAATTATTGATTCTTCCAATTTAATTTCATAGACAATATATTAATTTTTTATTGGTTAGTTTTTAATTTAGTTTTTAATTTAGTTTTTAATTCAATTTTTATCATGTATATCATATATAATATATAATGAATATGTATTATATAATAGAAATATCATATGAAGCGTCATATCATATAAAGTCCTTAAAAGCAAGGTCTTCCATTGACACCTTTATTTTATATTTTGAGCAAATAATTTAATGTAATCACCTGGTTTTATTCTTTTCTCAAATTGAATTTGAAAGAAAGAAGAAGATAAAACTCTCAAAGCTTCAGATACTTTTAGAGTCTCCTATAAACAATACAAACTTCATATAAAATAAAAATTTATTAACTAATTAATGAAGTAGTTTTTAAATGCGTTTTGAAATTGCAGCAAACTTTTTCCATCAATGAATCTATAAAATTAACAAAATAGAGATTAAATGAAAAATAAATGAAAAAGATTTGGTATTACATTCAATAAAAATTCATTTTGATTATTAAATGTTGTACATTTACAATTACAATTATATTGAAATTGATTTCTAAATTTTAATGTTATAAGGTACTAAGATTTTTTTTAATTTTTTATGTAACTTTCCCAAATTATCAAACAATCTTGTTAAATTGGAGAGATATGTTTTCGAAGTTCTATTAAATCTAAAAAAAGAGAAATGCAAAAGCTAATTGATAAATTTAAAAATTTTGTTGTTTTGGACCTTATAAAATTTCACTCTTCCATAATAATATGTGTTTTCTTATTTCTTTTCAATTATTGCACAATGTGCATGTTTTTTTCTCTCGTGTTAACTACTGTAAGTTGTTTTTCGTTTCATTATCCATTCTAAATTTCTTCCATAGACACATTTGTTTTTGTATCATTTCTATTATGTGTTTAATTGTTAATGCATATTTTGAGTTTACCTGTTTATTAATCCAAATTTACCACTGTTCTATTTCTTCTTATTCTATTTTTCCCATTTCTATTTTTTCCTTCAAAAGTAACTTGATCATCCAATGTTATGTTAAAAGATTATTCTTTTTGCCCCGTAGTTCTTTTTTTGCCTTTAATCTTTATTTATTATTGGATTTTTGAAGGCAGAACGTGGTATTGTTTATCAGTAGATGAGGATACATGTGTGAATAATGACTTAATAGCACAAAAAAAGATAAATATATGTCTTACAATATTATATATATATATATGTATGTGGGTGTTTTATAATCTATAAACAAGCATTCTTAACTCATGATACAGTTTATAATTAAAGTGTTATAATTGTGATGGATATATATCTATTTAGCTAGACTAAATAGCACTAACATGCTGAAAACATTGCACACATGATATGCACATCAAAATGAAAGATTGATTGTGCGACCACTTACAAAGAGTGGGAAAACTAGGCAGTACTACGGCTTAAGCCAAAGTACATATTGTTCTGTTAATATTTATACTGTTTTCTATAATATTTTCTTCTACCTTATTTTAATGTACTTTGAAGATTTTCGCGTCTTCACTGATTATGTTTTTGTTTTTATACTTGATTACTCTCTTAAGTTCTTAACTCCTTTTATTTTTATCATCATAATGTGATCCGGGGTATTTTTTCTAGTTTTTTTATTTTTTTGCATTTTTTCACCTCGCAACTTTCTTATTCCTATATTTCTTTTTACTCATCCTAATTCGCATATTTCTAATATTCACTTTTACTTCCAGTCTTTTTTTTAAACCTCTTACCTTTTTCACCATCCTTTCACTTGCTCTTTCTGCTCCTTCTAGTATTATATTGCTTTTATCCTTCCTTTCATTTCTATTTATTATAATATTGTTATTATTTTCACCCTTTTCTTTCTTTATAGATTTTGTATCCCCTTTATATCTTTCTACTATTTCCAGCAGTTCTTTATTCCTTTTTCATCTTTAATTTTTTTATTTTTATTTATTAATACTTTTAGTTATAAATCCACTTCTGTTACCCTTTTTTCGAACTTCAAAAAATAACTTTCACTCTGTTTTGGTAGAACCTTTATGCGTTCCTCTAAGAATTATTTTTTTACATCTGCTCATTTTTATTTTGTTTTTTTCTTTCTTTTCTACTTTTTTATTTTTCTTTCTTCTGTTTTTTCGGTTACGAAAGTCATCTTTATTTTTTCTTTTTCATTTATTTTTTCGCTTATATTTTTAATTTTGTCATTCTCTTTTGAAATCAGATTTTTAATCTGCGTTTCCTCACTTGTTTTATCTTACTATTTCCGTCGTTTTACTACTTACTTTTTTTGCACTTTCATTATTCCTCTTTACGCTTTATTTTTCTTATTCTATATCCACATTTCAATTGTTTTCAATTCTTCTTCATGGACAGCATTCGCGACACAACACCTTCAAACTCGCTCAAGCGTCTCCTACGAAGACACAGAACCACATAATAATATGTATAATATTTATTTTTAATTTTTTTTTTCACTCAGAGTATTAACTTATCATGCTAATTTTCTTTCATTCTATTCTTTCTTTAATATGCTTTAATGAATTTTGTACAATACATTTATACTTTTCTTATGATCTTTCATAATATTCTCTCATTTGATTACATTTGACCTGGTGATAATGAAATCCTCCATTAATATGTTAGCTTATTTATTATTGCCCAATATACATATTTTTATCTTTTATTAATTACTGTTTGATATTAATAATTTTATTGTTCATTCTAAATCTCATTAATATCGTTATTCAATATTTTCTTTTTTTCTACATTTTTCTTTTTATATACACATTTTCTTCAATTGTCCAGATCTGCTAATATTATATTATATGAAAATCACTTATTAACTCCTTTTTCAGTTTCCATATCCGGAATTATCTTACTTTTTATTTTAATCTTTACCTTGGAATATTTTTATTCCTAGTAATTTTTGTTCCTTTTTGCCTTACTCTTCAAAATCTTTCTTCTGTCTAACGTATAAAATTTCGCTTTCATATCTGCATAATAAACGAATACTTCTTCTTTTTTATTTTTTAATTTTTCATCTATTAGTATTTTCAACACATAATTTTTGCCATCTGTGCTTGTTTTCCTTTTCTTGCAGGAGACGTTGTCAAAGATTCAGGAAAAGAGACACAGCATCCCTGTGACAGGTCGAGAGCTAAAATCGCCTCGATTTCGCGCGTGATTTTATATATGCGAAAAGTTAAGGCATATCGATCGAAGCTGGCCTAACTCGTTGGGTCCTTTGCCCGAATTACTTCCAAAAAAGTCATAAACCTTTGCAAAAAGGCCGTAAACAGCTTTTCGTAGAGAACCCTGATAATCATGAGATTACCGTTAAAGGATTCGTCGGACACTTTCTTCAGCTCTTCTCAGATTTCTATATCACCTTATGATATAGAATTTTTTTCTCATTTTCTCTTGTATGTATTTGATATTACCTTTATCCAACATACCATCGACTTTTTGTATCCCTTGTATTTCTTCTCTTCTTCCTCATAATTTTAACCGCATTAGTTGATGTTTCGTTTGGTAGATGTTCAATGGTACCATTTAAAAAATATAAACCTTTCTTCTTAATCTAGTTTAATAATTTCCGCTCTTTAATCACATTTTATCGTTTAACGTTCTTGCTCCTTTTATATTTTAAATTAATAAAAAAAACTTGATATAATAATACTTTACCATTAGAATTTTTAATAAATTGATGTTTAGTATAATAGTATAATACAAAAAAAATGGCGACATCTATTGGTAGCATAAGTACTAATCATCATTTACCGATGCGCATGATTGATTGCGCCGCCACTTTGTTTGACATGCCATCTCGATCGATTTGACACACCAATCAATGTACAAATCGATTGATTTATGCACCAATGAGGAAGCAGACGTGCAAATTTTATAAAATCATGTGTATTTCTCTTCTTCATCAGTAGTCATTTTTTTTTTAAATAATAAAAAACAAATAAATAAATAAAAAACACATGTTAGAAAATTGTCATAATTAAAATTTCAAAATAACAATTATAATTGTAAAAATCTCACATTACAACATAACATCAGGATTTTACACGGTTATTCATATATATATAGCATCGTTTGTAAGTATACCGTTTATTTTGATAAAATATAATCAACAAGTATAAATGTAACATCTTTTATAATAATAAATTATCAATATCATCAGAGAGCTAGCTGAAGAACTGCCTGATCCATCAGATAATGCTACATGAGAATAACTTTTTACTGAATTCGTTCGCGAGAAAGCAGACTGTTTATGCAAAAGTAAAAAACAAAATTGAAAAACTCAAAAAAGGGCTACCTCAAAGCTGCTAATCAGATTAAATAAAAAATTCAAAAACCAAAGAACTGTCATCAAGACTGTCGAATATCTTCATACCCTTCTTTGATGGCGACTACAGAGCATTTCCGATATTTTGTGATCTGTTTTATCGCATCATTTTAGATGCTCACATTACTGATGTGGGTAAGATGCATTACTTTAAATGTCAGCTAAGAGATCCAGCAGCACAAGTTATCACTGGATACCCCATCAGTAATCCCAAGGAAGCTTCTCATTAGGGAGTTACACAATACCTTAACCCCAAGAGAAAACCAACAGCACACACTGTAAGCCAGAGTACCTCTAAGAACCAACTTACCTCTCATTAGGAACAAGAATCAGCGCAGTGTATGTGTGATTATTACCATGACGACCATTTCATAATAACCTGCCACATCTTTCAGGACCGCATCTCGGTCACAAGAGACAATAATTAATAAAGGAAAAAAATTTATGTTGTAACTGTTTTGGCAGGCATAGGACCACTCGTAACAGAGTAAAACGCTCTGAAAGATGTGTACAAATCGCCATCACATCATGCCACACGAAGCTTACATTATTAAATCTATGTCCACAATATCCGATCGTCTCAAGCCAAAAAACCGCGGAAAATAAATCAGCGCAGTCGAATCATTAGTAAAATCAAAGTATAACTGATCAGACAACTCATCAATTACATCACTGTTAGGAACAGCTCTAAAAACGATCCACTAATCAATTAATTCAACATCCGGAAGATTTTTAATAGATTCTGTATCAGTATTAACTTTCATCAGTGATCTCATTAGTCAACTCCAAATCAATAGGTCATCATCAGAAATAAGCATCAACGGAATCAATGGATTATCAGCAATCAAGACCATAGGAGTTGTGTATCGGATATTTTGAGATCGATACATTTCAATGTTATGATCACTATCTGAGCACATTTGCTAAGAAAACTTACTCAGGATTGGCCACATATAAAACATCTCGAATTGGTCAATCCTGAATACTTGACACCTCGATCTATAGATATTATTATTGCAGCGCATTATTGTGGGCAGGTTATTAGACCAAATATCATCAACTATTTAATAATAAGGTTTATGTCTATATCATGGTTGTCCATCTCTGGTTGGCTGATAATGGTCCTATTACCAACTTAAGCACCAATACAACACCAGTGAATCATACCTCAAACATAGAATTATCGGAAAACTTATTAGACGAATTGCTTGCAAAATTTTGGTGCAAGAAAAAGTACCTTCGAAGGAACAAGCTCACACCAGAAGACAAATGGTGTAAGGAACATTACGAAAAAACTCGTCAGTGAGATTCATTAGGAAAATACATAGTACGCATCCCACTCAAGTCATCGCATAGGTAATTTGTACTTCAAAGTTTATAACTGTTTGCAAAGTCTCATCAAGAGACTTTCAAGAAATACTCGTTATTATCAGCTATGTTATCAGTTTGTGAACGAATATGAAGAATTAAAGTACATAAAAGAGCACACTCAGTCTCTCATAATTCAATTCAAATTTATCTGCCAATTATGGTATACTAAAAATAGATGATACTCTTAAAAAGTTACAAGTAGTCTTCAATGGCTCGTGTGCAACATCATTAGATAATTTCATCAACGGTATAATGTACACTGGACCCTATCTACACCTTGACATCTGAGATGTCCTCATCTGAATCAGACAATTCTAACATCTTTTTGCCACAGGTGTCAAGAAAATGTATAGGCAGATAAAGGTTCACTAGGACAATCAGCGAATTATCTGGGTGAATGAAGGAATGGATGAATTCAGGAAGTGCCATATCACTTGAAAACAGTAACTTATGCCACGAAAATTACCCAATTCCTCGCAGTAAGCACGTCCATGCAATTAGTCATACACGAAGGAAACAAGTTTCCTATTACCATGCCTTTCATTGTGCACGGCAGAAACGTCGATGACATTTTCGGAGGTGCAGATTCACCACAACATCTCATGAAAATTGCAATGCAACTTCGAAGCCTTTGCATGACGGGCGGCTTTCCACTAGCCAAATGATATTCTACTCACCCTAATTTACTTAGGAAGATCAACATTATTTAAGATCAGGAAAATACCATCATTTTGTGAAGTAAGAATAATATTCGGACTCAAGAAGGAATTCCAAAGATTTATTCTCATTCAACTCAAGAATTACGTTCAAGTTTGGAAATATAAACAAAAGAAATATACTATCAGAAGTGGTCAACATTTTTTATCTATTAGGATTTGTCCAGCCAAACATCAGTATTTCGTTCGTTTAACACCACGAGCAATTCATCAGTTGAGTTACATGGCTTCTCCGATCCGTCACGACTCCCCAATGCTGCAGCAATTACCTGTCTGTCTATAACTTAAGTGGTACAACCAGTATTTTTCGTTTGTGCTAAAGGTAAGTTAGCATCATTCAAGCCAACAATAATTCTAAGGTTAGAACTCTCAGCAGTACTATTACTTTTGAAACTTATCAGATACGTCAAGGTCACAGTAAAAATTGACGTTAAGAAAACTTATCTGTGGACAGATTCACACAGAACATTAATATAGATCAAAACTAACCTATCACGGAAAGATTTCATCATGAAAAGAGTGGTTCTAATACAAGAACTAACATTGGGCGCTATATCGAAACACTTCTAGCACATCTAATCCAGCAGATTGTGCATCTAGAAGTATCAGGACAAATCAGCTGCAAAATCATAATTTATGTTGGACAGAACCATCATGGTTAAACTCATCAGGGTTATGGCCAAAGCAAATTATCATAAAGAATGAGTATAGCATGCATAAAGCTCGTTCTGGAATTAGCTTAATATCAAAAAATTATCATTGGAATATCATTCATAAGTAATCAAATTATAATAAACTAATTTATGTCACGTCAGTACGCATTGTATTTCTCAATCGCTTGGAGAAAGAAAATTTATTAGATTCAAGAAATTATTTGTCTCAAGAAGTTTTGGAGTGCTCAAGAAAATTTAGGTCATAGGGACTCAAGTAGCACACTTCATTAAGAATTTAAATTTTCCAATCAGAAAAAAAATTACCATCAGTACATACATTTAACAAATTCACTGCTTATCTAGACGAAGAAGGAATCATCAGAGCAGCAGTTGAGTCAACAATTCAGCATTATTTCAAGAAGGTAAGCATCTAGCCATTCCGCCTCGGTATTCATGTTTTTCATACCTAATAATTGCCAATACTCATCTGAAAACTCTAGATGGAGGCATGCAATCATCATAAACCTACAAAAGACAGAAATATTGGTTCATCGGTGGTCGGTTTCCTATGAGGTCTCACATCTTAAAGTTTTCTCTCCAAAGGGGGATCCGTATCCATCAGTTAATTGGCTAACCACCTTTTTCGCGAGTTACACCACGTTCCTTTACCCACACATAAGTCGACTACGCTGAGCCACTGACTGTCAAAACGTGAAAGAGACGAGATGAAAAAACGTGCAAGGCATAGCTATGTGTTTTTATGTATTTTATCACATAAACAGTGTACTTCGGACGATCAATGACTACGTATCACAAAATTTCATTACTGCTTATAGGAGGTTCTCATCAAGAAGAGCCATACTCAGGACTTTACATTCAGACTGCGGTACCACCTTCGTTGGGGCAGATGCAGAAATAAGAAAACTATCTATTTAGGGAACAAAAGAACATCAGAAAGTATTAATACTGCTATCATCAGACCAATTACGTTGGTAATTTAATCAACTTGCATCGCCTCACATGGGAGACAAATGGTAAGCAGTCCTATAGTCTATAAAATATCATCTGTGATGTACTATCGGGGAAATATCACTCCCAATAGAAGAACTCGTCACATTTCTAACGAAAGTACAGGCCATCCTAAATTTAAGACCTTTAGAGCCTCTAAATGATGACCCCGAAGACATCGAAGATCTAACACTATCATTTTCTCATCGGAAGCTCTCTCACAACATTACCAAAACCATCACTCAAGCACATGAAGATCTTAAGATTATATAAATTTATACATATTTCAAAAACGTACAGTATTACGCTTACAGTATTTCTGGACTCAATGGTCAACCAGTTATTTACAGAGACAGCTATCAATCTCCAAATGGCATCATGTGAGAAAGGACATAAAAATTGGATCTCTGGTTATCACTGATGAGAGATTTCCACCTTGCAAGTGGCCTCATCAGAGGCGTTCAAATATATCCAGACCAAGATGGTCTAACCAGAGTGGTTACATTTAAAAAGCAACTACTATTATGGTTAAGCCAACACATAAATTGGATATTCTACCTATGGAAGTATTTCATGAAACTCAATAAAGATAATCAGGACTATTGAGATCTCATCATTAACATCAGAAAAAATTATCAGGCTATACAAAATTCATTATCCACTCAAGAGGATTTTCAATAGAATTGCTGATGGCGGCGAAATGTTTGAAATTCATAAAATGCTACTAATGACACACCATCTATTAGTAGCATAAGTACCAATCATCAGTTATCGACGTATGTGGTTAATTACGTATTGTGATTTATTGTGATTAATTACGCGCTAAAGAGGGAAAAGATGCGCAAAATTTATACATAATTTCTAAATTTACATTTTCCTTCTTCATCAATGGCCATTTTTAAAAAATAACGAAAACACTTGTTAGAAAACTGTCATAATTAAAATTTCAAAATAGCAATATATATTATAATTGTAAAAATCTCACATTAGAACATAACATTATAACATTAGGAGTGATTTACGACCATTGACTCATATTTATTGATTACAGATTTACTACCTGCAACCCACAAACCTTTACAACATATATACATACCTACACACATAAAAAAGCAGACATTTTATACAGATATTCATATGGATATAAGTAGCATCGTTTATAAATTTACCATTTAAGTTAAAATAATATATTCAACAAGTGTAAAAATATATCATTTTTTATAATAATAAATTATTAAATTCATAAGTGAGTTTGTGTTATTTCATTTCATCAGACGCCAATAAAAATCTGTAATTCCTCAAAATTCGTACTGCCCAATTGTTCACAGTATTAATTTTAATTCATTGATCATCAAATAATTGTACAATATTTAAAATGATAGCGTGAATAGAAAAAATTTAATAAATATCTTCTATTATACATTTATTTTACTTTGATAGATATACAACTATTATTTATTTTCAGAAAATATCAAGTTAAAAAGAAAAGTGAAGGCTTTTTAAGACCCGCAGAAGTATGTGACTTGTTAAAAGGGATTGTAGTTTTAGGTTGTTTTATCATGACATGGAAAGTTGATACTTCAATGATGTATCACTTAGTAAAAAGTCAATCAGTTATTAAACTCTACATTTTTTATAATATGTTAGAAGTTGGAGATCGTCTCTTTAGTGCTTTTGGTCAAGACACTATTGATGCATTACTTTGGACTGCTACAGAGCCAAGATCTAAAAATCATTCTATGCACTCTCAACATCTTGGAACCCTGCCGCACTTATTGTTTGCTCTTACATATGTGTGTATCCTTTTTCCTGTCATAGGCAAATATTAAATACTAACACCAATTCCGGTTTTAATTTTAATTTTTTTTGTATTTTATAACTTATGAAATAATTAATCATATTAATTTTTAATTTTAATGATTTTTTGATACAATGAAAAAAATAATTGAAAAGTATAAAAAAGAAAATTTAAATTTACACTAATTTTTATAGATTTATATTTACATTCAATTGCATATTTTCATTATTCTTTAATATATAATAATTATCATACAATTTTTGCACAAAAATGAAATTCATGTTGAGTAAAATAACTAATTACGAATTAGCAATAATTAATATAAGTTTTTTAAGATAAAGAAAAAAGAAGTTTAAATGTTTATGCATTTATATTTGAATTAACCCTTATTTATTCCAAAACGTAAAAATCTTCTTGTATGTGAAAAGAAAAAGCTTTGATGATTATTCGTACAATTACTGATATTTAATTATATTACGATGATATATTATTTTAAAAATTAAAATTGAAACAAGTTGCTCTATATGAAGTTCTTGTTCACTTATACATTTTTCTCTGCTTTATTGTAAGCTTATGCTATTCGCCATCACGTTGCGTGTTCGCGCTTTATCCTATTATATTAATCAGATGTTTATTCTAAATGGCGAAAATTACCCCTAATGATAGATCTCGAAAAGACGTACAGATCACGATATAATGCAATAAATACTTTAGAAATCAATAGAGTTAACTTCTATGAGTCAAATTTGCTTGTCAAAGATCTGCAGTAATAGCGAGTGCAAATAAAAGCTGGAACTAATGAACTAGTACATTTTCACGTTAAAGAATCTAATTAAGAAATAATGATAAGTAATAAAGACATCGATACGATGATCTGAAATACAATAGAATTCTCCTATGCATGGCAGATCTCTCTCTCTCTCTCTCTCTCTCTCTCTCTCTCTCTCCCTTTTTATGTCTTTCTCTCTTTCTCGAGAAAGCAGAATTTTTGTCACGTTATTGGAAAGCCTAATCTATTTAAGTACACCATATTACACTCAGCCTAATATACAGTATCGAAGTTGTATAAAAATAGCGCACAAAATTAAGTATAAATTTTTTTCTGGTTTATGGAATTATGAAAGTGTACTTTCAGGCAAACCTAGTACGAAAATACTATTATTTATATATAGTTATGTATTGATATTTAATTTTATAACAAATTTTAATAATCAGATATTAAATAAAACAATATTTACACAGTTAAAGCATATTCACTTTATAAATTCACAAAATTTTATAAATTTGTTGTATAATAAATCAAATATTATTATTAAATGAATTAGTTAAATAATTTATTAAATAACTAAGGTAAAAATTTAAATAAACAACGGATATTTTCACATATAATAAAGGCATCAGTATACTTGATATTTCAACATTGCAAGTATGCACATACATGAAATATAATAATAAATTTTTATGTTCACAATCACAAATTAATATGAAAATAAATACAATGGAAACTTTATTATTTAATGCTAATCATACATTGCGAAAAATGGTAATTTCATAAATAAAAATAATACTAAGATGACTATAATATTTTTTGAATATTATGAAAAAAATTAAATCTGATTAACAAAAAATATACCATTCACTTTTAAAAATCCTTAAACGTTTCGAGAAATTATTTTTTTTAATTATAGAATTTTATAAATAATTTATTGTTTATTAAAAATTATTTAACTATAATAATTTAAAATATAAACTAATCAATGCAATATTTGAACACTGCAATATATCGATGCCATAGAATCAATGTAAATATGTTTATTTACGATAACTATATACATTTATTAATAAATTTAATAACTACATAATTTTCTTTATTTAAGTATATTATTTGCATATTTTGTTTTTTATTGTAAATCATTAACTCTTATTTAAACCGCATAATATTATGTTTATGCGGCTTTGGAATTCAGTTTGACTTCAAGTGACTATTCAAAAATTTTCATAGCTAACTTTATCAAAATGTAAAAATATGTAGAAGTTTTAACTCCCTTAAAAGTGCTGTACTGAAAAACTTTTTCATAATTCATTGAAGTTATAAGTTTCTAAAAATTGTAGCTAAAGAAAAAAAAAGTTAGCTATAAAAGAAAATAATTTATAGATTAGAAATTTACTCATGAAATAATGTAATGCAATTACAATAAATAATTTAAATATTCAAGTTTAAAAAGAGGTTAAAATTTACCTAAAAATCAAATTAATATAATCAATTACGAAATGTATTACTTTCGTCACTATGCATATAATTTCAAAGTAAAAAATAAATGAAAAAATTAAATAGTGAATAGATATTTAAATTGGTTGGAATAAATCTCCAATTATTAAATTATTATATTATATTATATTATATATATTGATTGGTACTTACCTAAACTCTGCAACCATTAATATACATTTGAAAATTAAGTTCAATTTTAATTATATTAATTCTAACTAATTTTTTTTCCATGCGATTATCCTTTATTAAATGTATATTCACGTTAAAGATAGTGCATTCAGGTATACAAGGATAGAGCTATCGTACTAATAAGACCTGACAGTAGGATATCTTGTATAGATTCGCATAATAAGGATAAAACGTAAGGGAAATAAAATGCTTTCATACAACAATTAATTGTAAATAAATTTAGGTTGTGTGTGTGGTGGCAGCCAAGGTAGTTTTTTCCTTCAAATAAATAAACAGTTTTAATATTTTTATATATTTATAAAATATATATTCTCACTATAATTAATAAAAAATTTATGCATAGTTACATATACTTTTTATAATCAAATCTATATTCATCTAAATCTAATTAATTGCTGTAGACATTTTAACAAAATATTAAAAAAATTAAATATAACTACCTAGTGAGGTTTCAAACATAAGTGTACTGTTCCATGATGCAACATTTGAGATTTCTAATATTATGATGTAGTTGCAGGCAACAAGATACCACAAACATTTCAAATTTTATGAGCAAAGTTATCGTGTTCATATTTCAATAAGTGCATTTTTTTAACGTCTTTTCTGATGTTATAGACTTGTAATTGTACAAATTGTTCGTGGCCTGTACCTTAACAATTAAAGGTAAGAGTTTTTACTGAATTTATAAATTGAATAAATTAATGAAGTAATTTATAGCAGTTTTTTATACAGTAAAATAAAGATAAAATTAGCGTTGACGAGTATATGAGTAAATTTTCTAATTTTTCTAATTTTCTTAATTTTTAAAATAAAAGTATTTATAACTGTAGTTATTTATAAATATACATACTCGTAAAATTGCTCTCTTTTAGTTTAAGAAAACATTCCAACTAATTATGCTAAATAAATTGACGTGCACTGATTTTATTGACTAGACACACTCATGATTCAGTCGTTCGTTCGTGATACGACAATGTGCTTCTCCCCTCCCACTCACCTCGTGAATCAAATGAAGAAGAAGATCGTATTTTTCATTCACTACACTATGGTATATTGCACTCTCATCGCTCGAAGTCGATGAAAGACGAGCCCACTTCCACTTTTCGACCGTTTAGATGGCAGGGCGCAGAGTGCCCTCCCTAAAAGAAAGAAAGAAACCGATTCGCAGAGCAAATAATGGCTGCAAAACATTAGTTGACACACATTCTTGAGACATAGTACATTACTACAGGCGCGCCTCTGAAGAGATATTTTTCTTACCATATTCTCTGTACGTTGTTGTATTATATATAATTCCGTCTTGATGATGGTTGTTGCCTAGCACCAGCACGTACTCTTTTTGCGATCTAATCACTAAACTAATAACATCCTGATACTATAATGAACCTAGCTACTTATATATAGATTTTTACAATCGAAGTTTTTTCAACAAATATTCCTGCGCTTAAAAAGACGAAAACATTTTTTTATTTTTAAATAAAAGTATAAAAAAAGGAATGTGTTTGTTCGAATTTAAAAATACGTATATAACTCAATGAATACCAAACTTTTAATTTAAATTTACTATTGAATTTTTTTAAAAATAAACTTTAAAAAAATAATTCGATAAAAATCAGAATTTTTATTTGGTTATCTTAAATTGCTTAAAATATTATTCATTATTATATTATTAACATAAAGAACTGCTTATATTAATTAACTATTAAATATTATGAAACAATGAAAAACATGTTATGTGAACATTACATGCAAAACTATAATTAATAAAAATGATTCTTAAAACTCTGTAATTAGAGTCAGGTTTATGAATTTTATATACATTTATATATAATTTTATTATGTTTAATAAATTGTTAAACATTATCGTATATTAAATAATTTTTCTTTTGAATTTATTTATGAGTGTAAAAAATATTCAAATATGTAAAATATGATACCTTTTATATGTTCTTTTATAATTTTAATACAAAATTTTTTCCGAATACATATTTTTTTACAAAATTAATAGTATTACACAGTATTTTAGTACTTTTTCAAGCTACTACTTTAAATGTTGCGATAAACAGTAGTAATAAGGCTCTATTAACAATCATGATGTCTAATAATGTAAGTGTTAGAACGATATTAATCAAAATTAAGTTTAAAATTGCATTGTACTTAAAAATTTTTATTGAATTATATGCTTCCAGTTTGTTGAATTAAAGGGTTCTGTCTTTAAAAAATTTGATAAAAATAATTTATTTCAATTATCATGCAGTGATATAAGAGAACGTTTTCATTTAAGTATATTGCTTCTTGCGGTTAGTTTACAAACCATGAAGGAATATGCTTGGCGTGCAGATCGTCTTGCTGTACTTCTTCCAGATTGTATATTACTATTATTTGCAGAAGTTCTTGTTGATTGGGTATGTTTATAAATTTTTATTTATTGTACTGATTAATAATTAATATTTTAAGTTGTATATTAAAATTGTAAAATTTAATATATGAAAACATATTTTTTACAGGTGAAACATGCGTTTATCACACGTTTTAATGAATTAAGATCTACCGTTTATAGAGAATATACTACAAGTCTGGCGTATGATATGGCACAAACTAGACAAGAGACAGCTTTTTCTGATTCTTCTGATTTAGTGGCTAGACGTATGGGTTTTATTCCACTTCCATTAGGTGTAGCGACAGCTCGTGTTTTATGCACAACTTTAACTCCATCATCAAGACCAGCAAATATTTTACTTTTTATTTTGTCATATTTAATTCTTGTATCATTAAGAGTTTTGATTAATCTGTTAATCTTAGGTCATGCATGTGATCTTATAAGCACACATGTTCAATCAAGTAAAATAGATGAAAAAAAAAATATTATTCAAAAGACATCTTGGATGTATCAGAACACTCAAAATACTTCGGCGAATCAAAATCTCACTACGGCAATATTCTCTAATAGTTCTGTGAGCTTAAACAATGTCTGTTTAAATGATGCATTACTCAAATTAGATAAAATAGATACGACTGCAAATTCAGAAATAATAAAATTACAGCATTCTGATAACTTTTCAGTGCATTTTAAAAATGTTATTAGAGCAGGAAGTGAACCTTTATTACGTCAATGAATAATTTTCAAGCTTATAATTATATATATATATATATTTTAACTTGTATATATAATATTCGATATTTTATAAGCACATGTATAATCATCATAAAGATAATAATTGAATCCCATTAAACGTAGTATTACAAAACCATATTAATAATAAAATGAAAAGATTATTTTTCTAACTAAAAGACAATAATTCAAAATAGTTTCGTCAAAATTAAATAAAAAATATAAAATATTTTCGGATCAGATACATGTATATTACTTACTATAATTACATACTTTTATTATATATTTAATAACTTTTTTTATTTTACATTTACTAAAAAGTATTTTTTTAGATTTTTCTTTAAAATTGTTAATGATAATTAATAATGTTATTTTAATAATGTTTCAATATATTTATTGATTAAAAAGTCACTATTTATAAATCAAAATTAAAACAATTATATATTTTAAAAATACTAAGAAATTATACTTAAATTTTAAAACTTTAAATAATATATAATATAATATATTTGTCATTATAAGTTTTAAAAAGAATTACAATAACTTTAATTTTATAGTGAGTAATTTTGTCTTTGAATTTTTTTACCAATAATCTGATTATTTTTATATTTTACAATTCATGAAAAAATAAAAAAAATACTTTTTATAACAACTAATACTAGTTAAAGAATATATAACATTTATTAAAGAATATTTTTTTATAGAAGTATAAAAAACTTAATAAAATAGTACTTTTAATACATCATAAAAAAATAGTTTTTTACAGTATTGGAATAGCTTTGGCTTGTTTTATATAATATAGTTTTGGAAAATTTTTCGCTGAAAATTAAAATATATGAATTAATTTTTTATATTGAGTAATGAGTTAAAGATTTGTGATTTAGGATATATAAAATTTATCATTAATATCATTTCTAGTAGTATGAACGCAAAATATTTTGAGTATAAAATATTAATATAAATAAATAAAAATAATCTTTAAAATCATTTTAAATATTTGATATGTTATATTCTTGACATAATATACATTATTATTAATTCATATTATATCAAAATGGATCGTATAAAATTCGTTTTTAATGTATTTTACAGATATTTGAAGAATTCATATTTTATTATTATATTAAACTTATTTCATTCTATATACATAATACGTTGATTAACGTGTAACGTCAATTATAGGAATTCGATCGCGTTCATAACACTGTCAATAATAATATGAATATCAAAATAATATAAAAATAAATATAATGAATAACAATAAAACAAATATAAAAATATAAATTTGACGGAAAATTAAAGACTAATTGAAAAATTTTAAAAGTATAAAACCTAAATTAAGAATCCTATCAAAAGTCAAGAGATCGGTATTCAAATTATACCATGACGTGTAAAATTGTGATCAGAAGGAGGTAAGTAAAGTAGAAGTTTTGATATTAGAAAACTTTTATAAAATATATAAAAACCAAATTAATCACATCATTAAAAAAATGTAAGAAAATTATTTTCCTTGTACATAGTACTACAAGAAGTTTATTCATCGTTTACATTAAAGTCAAATTAAAAATACTTATTTCACTATAAATTCTAAAATTTTTACTAATTTTTTCTTATAGACAATAGTTTTTAAGACAAAACTTTTCTTAAATTTTATAGTATCGTAAACTGTTGAGTAATACCTTAATGAGTAGATTTTAGTGGTAAATGGAAACATAACAACCCACACGAAGATTTTGAAACAATAATAAACTCATGTAAATACTCATAATCACTTATAATAATAAAAATGAAGAAGTTATAAACTATCGCCACTAAATTAGCTTTAATTTAAAAAGAAAATGAACTTAACATTAACCGCACTTAAATATAATGAGAGATGAAACTTATTTATAATGAAATTATTCTAACGCTTCTTATCTTGAGAACTTATACTAATCGCAATTATTAATAGAATTTATACTGACGCAGTATTAACATGTAAGCTATGTGTATGCGCGAGTGAATCTGTGCGTGTATTTTCACAAGTAATGAATGATTATAAAATATTGGGAGCCAGTTTTGAACCGATAATGATGTATTATTTTATTTTATAATCTAAACATAATCAGTTTAACTAAGTAATGAATTTAAATAACAACTATTTTGTACAAAATTGATGAAAAAGCGACTCGTGAGCGCATAGATATTTATCTAACTGAAGTTAGTTATTAATGAGAAATGAGTATAACCGCGTCATAATGATCGATCTAATGCCTAATTACGGATAGGCGATCAATGAGCCAACCATACAATGCGTCACACCCATTATCAAATTATATGCGTATAACATTTAAATGTGTGATAGGAAGTTGTCGAAAATACTGTGGGGGCGGTCAATCACGCCGATTGGTTATCGCCACATGGTAGTAATAATTACCGATCACCACAGATAGCGCTAGAGGTAATAAAGTTATACATTCTCGAACATAAACATAAAATAATAAAATTGGGATTGAGTGAATTAGTAGGATCAATTTTCACCAAAATTTTGCTCATAAATTATAAAAATTATAATATTATAGTATGTAACGAGATTTTTATTCAAAGACGCCTTTATGATAGTATAATATACGAAATTTTTGTTGTTTTTTTATTTATTTATTAAAGCTATCCACATCTGGAAAATTCATAATTCAATATTCGACTATTTAAGCTTATATAGGTATTATTAAAACTGATTTAGTTGTAGATGGTTAGGTATATATTATACATAAATTTAAATAATGGCATGAAAAGATAACAATTTGTCACGAGAAAAGTGATTCATTGTGATTGCGTAAAAAAGTAAATTTTATAAAAAGTTTTCGTGTTATATCTAAATTTATAATAATAAACTTACTAATTTATGACAAAAAATAATTTTTATATTTTTATATACTATTGCAATCTAATTAACATGTACCAAAATACTTAATAAACAAAATTTATATCTTTAAAAACTGTTATAAAGTTATTTTAACATGAAAAATAAAATTTTACACTTTTATATATGGTTTAATTTCATCTGAAAATATTATTCCATTATTCAATACTTGTATTATTATTATTTGTAATCTATCGATATTAGTTGTATACAATGATCCTAACTATATATTTTCTTAATTATGTTAAAGTATCTTAAAATTAATTTTTTATTAGTTTCTATTAGTTATTATTCATAAAAATTATTTAGTTTCCAGTTTCTTATATTAACTTATATTAACTTTTTGCTTGATATTATAATTATTATCTTTGAGTTTTCTCTATAGACATATACTGTAAAAATCAACTTATAGCTTAAAAATAATTTTTATGTTTATTCGTTTTCTTTAGCTATACATTTAAATTTCTCAGCTTTTTTAATATCATTTATTGATTCTGTGATAAAAACTAACTTTGGAATAAGCCTTTCAAAAATAATCTAGATAAAAAACTCCCATAATAAATCTGGTAACTTACATAGTTATTTCATTTTGAAAAAAAAACAATTATTTATTTTTATAAAAAAAGTTCATTTTATTATATAATAAACGATTAAAGTGAACTATCTATATATTTTTTAATTTTTTCTATAATTATTATAAAGCTATTAAAAAATATTAGTAAGTTCATATTTTGTTTAAATTGGAAAAAATTTAATTATTATAAATTGAAATTAACTTTTTAATAAACCACGCAAATATTATTAATGCGTTTTTAAACCAAATGAGCAATGTAAAAACTTATAATCACCCATGGGGGTTAGAATAAGTATTAACGTAATGGATTCCAGGGAGATTTTAAGATACATTCCTAAATTGATAAATATTTCTTATTTTTTATCCATATTATTATCGATCTATTGATTGACGATGTTATCTTTACAATAATCTTGTAATGATCTATAAAAAAAATCTAAAGTCAAATTCATTACATTCTTCATTTTTTGTGCTATAAATGGTAATAGATTTATGGTGAATTCTTCGAGTTGATAATTTCTTTTTTTAAGAAATGGTGAAAAATAATTTGAAGTTTTTTCTTTAAAGTCTTTAAGTATATAAGTCAACATAGGTAATAAATATAAATATTTGATTCAGCATAAATTTTATCCCAAAATTACTTATTTCTTTGATCTAAAACTACTTAAATTAAAAAATTATTTCTTAATTTTGCGGTAGGTGAGTAGTTTTATTATTTAGTTACTAAATAATAGTTTTAGTATTTTTGAATTTTTTTCTGTATTTTTAAATATTGTTTCTCCCTAAATTTTATATGAATACCTAAAATATTAATGAAAAAAGCTCTCCCTAAGATTGCGTTGAAATTTAAATCTATATATCAGTACTACATAGAGATTTACTATAAATATTTTCTCTTCTATGATTACGTTTTTATAAAAATTAGCTAATATTTCTATTGGAAATCCGTTAATAATACAAAATTTCTATTTACTATTAAAAATAAGCATTTTTTCATTTTTTAGAATGACACTCGCTTTAATAAAACTTATTGGTAATCCATAATTAATAATTGTATTGATTTTATATTTACCAATATGCTCATTATCATTGGTGACTTCATACATTA
The DNA here is from genome assembly GCA_018907185.1 of Platyscapa corneri. Classification (NCBI taxonomy): domain Eukaryota; kingdom Metazoa; phylum Arthropoda; class Insecta; order Hymenoptera; family Agaonidae; genus Platyscapa; species Platyscapa corneri. The sequence goes on along the minus strand of JACCHW010000092.1, from coordinate 505,769 downwards.
ACGAAAATTTTGGAGTGGCTGATTATTTGTAGCGAAGTGTGGTGTGGTTTCAGGTATTTTTATATATTAATTAGACGACGATATCGCACTTTTAATAAATTTATTCAATACTTGTTTATATAAACTTTAATATAAAACTTCTATCAAATTAAATATACTGTTATTGACAGTACACTGTGTTTAAGAAAATTTGTATCTATCCCGAGTAAGGTAGGCGAGAAAAATAGAAAAGTTGGTTTATGAATTGACACTATCGTGTAAATGCATGAAAAAGTTGATTATTACATATTACATTTGAAGGCATAATTATAATGATGATATAATACACTAATTCTAACACACTAATTTAATATATTAATAATAGGATTTACTAATGATATAATATACTCTAGAAATATTGCAAGTTAGTGGTTCGTAAAGCCACTGATTTCTTGAGTTTGATTTGTATTTTGTAATATTAACAGATTGTAAATATATTAATCTATGAATAATATATAATTTGATTTTCCACTAAATGCAATTATCAGCGGGCTGTAAAGCTGCTGACCGCTATTGAGAGTTTTTATTGATAAAATGTAAATATTTTAACTAGTATAATTATTGAGTTTGGTTGCTGCACTCGAGAAGAATTTATAGATATTAATGACAGGCGGTAACCATGTATAGCAGTAAATATACTTATATTAAGTATTTTTATTATTAAGTCTTGAAGATAGAATCGCATTAGTCGGTATTGGGAAGGGTAGGGATTGAGTAATGAGACTTAATTTTCGCGTTTAGTCAAAATCTGTTTAATAACGCCCGTTTGAAAGCAGCTGCACAAGCATGAAATCCAAACCGAAATTGAACTGAATTAGAAAAGTTGTGAATTTCTTGGCATCCTTTTCCTCCTTATAATTTATACGAAACGTTAAGTTACTTTATTATCCTTTATCGTTGACCGTAACGTCGTCCCTCGGCATAAAAAACCCTCCTGCGTAGCAAGCAAGACGAAAAAATCCTATACAGTCTATTATCTCGGGCGGAGGTCGGTTTATGGTTTTGACCTACTTTAACTAATCTATTAACAATATTTTAAATCATTAATTAGCTTTGAGAGGTTGCCCAGATAAGTCATCGCCTATATGCGCACCTAGGTGCGCTCATTATGATGGTTAATCCCAGGCTGCTTATTTGTGCTCGGCATATGGTACTTACCTATCCTATCATCAACAATTGAGTTTAAATGTACTTGTTGAGTAATAAATATTGGATTGATGTATGTTAGTCATATTAAAATGATAGATAAGTGTGTTTTATTTTTTAATTTATGTAGAATAAGTAGAATAACTTAAATAAGAGAAAGCACAAGGCTAACATAAAGGTAGTTGAGCAACAAAATCAGAAGTTTTTGATTTATGCGCATATCCAATCAATCATGATTGATGCGCTGCGATAAGAAAAATGATTAACTAGTATGAAAATAAATAGTTCGATAAGCAATAAGACTATTGATTATTTGTGACAAATAACGATTCTGGTCCTAATTTGATAAATAATTTGATAAATAAGTATTTGTGACATTATTACTGTGAATAGAATGTGGAGTATGCCATAAAGCGACTGACGCTGAAGCCTCGCATACTTCTACCGGGTACATTATTTCATGTATGTTGATGCATTTTTCTTTAATGTGATCGTTGTTCACTATGTGTACTTGTTCCATCAGTATTTTTGGTTTCACCCTCAAAGCATGACACTTACTTTTTTTGAGTCTACACTTACTATAATGAAATGTTCAGACTCTTGACTATTAAAACATCTTAATGGTTTTTCTTGACTTTTAGATTATTAATTGTACCACTGTTTTTTTTTTTTTTTTTGTTCAACGATAATATTTTTAGACTTGCCAAATTTATGCTGTGAATTTAAACTCTATTACATCAGTTTAATTCTCAAGTAAATCATCCATCAATCAGGTAAGTAACAAGTTCAATCTTTGGAATAAATATTCTACAATTACTTTTTAGTGAAAATAATCGATAAATCTTTCACGATTTTTCAATATTTTTCTTTCAAAATTTTTTATTAATGCTTCATCTTCTTGGTGTTCTAACATAGATTTCATTTTATATAGGAAATAAAGGCGATTATTAAATACTTCAGTTTTTAATAAAATCAAGTCGAAGCATTTCTTTTTATTTTATATTTAACAGTACTCTTGTCGCGTTGTGTTATTTAATTTTATTAATAATTAAATTAACTGATATCTTTATATTTATGCACCTTCATACACCTTGAAATTGCTTACCAGTTTAGTAAGCACTATAATATTAACTGTGCAATGAGACGAAAAAAATATTATAATAGGACAGTAAATGCAGATATGGATTAATCACATAAAAAATTCAAATATACGAAAGAAATAAAGCAGATTATATTAGAAAGCATAAAAAACAAGACATTTGTATATATAAAAAAATAAGGGGAAAAAAGAAGATACGGTATGAAAAAACTAGCAAGATTCATAATGGGAAAAGAAAATAGAGCAAATCGAGATTGATTGACGAAGGAAGAAAAAAGTGTAGATTAGATAACAGAAAGAAAGAAACATTAAAAGAAATATTTCCAGAGTGTAATGAATTAGAAATTAATACAAACAACTGGAAAAACTACATGATAGAAAATAAAAAAGATATAAGAATGTTATATGAAATTTATTCGAGAAAGAAGAAGAGGAAAGAACAAAAGTAAAACAAATATATAAATTGATAAACAATTAGTATCAAATTAAGTTTAAATCAAGCGTAGAGCAAGGAAATTAAAAAATACAAAAAATTTTTTGAAGACAAACAATGTTCAAGTATATATGAAGGTAAACATAAAACTTAGTAAACGTATTAAAAATAATATATAGGTGTAAAATGTTAATGTAGACAAGTTGAAAAATATATATACAGATTACTTTGAATAATGTTGAAGTAAAATAAATAGAATTAATTAGCTACTATAAAACTGTATGAGAGAAAGACAAGATTTAGAATAACCAAATATATATGATGTATGTATAAAAAATAAAAATATCGTAGGACTCCGGTTTGGTATGTAATATATAATAGTGTTTAAGAATACAATAGTGTTCAAGAATACGTAACGATTAAGATCATAAACGCCATCTTGTGGCATAGACTCAATTACTAATAGTTTGATTTATTTATCGATAATCAATATCTTCTTGCCATAGTGCAATGATCGACCATCAATCAACAATAGCTACGTGATTGGTTGGCCATGCGCACCAACGGTTTCTGCAATGTTTATTGGAATTCTCCAGGCCAGATTACTCAGCTGGACAATCTTTTTCGTGATGTATTTCGACAATCATAAATTTTATTTTAAGGCAGTTTAATGTTTCTAAGCATGCGCAAAAATATCAATAAATAAATAAATTTTAGAACGATTGAATTATTATTGAGTAGTTATTTATTACTAAGTGTATTTTATAAAATCAAAATTTTAAGGTTATTTAATATGTTTGTATCTTATACAATTTCTTTTTATCAGATATTCATTTAAAATTTTAACTTCATTAAAAAACGAAATTAATTGAGTTGACTACAATAATTATTTGAAAGTATTTCTAAAGTAGAAATAAAAAAAATCTTTTGTAAAAGCTATAAAATAGAAATTAAAATGATTTTTGAAATAATTCATTTAAAATCAAAGCAAGTCTCAGATTGAAGTCATGGAACCAATCTATTATATATAATGGTAATCTGGAAGAAATTACAAAATTAAGTAACTATAGTATGAAAATTCATTTATTAGTTTTCAATAACATTCATAGTACAAGGTTTTAAACATATTTTATTACAATTTCTCTTTTATTAAAGAAAATTATATTTTATATCATTATATTTTATATTAATATAATTATACAGATTTTATATCATATATTGTTATATCAAAAATATTATTTGATTAAATTCTTTTTTATTTTACATTAAAAAATGTTTTTGTTTAAATAAGTTTTAATTTTGTTGTTTGTATCAAATTATGTTACCTCAATTCAAAGTTTTAATAATTTTATAATTCCTGGATTTTAAATCAGGTATTATCATGAATATGTTTAACATCATTTATCAACTTTGATTAATAATATTTATTGTATTAATATTTTATATAAATTACAATTTTAAATATATATTTAATTCTTTATTTATTATACAAATACTATGCATATACTATTAGTTATAGTTTTTATAGTTTATTTGTTGTTATTTTGTTATATTATACTGTAGAGTATATTATAGTATATTATTATTAAAATTGTTTTTAAGTTATAAAAATTATGAATATTATTTTTTAAATGAAACATTGTGTTGAAAAATATAAATTTTTTTGCAGGTATAAAAGAACAATTGATGATATTCATAATAAAAAAATGGATATAAGTTCAGTTTTTCAGTCATGTGTAAAATCAGTTCTTATTTATAATGAGATTATTAAGAATCCAATAAATCAAAATCTTAGTTCAAAATTTTTAAAAAAAAAAAATTCATTTATCATTAAGGCCCATATTATTATAAATGAAATTGCAAAATTATATAAATTATTACTAGATAATCGTGAAGCTTATTTAAATTTTTCTAATTATTTACCAAATAGAGTTTATATTTCAAACATTGATCGAGATAAGATTGATTCTACAGCACAAAATATAATAGGTATATGTTCAAAGCTTATTAATGAATTAAAAAAAGAAATTTTAGTTTCTCATGTTTCACAACAGCATCAAGAACATAATGAATTTATAATCTTATTAATTCAAGATTATCTAAAACAAATTTGTAAAATTTATTCTGAGCAAAAAGTTATACGAATTAAAAAAAATATTGAATTAAGAAAAATTTCGAAATTAGAACCTGTATTAAAGAGAAAAGAAACATTTATTGGAAATAATGAATTTATGTTAAATGTTACAAATTCTAAAAAAATAGATAAATATGAGGATGAAGTAAAATCTTTGAAAATTCAAGAAATAAATGGTGATATAAGTGGAATTTCATGTTATGAAGATGAACAATTATCTGCTGAAGATGTACAAGTATTTGAAACTGAAAATGAACAACTTTACAATGACTTAAATATTTTAACGAACGAAATAAAACAAATTGAAAGTAAAGTTGTTCAAATTACAGAATTACAAAATATTTTTACAGAAAAAATTTTAGATCAAGATAAAAACTTAGAACGTGTATTAGTAACAGTTGTTGGTTCTACTGAAAATGTTAGAGAAGCTAATGAACAAATTCGAAAAGCTATTCAAAGAAATGCTGGCTTAAGAGTATGGATTCTTTTTTTTCTTTTAGTTATGTCATTTACTCTTATATTTTTAGACTGGTATAATCCATAAAATTAATAATAATTCAATAAAATTTAATCAAATATATAATTAAACTAATTATTCAAAGTTAATTATTATAGTTATTTATTACAATTTATTAAAATTTATGAACGAATTAAGTAAAACTTAGAAAATATTAAATGAAAATTTACAATTTGTTTTCTATTAAAACACAATTTATGGCAAAATTTAAGTATTTTTAATTTTAAATATAAAAACAAAACTTTGATATTTTATTATTGAATACATAATTTCTAAAAAAGAATGTTAAAATATGTTAGATTTAATGTTAAACAATGATTAAAAAAATAATTTAATATACGAACATAGTGTTTAAGTAACTTACATTCTTTTAATTGAAATTTACCGATGAATATAGTTTATTTTTAATAATGTTTAAAGTATACTTTATATTGTATTACTTTATATTTATATTATATTGTTATGCACATTTATATCCTATTTAGCTATATATCTTAAATATGTAATTTTTAAAAATAATTTCTTGTTCTCAATCTATAGAAATTTTATTGTTTTTTATTTATTCCAAATTTTCCAAAATTTTATTTATATTTTATTTTATTATTTATTTTACGTTTTATTTTTCCAAAATTGATTATCTGTGTTTATTTAAATTTACTAATAATATTCAGCTTTTTTTTCATTTCTTCCTTTTATTTTAATGTTTTTTTTGTCTTACTCTTTTCAATATATCCTTCATTATACTTTTCAATTACCTTTTTTCTCATTTTTATTTTTAATAATATTCTGTTCTGCTATGTTTTTTACATTTCATTCTTTAAATTGCTCTATTTTTTTCGCTATCCAAAATAAAATTTTTTAATTGGTTTATTTATATGGCTTGAAATACATTTATATTTTTATTTTAACATTAAAAGGATAGTGATTTGACTACTATTTCTTTTGTTGTCATAAATTTAATTTATTCAGTTTCTTAATTTAAATATACATAAACCAGTACTGTTGATCCAATCTTAATATTCTATATAAATTCACCTTATCGTTTTATTATTATCATGTACGAATTACGTACCTTTTCTGTTCTGTTAACTCCACTTTTCGTATTTCTTTAAATATTTTAATATTTTTATTTACTCTATTTTCATTTATCCATCATTCTTTTGCCATTCTTACATAATATCCACCTATTTATTTACATACTAATTGCCAATTTAAAAAAAAATTTTTTTTTAGTCTATTTATATAATTTTTTATTTATTTATAACTTATAATAGATATTGATAAATTATTTCTGATTTGAATAATAACTTATGACGTTGAATATATTCCAAAGTAAAAAAACTTCAAAGTTTTTGTATTGTATAAATTATTCAAATTATTGTTAATATATTACACCATATTTAAAATAAATAAGAAAAGAATCTATTTAAAATATGTTTTTTATTACTTGTTTAAAATAATATTTAAAAAAATATATTTTGCGATACCGAATGACATTGAGAATTCAATTATTTGAAATAGATAAAATAAAAAGATCAAAGTTTTATAAAAACTAAAGAATAAAAACAAGTTTAAATAAGAAAATAATTCTTGCAAAGAATTATCACTTGTACAATAAAAGATAAGTGAAGTTATGTATAAATCGAAATATTTATAATAGTATATGTGCAATTTTGATGTTATTTGCACTTATAGCTGGTGTGAAAAATTTGATTGTGGTTGGAATTTTTAATTGATATTCCACTGTTAATCAAAAGTGATTAATACTTTGCACAAAAACAAACTTTCTTTCTTAAACTATAAACATTAACAAACACTGATTTATATATAATATTTACAATGATCTTAATTATGAGTATAATGATTAAGTTGTAATAAAGAATGAATATATAATTAGAATTAAATACAGATATGTGTGCGTGTATAAGCTTTTATGAATTGTAAATTGAGTTTAATTGTGAGTCGTAAAGTCACAATTGATAAATTGTTAAACCAACGGGTCTAAATTACTGGCTCCTGATGTAGTTGAGTTAAATTTTAATAACTGTGATATAGATGAAAATAATTTGAAAAAACTTCAGAATTCTGAAATGTGCGTAATTTTGATATATTATCAAAATGGATACTGAAAATGAAGGAAAATGCGCATGGTCAAGTGATGATTCGCACGAATTTCCCTTCGTTAGGGGTCAAAGTGGTCATTTGCTAATCAAATGCTTGATTAGCATATTGGTTGGATTATGAAATAGATCGAAATGACAGCGCAATCAATCACGCGTGTCGATAATTGATGGGCGGTATCAATGATTTCAACAGGTGGCGCCACTGATACCATTTTGATGAATTCTAAATATTTCGCCCGCCATTAGCAAGTTTGTTGATGATTCCTTGAGTTAACGATAAAGTATTCTAAGGCTGTGAATTTAAATGAAATAGGAAATATGAAAAGATATTTCTTGAGCGGTTACCCATCCAAGTAGTAATCGCGGAGAATGCTTCTTAACTTTGATGATTGGAAGAGAAGCAGTAATTCAAAGTGGTAATTTTTAATTGTTGTGGTCTTAGTGGTCCTTGTATTGGATTTGTAGTGAGTTTTCTGATGAGTTACATTCATTGGTAGTATTACCAACTTAGAAATTGGTGTAATTATGATAGTATTTGATGTTCTAAGTGTTAAAATTACCACTCTAGTTAGATCATCTTGGTCAGAATGTATTTGAATAACTCTAGCGAAACGCCACTTGCAAGATAGAAATCTTTTGTCTTAAGTCTTGATATTATTTTTTGTATGGTACCAGTTTGAGATAGATAATTGCCTTTGTAGATAACTTGTGGACCATTGTGTTCAAAATTGCTGTAGCCGTTGTTGAATAAATTGATATCTTAAGAGTCTTGACATTTTTAAGTTCTTGAGTGATGTTTCTGGCAATAACCTGCGATGGTTCAGAATTGCTGTCGTACATAAGCCAATGTCACTTTGTGCCTCCATATAGAGTTTTATGATAAGCATTTGCAATGATGAATGTTGAGAAGGGTGAAAGTTACGGCAAAATAGCAACATGCTTACTGTTTTGAGGTAATAATGAGTTGTTTATTCTACCATCCACTATAATTGTTCCTTCTTCATTTAAGTAAACCGTGAGTTTATTAAAAGAGAGTAAAGTTGCTAATTTTTCTCCAGATTGTAGATTTTAATTTCTTCCTTGTAATATGCGTGTTGAGTTTCCTTGATAAAAAAATTTCTAGATTTTTCTAAGTTTTTTTGAAATAGATGACTTCTTGAGCTTGATGATTGTAATTTCTTTAACCTGTTGATAAATGCTATAGATACTGATGTGACACGGATGAGTGTGTTGAAATTTGAGTATTTGTAGATGAGATCCCAATAGTAATTATATATGTTTAGTGTTGAAATTAGACTGAGGCTAAGACGAGTTTCTTGCATGCCATACTCGTCCCTTGTTGTGCTTTATTTGAGCCATGATGCTGCTGAATTTAACCATGGTGGTCCCATCCACCATAGATTGTGTGTCTGGAGCTGAGTAGTCTTGATGCCTCTTGAATCGCAATCTGCTGGATTAGATGTGCCAGGAACATATCTCCAAGTACCATCTGATATGAGCTCTTGTATCAGGGCTACTCTGTTCCTGATGAAGTCTTTTCAGCGTGATCTTGATGCATACGACTGTTATGTGAAAAAGAGTTCACCGATGAGTTTGGTTGTGTCAATTTTGATCGTGGCTTTGATATGTTTGACTAGTTTGCACAGTAACAGTGCTGCTGATAATTCCAACCACGGGATTGTCATTGGATTGAGCGATGCTACCTTGCTTTTAGTACAAATGAGAATGCTTATGATACCTTTTGAGTTGTGGAATGTCATGTATATTGTTGCAGCAATGGCAAGTTGTGATGCATCAGAAAAACCATGTATATCAACTGATAAATCACTGATGGTGTTAAACCAACGTAGTACAGTGATTTTGCCAAGACTTCAGAGGTTTTTTCTGATGTCTCTCCATCTTAAGATTAACCGAGTTGGTAAGGATTCGTCCCACAGGAGCTTATGTAATCATAGCTCTTGTATGAATATTTTAGCACTGATGACTACTGATTGGACGAATCCTAATGGATTAAATATACTGGCCACTTCAGATAGAATTATTCTTTTGGTTAGTCTTCCATTTTTAAGTCCTGGTTTTGAATTAAAGGAAAATACATGTTGTTTGCTGTTCTACTTGAGTCCGATAATTCTGGCTTCGTATTCTTCAAAGTTGATTGTTGCTTCCTGGTCTTTCATGATGTTAATCTTTCTGAGAAGTTCTTGGTGCGTTGAGTGTCATTTAGTCAGTGGAAAACCCACCGCCTTGCAAAATTTTTGAAGGTCCATTGCATTATTCACCTGATGTTGTGGTGAATCTGCACCTTCATATATGTGATCAACGTACCTGCTGTGCATAATTGATGGCACAGGAAGAGGGTACTTATTTCCTTCGTCGATGACAAGTTGCATGAGGGTTTTCACTGCTAAAAATGGTGCTGCATTAGTACCATATATCACTGTTGTTAAGTGATATGGTACTTCTTGATGATTTTCATCCACCCAGAGTATTCGTTGATAATACCAGTCATCTTGGTGTACTTTTTTCTGCCTGTGCATCTCATTTTTCTGATATCTGTGACAAATATATGTTTATATTGCCTTATCCAAATTAGGACATCTGAGATATCAAGGTTTAAGTTGGTTCCTATATACATGATATCATTGATAGAGTTGCCTGATGTCGTTGCACAGGCGCCATTGAAGGCAACTATGAATTTCTTAAGAGTGACCTTCGTCTTTAATACACCGTAATATATCAGATAAACATGATTTGAATGGTGAGGGATGAATGAGTGTGTTTTCTTCATGTACTCTAGTTCTTGATGTCCTCTCATGAACTGCTGATAAAGTTGATAATATTCTTTATTTTTTAAGTCTTCTGGTGAGTGAGACTCTGCAAGCAGTTATGAGCCTTGAAATAAGAGTTACCCAGATTCTTTGGTGATGATTTAAACGGTATACGCATTATGTACCTTCCTGATGAGTCTCTCTGATGAGTGGTTTTATAGTGTTCCTCACACCATTGTTCATCTGATACGAATATACTAATTCCTTTGAAGGTACTTCTTCTTGTATCCAGAATTTCCGGAGTAAATCATTTAATGATTTATCTGAGGTTTTTATGTTTGAGACGATGTTAGTTGACGTTAAATTGGTCCGAAAAGTGTTGGTTAGACCAATTATCAGACATCCAAAAATAGACAACTGTGCTATGGGCATTGTCAAAGAGTATTTGATGATGTTGGATCTTAAAGTTGCCCATAGTAATTCGCTCTGATGATTATGTTAATAGTTCGAGGTGTCAAATAGTCAGGATCAGCCAATTCCAGATGTTGAAGATGTGGTCAATCCTATGCTGACACCTCGACAGAGAGTAATACAGTGATAAACTCTTGAGCACATAAACTCAAATGGTGATCATAATGTTGAAGTGCATTGATTTCAACAAAATCATAACAACTCCCCTGGTTTTGATCGGCGTCGATTCACCAATTCCAGTAATGAGTATTTCTGATGATTGTCGAATTAGCTTGATTTTCCTGATAAAATCTTCACTGAAGAGTGATAATTCCGAAGCAAAATCTTTTACTAATCTTCCGGTTGTTGAGTTTTCTGATGTTGCTATTTTTACAAAAACTGTTGCCCAGCAATCATCAATCAGATGAGTGTTCTGATGATAGTTCGATTGAGTGTTTCATTGAAATTTCTGATGATAAGACTGCATCTAATACCTGTTTTTCATGATTTTCTGGCTTAAGACGATTCAAAACCGTAATACACTTGGACTTGTAAGCCTCATGCAGTATGATATGGTGCTTATTGATACACACCTTACAAACATTTTTGCTCTGACAAGAGCGGACACTGTGCCTGTCGAAGCAGTTGTAACATAGATGTTTTTGCGTCATCAGCTTATCCCTCTAATTAAAGCTCAGGTCTTGAAAGGCGATGCAAATGGTTATAAAATGTGACTCATTACAACAGTCTCATTCAAATTGTGAATGCTGCTCTGAATGAGTTACATTTTGTGCTATTGATTGGCCTGATGAGTTTTGGCTTGTTAAGTATGTTGCTATTCTCCTCTTTGGGGCTGATAAGATGGACATGGGAATATTCGATAGTCTTGCCGGCATTTGCGCAGCTTGAGTTTCTTCTGATGAATTTTAGTGACTGACTCGGCCCTTTTTTGAGTCTTGATATTTGCTTGAGTGAATTTGAGTATGTCTCATATTCCTGATCAGGCATTTGATTATCATTCATTCTTGAAGTAGTCATGATCGAGGAATTGCGAGGGTCAACTCACTTCAATCTCACTGTGTTATCTGATGAACGCCTTATGCGTGTCTTCAATGATTTTCAGCGTGACGTTCAGATCCGCTATGATGGTAAGATCTGATCTCTCAGGCAGATCAACAATTAATTTTCTAATTATTTTTATTCTGATCTGTTGACATCTTTCCTTGAGAATAAGGTCTGAAGGGAGCGTAGTCAGAGTTTGACTCCTGGTATTAAAAGTATTTGATGAGATCGATCTTAGTGGTTGAGAAACTTTGTCTTCTTTTAGTTCCCCTTTTTCTAACATTCTGAATTTATAATGATTTTGTACTTATATTTCACCTAGTATCTTCCTGTGGTGGTTATAATTAATAGTAGATAGTACAATATTAATTAAATGGAATATAATAAATGAAAATAGTATATAATGAAAACAAAAAATACGAGTAAAATATAATTTAAAATAATATAATGTAGATATAAAATATATATATATTAATATTATTATTATTATATATTATATTATATTATTATTATAATATATAATATTATAATAATATAAGAATATATAATTAATAGAACATATAACAAATATATAATGAACTATACGATATAATTAATTGATTAGAAAAGACAACTTACTAATATCTTGATCGGTCATTTCTTATGTAGTAAATAGTGAGTTAACGAATCCGCTTCATTTCGTAGATATTAGTCAAGAAGGTTCGGAGAGATAAGAAAAAATACGCGAAGTCTCTTTAACTATTACGTCCGATTGCGCGCATAGCCGAGGAGAAATTCCGTGCCCTTTAACTTTGTATCTTTAATTTATATCCTTCGATATTTGATCGTAGGATAAAAATCCCATCGGTCATTTTAGATTTTGTTGAAAACTCAATGGCCGTTAGGATTTTTTCCCTTTTGTCTCTACCGCTGTTTATTTTTGTGCGTGCGATATATTATTCTTAACGCCCGCCAGCCTGTCGCCGACGGGAAACGCACGTCAGAGTAATACTGATATAGTGATATAAACTGATGTAGTTATTCTGATGGTTTTTTTTTTAATTCCATAATCCACTATCCAGTTCAAAGGACGAAATGTGCAATTTTGATGTTATTTGTACTTACAGCTGGTGTGGTTTGAATTTTTAATTGATATTAATACTTTGCACAAAAACAAACTTTCTTTCTTAAACTATAAACATTAACAAACACTGATTTATATATAATATTTACAATGATCTTAATTATGAGTATAATGATTAAATTGTAATAAAGAATGAATATATAATTAGAATTAAATACAGATATGTGTGCGTGTATAAGCTTTTGTGAATTGTAAATTGAGTTTAATTGTGAGTCGTAAAGTCACAATTGATAAATTGTTAAACCAACGGGTCTAAATTGATGGGCGGTATCAATGATTTCAACAGGTGGCGCCACTGATACCATTTTACTGATTCTGAACAAAAAAATAAATTAGTACTTTTTACTCAATAATTGAAACGTCTATACTTTTGTATGTTACTTTAATAATAAAAAATGAGAATTTAATAAATGTTTTATATAATATTATACATATGTAATTTAGTTAATTAAATAAAATGTTGAATACATTTAAAAGTAAAGATGGCCCATTCAAACCACAAAAAAGTTTTAGATTTTATGAAAGTTTCATTGTATATATTTTTAATAAAAAAAAATAACTGCTTATGCATTGTGAAAGATCATTTTATTAAAATTGACTATAAATGTCATTGCCTTTTAAAATTAGTGAAATTTTAAAAATAAAATAAGAGAAAACAAAATTAGAACTAAATGTCGATACAGTTTTTTAAAATGTAATATCTTAATTTATAGTTCACTATAATTTTTTAATTTTAATTATAATTATAATGGTCATATAAAATTATAAAAATGGGACGTTTCACTTTAAGTTTTGAATGATCTATTAGAAAAAATATGATGTAAATGTCAATAATAGATTATATCAGAATTAAAACGTATTCAAATTTGTTACTAAATAAAACTTCTTTTATGTTATAAATATTTCCAAATCAAGGTTGGAAATATTTTTATGTCACAAGTCTACTAATGCCAATTTTATGACTATATATATATATATATATATATATATTATATATATAGACCGATTTTAAAGATTTATTGTTGAAAATATAAAATAAAAAAACAAATTAAGAATGATTTTGCGAAGTAAAAATATCTAGATTAATTCCATGATGTAAAAAAATTAAGTTGATTCTAGAAAATTCGAAATCGTTAACGAATACTTGGTTTCTACAATTTAATAAAGAAGCAATACTAAAGTAAAATAGTAAAAGTAATTTTAACATCTTGCAACTAAAGTTAATTCATGAAATCAAAAGTTTTACGTTTCTTTATATTCGCAAACATTGATACAGCAAAATAATAGCGTTACCAAAAAAGAGGCAAATCATGTGAAATAAATCCACACTTCAGAAACATGCGTAAGCTGATACGGTTGAATCATGGTATAATGCGTGGTATATAAATGTTTATCGTACTTTCAATATTCAGAAAACTCCTATATCACAAATTTATATCTGGTAAAACTTGCGCTCGGCAAAATTGTTTTGTGATAATTAAAATTTTGCTAAAAAAAGGCGACAAGACAAATAGCGAAGATCATTCCGCGATCAAAGCCAGTATATGATCAAGTAGTTCATGATTAAAGCAACTCATAATTAATTAATTTTCAATAAAATTCTGCTCAAAATCAAACTTAAATTTAACACAATTTTGACTCGTCAGGAATTTAAGTCGATATACGAAGAAAAGGGAACCTTGAGATTCTCTGCTCTAATGTTCAAGATGATAATAGCATTCTGAATAGCCAAGCACATATCCCATAATCTTCTCTTTTAAAGGAAAACAGCTTTATTTGATTCTTGCTGTAGTTTGTTATTTAATAATAAATTAAATTTTTTATAAATAAACGAATAAAATTTATTTCTCTATCAATATTAAGAGATTTGACCTCTGTCACGTAAAATATCTTAGGTTAAGACATAACATAATAAAATGATTTTAAGACCTTTTAGAAAACCACTCATAATTTGAAAAGTAATATGCAAATGTAATAAATTTACTATACTAAAAAAATTTACTATACTATACTATTTTAAAATTATGAAAAAAATTTTTACTTATTTTTAGTTGAATAGTTATTAAAGACATAATATAAGGGAATAGAATTTATAATGGAGATTATACATACTCCACTTATGCTGAGTTGGTACGCAAACACGATAGAAACCATATCAACAATGTTAACTAAGAAAAAAATATATTATTTTTATACTTATATATAATATACTTTAAAGAATAGGATAAATGCAAGGAGCAGTTAAATAAAAACATGTAATAAATGGTGAAGTTTACAGTTTTTTATATTTAACCCAAAAGCTAATATCAATTGTTTCCCTTCATTTTATAACAAATAAGTTCAAACTTAAATATCTTTATTTAAAAATATAATTAACAAAATACTAAATCAAATACAGAGCCTATTAATTAAATCAAAGAAACAATACGGTTATATTTTTAATTTAAAGCTTTCGTCTAGAAAATATTCTATATAGTTACAGAGCCAAAAAGAATAAAGAGAATTAAAAGAAATAAGTGTTTATGACCAAAAATAAAGTGCATACACAAATAAATTATATAAATTAGTAAAGAACAAATATTACATGAATAATATACGACATGCAAAAGAAAATGGAATTGTTATTGACGCGATTTGGAAATCGTGAGTAGGATATGAATAAAAATTTAGGTCCAACTTTCTCGTACTTTTCTCGTAATAGCTTGCAATTTTAATTGACAATATTTTCATGCCAAGAGAAAGAATTGCACAATCAACATTACATACGAATACAAGCATAGAAAAGGAAGATAGAGAGAGAGAGAGAATGTGTGGTTCTCGCGGACGACTAGCGGTAAGTTGAGATTTCTCCACTATGCATTATGAACAAGTCCGTAGTGAGATGCGATGTTGCAAAGATGTTACCAACGCGTCATAGTAGAATTCATAAGACTTGTTAGCAAAACAGATAGAAAAAAGGATTATCAAATAGAAAAGAGATAGAATGATAAAAATTAATGTTGATAATAGCATTATTGAATCGAGATTATTTTTACAAGCTTGGTTTTTCTTCCTTGTCGAACAAAAATTTCTTTTTTGTAACTAATTATAGTAACATTATTTTAGTTTTTTGTTTTTTTTTTAAATATCAACCAAATTTTTGTTCTTAGAAATCTTTTAAATGTGTAACATTTTCCTGTTAGTCTTTAGTTTGGATTAACTCTGCATTCTTATTGAAACTATTCAGATAGGTCAAAAATATCTTCAAAGATATAATTACATAAGAAGCTTCATTTAATCAACTGAAAGAATTATTACGAGATCCCTTAGAAACAAAAAATAAAAATACCGTCCTTAGCATGGAAACAGATATTTGAGAAGAAGTATTTTAAATACAAATTCTTATTAAAAAACAAAAAAAATATTTTGTAATAATTATTATTCTTGAACAATTCTTGAACATGTCAAAGTGGTAATAAAAATTAATATGAATAATAAAATCGAAAAATAGAAAAGTAGAAAAAAAACCAAAGAACCCTTGTAGAAAACTGGAAAGTGTAGTACATAATTAATAATAAGGCTAAAAAATGCAAGGGCTAGATAAAGCCACCCTAGTCTATATAGAAGAGTTTTGGAAAAGAATTACTACTTATAAAATGAAACCGACAAAAAATAAATTGATAATTCTTTATATTCTTCTAATTTAATATTACTTTGATAATGTTAAGAGATGCAACAAGTTATATTTCTAGATAATTGAACTCGCATTTTAATATTCTAATTGAACAGTTAAATAAAGGTTTAATTAATTATACAAATTATTTCAATATAATGATTAATTCAATAGTGTATATAAAAAAACTCTCGAAAATAAAAATATCTTATCATTTAAACAGCCTAAGGATCATTTTAGCTTCGTAATCTTTCAACTTTCACAATTGAAATATGCGACCCAATATACTACACATAGCATAGAGTGAAAAATACATGAATAAACCTTTTTGTTGAAATAAATATAGAAACCTATACATATTTATAAATAAAAATTTAATATTAATATAAAATAATTATTATATTTTCTTCTTAAAAAAAGAGGTTTTAACAAAGATGCTGACGTCGTGGACTCAGATGTATATGATAGTGATGAATTTAGTATCGTGTTATGATTAATCTAAAAAAAAATCATAGTTGAAAAAATAGCAAGGCTATATAAATAATATATATAAAAGATTCTGTAATGAGATGGTTAATTTTGTAAAAACTTTGTAAAATTTTTAAAAAAATTTAGAATAGTGTTATTTAAACATTAAAAAAAAATAAGAAACTTCTAATATTAAAAACTTTTTATAACATATGTTGGCAATAGAAAGACGTCGATCGTTGTCAACGTCGTGAGCTTCCGTAACGCGAAAAACTACCGCTTTAGTTCAAATAGACACGCGATAAACTAAAATGATAAAAAATAAAAAGTCAAGCGGTAGCAGTAAATAATTATCACGATATTTGTTATTCGTTACATTATGCCATATCAAAGGGAGTAACGGTTTTTTTATTCCTAGGTTTAGACTACTGGATACAAGAGATAAATAAGCCAACTATTGTACAAAAAAAGGAGAGAAAAAAGCATATAAGCTCGATACAACGGGCACTAAGCAGCTTCAGTTTTTGCTTGTCACTTCTTACATATCGTGGAAGCCCTGCTTCTCTCTTTAGTCTATCTTTAAAATTGTTATGCCACAGAAATAAAAAAAACTAAAAATGACTTAACAACCTTTACTATCACCTGTCTTCTATCGCTCAGTTAAAAGTTTTAACATTTATAATATCAAACTGTAAATGTATATTATTTTATTAATTCTTTAAATATAATAAATGTAATCTTCATTAAATGCAATTTAAAAGAATAATAAAAAGAATTAGTTTACTTATGTGAACTAATATATATAATTTTTTAATTATTTTTAATCAATTAAAATTTTTTTTTATATATTATAATGTTTTTGTTGATAAAAAAATATTAATAAAATTTGATAAAACATGTATTTTTAAACAAAATGATTTACATTTTTTAGAATGACATGATACACTAAATTTATAGTAATATGCATTATTGATATATTTAACCCATATCAATGTATTTTTTTTAAATACCTATTTAAACATTAGGTCTTAGAAATTTTTTTCTTGTCGGTCTTATTTACTAATTATTCACGCAAAATATTTGTCATGTCTTATACAGTTTGATGGATACAATTATTTTTTATATGTAGTAAATTATCGACTTGTCAATAAAATTAGATTTTTTGTAATAAAAAACAATTACTTTTGGATATTTATAAATATATTACAACTTTGATTAAAAATCATTATTCATAAATCAGATTATTAGATATAATTGAAAAATTTATAAAAGAATAACATATATTATTAATTTTAATACATTTTTATGAGTAATATTTATATATCACCATTGTTTTAGTTTACAGAAAAATATACACGATAAATAATTAATGAGAATGAAAAAATTTGATAATTTTGAATAATAATTCTCAATAAAATTTATATTTTATTAATAATTACCTAAATATTTCACTTGAGATAACATAATTACGAATAATTAATTTTTATGTTTAGAGAAATAATTATTTACCATAATAAATTTTTTACTTTCATAAAAATTTTCTACATTTTATTTTCTTTTACACGCGCATATAGTTGTGAATAAATTTTAATTTTTAGACAATAGACGAGCTATAAACAAGTCTATAAACATAACCAAATTTCCGAAGTCAATCAGAAAGATTCACCAAGTAGTAGTTTCTTAGTCAGAGCTAATTACCAATCGTAATCATGTTGATGAAAGGGATTAGTACATGGCTGCTGAATATGTAAATGAGTCGTCATGAGCGGAATTTTAACAATGTCGAACTCGGTATCTACTATTTCACTGTAACACTGTTAACAGAAAAAAGTAACTTCGTTAATATTTTATTATCAACGATAAGATATTATATTTGTCATACATTTTTATATAAAAACAAAAAGTTGCATAAAGTAAAAATTATAACAAAGTATTATTATTATTATTATTATTATTATATTAAATTACAATCAATTATTTCAAAATTATACGAAAGAATACTTCTTTTAAAATAATTTAAAATTATATGTGTATATATATTTTATAGTTGTTTAAATAATAATAATTAGAATAAATATTGATTTTTATATTCATAGTTTTTATAGATCTATCTACTGTCAATAAAATTCAAAGATTCATTTTCAAGTGGTAATAAAATATTATAATTATAAAATATTTTTTTTAATATATATATTTATACATATTAAAGTTTCTGCGATGCTAAATAGATAATTTGTGTTGCTGTTATTCATCAATTTGTTGATGATATCGAAAGAACATCTGGAATAGATTGGATCAGGTAAAAGTAACTGTAAACCATATTAAATTTTTTATATTCTTCGTAAAAGGTGGCATAATTTTCTTTATTTTCAATAAAAAAAACTCAATATCAATAATTTATAAAAACATTTAACATCGGCCTTGACATTTATTTACTTTTATGTCTTTTCATTTTTATTACAGATTTATCTGTAAACAGCATTATAATTAATGTCGAAGAAGTAGAAAGAGTTTGGCACACGCATTTTACACATAAAAACTTAATATAAAATAATTGTTACTCGCGTACTCGTGGAAGGCGGAAAGGATAGACGAGTTTTAAGTGACGGGCGTATCGTTTTTTATTACGGTATTTATTTATTTGTTTAGCACTTGCACCTTATCAAATCACCGAACTTGTGCGCTCGAAAACTAGCTTGTCGCTATATGTCCACTCGAAAGGAATATCCGTTACTTCGCTTGTCTAACATTTATACTCTAATATTTACTGTTATTTGCCTATCCCTGGTCGCGAGAAGGCCGTTACATTATTGTCCGGTGGTTTACAATACGCAACCCGAGGCGGACTCGGCGCCTCGGTGTCTCGGGGAAATCCCTTGCATTTTCCTTTATTTTTCCGTTTTGAAACTGAGTGTTTTAATCCGGGCTACCCCGAGACCGGCGGTCCCCAGGGGAGAATTCCGTCGACAACAATAATAATAAACTTTAGAATGTTAGCCTATTTTACTTTGTTAACTTATGCACAAAATAAATATATAATATTGGATATCGATATATATATATATATATGCACATATATATTAAGTAACAATTAGTAAATTATATTAGTTGCATCACCAGTCTCTTATTTCATTAGTGAATGCAAATTAAATTTACTGGAAGTGAAAATTTTTTTTACAAAAAAATCTTCGTAAGAGAAATTCTAGTGATTTCGCTTAATAAATTCAAATAACTATTTTATAAATATACAACTTTGCACAAATAAACTTCAAAATGATTTAAGCAAATACCTATATTTTGCAACGTATCACTCACTTTTATTATATTTAGAGATTAGAGTAAAAATAATATTAATTTAAGAAGTTATAAAATGGACAAATATTATCTGAAACTTATATTTCTTGCCTGTTAGTAAAAAAGTGCATACAAAAAAACTAGAATATACAAAATATTTAAATTTTTATAGTAAATAAATAGTCAATATAAATGCACATTACAACACAATTTTTACAATATTTGGTGTTTTTAAGATCAAGTGAGCGTCAACTAGCTACAAAGAAAAAAAAAATATATATATATATATACATAAAGATATATAATTTATGTATATATAAGTGATTATTCTCATGTAATATATAATTACTGGACTAGATATATAGTAAAATTGAATAAAAAGAATAAGATAGTAAGATAATTAGAATTGAAATTTTTAAAATGTTTAAAAAAAAGTGATAAAAATAATAGTTGACTATTTTACAAAATTATAATTAGAATAAATACTTTCAAAAATTGTATAACACGCATACAGATTTAAAAATACGAGAACTAGAATTTAAATACGCAAATACGTATATACTTTATCTTAAAAGTAAAATATTTAAAGAAGAATGATTAGATATGAAATAAACTACCTCATCTTGTCTTAGTAACTCTTGACAGTATAAATATCACTCTTTTTTGTATATTAAAATGTATTATTCGAGTTAGAGAAAATAAAATAATGTAATGTGCAGACGTATACATACATTCTCATCTTTTTTATTTAATTTAATTGAAAGAAAAGTTGAAATATTTTTATGTGTATCAAATATATGATCATGATATTAAGTTCCAATTTAAGTTGGAATTCTTTTGACTACATTTTTTCATATTGAACTCTCTCTCTCTCTCTCTGCATACTATTTACTATGACCTTCCAAAACAAAATTTTAATTATTAGATAATATTGTAATTAATGACGTGTGGGCAGAAGGCATTATGTATGCATTATATGTATGTATTTTTTTGTTCTTATAATATTAAATAACTTCATTTATCTTTCATTATTTAATAAATTTATTGTAAAATTTATATGTTAATATATATAATATATATTTATATGTTAAAATAAATAATAGTTAAAGAAAAATTGTATCGATAAAGTTAGAAAAAAATTGTGCTGATAAAAAGTCCTTGAATTCAATGCTTAACAGAACCGTTGAAAAAATAGAGTAATTTAGAATTTGACAAGATTTCATTAAGGTAGATAAAATACAGTTTCAGAAGTACGTTCGAAGAGCCGATTCTGAACGCGGATTTCATTATGGGGGAGAAGCTCGCGTACTTGTCCGCGAATAATTAAACACCGCTCTAAAGGGGGAAGTGCAAGAAGTGGTCGCCGAGATGCTTGCGTTTACCCGCGAAATCGAGGCCATTCTTCAAACATTGGAACACGTATTCAACAACGAAAAAATAATATCACGCGAATTCGTAAACAATTTATTAACGCTGTTTGGTCCCATCTATGAGTCCTCAAATGTTGTTAAATTTTCGGCCAAGGTAAAAGGCGTGTCGATAACATTATAATCCTTAAAACTAGATGAATATTCGACCGGGGTGACATAATACGGAACATGAGCGGGAAAATGACGATGCACTGGGTCGATGAATACGTGATGTACCCATTAAGAGATAATCTCGGAAAAAACCGTATAGAGACAATGGCCGACTATTTAATTTTAAAATCAAAGCAGCCTAGTAGACGTTCGAGCTACAGAAGGGAGTACGTGTTCGGACTGTAGAGGCGAAAAAGCTTTGATACGCATTCACGATTGATCCCCAGTGCCAGGAGGCTCAAGAAGATTCGCGCGTAGCGGCGTGCAAATACGTAGCATGCGATAAGCGATGCATCTCCCTCGAGGAGTACACTACATGCGGGAGAAATGTGGTGTCAGGGAAAAGCCAGACTATACTACGCCTACCTCAGATCCAGTCACCGCGAGATGAAATGTCGGCGTAATCTTAGGGGTGGTGGGGCGTATTATCTTCACCACCTACTGCGAGACCAAGGGAACAGCCCCGAGCGAGATAGGCTAACAGACCCGACACCCAACGCCGTGCGGCCTATCATACGGTGAACAGCTCGCTCGCGTGACTAGCAACGGCAACAATCCTGAAGATAATATCTATGACCGTGATCCAATATAACACGGCACGGAAAAGATCTTTGTGCTACTCGAAGATGGTTCCACGATCACCCTCATGGATCGAGATTAGCAAAGTAAGTAGGCTCGAGGATGACGTACACGCGCGTCACCATTAAGGGTATAGTATGAGATTTAGTTCCGAGTAACCGGAAAACAGACTTCCGAGTAGCAGGATCGAATTAAACGCTACATTTACACGGCGCGGTGTTATTTAATAATTTAAAACTGCCGAGTCAAACCGTTCTTCAGATGACCATTTCCGAAATCACGCGATGCCACCGAGACATACGAATACAACATTACGAGAACGTATGCCCATCGATCCTTATCGGACAAAACTACACAATCTATCACGTGGCAGTAGCCACGCGATAAGTACGCTATAACAAAAAATTATCGGTCGCACTTTCACGATGTAGATTGGGTTGGACGATACACGGCTTGTTATGGTGCCAGGTGACAGATTTGCAACGCGCGGTGTACGCCGTAGTCCAACGACAGTAGAACCGTCGAATGGGACGAAACCGGAGGAGCCGCAAACCCAAGATGCATTAATGAGAGAGTACTTTGATCTGGAAAGTATCGAGATCAGTACGACCACCCGTAGATGTGGGAATAAGAGGCATGCCGTGGAAATTCTTCGTAGAACGACGCGCTACGCAGGGTTCCGACGGGAGACCAGTCTACTGTGGAGTAAACAAGGTGCTTCTACGTCTGACGTATACGCGACCGAGAAAATGCAATATCCTACTGGAGAAACGATTAGATCGTGATTCTGTTTACGCGACTCTATATTACGGTGAAATGGAGTGCCTAATAAACCTAGGGTACGCGAAGAGGGTAAGATGTCTGGACGCCGGAAAGACCAAATAGTACCTATCCCATTTCGGAGTAGTTAATCCGAACAAACCGGGAAACATCCATCAAGTTTTCGAGGCGGCCACAAAGACAGGCGGAGTCAGCTAAAATAACCAACTGGTCTTTGATCCGAACCTCCTAATCTTTCTGCCCGGCGCACTAATACGATTGAGAAAGTACGCGGTGGCGTTTGAACACAAAGTGTGTGACATGTTTTTACGTGTAAAAATGCGCGTAAAAACACGAAGATAGAGTGGCGAAGCGCTGTCTGTTTCGCGGCGAGAACCGAGACTTGCGATGTCTATCAAATAACAAGCCTGATATTCGACGTAAAATCGTCACTGATGAGCGTCATACACATGAAAAACGCAAATGCGAAATAATACGTCGATATTTAGCCTACGGCCTCTCGAAACATAACCGAAAACGCGTATATGGACGCGACAAACTGACAACCCCGTCGACGAGACCACGCGAGTAGTGCCAACACATACGCATTCAATCTGGTTAACGATTCAAAATTTCTGCTAGGCGCGGGAGATAATAGCCTTGTGACTTACCACCGACGTACTCAGCAGCGGCGCAGTTGGATGACATAGCAAAAGGCCAGGAATACGTGCTTGCCGCGACAGGAATCAGTCTGGAGTTAATACTGAAAATCAGTCTTTTTGGCTGGCCAGGTATGCTGAACCTGGCCGCAAAAATTCTGCAAAGGTTTGACCGCGTGGTTCAAGCGTAGACTAGATAGCAGCGAAATCAGCGTAGGAAATATCTAGATCGAGCGAGCGCAACGTGAGTCCTTTGACGGAGATATACGAGAGCTGCGGCGCAGTGGAGTCATTAAACGTGGCAGCTACCTGACGCAAGTCAACCCCACTCTTGGAAAAAACGATATTCACCGCGTGAGGATACGCGCATTCACATTTTTCGACGTGTAGTTCACCAACTGCCACGTGATCCTAGATGGCAAGCACACGGTGACCAGAGCGATCCAAAAAAGATACCACCTCAAGTACCATCACGACATAACTGAGATCGTGGTGAACGAGGTGCGTCCGAGGTTCCACATCCTGGGGCTGAAAGCTTCCTTGAGATAGCTCAGCCACCGGTGCTTGGACTTTGGTCTGCTACGCGGCAAGCTTCATGCACAGATGATGGGTGCACTGCCTCATACATGGATGACATACTGCAAGCGCCACTTTAGCTACAGCGGAATCGACTATTTCGGGTCGATATTGGTTAAGATGGACCACCGTCGCGAGAAAAGGTGAAGCATACTTACTTCGGTTTTTACCGAAGTGAAGTACTGAGTGAACTCTCGCCCCCACACGTACGTCTCAGTAGATACGCGAGACGAAGAATCGCTTACACCTAACCAATTCTTGATAGGAATGTCTTCAATAGAAGTCAGATTGGGCAGGTATGAGCGCTTCGAAATATCACTTCGCCGGCAGTAGTGAGTCTCTTAGAGTGTCGCCGACAATTAAATGTGAAGACAGTTCATTTGAACAGATTTCTTGAAGATATATATTTTATAGAAATACCAGAAAGGGTACGAGAATAGAAATATATAACATTGGAGTAAATTATATTATGAATAGTCATAAAACAAAATACCGTGATCTTCAAGTAAATCTAAAAAGATGGAACGACAAATTTCACGGAACAAGTCCAGGTATTAGGTCTAGAAAATAAGAAAAATTTTTAAGGCTCTTCTGTTATTTGGATAACATCATATTTGTAAGTAAGAATAAACTTCAAATCAATATAACTAAATATTTTTGAAATTAACCTGCAGGTAAACTAAAGTACTACCTGAGAATCATAATTCAGAGGAATAAAGAAGAAAATATAGTGTCCCTGAATGAAAAAATTACATATTAAAAATATTCTGAGCAGATTTAATATGGAAAATTTAAAATCTGCATCGAAATACTCTAATGGTAACAAAATTCAATAGATTTGAATTAAGATGGAATGTGAACGATCAAATTTCTTTTACAGGAATCATTGAAATTATAATGTGATAAATACCGCCAGACCTAATATCACTTACACTATTACCTTCTTAGTTAGAAAACGATATCTTCCAAATAAAGAAAATAAAAAAGAAGCAAAGAGAATCTTTACATATATATAAGTCGAATATCTTTGAATTTAAAATAGAATTCTGAATCAGAAAAATTTAAAGATTCTTCTGATGATAGCTTCATATATTGTGAGGACTTCACATCAGCTGAAAAATTGTTTGACAGTGTAGTGTTAGGTGATAAAAAAAAAGATACACGCATCATTCTTATTCTACCAGCCAGAATACTTGACCATGAATGAATTATGCCAAGAACAAATATGTTCACCCATAATAAATAAAGAGGTAAAAAACATCATTTGAAAAGTATGTCCTTTCAGCTATCATTTGATACGATACAAATATACTAGGGACTATAAAGATAGATATATACCATAAAGTAAGGATATTTTATGACCACAATATAGAAAAAATAAATAGATAAAACTATTAGAAATAGTAGGAGGTAAAAAAAAATACAACTCTATCATCTATGGTAACTATATTTAAGAATCTGTCGTAGTACATCGATTATATTAAACATTTATATTGAACTTAACAAACATATCGACAGAACGTCTTTCTAGAATAATATTATGTTTTACTTATAATGAAAATTTTAAACCCTCATTAAGAGAATAATTTAGTTAAATTTATGTGTTAGATACAAAGAAAAATGTATAGATGAATCAAATTAAGATGCACAAACCTACATCGAAAAAATAGAGCGTAAGAGAGCATATTTATGCTTTAGTATATGTTTTAAAGTTTATTGTTATGTTGTGTACATGTGCTTCTTCTCTCAACAAGCACTAAATATATATCAATCAATTTAACGACTTGTACAAATTATTACCATAGAAACACAGGTTTTCAGTGTTTGAAGACACATTCAAACTTTTTATAAAGATGTAACTGTTAGCGTTGATATTACGAATAGTATTTATTTGTTATAAAGCAGCAAAACAAAGTTAAAAAGTATTAACAGACATTTTAATCATTTTTTTATTATTGCTGTGTAATGTACCTACATACATGCATGCCATTTATACACACTCCACACTTTCTCAAATAACACCACAGCATTGTATAGTCGGCACACTGCCACACTTATCGCTACTAAGCATTCAAATATCATGTTTTCAATTTTTACATTATTCAAGACTTATTGAATTTCGTAATAATAACAAAATCTTAATTTAAGAAAAGGATTAATCAGCTAATTATTATATTTGATACATATTACGTTTTATATAGAACATTAAATAAATAATTTTATGTAAACATCCGAATTCTCGAATTATATAAAAGGAATTAACAACAAATGAAATACTCTCACTCCTAAATCTTAAACTCACTACTTATTCTAAATCTCATTCTCAATCTCAATCTTAATCTTACTCACTTACTTACTCGACATAATCAGAAAATTCAAGTTATTGTAAAATCTTAATTATTAAATAATTTCTAAGAGACAAAACTGAAGACATTTATTCTTATAAAAAACCTCCAAGTGTATATTCTCCTTACAGCTACTTTAAAATTTTTTTTTTATTTTCAAAAAACTAAAATGATGTAGTAAAGATTGAAATAATTAAATTTTAATAATTATTACAATATTTTTAGTTATTTAATAAAAAAAGCATTTATAGAAGACGTAATTTTTTATTTGACATATTTAAATAACTATTTTTAAATATTTGGCTAACATTTAAAGTGCAGATTGATTATATTTATGTTTATTCGTAATAAAATTTAAGTTAATTAAATTTAACATAGTTAATTTCTCCGTTTAGCTTTATAATAAAGAAATTAAAAAACTATAAGCTTAATTTTTATAGAGTTAATTAATTAATAAAATAAAAATTAATTAGTGAATTACTTAATTATGTATACAGTCAATGTGAATATTTAGTTATTTTAGTAATATTTTAGAATTCACGCAGTGTCATAAAAATTATTCAAACATAATATTTATACGAGGCAAGTGTCATCACAAAATAGATAAAAATTAGAGCAAAATAAATATAAATAAATATACGTTTTTTATATATAAGTGTGGGAATGACAGAGTCAGAGTAAGAGAAAGAGAGAGTGAGTGAGAGAGAGCGGGGGTGTACGAGTATGCATGTGCAGTGAGCGAAGTAACCTGCGGTCGCGAACGAAGGAATACCTCCCAGCAAGCTGACCCCCAGCGGGCTCATTAGTCTAGGAGAGGCCTCCCTGACATTCGCATATAACCTTATAGATATATACCATGCATTCAAGAACAATGTATTTATTAATTTAATGATTAAATCATATACGTTTTTTTTTGGACAAGTATCTAACTATTCTTCCTTTTCCCTCACATGATCCCACATAGTTATAAAATCAGAATTGATTAATTCTTTTTTATTAATTAAATATCATCAATAAATTTTTCAAGATAATTGAATAACTTTTAATTAAATTTAATTTAATATACAAATTAAATAAATATCATGTAGTTTTAACAGATATTTGAATTTAAAGAATTTACTTAATCAAAGTTGAATCTTACACAACATAATATTTAAATTAATATTTTAAACTATACCTGGAAGCTTCTTCGTATGAATTCTTCATCTCTTTCAGCAATTTTGGAATGATATTTTCCATGAGTTATACCACTCAAAAAGGGATTATTTGAATTTATTGGTGCTAAAACATATATAGTTAGATAATAATATATAGTTAAGAAGTTATTTAAAAATAATTTTAAATAAAAATAAAATATAAAAGTTTCTATTTTGTTTTTTAAATAAATATTGTTTTTGTACTTTTTTGCAATCTTATTAAATATTCTGCAGTATTTTTTCAAAATAAAATTTTAACTATTTTATAATGAAATATTTACTTTTTTTTTTTTTTATTAACATTCATCAATAATCTACTGTTGACGATGGAATGACCCGTGACCGCCCGCGCTTTCCCTAGCACATCCGCCCTGCTGGGAGCAAGGAGAGGTAAAGGGTGCACCAGATGCTCAGGTAGGAGATCCTTCTCTAGTAGGCACGTGAAAAGGGTAATCTGATGGCGAAACGGATTATCCCGAAGAAAGTGAAGGCGAAAACACTATTAAAATGGTATAATAAAAATCAATAAGGATACGTCGAATGATCGTCTATAAAGTAATATTGTCACGAGTTTTCTGTTGCTAGAGGTAATGATTTAACTCATGCTCTGTCAGATAGTCCGAACCCTGACGACTCTCTAATTACAAAGATTACAGCAATAGAATTCACGAACAGCAGCGCTGATTTAGTAATTAAGAATGTACTTCTGTAAAGGAGAAAGAGAGAAAAATGTGTTAAAAGCCCGATGCGACAGGCGTGAACCATTTGAAATTGCAACGCAAAATGCATCTCTTGCTTATAAAGAGTCTGTGAAAATATCTCATCGTTAAGTTTCGTACAATTTTAAAATTAAAAGAATACAAACCAAACTATGTATCTCCTTTCCACCTACTCAAACTTTAATTTCCATCAACGGAGGTAACGTCTACACATTAATTACACTATATAAATACTAATTTTTTTTTATACTTTATATTGTACAATTGGATTAAAATTCAAATTTTTTATAAAAGATTATTTATTCGTACTTAAATAAATATGTCAATTATATATGTAAAACACATAAGAAATATTTAATTAAAATTTATACTACAAATATTACAGAAAAATAAAGCTATCAATATCCTTGAAATTTATTCTTTTGGTTATATGTATAAAAATATTATATTATATATTGTATTATATATTTTATATAAGTATGAAAATATTAGATTTTACTAAAATTTCATATTGAAACAAAGTAATGATTTTCTTAATAATAAAATAATACTTCGAATAGAAATAAAAGTTTTAATACAATAATTATATTTGTATACTTATTATACCAAACCGAAATTCATGGTTTAAAAAAATCCTTTTTCAACGGTCTTTATATTATACAAAATTAATATAATTATTGCACAATACATAATTAAATAAATTAATTTGGTTGGTTTTGTAAATATTAAAAATTTATTTATAATTTAAATAGTTAGTCAAATTCTTTGTGAAGTTTGATAATTCTTCACTTTTGTTAATTAATAGTATTATTTTTTCAATTAATTATTTTTTTTTTATTTTCTATATTTAAAAAAACTTGTTTTTTCTAAAAACTAATAATAGCTTATAAATTTATTTATGTCTTCATTTCTATTATAATTTAAATTTCTATTATAATATATATGTTTTTATGAGTTTAATATTTTATGAAATGCATAGTAATATAAAAAAAAATGAAACAGATTTTATACATCTCGTGTGATATGTAGTACTTACTATGATATTCAAGAAAATATACAAACGCTAAATTTATATTAGCAATTCAATTATTACCCAATATATAGAATCAAGCAGAATAATCTGAGCACAACTTTCTGCAATTAGACTTGTAATATTTAAAATATTATAGATTGTAATGGGGATAAGTTTTAATTATATTTATATTTTAATATTTATATATTTTTAAAGTATAAATATAAAATATATTTATATTTTAATTAATCAGTATACCACACTAACACTCAATACGCTTGCACTCTAACGGATAAAATTGATGGTATCTTTTCCTATGTTATAGAAACACTGATTTTCACATGTCTTTTTAGACATGAACAATTTCATTTGATGATCTTTACTAATTTGTTTTTTAATAGTATTATATATCCCTGTGTCTAAAATATTTTAAACTTTTTAAACTATAATTAACTTACTGATTCATTTGATTAAATTTATTTTATATTAATAATATATTATAATAATTGTAAATTATAAAATACTTTATGTAAACCATCCTTATGACAAATAATTATAATTTTGGTTGTTTTGATTTAATGTAAGGATTTTTACTTTTATTAAATATTGTGGTTTATTAAACATATCCTGTTTATGTAATTCAAATATAAATATTTTTTTCAAAACTCATTAAAATAGGAAGGGAATGTGTAGTTATATGAAGAATAAATAATACTTCCTTATCGGTAATAATCAATAAAGATATTGTAGACAATTTAGTTTATTGTATAATTAATATTAAAAACATTGATATCTTATTATATATTATAAAGAATTTTTCTATGAAAATTCTTAGATGTAATGATGTACTTACGCAATAATATTTTTTGCCAAACTTGTAAATTCGAATCTGATAAAGTCTTTCTATTTTATTTTATTTTGGTTAAATTAATTTATTGCTTATTACTCTTATATTATTAATTATTAAATTATTCTACAAAACCTTATAGAATATGAATACGATGTAAACGATTTCATTATAAGTTTTATTTATAGCTTAATCTGTATCTATAATATATTAATAATAACTGAGTAGAGAAGAAGCAATTTAAATAAAGAATAATATTATTTAACTATTATTTAATACTAAAAATACATTAACGAAGTATTGGAAGTTACTTAGATAATATTAAAGAAAAATTTAACGTTTAGAACAATATTTATTTTTTAAACACTGTGAAATGTTTTTTTCTCGTATATAATTAAATAATTATTGATTCGATTACCAAACTATAAAGCATGAAAGCTTGTTTATATACATCTCGTATATAAACGAGTATATAAAAGCAAAATTTATAAAATTTATAAATTTTCATTATATTGCTATTTTATAAAATTTTTTAAAGAAATTTTTCTTTTAGTTAATATGTGTTTTCAAAAATTTAAATATTGATTTTTAGATTTAAATTTGTTTAAAAATAATTATTGGTTTTTTGACTAAATATGCAAAAAATATATCATATGATTTACTACTCACGAAATAGATTTATATTTAACTCTAGTTTTTAGCAAT
This sequence comes from Platyscapa corneri, assembly GCA_018907185.1. Lineage (NCBI taxonomy): Eukaryota > Metazoa > Arthropoda > Insecta > Hymenoptera > Agaonidae > Platyscapa > Platyscapa corneri. Next base: position 474,484 of record JACCHW010000092.1, on the reverse strand, counting down.
TTAATTTTGGAAACTATTCAAAGTAATGTTATTTTATTTATATTTAAAGAATAATAAATTTTTTTATTTTTTATATTTTTATATATTTTTGCAAAATTTATTCGTTTTATATTTGTTGTATATACGCTGATATATCGTTAAGTAATAGTATGTCATAGGTATAATAACTATGATGAAAAATTCATTTTTTATCAATTTATAATTAATATTATTTCTATCCACTATTAGACTTTTTAGAGATTTTTTTCATTAATAACGAATCTAAAATATCATAATTAAACTATATCGAATCACTTTAAAACGGCTAAATTTTCATGATAGAATGTTCGCTTTTTTAATTTCTAATATAAGGGACTAAATTTATATATAAGCCTATATCTGATATAATGATTTTATATTTAATAATGCAAATTTACTATTTAGATCTTATCAATTGTTATTTATTCATTGAATTGACACATAATTATTTGAATTAATATTTTAATTATACACATTTTAATATACACATATATCTGATCTATAAATTACCTCCGATTCCACCGGGAATACTCAAAGTACTATTTGAAGTAAAAGTTGCTCCGTAACTAGAATCTTGATTAGACAGTTCGTGAAGTCGATTTGAACTAAGTGCCCTTGGAATAGCATTACTAGGTACACCATGCGGAGCTAAATGTGTTACTTCTGCTACTTGATGAGGATCTTCAGTCTGTGGTAGATCTGATACAAAACCAGTATCTTTTCGATAGAAGTTAATAAAAATGAATGCCACGAGTACTATTAGACATATCAATCCATAAGCTTGAAATGTTGCTGTAGTACCTGTAATAATATTAAAAATTACTATCGAAAAGTATTATAAATTCATACATTAAATATATAAACAATTAATTAAACGATTCCGAGATACTTTTTAAAATCATGTAAATTATTTATATTCTATAAAACAGATAGTATAAATTAATTTATTAATTATTAGTATAAATTTTTTATATTGAAATATCGAATTAATCTAATAATAGTTAAATTATTAATTTAAAATTTTTTAATTTGTGCAGTGAATGTTGCTTGGAATATATTTGAGTCACGAATATGTGACCACGGATTCACCGCGCATTAAATACTTCTAGTTTTGCATCCTTATTTCCATTACATTCTCGATAGAACTGAGCTCTTTTTAAGTGGAAGGGAGCTTATGTTAATTAACGGCAGATATTGTAACAAAAAAAATTATTTATAATTAATATGGCTGGTAAACGGGGCACAACTTACATAACTGGATACATGATTAGGGCAGAAGGTTATATTGGCTTAATATTTGATACAAGAAAACTGGACCTTATATTAGCGAAACGTTTGGTACAAATTGCGTATTGTTGAAAATGATGTCCAGTGTCAATTTCGAAATGTTAACGAATACGGCAATGAGCCTTAGGCTGCATGTGCCTTCTACACTTATGTTGGGTATATTTTAGCTATTTTTTATCTTCAGATTTATATCGTGCATTCTTTAGAACTTGAGTAGACCAGAAAAGGCTCAGAGATACATTGTATTATTTCTTTTATAGTCAATAGAAAATTTTTATTCGTGAATCCTAGAACTTTATATTAGCTAAATTATAGATATTATCCAAGCTTTCTTGGATAAGGATATGGAAGAAGGAAAAAGAAAAATAAAGAAAGAAAAAATTAGTATTTTATATTATTCAAAATATCAATTTTAGATCTTCAGCACAGGAAGTGCAGCGGAACAAAGAAATTATTAGATAGAAAGACAATTAATAAATGATATAATGTTGTTCATAATTGTAGTAAGTCATTAGAAAAAACTATCATTATCGAAAATGTAAAGTCATTTCAAAATACAATTATCATAGATCGAATACAATAAGTTGGTTTTAGTGGAAAAATAAATACATAACAAAAATAACTATCATAATAACGATCTATGATTTTATACTCATAAATATTGTTTTTAAAATTTGCGATCACTAAATATTTCAGTAGGATGACTTATCCATCTATCGAAAACGTTCTTGTATCTTTGGTGTTTTTGCATACATGCTAATTCACATGTCAATGTAATGAAAGTATTAATTATTTCAATAATTATAAGTAGATTTGTACTTTTATTGAGATTCAAGTGATTTTATTAAGGTTTAATTAATTTTATTAGATTTAGTATTTAAAGTTTTATTATACGTTATGCCCAATTTCTGTTTCAGTCATTTCCACAAAAACATGGTTTAATTATTATGTCCACTTATCTAAATTGCAGATAATTACACAACAATGTACAAAGTATTTTTATTTTAGTAGGGAAGTGGCTTCTTTATAGCCTAACGTAAGATACGATATATATTATAATGAAGCATAACTATATTTAGAACAATTTATTTAATATATTCATTCAAAACACGTTTAATAATATATTCAATATACAAATTTTTGTGTTGTATAAGCTTTAAGGTAAAAGAAAAAGATTTACTCCTATTTAACTTTTATTTAACATAGAATTATAATATAACTAGTAGAGAATCAACTGGAAATTTTTTATTAAGTAGTGAAGTTTATGTGCTAGTATTGTAGATTTCTCAAAATTACAATTTTGTGAATAATACATACCCATGTTTTTCTCTTAGTATATTGTACATACTATACACGAAATTAGTATACAATACCTATACTATAAACACATACTGTTCATACTTTAAAAACAAATGATTAATAAATATATATCAGCGACGAAAATTTTGATATTAAATAATCTCTTATTATATAATTTTTGCAATATGATTTTGCTTTTTTCTTTTTCTTTTTGTGTAATTCGAGTTTTTTAGTTCAGAGACAAACCAGTATTTTTTAGTAAACTTGTAAAGTTGCTGCTTATTTACTGATATTTTATTTATTATATTTATACTTTTTTATATTACTAATTTATAATTATTTAGCTATAATTTATTCATAATATTTGGAGTGTCCGTGACTTGAAAGAAGATTAAAAGCAGATGATCTTACACTGGTCGCATAAAAATACATAAGTATGAATATATGTATCTTTTTCCTTAAAAGAGTCTTACCATGATTAAAGTCATACTTAAAGTCAAGAAAATTAGGTACAAAGGCTAAAACATTATGATAGCTTTCTGTTCAGAAAGGTGGGTTATCTGGCACCTTGAACAACTTAAAAAATCTTATATTTTGAATAATGTAATAGTGCTATTTAGATTATCTAGTTTCAAATGATTAGAATATTTGCGTTCACCATACGATTACATTATATATTTAATAATTTGCATCCATTAAAGAGAAGTTTATGAACCTAACTGAAATCATTACTAAAGTAAGATTCGATATTTACATTGCGTTCGACTAAGTGTTTTATACTCCTCGGGCACTTTTGGAAAATAGTATAAAAGTTTAGAATAATGTAACTAATTAGTTGCTTCATCAGTTTAGAAGCTATTCCTCTCAGTGTATTGTGATAATTGATAATAAAATTGGACATGCTGTACATAAACAGAGAGAATTTTAAATTTTATTGATGTTATTAGAAAAATCTTTAAATGAGATATAAATTTCATCAGGGAACTGTTTAAAAATATGCCAACCTCAAAGTTTTTTATTATAAAACATGTGGATTATAGCATGCTTCATTTTTATAAATGATATAAAGAAGATGATTAACCCTGACCAGCAAATCTAAGTACATCTTCACTATTTTAGCACCACAGAATTTTGAAATATCTTTAAGTAAAATCAAGAAGTATCAGAAATGTAACCATCGAATGTAATATGCGATTGTCCTTGTTACTTATTTTTTCGCAATAATGACGATGTAGCAAAGCAAGGCAATATGGAATGCAATAGATTGCAATAGACGTTACCGTTGAAAACTGGTATTATCACTTAGATGTTTGGCAGATGAAGTCCTGATTTTGGTAAATGGAAATGACCGAGCATGATGACTGAATTAATACAGATGCATTCTTCTTAGCATGTGCATGGTACAGTTGGGTTGCGATCTTTGCCAGCCTAAGAAAAGCAAAAATAATGAAGTTTACAAATACATATAAAACTAATAGAGAACCTTTAAGTAATTGATAATTGTTCGGACATAATAGAGTAAAAAGTACCTCCTATGTTATTATCCATTTTTTACAAATTTATCACAATTGTTGCAGAATTAGTCCAGATTTCATGTATTTTTACAAAATTTTTATACATTAGACTCCATCTATGAAACGATTAAATTATCATCTATAATTTCGTTTAATCTGATAACTGAATTTATTTTTTAAGATGGTTATATCATACGTATTATAAATTAATATTACTATTACTAGCCCATATGTACCGAGAAGTTTCTGTTTCATTAAGAAAGATTATTTTTCAGATATTAATAAATTATTAATCAAAAAATTAATTTATCATCGTGGAAATAATAATGCCTTTTATCAACGTAAGGTTAATATTAAATTTTACGGCTTTTTTTCAACTTTTTCTTATATAATGTAGAAAATATATAGATACAAAGATGTATCTACACGTTAATGTACATACACGATATCAATAATAAATAATATGTTAAATTTAAAATTAAATTTAAAAAAGAGAGTTTCATTTAGGAGTTAAGACCATAGTTGATATAAACACTCGCGCGCGCACACACACACACACACAAAGTTACTCAAAAATTCATCGAAGGCATCATAGAGTTATTATGATAATAAGATTTTTAAGTATGGTAATGACACTATGGAGAAAAGTATAAAAATTTAAAGTAAGAAACAAATTTCAATAAATAATGATGAATACAATACTATATTAAAATATTATCTTGATTAAAGAATGGATGATGCATATTTAAAATAAAACCAATAATCACTTTTTGATAATTCTAGAAATAAAGTAATGAATATATTGTAAATCAATAAATTAATTGAAGATTGAAATAATTATTCATTGGAAATTGAACCAACAATCTGCAGAATATCAGAAAAATAACCATTTGATGAATTCTAACGGTAGATGTAGTAGAGATGTAAGCAATTATAGTACCATTTAAAGCGCTAACATAGATAAATAAGTGACAAAATATGCAATAGTTGAAAAGTATATTAGCTATAAAGAATAACATTTTCAGAAAATGTACATAATGGCCTATAAAAAGGTACTCGTCATTTACAGACTATGCTCGCCCTAAGCCTCTTCTCTTATTAATCACTTTTCTCTTTACGAAGAAGTTTTTAACGTGTTCAAATAATCCCAAATAATTCCACTCTTTCTTTCATCACGGCTTACATAAGATAACATAGAACATACACGTGGCTTTATACGTTTTAAATTTATTTAACTGCTACAATTTTTATTTTCTTCAGAAATATTAAACCAACCTGTATTAAAAAAATTACAAATAAGAGTATTGGTTTTCTAATTTTTCTTTAAATTAAATTATTGTATTGCTATTGATGTTTTGATGTTTCATTTGTTATTTATAAGTGTAAATAATATTTTTATATTAAAAATTATGTTTTATACTTTTTGCCATTATTTTATTTTTATTATAATTTAAAAATATTAATTGCTTTTTCTTGTTAATTTTAGACATTAGATCAATGAATTTTGTCAAAATAATTATTATTAATTTAATTTTTTGTCTTGAATTTTTCCACATATGAATTAGGCTTATTGGGTTTCTATTAGAAAAAGACAAACAGAGTAAAATAAATACAATGTAAATATGACATACTTTTTACGTAATTATTTATAAAAAGACTAAATTATCAAAATCAGTTTTGCATCAAATTTATTTATTAAATTCATCTCTTTAAATAGAGACAAATTTATTTAATGATTTTATAATAAAAATTCTATATATGATTTTTTTGTATTCTTTTTTCGTATTTTTCTCTTAAAATAGCCAACATTAAATTTATTTCTATATTAAATTCTATATTTATATAAAAATAATGTCATTTAAATTTTCAGTCATCTTTATGTTTGTCTCAAGTTAGTTTACTTGATTAATCAGAATTTAATATATTTACATTTAACTGAATACATAATTTAATTGGCCGTTTATGTGGAGCATATCTTAAACAACATATGCAAAAATAATGTACATTTGTAGTCGTTATAATCAGCTTTAAAATACACCATCTCTTATATTGGATTGAATTTGCTTTTATTACTGGATAAGTTAGTAAACTTTCATTAATTTTATTGATATTTTATTATTTATATTTCATCTTATTTATAAACTTTTACATTAAATTTAAAATTAATTTTTCATAAAATATAAAAATAGATAATTCAATTGATAAATCAATCGAATACAAAAAACACAGGTTTAAAGTTTAGTTGAATATAATTTTGTATATTTATTGTATTATTATAAATAAATTTATCAAAAGAATACTTTGAACTTTAAAATAAATAGGTACTATGTAGATATTAATTTTTTAAAAGTGATAAAGATAAAGTTATATAAATATTTTCTAATTAATCATTATAACATTTTGTATAATATGCTATATTTATGTGGTTTTACCGAAACTAATTATACATTTGGAACTAAGAGAATATTGAAATTTTATAAAAAACAACTGAAATCAATTAAGTTTACGAAAAAAAATAAGTAAAGATGTAAGGTTTCGAAAATAAAAATATGGTGTAAGCTTCAATTATTTTTTCATAAAAGTAAATTCAGTAATTTTAATACTTAAATTATCGATACTTAAAATATTAATAAAATTTTATGAGACTTAAATAAATAGAGATTTTCAAAATTTTATAATGTATTAAATTCAAACAATATAAATATATTATGTGACTATGACACATAAAAAACTATGAAATACAAAAACAGTTTTTTATGCTTTATAGTATATGCTGCAAGATTGAGATTGCATAAATAAATTTAATAGAATAATAAAATTTATAAAAAAGCCGATATTATATTTTATTTAAGTCTAAGATACTACTTTGAAAAAGTTTATCGTTTATATAAATTTTAAATTATTTCAATAATACTTGAGTTTTTAATTTGAGCTGAAAATGCATCACACAAATAAAGAAACTTTAAGATTCTATATAGATTATAACTAAATAATTATTATTTTAAGATATATTGGTCGCTTATTATAATTTTCCTAATTAAAAAAAAATTATGACATACTATTTCTCATATCAACTATTTATGCTTACTTATTTAATTAAGCTTTATAATCATTTACTTTATAGAATTTTACAAGAATTAAACATTTTAAAGTTTTTTTTTTATTTCAACAGTGTTTTATTAATTATTGAAGTATCTAAAAATAATTTGAAGAATTTTGTATAATATGAAGATAATTTTAAAAAATAAATTTTTAAAAGTAAATATATTAAACATTAAAGCAAGATATAAAACAAAGTTTTCTAATTATGTATTGGTATTAAAAATTTAGTGTAATATATATAATATTCTTATTAAAATTTTTTAAAAGTTACATTAGATTACGTCGGAAAATAAATTTATTAGTAAATTATATTTATACTTATATCTTTTTAATTATAATTTTTTTAATTTGCATTTTCGATGACAAAAATTATATAGTTTCAAATAATTTCTTATTGATAGTTAACGTTTAAAAAAATTAGGGTTGAAAAGTAAATTAAATTTAAAAAAATTTTTATTTTATCTTTTATAAAATGTTATGAAGATAGTTTTCATATCGAAATATCTTAATTCAAAATACGTTTTATAGCAAAAAAAAACGAATAATAGATTTATTATATTAATTTTACCTAGTATTCTTAGTATTAATAATTGAAAAATAAAATTCATAAAAGTTAAATGAAATTAAACAATTATAAATTGGTATATTGATTTCTTATTTACCATAAATAGCAACAAACATCCCACCAATAACTGCTCCACAACCTCTCCCCAATCCATGGTGTAATCCTTGAAGTACTCCTTGCGCATTGGAACGCAAAGGAGTTGGCGTATTGTGCGCAATGTAACTACAGCAAGCAGCCCAAACTGCAGCATGGGTTATGCCTTGAATGAATTCAAATGGTAAAACCCACCATGGATTTTTTAACCAAGAAATGTAAAGAAATCTTAAAACATTTCCGCCCAACCCCAGACAAAGTACCTAAATTATGAAATTAAATAAATTAAAATCATTTAAAATATTATATAATAATAAAATATCTATACCTTTACGTGACCAATTTGACGAATGAGTTTGAAACTGAAGAAGTAAGCAAATATTTCAGAAACATGATTGATAACTGAGGCAACACCAAACAGAGTTGGTGTTCCACCATAATCTTGAAGATGCCAAAAAAGGAAGGTAAAAATAAGACCTATACCAAAACCCATAAACCATGCAACAAACAGAAATGATGCGCACTTAAGATCTTTAAATTGCTTCAATATTGTCACCCATTCTGGAATTTCTCGTGTTGTTTGAGCAAACATTTTTGTCTAAAATAAAAAATTTTGTAAAGATTTCATTAAATTAGTAAATACGCAAATATAAAGAAATATTTAAACTTGTTAATTATTTAAAATATTCTATTGTAAAAATGAAAAGTTGTATGATAGGACCAGATGGAGAATACACGAATACATGAAATCAGCGAAATAAAAGTCTTAAATTGTATGTACTTTATTTACAATCTAATATTAATGAATTATAATCGTATGTTAAACTGAATATTTACACAATTTTTATGTTGCACGGAAGAATTAATGACACTATTTATTGTGAAGTATTATATATGTTAAACTGTTAGATTGTTTAAGATAGTAGATTGTATATCCACTAACTAGTTTGTTATTGAGTTTTTAATTACTTAATACAATGGGTCGTAAAGCAATTGAATTAGTTGAGTATTTAAGATAATGGGTCGTAAAGCAACTGATTTAATTGAATATTTAAGTGAATGGATCGTAAATCCACTGACTTCTTAATTTTTGTTGAGAGAGTACTTCTAATTTATGAGTCTTATTTATTATGAGTTTGAGTCAATGAATGGTAACTTCACTAACTTGTTACTATTCTGATGAAAATTGATGTAACTGATGTTTTATTGATTTAAATGATTTATAATCTAGATTATTTTTGAATATGAACGATAGTGCTAAACAATACGTATTGCGAGTGATTATGACTGCAGGAACAGGAAATAGAATATTCATATGAGTATATCAATACGCATGACCATTTAATCTTGTTGTTACATCGATGAATACACGATGAAAGCACAGTTTGATCGATACGACGATAATTAAAAAGTAGTTGAGCTATTACAAGAGATGGAACCCATGGTAGTAACTGTCACAGAATCTCGAACAGTAAATGTTGTTCTTATATAATTTCCAAAATTTCTTTATGCATTAAAAAAATTTATTATAATTTTTTTATGTTGTATAAGTTACTTGCTGTATATTGATATTGAAAATTCAGAAACGATAAATAAATTATCGTTTAGGAAGCAGCATACCGTTATAATATTGTAAATCAGTAATTAAAAGCATGGTGATTCACAAAAATATGTAGTCTAACAGAAAACAAAGAAAAACATACTCATAATAGAATTTTCTTTCTAATTGCGATTTGGAAGTCTTAAAGTATATAAAACAGCGAACGCGTAACAGTAAAAAATGTTAATTGAATTCATGTACATAAATTATAATATTTATATAGTTAAAATACATTTAATTATGAAAAACATTTTTTAGTAGAACTTATATTCCAAAATTTGCGAAAAAATGAATTCAATATGTATAAAAGATATAAAGTTAGAAAATGCTAAGGATTTTTTTTATATATAATTATAATAAAGATAGGTTTTTTAGTTCACTAGGAGTGGTTTTTTAATTAGTATTTTTTGTTGGGAAAGAAGAGAGTGACAGTATTGCCATAGCTTAACAATTACGAAAACTTTAATGGATTAATAGTGTGAGTTGGCTTTATAGGTGCTTTTGCGAGCAGAAATTTACAACCTTGTTTTGTAATTCTGCGAGACAGAAATGCTAAAAAATCGCACTAGAGAAATTTTGTCGTAGCTAGTCATTTACATATTTACATGTAATTCTACATACATATACTAATATATGTATCGGATAACCATATATCAATATTACGCATCTACCAATTATTTAAACTGGTACGCATATATATATATAATATCGTTTAAAACAATAAAATTAATTTATAAGGAACAGAGTACTATAATAGAGTAAAGTCATATCTTCAATTATTTTATATCTATTATTTGTATTATTTTTTAATCAGAGTATTTTAAGAATTAAGATATTCTAGAAACTAAATTTACAGAACTCATTTAAAATAGTATATCCTAAATATATTTAATCTTTAAAAATAGAAATATGCATATTTAAAAAAAACTATTATTTACTTTTTATAAAATATACACTTATTAAATAAGATAGAATGATATATGGGAAAAATAAAAAATATTATGATATTTTATTTAGTTTTAGTAAAAAAAGAGATAAATTAGAGAATATCTATGTATTGAAAATTTCAATTAGATAATCAGTAGGGTATAGAATCAATTTTGCATGCTTTAAAGATATAATGAGTCGATAAAATAGAAAGAAAAGAAATTTTAAATTGAATGAAAAAAATTAGGTACAAAAAAGTACTTAGTTAATTTTTTACAGAAAAAATATAGAAACCAAAATAAAAATTCAAATAAATAATAAGATAATTAGTAAAATAAAAACAGCAAGAGAAGTTAGGTAAAGATACCCGATGAATTCAATGATGGTAATTTTTGAGGAGTAATTATAGAAGTTCAAAATATAGTTATAAAAATATACCTAAATAAAGTAGTTAAAAAATATAGGTTGAATAAAAGAATAAGATGATTAGAATGTTTAAAAATCACGGTAATACCATGAAAAAACAAAGATTATTTTTCTCTCTGTATTTTTATTTACCAGCTTCAATCTTATTATATAATTATCTTTTTAATGATGTGTAATATTTATGTTTTATCGCGTATTCACTTTATTGTTGTTGAGTAATAATAAGAAATAACAACTTAATATTTGTCAATTATTCTAAATAAATGGCTAGTAAAAAATATTGGACACTCAATTACAAATTTTATTGAAAGTATACAAAAGAATAAGACTGATTATTAGATACTGAAACCATTTTTTGCTACTTTTATTTAAGAGTATCATTACTATAATATTACTAGATAGATTATTCACATTTTCAATATTAAAAATTTATAAAAATTGAAATTATATTTTTTTAATCGTCAAATGAATTATATATTAATATTTAAATAAATATAAGAAGTACTGAATTTAAATATAGTAAGTTATATATAAACTAAAAAACTATTTGAAATTTAAAGAAAAAAATAACAGTCAGGAAGAGATGAGGGAAAAGAGAATAAAGAAAAAAATTAGGAAAAAGTAGAAAATTATATTTCTATTTCTACCTAGGAAAGTGATACAACCAGATAAATACTACGTTAGAAGAAAATATTTTAATATCGTTTATAGATTTGATTTAACTATTAATTAAGAAATTAAGAATAAATAAAATCCACTCATGAATAGAATAAAAAGTTATTTAATACTTTGAGACTCCAAATAATTCATTTTATCTATCCATTTTGAAAAATTTTTGATAAGTATTTTTTAAACAGGGAATAGTTGTTCTATAAATTTATTTATTAAGGATTTCATTGATTTATCTACAACAATTTATATAAAAATTGAAATAATAGTTGAATTAATGTTTTATTTACTTAAACACTGTTAATATAAGAACTGATATTGTATTATAACGAACCTTATCTTCCGTATGTTGTGATTTTAAATTAATATTACTATTTAGTGAATCTTGTAATCCGGGAAGATTTAACTGTTCAGAAAGTTGACTTTGTAAATGTTCTTCTCTAGTTAGTTCCACTGGAGATTTTTGGGTATTCTGATATTTTAAAAAGTTAAAAATATATATTACATATATTGGAATAATATGTGAAATATTATTAGAAATTTTTAGTTACCGAATCCATTGAAATTGGATAATATTTAAAATTTATTTGTGTCGCTGTAATAAGAGCAGCACCCATCAAAACGCTAAATATTGCAAAACAAATAGTATAGTTTCTTTCTTTAGCATCGGGACCACATGGATGTTCAGGAAAAGCAGTACTGTGATCTAATGCAATTCCTACAAAAAACATTGCTAGACCCCAACCTAAACTTCCAAACATACGCTGATGGCCGTATCTGCAATTAAAAAATAAACTTAAATAAATTTATTAGATATCAAATGCAGGGTTAACAAATATAATGCCCTTACATAGTATTAATATTTTAAAATAATATTTATAAATTACACACACACACATACACACACACATATATATATATATATATAATTTATCAAATAAAATGAAATTTCATAATATAACTCTATAACTGTGTAAATATATATTGATACCATCTGTAAATTTCTTAATTATCTAGATTTATTTAAAAAATTATATATTCTCACGAATATATATTTTTTTAAATATAAACTTTTAAATATATAAATTTGTAATGGACGATTTCAATAATAATCTCATTTTTTCAAATTTCTTATTGTATACTATTCTCTAGTATTCAAAACTATTTTTTTTAATCTTGGTCTTGCTTTTCATCTTTTTATTATTTTTTGGCATTTTTTGGATTTTCCTTTTATTTTTTCTCTGTATGAATGTTATTTCTTTTTCTACATACATCTTCTACCTATTCTATTTACACCTTATCTTCGATATTTCTACCACTTCTTTCTACTCATATTTGTACTTATCTCTCCCTCCTATTCACTATGTGTTGTTGATACTAATTTCTACCTGTACCTTTATTTTTTAAATCATCTTTAATTTTGTTACCATCGTTTACTCCTCTACTTCTGTTTTTTAATATTATATTAAATTTCCTATTTTTTTCTCTTTTCTTTATTTGCATATTCATTTCAGCTCTTTTTCTTTTCTTTTTATTTTCTCTCTTATTTATTGTTTTGTTTTTGTTATTTATATCTGTTTCTTTCTCCTTGATCTTTATACCTTTTATATCTTTTTACTAGTTTATAATTTCTTTTTTACTCTTCTTTACCTTTACTTTCAGTTTTCTATTTTCTTCTATTATTTTTCTTTTTTCTTTTTGCAAGGAATAATACTTATCCCTTTCTGGCGTTAATCCGGACAGGTCCACCTGCTCGTCGCTTGTTTATTTCGCGGACAAATTCTCCTAGGTAGACTCGCCTGTCTGTCACCTGTCTGTTCTATCGCGAACAGTTATTGTTACCACTGCAATAGGATCATGAGGCACAAAATGTACCAAAGCTTTACTTCAATTTCTAGCGAGTCACAAAAACTATTCAAGGAAAACGAGAACTAAAACAAGACAGGTGGTAATCTACTCATAGTAGATTCAAGAGATTTAAACAACTATGATCACAGGTCAATAGCAAAGGTCCAAAAAGGGTTACATTCAAGCCCAATAAGTCTGCTAGATTACACAAATCAAATAAAAAAAAAAAAATAATAAGATAAATTTTGGCTCATTAAAAGAACTACCTATAATATTTTTGATAAAATCATCCATCTAAATAACATTCAAAAAGATCTGTACAATTGTATTAATCTGAAAACAAGAACATATTCATGGGTATTAAAATATATGATCAAGGAGATCTTACTCTTTACCAAAATAACAACTAAACCATAAATGTAAATAACGGAATGACTGTCATAGATATAAATAGCAACATGTTATCTCTGAAGCAACTGATCGAGACAGGTCTAGAAATAAAACTACAAGTTAATTATTTAAAAGTACATAACAAACTAAAAATAATAAAAAAATTGAATTGAATAAAGCAGCAAGTACAGGACTAGCGCTGAACTTCTGCATAGCATAGATTTTTGAGAGATCAAAAAATCACAAAAAACTGAGTCATGGAATAAAAGAATTAGCATACCAGACAGCGGCACACTTTGCTCAACTACTTGAAAAAACTTATCCCCAATAACCTCTGAAGAAAATTAAGGTTGTAGAAGATACTAAGTATTGTGAGGTGTGCAAAAGCTCAAAAATGGACAAACTTCCATTTAACGAGGTTGGACTAAATGAATAAGAGCACTGCATACCATGTACACCGACATAATAGAATCAATAACATCGAGTTCCTATCCAGATTGAAACAAATACATAATTACATTCAACAACGAATACTCGAGATGAGCGTGTATTTGCACAATAAAAAGCAAGAACGAGACAACCCAAGTCTTGAAAAGTTTCTTGGTAACAGAAAAAAAACTTGCGTGGAATAGATAAAATTATTTACTTCATTAGATTCAACCAGGCCATAAAATACATGAAAAATTTGAATACTACTAAGGGGAAAAAAGAATTTTTAAAATCGTCACCACATACTCCTAAAATATAGCCTGAAAGCAAGATTCAAGGTTATATTATTATTTATTATGATTTATTTATGTAGTATAATTTAAAAAATTTAATTTAAGTAAAATTATTTTTTTCTAAAAATTTTCTATGTGTTAATAAAATTTCAAAATTATCCATTTTAAGTAAATTTCGTTAAATTTATACAGTAAAAAAGAAGTCATGCAATTGACAATGAATTTTTGATTGTCGAAGGAAGAAAGGTATAAGCATACTTATCCCCTCATCGTGAAATTTAAAGATGATCGAGAAAAAATATACAATAATAAAACCCTGCAGAAAAAATAGATTAGTGATCTTAGATTCTGCTGTAACGAAAACTATGTTGGTTCTGGCAGTAGAACTAGCCCTCCACATTTACAATCTTTTACTACATAGGAATATCGAGTCTGATACTACATTAAGAAAATTTAACGGAATGGAAAAGAATCATTTTAAGGGTCTAAGGAAGTTTGGGTATATTGCGTAAGGAAAACGCATGCGTCCAAAAATAAATTTGCCCTTAAAATAACTAAAATAGATCTAGCAAGTTTCATATAAATTTGTTACCTACTGTTATATCCTTTTAATGGAAAATACATGGAATCTAGACATATAAAGTTTAATACTTTAGAGAAGCTACTATATAAAGATCTGCAGGATTCAATGAAGAAAGCCATGATAATATATGGAAAAGAAGGCAAAACGTGGAAAGAGAGGTAGAGCTACAAAAACAAGAAATAAACATCATTGCCTCAAATAGGGTAACACGTAAGACTGTTGATCCTGTATCCAGCAACATAAACAACACCTCAGACTGTAGCATACTACATCGGGCTCAGTCAGTAAAAGTAAATAGAAAAAGAAAATGCGTATTATATCTTGTCAACAATCAACAAAGTTCTCACGATATAAATACAAGCCATAGTCACTCAAAAAATAGGAATGGGAATAAACAATAAGAATGATCGATGATCCAAAACAAGAGTTGAATCATCATGTTAGGACCACAAAGAAACGCAAAAAACTTAAAGCTGAACATCGCGGACTCTAGATAGAACATAGATTGATTGATCAAGTACAAAGCTCATCTAGTAATCTGAGAATTCATAGATAGAACATTTATTGAGATTACCACTGGCGAGAGCGCTGATATTTATCCTTAACAAGTATAATTTCATAAATGCCAGCTTGATATGAAGAAAATCTACTTTAACAGCACCTTGGAGGATATACGTTTCGTAGAAATACCCTTATAAGTTGAACACTGAGAAGATAATAAGAAAATACATCAATGATCAATGTAAGCTGAAAAATACTCTCTATGGACTCAAGGTGAGTTTAAAAAGATGAAATCTAGAGTTTTGTCAGAAAAATAACCACTCTTCTTCTCTATTTGTACGATTACTTTATAATTTATACGATACATATTCTTGGTAGGCAACAATCTTTCCGATCTTGAGAAGGTTAAACAAAAACTAAGCAATATCTTTCAGATGGAAAACTTATGAAAATTAAGTGCATCCTAAATATGTTAATCAATCGGAAGAAAGACAACGAAATCATACATTTATTCCAAGAGTACTATAATAGGATTGTTTTTAATCGGTTCAAGATTGAGGATTTAAAATCTTAAAATACACCGAATAAAGCAAAAAATCATCAAAAATCACAGCAGCAGGATTAACTAGAAAATACCAAAGAATCAAATTATGATAGAATCCCATTTCTGGAAATTATAAATATCTTGATGCACCTTGGAGATCGTATATTTAATTTACATTAATTTTCCTGTCCCGAAATTATCATCTATCAATAAAGAAGGACCTAAAACGCATGGTTAAAAATCGATAAGGATCTGCGATAATTGGTTTGACGTACAAGTTAAAACTGAAAGATTTTCTAGCTTTTTATGATACAAGCTTCACTTTTATGATAGCTCCACTTCAACAGATGGTTCCGTAGTAAAATTCTTTGGATATTATATCTGGAAAGAGTAGAATTACGTCTCCTTATCCACCTGCCACGCAGAATACATGGTCATAAGTGAATCATTACAGAAAATCATATCACTGGATAAGGTCACCAGATGTATCCTTGGGAGAATGTGTCTGCCTACTACCATCTAATGTACAATAAATCATATGGAGATTTTACAGAGATGAATGGACACCACAGATGAAAATGCTGAATGATCTAGTGACCGGTGAAAATCTAAGATTAGAAGATAAACTAGAATTCAAAGGCATATGGCCACTCATACATGGCGACATTATTCAGAAATGCGTTAAGAAGGGGAAAGTTTAAGTCTGCCGACTATCGTATACAGAAAACCTGGCAGATATCGTGACAAAACCTCTTCCTCTTGATCTTTATCGACAGCTCGAGAAACAAATGTTGAATTTTGAGTAGAAAACTAACATACTGTTCTTCTATTACAGATAAAGAAAATTGATAGAAGAATCTCTGATATCTCAAGATGTAGCCAGCGATATCGATAGAGGGTATGTGATCATAGTATATTGTCCGCTTTATTTACATGTTTGGCGTCACATGCAAATACAGTTATTTGTGTATACGTGACATCGCTAAGGAACGCTATGTTGGCATCATTGTCTGTTTATATGCTCTTCTATATGCAATGTTACTTTAAACAACATTGGATAGAAGTTTTATAGAAAAGTAAAATATAGTCGAAGTATCTAAAAAATTATTTATAAATCTAGGTTGCGTAATGGAGAAAATTGTGGGAGGAAATAATAACGAAATTGTTGATTAATTAAATATCTGTTTATTTCAGTATTCGCAATTTAGGGAGATAAAAGAAAACTGGGAGTATCGTCCGCCAACGGCAGTATCTATATATTCTTATACATGTTTATATTGGTGGCGACAAAACGAGACTGGAAATAAATAATCTATGGTGTTTGCGCATATTGTATTACGCACAAACACCACTGAACTTGAATCGAAAACTTCCATTAACACAAATTTCATAGAAATCTTACCACGGATAATATTGTAGTTAGCATATTCCATCTCCGGAAAATAACTTAATATTAAATTCCAAATCCATTGCCAAACAATAACTTGCGCTGGCCTGTTGATGGCTGTTCCCATGCGATTATATACAAGCGAAAAAACCGCGGAGCATTCCATCATCAACAATAAAAGAATACAGTAATTTATTATTGTGCTAAACCACTGAAACTACATGAAGTACCTCAAACATAACGTGGCTCCAACAAGTGTACTTGTTGCAGTTACTATCTTATATTATTTTTATCATTGTCTTTATTTTATCTTCAAATTTTATTTCACTTGTTCCCCATTTATTTATCGAATCCGGTTTTCTCGATGCTCTAATATTAAAATCATCACCTATAATTAAGGATTTTTTTGTACAAATCACACATATTCGCTTTCTTCTTTTTTATATTTTTTTTTCTATTTCGTTGCAAATCGCAAAAATGGGTGTTTTGCATACATGAATTACATTTACTTGTACATAAAGTAGGAAACTAAATAATAAAAATTGATACAAATATAAAAAGTTATTGAAAAAATTGAATATTAACGTCTACAAAGAACTTAAAATAATTTTTAAAGCATCATGGAGTAATATTACATAAAGTTAAGAAATTCTTAAAATAAAATTAATGTATTATTCTACGGTACATTTTTATTATTAGTACCAAAATATTAAACCGTTTTATTATTACTGCGAACTTTTGATTCTAAAAGCACAATTTTAAAACAGTAATAATTGAATATTGATCGGCTAACTTAGGTATTTGATCTATGACATTAAATTACTCTTAATTATAATTTTTGTAAAATGGCAATTTTCACATATTCTAATTTGCAAAAATTTATAGTTCTAATAAATAATGGACTCTTGAAGTATTTTTAAATAAATATTAAATTTATATATAAAAGTTTAAAAATGGCATTGAGAGCTTATGATTTCGATTTGAATTTGAAAAAGACAATTCTGATATTATACTACGAAATCTGATCCAAAAAATTAGATGATAAAAACTAGAATGACTGTGGGCAGAAATATATACAATACTTAAGAATCTGCAAGTCGATATTAATGAAATAACCAAGAAATATGTAATAGTTTGCCGATTAAAAAAACAATAACTAATAGAAGGAAAAATATAAAGAAAACAAAATTAAAACGAATAATAATGCTACATTTAAAAGTTCTGGAAATCAAGTGATATAACAAGACAGAAATCTGACTTAAGCTATTTTAATCAGCCATCTTAAAGTTTAAAACTTCACGACCTTTGTAATCAATTTAAAATCTCGAAAAAATAAAATCAAAAGAAGAGTATGTAATTAGAAAGTAACCTAAATTCCGGATAAAAAGTAGAAGACTATGTTAAGTCTAGATAAATTGGGGAGAAAACTAGTTTAAAAACGCAAAAAAGACTAAATAAAGAAAAATTAAATTAATACGCTCCATTTCTTGAAAAATTAGGAATGTAGTGACATAGCTTGAAATGTTCTCAAACACCTAGGAAGCTTCTTCCTATTGATAGTTCGACGTATATATTTTTTGTTCATCGATTTTAATAATGGTCGGAAAAAAATTAACGAATATGCTTAGTTCCTTGAACTGTGGAGATGTAGAGTTGCGGAACTAAC
The DNA here is from genome assembly GCA_018907185.1 of Platyscapa corneri. Lineage (NCBI taxonomy): Eukaryota > Metazoa > Arthropoda > Insecta > Hymenoptera > Agaonidae > Platyscapa > Platyscapa corneri. Next base: position 455,343 of record JACCHW010000092.1, on the reverse strand, counting down.
CTGTTTTAAGTATGCGTCTATGAGATCAAATAACCTTATTTAAATGAAAGGTTTTAGAGAAATCACCGTCAGGAAAAAGCCTGTAAACAAACGTCTATGAAAGTTTCGGATCACGTCGAAGCTACACTACATTTTCTATGAAGCAGGCATTGCAATATATTTTTTCTCGTTCATATTTAAATTCTACCATGGGGGGATAGATACGCTTTTACCTTTTTCGGTTGAGAATGAAAGATTCATCGTTAATTCCACGACTAGTTAAATTTAGTTCGAAAATGGTTGACGTTGAAATTTTAGTAACACATGAGAAAAATTACAAGAGAAATAATTTAAAAAAAAGAAAAATATATTTTAATGCAACATAGGGAAATAGAAGCTGAAATTAATAATACTTGTATATTAAAAAAACAAATAAATTTAGATGACTCTATCATTAGTAAATATTATAAATTTTTATATTACTATATTAAGAAAGTAACGTGTAACAATGAAATTGAAGTATCCATTTGTTAAATATAATTATAATATATAATATTATACATAAAATTATTTCAGACAATAATAATTATTGTAAATTTTCTTATAACCATTATATCATTAATATATAATATGTTTCTGTAGTTACTTAATTCTGAATACATATAAGAAATTATTATCACATTTATGATGAATATTAAGATTGTCAAAGTTGGTCGTGTTATTTGTTTATTAGTTGCACTGATAATCTATCGTCAAGTAGCTCAGGGCGCTACATTAATCTCCGTCTGCCTGGCGGGGGTGCACGTTTGATGTTCCTTACGTGTACTTTATACTTTTCACCACCAGGAATGCGGCTCACTGCATAAATATGGCCCTTTCCATAAGGGAGCCAACCATGCGTTGAAGTTCCTGGCGATATCAGAGACGAGTTGTTATGAACGTATATGCTATCTTCAATCTTCAGCGTGGCTGCTAAAGTAGCGGCTTCGAAGCATAGCAGGCCTGGTATACTCGGAGTGCCATGATACGTCGTTGCAGGAATATCCAATCAGGTTTCTCTCTCCCAGGCAGAGGATGCTCCTCTTGAGTAAGAGTTCGACCGAGAATTGACCTATAGCATCATTGCGACACCTCCAAGTGGCAAACAGAATTTTAAGTACTGTATCGGCCCACCACTGCATCAATTCACTTCATTGCGCAAATGTAAGTTCAAACACTTTTTAAGCTCCTGATTCCACAGTTCTGTTGTGTTCGCACAGTGATAGATTGGTGTTGTCCAGAGTTCCGCTTTTCAAGTTCAACAAGCGGCCGTCCATCCACAGCCGCAGAATTGCGGGGCGTCGTCCATGAGGAGCGCCCGAGAAAAACTCTACCATATAAATATGTCCTTCTCCAGAAAGAAGGCGATCACCTTAATTGTCGCGCTGGAGATCGAGACGGTTTCCATTAAAGGTCCTTTCTACGTTCTCGTCCAAGGTGTAAGGCCTCTTACGTAACCGCTCCATGAATGGTAGAACCGTAGTAGGCTAAGACGGTGAGTTCCGAAGGCATCCGCATATATGCGCTTCGTATGTCCAGAGTGCTAAAAATTGTGGTCGCCCCGAGGTTTTTCAGAACCTCATGAAAGACTGCCAATGGCTACACGTAGTCCTCCGTCACGCTGTTCAGGCAGCAAAAATAGACGCAGAAGCAGTATTCGCTTATTAGTATTTTTTTTTTTTATTAGTATTTTTTTGCCGCCATGACAATTGGCTACGAATACGGAGATGACGCAGCCTCGAGGATCCCATCGACCTGCATCTCTCATACCTGCCGAAGCATACCGCTAGCATTAAACACTCCCCGGTATTGACGGATGAGTTCTGGGGTTCGTCGGAAAAGCTGTAGTTCATCCTGTTCTGCAGTTTCTCCCCGTGTTCGGGGCGGATTTCCTTTAGTATCTAGCCAAGGGAAACCTTTTTCCTTTCTTTAGTCCCGAGGAAAATATAGCCCTGGAGATGATCCAATAAGCCAGCGGCCAATTTATACCAAGTATAGCATCGTAGCACAGTTCTCTCGCTAGTAGGAAGGTGGAGTTGCCGCTTACATCGCTGGCCGTCTACTCAAGCTCGCCCTCGTCTTCCACGGTGAGCTTCACACTTGCCTTCATCAAGGAGGCCGTGGGCGTCCGTGGTGCATTTTTGAGAGACTTTCAGCAGGTCGGCCTTCAGAAAATTATTGCTGATCCCAAAGCTGATCAACATCATCAAGGTACGTCCTTGAACCTGAATCATCAGAGTCGATACGGAGGGCCTGTCGTCTTCAATGCAGAGACGCTTATCGCAACGGATTGTCTTTATCTGGGTGTACCGTTGCGTCCTTTACCCCGGCGTTCACTTAGAGCGTTCGCGGTGGCACCTATCCCTGGGCGCTGGGATCTCTTTGATTGCAGCAGACTCCGTCCGTCCCGGGTTGGTGGTTATCTCCGCAGGGAAGTGACATTTCCGGACTTGGGATTTTCGTCTTCCATAGCCAATCTCGGTCTCATCCAATCGCAATTTCTGTCCAGTCCCAGTCATTGGCCTATTAGATAAAATTCTCCATCGAATTGAAGGATTGTGACTTCAAGAGGACGTGACGATCTGAGGGGAGTGTTTTAAAGGCCGTTCTTATGAGGTACTCGTCTTTGATATCGGGCTGCAGACGCCGCATGAGTTTATCCTTGTTCATAATGAACGAGTGGACCCGAGAGTCTCAGAGACTTGTAAGAAATTCCTTCGAGTCTTCATGGGCTTTCCCTTAAAAAAAGGCTTAGCTTAGTAGTTGGTGTTATTGTCGGTGCGGGTGTAGCCAAAGGTAAGTACAGGTAGAAATACGGGTACACATACGAGTGCGAGTGTAGACATTGGTGTCTATACAGATGTTGGTACAAAAATACAAGAAGCATCGGGACGCGGAAGGTTGTGGAGGGGAAGGACGTGGAAGGGTTTCCATTTGAGGTGTCTTGTATTGCATTATACATCCATGGCGCGGGCGGTGGCTTATGCTGACAATCTCGATTTCACGTATGAACTTATAATCTGACAGGAAGCCTTCAGTTAGTGTAATACATATCCGACACTGGCTCACCCATCTGTGCTTCGCGGGGGGCTGCTCGACCTCCGTAAAAAGCCTCTTACGTAATTGCGGGAAAACTCCCGAAGACAGACGATTAAACATCGTAATTAAAACAACACGACGGTTGTTTTATGATTAATTATTGTTCCGAAATTTGAGCAGGTGTGTCGAATAAATCAATCGTGCTCCGGCGTCCTGAAGGAAGATCGGAATATATCCAGGTTATATTAAAACTAAATTAATATGAAAAATTAATAAAATTTAGAAAATAAATTAATAAAATACTGCAAGATAAAATAAGTAAAATTTATTTTATAAACATTATAGTATTTTAGCAAAAATATATTTGTTACCTATCTGCATCTTCACCAAGAAGTGTAATTACAGCAGAATCAGCCAATGTAATTGCAGGGGCAGAAAAAAATTCACCAACAACTACCAGCAATAACAGAAGGAAAAAAGTTTTCTGTAAGTCCTAAACAGGTATTAAATATTAGTCAAATAACCTTAGGAATGACTACAAATTTATTAAATATCTTTATCATTATATTACATCATCATAATTTCATTGTTAATAAAATTATATTTATTAAATGTAAATAAAATTAGATTAATAAAAAAATATTTATGATATATTATTCTTGGAATGGATGTATATTTGAGGAGGCTAAGGTGGTTTCAGGGGCTTTGTATAATAATAAATAACTGTATTTTCTTATAAATGCTTTATTAGATACTTTTCCTATATTTTACTTTTTTTTACAATACTTCTATGTAATACTTATATTAGCTTCTATGAAGTACAAAGAGATGCTCATGATAACATTGCGTTGTTCTAATGATTTCACAGTACACACACTTACAGAAAATTCCATGCGTACATATATCGTCATAGATCTGAATAGAGCGGACAGCATTCTATATAACAGCTGACACCGAAAAATTGCATGCTCCCGGTCAAACACCCTCTTTATGCTATCACTGGCTACATCTAGAGAAGTCATTAAAGTTGGTCGTCTTCTTAATTCTCCTTATCCATATATTACCAACATAAATCTTCAGGTTCCAATCTTTTCAAAAATTACATTGACTAAAGATCTGGCATTTTCAGTCTGTGATGTCCGTGTATTTGTGTACAAACTCCAGCTGATTTATTATGGCACCAAATGATTACAGGCAAATATATTTTCTTAAGAATTTATCGGCTAGTATTATCTAATAATATTGCTTCTTGGCATAATTCACTTAATGGCAGATATTCTGTATGAAAAATGGACAAATAAATATACATCTTCTTGTGACTCTTTCAAGATATGATATTTATGAAAAGTTTTGCCATATATCCAACTGTTGACGTGAAATCAATGTCTGAAGCTTGCATCAGAGAGGGCTTCGAGATCTTTTTGTTCAGATTTTTACGTCAGGCCCATTGACACAAGTCCTTGCAGGTATCTGCATAATCTTTTTACATTTCTCCAGTTCTCCTATATTTGACATATGCTATTTCTGTACAAAGAAGCTTATTACGATGGATGACTCTTAAGTTTACTCTTAAATTCTAGGAACCTACTTACATTTAATGCGATTCAGTAAAAATTTCTCTTAATATTTTGCTAGTAAATTTGTTAAAATTAGAGATGTTATAATGTGTACTTTCAGTGCACGCTTTATTTGATATCCTTTTTCTTTTTCTATCTTTATTCTTTTTACTTTTTCTACATGGCTCGCAATGAATAAATGCTTTCGATAATATTAAATTTTTTCTTCTTATATTGGTTCAGCTTTTTAAGAGGCAACCCTGTCTTTACATTGGCTGTTATTTCATTAAATTTATATAAAATTAAATTTTGAACTAGAAATGATTCTATTCAATTTGAGTTTTATTTATTTCATATATTTTCGGTAACGTAAAGAGGGCCACAACCATTACGATGATAAATACCATGTTATTAATCTATGAAGGAAGTTCCATAATGTACCACAATATGAAACACGACAGAATCAAAAAAATCTTCAACCAAGACAAGTCTGCACATTTCATCAATGGACACATAACATTCGGAACAATAGCAGGTACTTCATGTGCCTTCGAGATGAGTTCCTCAAAGTTCTAGGATATCTTTGAATAAATATTTTCGGAATAGCCTGAAAGACAATTTAATAGTAAGATATGTCACTTTTTCGTTGAATCATTTTTCATTAAACCGTGCATGTTTTAATGTTCTTATATAACTTGGGTACTCCGTCTGGGTTATTGAGCTTAAATACCACCCTTTTTGGCTTTTTATTGTATGCCCACCTTGTTTTTTGTACATTTTCTGCTATTTCAGGTGTATGTGGCATTTTTGAGCAGTGTTAAGTATGTGCTGGCTAGTGGTGAAAGGAGGATCGGACTGACTTATAACTTTTGATCCTTTTGCAGTTGTAACAATATCACTAATTGGTATTGCAAAAAAAACATTTCACTACTTAATGGTCTCTGTCTTTTTTCCAGACTCTGGTTTTACTTTTCTCAGTTTCGTTACTTGTTTTATTGATTCTACTTTTAATGCAGAACCATAATTATCAATGCCTCGTAAGTCAGTTTTTCTGGATTCTGAATTCAATACGAACTCTAGTGTTTCGAGATAGTTGAACTAATGCAATACGATGTGTAAAAAGAATGGTCTGTTTTCTTTATCTATTAATTGTTCTATGTACGGGCAAGCCTCATACTCTGGTAGGAGTCCCTCAAACTTTTCGTTTAACTGACTGACATATTCGTTTTGTTCCATTCGCAGCTGATATATCTGCTGTAAAATATTTACGTGATTCAAATTCTTCTCAGTCCTCTTGATTTCAGTTTTTTTTTCATGCTTTCATTGATTCATGCTTTCATATATATATTAATATATATATATATAAATATATATGCGTGTGTATGTATTTGTGCACGCTGCGCTAAACATTCTTTCTCCATCCGTATCATCTTCCGCTCTATTTATCACATCAAGCAGTACTTATTCTCCAAAGATATTTGCATAATACAGGTAAACCTGCATCATCAATACACGATAAGACGTATGACAAATAATATTTTTTTTATTTATATATATATCATCTAATTACATAATATGTATATATTTATTTTTATTTCTTTATTTATGAACATACATGTTATTTGTTTCATTTATTATACTTATTCACGTTAATTCTAGCTTACATTTAGTAACTATTTTTAATGATATAATTTTTGAGAATATATTTTCAGATTTTTTATACAAATTTCTCTTAATTATCTAATTTTATTATATTTTATCTTAGTTCACGATATTTCTTCTTTTTTCTTTTATATTTAGCTCCTTCTATTCTGATTTTTTCTACGTTAATCTCTTCTTCTTGTTCGAGTTTTTTCTTTTCCATATGTTGTATATTATATAGAGTATTCATATCTTTCTTCCTACTTTTTATAGTATTCCATCAGCATATATTTATATATATATATGTATATATATATATATATATATATAGTATTAATCGTCAAGACTTATACATATATATCAAGTTATACATATATATTAAGTTGTTTGTTCATAAAACAAAAATTATACATGTATATTATCCAAGAAGATATATTCATATATATAAAAGTTATATATGCATATTATCAAATTTTATTACTTTGCGTCTTCGTTATTAATTGTATTAATCGTTGAGTTTTTTTTATCTCAAATAATCCAATAATCCAATAACCCAATACCAAAAAAATTTTGAAATTTTTAAACTGCAGGATTTAGAGTTATTTGTTGAGCATATAATCCCAGTCTGTCTCTGAATATTGGTCTCATTAATGAAAGGCCTTAACTTTATTTATCTTTTATATATGCTTTTTTTTAATATTCATTATGTTCAAACCATTTACATCCATCAAATGATGCATTAATAAGGGATGTTATATTAATAATTCTACATTACATCACTAGAGTAGTGCAATTTCAACCAGTCACCGTTTAGATTTTTAGATATTTGGTTTAGATTTTATCAAACCATTTTTTATTATTATTTTTTTTATTCGTCTAACCATTCTTGATATTACGAAAACTAGATAAAAATAGTGTGAGAAGTTCTTTTCTTTCTTTATATATTTTGAAATACACAACTTAATCTCATTGTACGTCGGCATCAAGTAAATGCAGTAACCATCTCTAAATCAAAAGCTGTATAAAAGTAGTATATGCATCATTCTGTTGATAGTCCCTTACGACTGTGTTACTTTTTTATGAAGGAGTCCATTAGCATTTTTTTTTTTTAATAAAAGATATAAAAACATCATATACACTACTACGTTTATAACACAGCTTAAGATTTATACTTTCATAGATATTCCTTTTTTCAAATTTCTGATATATGTTTGTTTTAAGAAATTTTTATTATTCCTTCATTATTATTATACTAGTAATTCAAATGTAATTATATATTATCTTATTATATTATATATAATATATATATATTTCTATATTATTGTTCACGACGAAATAGCCCTGTCGTATTATAATTTTAAATAATTTATAAATCATTATATTTTAAAATATTTTATGTTGACTATCAAATATTTTTTCAATTTGAAATTTTTACATAAATATTTAGTTATATAATTAATAAAAATATAAATATATTTTATATGTTAATAAAGGTAAAGCTCTACATCTACATAAAATCCAAACATATTTATGATAATTATTAATATAATAAAATTGCTGTTGTTTAATCTATTGCAGATTTTTTTGAAAATATAAATATAAATATGATAATTTTTTTGTGCAAATAAAATAAATATAATATAAAAAATATAAATATATTATTGAAATATAGAAACTTTAATGAATAATAATAGATATAAATAGAATTATATGTAGTTAATAAATACACATCTATACATTTTAATTTTATTATTATAAACTCTTGATGTTAAAATTCAGAATTTTTATTATATTCATAAATCATATAAATTATTGTAATTTTTTTTATCATACTGATGTATTAAAGAGTTATACAACGAGTATGACAAATTATTATTATGCAATTATTATCGAGAAAATAATAACCAATAAAATTATAATTTGTATAATAGTATTTTATACTTACTGGTAACCTATAGACAATTGAACTAAATATCGGCTTAACCCACCCTTTATGATTGGTGTCATTGTAATTAGCAGCATACTCTACTGTTATTGGACTTTGACCAACAGAAGATGACTGCATTTTTATATTTCTGCGATGTCTTCTAAAATTTAGATTAAAATTGTCTAAGTCATATTGATAATTATTCATATAAGATATTCTATTGTTGTCATTATTTTTAATTAAAATTAGTTCTTTTTGTTGAAATTGACTAGAATCATCAGTAATTTTATTTTCAGAATTAGTAAATAATAATTTTCGCAATCCTTTCATTTCAAAAGATGTTAATTCTATAGAAGAATATAATCTTGCAGCTTCCGTCTGAGTCATAACTTTTCCAGGATTAAGTATTTCATCAGTTATTAGGTAATCATGTTTTCTTTTTTTATTAGACATGTCTTTTATATTATCTTTTTGTAATGATTCATTCTGAAAAAATTATAAATTGATGTTTATAAATATAATACATTAAAAATAAATAGTTAATATATAATACTGAAATTATATAATATTATATTTAATAAATAAGACACTAATGTTGACAATACGATTTTTTGTAAAATTTATGCGCTAACTCAAAAGTATTCATTGTTTCTCATAATTTAAGCTGTATACAATTAGTTAAATAGTTCCTTGAACCAAGAAATAATGCCACGTGTTTTTATAATAAATAGATATATATATATATATCTATATCTATATATATATATATAATATATATGTATATATCTCAAAAGCAATTTATAAGTTTGTTATAAAATATAGTATTCCAATGGTTTAAGGTTTTAATTATAAAAAATCATAATTACTATCGTACAAAAGTGTTTTTTCAATTTTCAAATATTGAATCGATTTAAAAACAATGAAATGAAATACTCACCTTAAAAAAGTTCCTGTATTCAAGCATATTAGAAATTTTATTTTTTTTAATTAAATGTTTCAAATTAATGTTTTTAGTATTTTGATATATTTTATTATTTAATTCGGGACTTTTTTTTTTATAAGAATTGTCTTTTTCAATCCCATCGTAGATCTCTTGCTCCAGTATTGATAAAACTATTTTATCATTCTGTTTGTTATTCAATTCTTTTGACTCCAGTTTTACTTTATCTTCTAAACTATTGGTAGAATTTTCAAGTAATAAATTTTTAATGAGCACAGATCTTTTTAAAATCCTTTGATCAGAGTCAGGTATATACAAATAATTTGTATGATTTTTATAAATCATACAAGATGTAGCTGGTGGTTGAATGAAGCCAAGAGGTAAAGTAAAAATGATCCAACAAGACAACGATCCTAAAAGAATCAGCTTACCCTTTTGCCATCTGTTATTACATATAATTATAGTAAATACATTAGAATATTTAAATATATATTAATGTGAATGTCAAATGTAGTAAACTAAATCAAAATATATTATGTTTTAAAAAGTTTTGAAAAATTAAGATTTATTAATTATTATTGGTTAGAGTATATTTAAAAATCATAGATACTTAATTACTAACCTGTCAGCCCAAGATCCCCAAAATGGAGCACTAAGAAATTCAATAAACGGTCTAAGTCCAATAAGTAGCCCGCATTGACCAGCATTCATACCCATTTGTTTAAAATAAACACCCATAAGTGGAAAAAGAGAACCAAAGGCTGAGTAGAAGAAAAAATAAAATGTCTTGACTGTGAGAAGCTCTTGATCGACCGAACCAAAAAGATATTCGATAAAATCATTTTTACCACGTATCTTATGAGTTGCTTCCTTTGGCTGTGGATATAGATCAGGATCAACATTTCCTTCAGCTTTAGGATCAACTTTAGGTCTCACTTCTGTTATTTGCGATAAACTTTGACCCCTTATATTATTTTCATCACTGTACAATATTTCTGAATTGGAACTGGAGCTTATGTCGAGGTAGTTGTGCATAATTATAATTTATATTTCTTGATTAAGTAACCTTTATTTATTATTCTCTTTTATAATTAATACTTTACTTAATTCTTGTAACCACTGTTATCATCTAGTCGCAGTATTGAAAAGGCGAGACTTAATGAAACTCCAAATCAATGGTTGAACATACAACTATTTATTCTTCTATAGAATCAATAATCAGACTACTGCGCGCGCGCATAATGCATCTTTATGAGTGTAAAATTTGGATATAGTAACCTTTAAATTAGACATATTTTTAATAATAATTTAGATTATATATAATTAAATATTCTAAATTTTCTCTTTACATTAAACCCTAAATTTATGAAAATAATTTAATTAATTATTGTTCTTTATATTATATGTTATAATTTACTAAAATAATTACATAATAATATAATGGATACTAAATAAATTGATACCACATATTAAATAAAATATAATTATAAGAGAAAATTGAGCTGACAATTAATAAAATATGAATATAAATAATATAATTTTGTTTTGATATAATTTGTTTAATTCAGTCGTTATACTATTAATATACTATAAAGAACCATATTATAACGAACTAGAAATATTCATTCTTTTTTAACTTTATGTAGACTTTTTATTACTATTTGTTAATTAGTAAATTTTTTATGTTCATTATAATATTATTTACAGATAAATTAATTAATTTTTATTAAATATTATATATAGCTATATAACTTTTTAATTTTTAAATAACTTAAAATTATTAAATTTTATGATAAAATTTAATAAGAATGCCATGTTCATTAGATTAAATAAATTGTAGTAGATAAAAAAAAATATTATATTAACAATATTTTTATTGTGCTTGATAATTCTAAGAATGGTTAAGCAAAAAAATTTTTGAATCTAATTAATAAAAATAAATTTTTAATTTTTAATTTGTAAAATTTAAATTATAAAAATAAAAAATATTTACAATAATAATACCTTATAAAATTACTTAAATAACTTTTAATAACTTTATTTACAATAATAATGCAATGTTAACTTAAAGAAATAAATTTAAACGTTAATTTTTTAATTACTAAAGTACCTAACCATTTTAATTGTTATAATCATGTAATGTTTAGTAAAATTATATATAAATATAAAAATATTTGATTTTATAATAATTATCACAATTTTAATATTTTTATACTACTAATAATTTTATACTACTTAGTTAGTTCTATATTTCAACCAATTATATTGTAATACAAATTATTTTAATAAATACATACAACAAATAAAATTATAAATTTTATTCATATTATAACTATTTATTATTATATTATTATTAACTATATATTTATGTATAGCTCGAATTATAATTTTAATTTTGTATACATTAATTTATATTACAGTACTAAAGTATTTTAAGTAAACAGGATATATAAGTTAAAAACATTCTTCGTTTATAAAGTCATTAAATTAAAAGAAATTATTAATTAGAAATTATTAAGTTATTAAATTAAAAGAATGTTTTCAATTTTATAATTATACAAAGTAATATACAATTATTTTTCGTTGAAATCAACATTATTTGATTTAATACATTAATTTAAAGTTGCGAATGCATATTTTGGAGAATACACCGTATTGCATTGTTTAATTTATAATATTGAAGAATTTTACATGTCCAAAATTATGTAAATATATTTAAAGTTTTACATTAAGTAATAAGCAATATTTTAAAAAGTTATAATTATTATCAGTTTTTATTATATTCGTTTTTACTTTTATGATATTTACTTTTATTTTTTTATATTTTTAGTACAGTGTTTTAAGTTGAAAATCTCTCTTAACATAAAATAATAAAATTTGAGTACTTAGTCTATTTTTTGAAAATATTTTTGTTTACTTCACTTACTTTTAATATTTTTTTAAAAATAATACACGATTCTTATTTTTTTTAAATATATTCTATTCTGTACGGTCGAAAATTATGTGGAAATCGGTTTTACAAAAGCGAAAATATTGAATATCTTAATTTTTCATAGAAAAATATTTATAGCTATAATTTGGTTTCATTAGTTTTTCATCTGTATTGTATATATTTTTTATTTTATAAGGGTTTTGAAATTAAATTAATTAAATTAATTAATTAAACAATAGACTTGACATTTAATCAAATACTTTAAATTTTACCACAAAAATTTTTACTTTTATTTATTTACTTATTATCAAAGGTGATGTAAATAAATTAAAATTCAATTATGAGTTTAATTTGTTTTCAGCTTTTTTTATTTAAATAATATTATTTAAGGCTTATAATTGAAGATATTTTTATTACGTTTACCGCTAAGTAAATTAATTATTTTGTATCTCCAATTAATTATTATATTATCTTATATTAATTACAACTTAACAAAGTTTATTGTAATATAATATACAAATTACTTTTATATTTGTAAATAAGAAGTATACGAATATATTTATATTTTTATTTATAACTGATTTCTCTTTATATATTTATATTTTTATTTTTCTCTGAATTTATGTAAATTTTTATTTTGATATCAATTATAAGGAATATGTCTTCTTTTGGAAAATGTTTTTTATTTCTCAAGATAGAACGGCATTACGTTTTATCCTAGTCATTATACTCGGGCATCTCTGAACATGAAATCGAATTTATTTTCAAAAATTGTTTCTCCTTCTTAAAAATAGTTGAATTATCATAATGGTAAGTTAACAGTCATGTATTATAACAAGAGTGTTTCAATGTATATACTGAAACAACCTTTTATGAAATATTTTTTTATATAAATTTTAACTTTTTAAATTATGATATTTACTCCTTATTAATACAATTCTATTTATATTACTTTAAAGAGACAGAATATATCATATTATTCAATATTTTGTATGAAATTGTGATATATATGGAATTGAATATATCAGTATATAAGTATATTTATATATACTTATAACAACATAAACAGGCACCGCGACATAATTTTTAAATAAATGTCTTGATGCACTATGCTTTTTTATTGCGATTATTTCAACTATTTGTTACTGTAAATTTGTACAAAAAAGTAAAAAGTTCATCTAACAATTCTTATTATTATTCTTACGTTATATATTTACGTTATTATATTTTTAATTCTGTTGCAGTGTATATACTTAAAGTGAGTAGAGTACACTTAATTAAATTAAATAATAAGAATTTTATATTTATTTTTATATCAAAGGATACAAAAAAAGAGTTTACGCTTTTACCTTTATCACAAACTGTCTTATCGAATATTACGTTTCAGTGATATGAGCCAATGATAATGGAGTATGTAATGTATTGTAATAGCAAATAATAATTTTTTATACTTATATTATATGTCTGATAAATAACATGGAAGTTTCAGATCATTTTGATCGTTTGTAAATTAAAATTAAACTTTAACCTTAAAGTGACTTTTTACATTATTCTTTTTTTTTTCAAAAAAAGTCTCTATATTTTTTAATTATATGTTTCGAAAATTATCTTAATCATAGAATTAAATTTAGAATATAATAGATTATATATATAATATTATGTTTCAATTTTAATAATTTAGGATAACATAGATTTAATAATAATGATTATATAAATATTAAATGTATCAATATTTTAATTTGTATTGCATTAGTAATATATTTCTAAAATTTTATGAAAGCAAACTTATACAAAAAAAATTTATAAAAAAATAATCGAAAATATAACTGCTTTATTTTTATAGAGTAAATTTAAAAACAATATTTACATCTTTTCAATTTTTGCACACTTTAAATATTTTATACATACTATTTGCTTGTTATTAAAATTTCAATATATTCTTTATTTAATATAATTTTTAGATTTTGATTCTATATTAACTATTACCGAAGTCAACAAAAATTTGGAAGTACGAAAATAAGCGTGCACTTTAAAAGTTGATTTTAATGAGATTAAAGATTAGAGATAAATCTAATATATTTTATTTTTCAACAATTCAATAATAATACTCTTATAATTTTAAAAACTATTAAAAATTCTCAAATAAAGGTGTTCATAATTCAATATAATAATATAAATTTGATTCTATAAAGACATGCTAAATGTATACAATTGAAATATTTTATAAATCTGTATTTAACAAAGTAAAAGTTTTTAAAAGTAATATCACCAATTATTTATCCCCTTATTTTTCGAGTTTTCCTAGTAGTATATGTAGACTATACGAAGAAAAACAAATTATTTATATATTAAAAAGTTATAATTACATCGATAAAATCATATTTTACTAAACTGTTTAAAAAAATGTTATTACATAAAAGGTTTTTGAATTCGAATTATCTAAAATATGTAAAAACACAATTCTTTGAAAAATTAATTTAAAAAATATGGATTGACTAAAGTAAAATCTGTTTTTCTTTACAAGCGTTTAAATTTTGTATAATAGATTTTTAAATATCAATTAATCTAAATAAATGTATAATATCAAAATCTATGATGATTTTATCCAAAATACAGGTGTCAGATTTATAATTTATATTATTATAATTACATTATAATTTTAATGAAGTTTAAAAAAAAATTTATTTAAAATATTAAAAACGTTTTCTTAATTTTAATTGGCTAATTTATCGTTGATTCATAACTCATTCAAGTTAAAATTTCATTTCAATTAGAAATAAAAAAATGAATAAGAATAATAGATTTTTCTTAAAAATATAAACACTTAAATATGAACTATTTTCACAAATTTTAAAAGCATTGTTATCATAATTGTTTATCGTTCTTCAGCACAGCATCGTTGCAAAACCAAGAAATGATACATTTTTTTTCCAAAAATGCTACTTAAACACTGAGTACTAGCTGAGTCTTTATTATTATCATATACTGATAGCCCTATTTAAAAATTCTAGGTTTCTGGTGATGACTTCGTAGTTTTTAAACAGATAATTCTTATTTTTTCCATTTATTTTCAATATCATTGTTTTTATTTATATTGACAGTATGGATTATATAGTTTTTGGTGTATCAAATATGTTTGTTATAAGCTGCTTTTGTTATCCATTTGTATGTTTTAATTGATATTTCTATCATGTGCCATCTTCACCATATGCTTGTTTTTTGTGGAAAATCACTACTTCTTACTACGAGTGATGCTATGTAGTCTTAAAACGGAAATTTTTGTGTTTTTTTTATGTTTTGAAGTACATGTATAAGCCAATGTCAAACTGTATTTGTGTTTTGATTGTTTTATCCGATAGAGATAATTTCTAAAAATTTAAGACACTTAATGGTAGCTCTAAAAAAAATTTTATTTCGTTTATAAACTTCATGTTCAAATTAGGTTCTCATAAACTAAGGCCATTTTTAGAAAATTGACCTTAATTAATTTTATATTATAATGTTTTGGGACTATTTCTCCAACTATAGAACTTTTGGAATCTGTTTCAAACTCTATAATTTCTATATAATATCTAGTATATTATACTAGATATTATTGAGTATACGTCTCTAATTATTATTCTGTACAGTGTGATCAATCTAAGAAAAACATTCCTTTAATTACTATTATTGAATTTATTTTTTGATTTATGTGTATCTAAGTTTTTATGATTTCTCAGTAGATTTTAAACAGAACTATTTAAACATTATATGTGGTATTAAGCTTTCGATTTAAATTTACCTTCATCAACTTAGATTGAAATCATGATGAAAAATTAATACTAATTAATACTTGTTTAAAAGTATTAATTAAATATTTATATTACTTTTTTTAGTAGGACAAAATATGAGTTTAAGAAAAGCAAAAGTTTAAAGAATCGAATATCATTGATCTATAGTATCATTATAATGTAGTAATCGTGGCTTCAATTTCAATTTTTCTAAATTTTTAATTCCAACTTTCAATGAAGAATCACTGACATAATTCTCAAAAACGTAGTATACTTATTACTTTTTGTTCAGGCTTTATTCATATTTATTTTTTCATAAAAAATTTTTGACCTTATGCATTTATTTAAATTATGTTAAGTATCGATTTTTTACAAGAGTTTTTAAGCTTATTAACTTACTGCACACAGAATACAGAATTGATCAATCGCTGACATCGCATCTTGTATTGAAAGTACTTTTTAACCGCTGAATTATAATTATTCTTCTTTTTGGTTTGTTTTTAATTATTAAAAGTTCGTATATTAGATTTATTTGAACTGGAATTTGTTATACTGAATAACTACAATGAAATTTCGTATCTTACATTAAATCTATTCAAAAATATTTTTTCTTTTTAAAATAGACGTATGCTTATTTATAAATTCAAGAATTCAGTGTATTATCTGCAATTTTCTTTTTCCCTTTCAGAATAAGGGTTTGATCATTAAACTTTATATTGTTTGAATTAAATTTTTACGTTCAATGTTATGATTTCTTAACATTGGATTAATAAGAACTCAATTGTTGTATAAAATTCAATAGGCCATTCTTAAGACTATACTATCATCTTCCAGACTACCACTCGAAGACTTCTACGGTTATTTTTTTTTTCAATCCAGCTGTTTTCAAATAATAGCTCAATAGCTTTAGTCTTTGCTATTTAGAATCAGATACTATTTTTTGCCCCAGGCTCATTATTCTTTAATTTTGTGTACTCAAACTTCTTTCTAGCAAAAAAGTTTTCTCATATTTTTCAGTGGTTCAGTCGTATTTTCTAGACAACTTTAAAATACTCAATCTTCACATTCAATATATAGATTCAGAATATTTTTTCATCTTTCATCATATATGTATGGCTAGGTCTTGGTTATCACTTTAAACTACTATATAATTAGCTATATAATTAAAGATATTGAAAAGTACATTAAGACTAAAGCATACTATTACGGCAAGTATAATTTACTTAAAACTGATATTATTATAATTTACTTAACAACTGACTTTATATTTTACAGAGTCGTTTTATATTTTAAAACTATATCATTAAAAACTTTATACTACTCATTAGTGAACTTAATCAGCTTAAAGAGAGTTATTAAATTTTTTTAAACGTATCTTAAGAATATTTGATTGTTTTATGTGTAAATTGTGATGTTTTTAAGTTTTTAATTAATTAATACCATTTATTTAAAAAAATATTTGTCGCGTCTTTTAAAAAATTTTACATATATTTTAATTTTTTCGACTATTAAACTTTATGAACACGTTGTTTACTATATTAAAAACTATTAAAATAATAAATATAGTAAATATAATAAATATATATAAATAATAATAAAAGAAATAAAATTTCTTTTATTATGGTTCTAAATCTAACGTTTGCGATAATTTAATTTCAAGTCATTTCATTTATTAATGAATTACATTTATATTGCCTAAAATTCTATAATTGCAAAAAAATAATGAATGAAACTTTTAAAGTAAAATATTAAAACTCTCATAAAAAATAAATTTCTAATATTTTTAATCTTTATTTTTTAATATTACTACTGCAAAAATAAATATGGCTTTGAAGTTGTTGTACTGTTTCATATATTATATATGTATTAGTGTACTATATTTTCTCTTAAATATATATTATATATGTAACCAATACAAAATATTTCAAGCTTTATACCATGCTCTAAAAAACTTAAAAACTTATTAATTAGTATTTTGTTGAATTTAAAAATAAAAAAGTAGCAAATATATGTATATATTTTTGTATCTACTGATAGTAATTTTATACGAAAATACGTTTTATTTCAGTTTTTATTATTTTTAGTGTCATATTCATTAATTACCACGAGGAATACTCATTTTGAAATAATAATTTGAAATCATATAAATTAATATTTCATTTGTTATTAAAAAAATTAATGAATAAAGAATTTTGATAATATAGGATTTAGTTCTTTTTACTCTCTGAACTCTTAATATTATAATTATAAAGTATAAATTCTTAATATAATTTCTTTAGTATATATTTTTAATTTATAAAAATAATTTATTATTAATTAAATTTATAAATCTTTATAAAAATAAATATATATTTCAATTCATTTATAAATAAATAATAGAATTTAAAAAATTATATATAGCAAAGAAGAATATGATTTTTGCATAAATTAAATAGCTATAGATAATAGTTTAAAATATTAATTTTCTATATCAAAATATACCAAAGGATGTACGATAGAATAAAAATATAATAATTGTATAAATTTATACTTTTGTATTTTAAGGTTTAATAATCTCTCAATTCTTGTAAAATTGTTATTGTGTAATTTGATCATTTTATTTTATCACAGTGATTTATAATACAAAATCTTGTAAATCGGTATTATTAAATTTACCGAAATCAGCGATGTATAAATATGATAGGATAAAAAATTACTAGTAATCAATAAATGTTCTTTAAAAACTTTTATATAATATATCTAGATAGTTATAAAACTCAATAAAATATTAATAAAATTTGATAATTACATTAAATATGATAAGAATTTAATATAAATTGTCGTAAACGTAATATATCATTTATACATCATTGCTTCGCTATTTGGACTACTGAACAATAATCATGATGTCTTAACATTTTAAAAATAAACAGCAATTGATTTTATAACAAAAAAGAAATGTACTCAAAAGTTGCAGAACTAAACATAACTCTATAGAGATTTAACCTACGCTGATCAGCGTATCACATTAGAAAGGTGTCTTTATAGATTTGAAGCTTTATAAATAAATAATAATCTATGTTGATTGAAAAAACTTCCCGAATACACTTTAAAAATTGTTCATACATATTTTCATAAAAAATTATATTTAGACAAAATATGACATTTAAAAACATTTTTCACCTAAAATATGAAATACAATTATTTTAATTTAAAAAATGATTAATGAATTAACCATTTATTGTAATATCTGAAGAAAAAAATTACGAATCTTTAGAACTACAAAAAATTTTTAGAACAAGTTATATATAAGGTGTATAATTATAAATTATAATATGTTTAAATTATAATATGTTTAAATAATTATAAATTATAATTATACACCTTATGAATATAATAAAACTATATTCACTGTTGTTAATTTATTGTATACGTAAATTAGATATACATAAAATAAATGTAGATAAAATAGAAATCATAATAATATATAAATATTTTTTAAACGGTAAAACAATACCTAATATAGCCTCTAATATTATAGTTTCTACATTCAAGAATGAAGTATTTTGTATTATGAAAAACATAAAATTTTTGACAATTATATATTATGTTTTTATAATTATTGTTAATAATGTGATAATTTTCGAGTAAATTGTCCAAAAATATAGTTATAGATTTCTCAACAATTTTCACATAGAATAATATGTTTAAAATTTTCTAATCATTTTGATAAAAATTTTATTCAGAATAATGCAAATTATTTTTTTATTCTATATAAACAAGTAATAACTAAAAACAACCTGTTAATGTTAATCTTTTTTTAAAACGCTCTTATAATAAGCTCGCGCATTGTTAACAAAATTTATTTGTAAAATCTAGATATGTGTATATATATATATACTATATAATATATATATTTGTCTTGATAAGGAATTTTTCAAATTAAATTTAATTTATAAACTTTATAATTAAAAAATATTGATTGTATTTACTACTTTATATTCTTCATAATAATATAGTAGTATTAAAAAAATGAGCATGATAAAAGTTAAATTTAATAATGATTCATCATATCCTTTAAACAGTAATTGTACAGAAATAAATAGCTATATATTAAAATAATATTAAAATAAAATATTTTATAAATAACTAAAATAATTAATGCATTATTTTCATAATATGATACTTAAAACAAGATGTTATTTAAAATTTTACATAGTAAACTCAGTATTTAAAAAAAGAAATTATTCAAATTTTATATACAATATTTAAATTTTTTCTGTACAGCTTTTTTAAAATTCAGAAAACAATTATAAATAAATTAAATAAAAACGATTAAAATATAATTCTGTAGAAATAATAAAAGAAAAAAGAAAAAAGATTTTTTCTAAATATTCTATATTACTTATTATAAAAATAACATTAATTAAACAATTTTGTGAAAATTTATAATAATTTTTGTAATGATTCTATAATAAGCGAGTTTTATGCTAATTTAATAGCTAAAATTATTCTAAGGTCCTAATATAATATTTTTAGATACATGTATAATAATTAGAAATAAAATTATATGATTCTATTATTTTTATCAACTATAATTGTACAATTATGTAAAACTAATATATTTACTATACTTTTATTTTTTTTATTTTATTAACATGAAAACTATAATTTATAAATATATTAGAATCAAATATTTTCATACTAGTAAAACAAACAAACACAGAAAAGTATAGTAAATATTGATATACGATTAAAAACTATACCTTTGTAACTAAAAAAATTTATTGAAATTTAAGTAATAATATAATATTTTATATATGAGCATCAATAAGTTTTAGAGACAATTTTTATAAGTTATTTAGTAATCTCAGTTTACTATATAATCAATTTTTGACTTTGTTATTACTGTAGTAATTTAAAAATCATTCGTGGCTATTTAGAAAAATTTAATAACTGTTTCATTTATTAAAACTAAGAAAAAATGATTAATAAGTAATAAATTATTTTTTTAATAATGTTAATAGTAAGTAATGATAATAAATTAATATTTATTAATACAATTAATGATAAATAATAAGAATAATAATTATTATATTTATTATATATTATACATAACTGAAATAAAAACTAAAAGTATTTTGTATAATCACGTTTTTTTGAAAAATTTTTATCGATATATAATACATCTAGAAATATATTTAATTTTTTTGCACTAAATTTTGTATATATATATATAGAGTTTTATTAAATCCTATACTGAATAGTGAAGTTTTAATGAATTTATTATCAGAATTAATTTATAACTTGAAATTTTCTTGTCACTTTTTTTTAATTAGTTAATTTTATATTTAGACCTTATATGACTGTCACTTCATATGCTAAATGATGCAGAATCTATTTTTCCTCAACAATAACTGAGTGGGTCATCTTCACGTTCACCATATTGTACAAATGCAACCGAGTCAGGTATATTATTATATCATAGATGTGTAATGTGTTATATGTGCATTGATCTCGGGTGAAAAAGAACAAATACAAGCTAATATAACACAACACGAAATAAAAATTAAACTCATTAAAAATTTATTTATTTAATTTAGTCCAATAAAAAATAATAAAAAATAAATAAATGTTTTTCACTTTGCCTGTTAACAGATTAGAAAATATGGACAATTAAAAAAACATGGATAAATCGAAACATGGTATGGATAATTAGAAATAATGGATAATTAAGAAGTATGGATAATTTGCCTAATGTTCATCTCATCAGAAGTCCCGATTAGAATATTTTTTTACGAAAACTGGTTGGTATATTTCACCGTTTACATTTCCAACCTGAATAAACTTAAATATGATCTTCTTTCTCAATTATTGACAATTATAAAAAAAGATCGTATTACAAATACATAAAACAACGATACAATTTTAAAATAGAGACTATCGTAATGACAAATAGACTTAGATTGATTGTTAATTTCCTTCCCTTATATACAGTCCCTTTGCTTAATCAACGCTTTTTTATTTTGTACGTACTATAAATTAAGTAAATAAATTCATTGAATTAAATACAGCATGTGAGAATTATTATGCTACTAAGTAATCACTGTTAGATAGAAATATTATAATAAGTGTAGATAAGTAAATCTACTTCTCAAACATAAATTCTTATAGGACCACATTCACCATCTACGTGATTTCAAAAAGAAGAAAAAACATATAAAAGTGTATTTTTTCTTCATATTCGTTTGTAGTTTAGCAAACTTAAAGTAATACATTAAAAATGATAGTATTTCTTAAGTTTAAGAATTTAATATTTCCGTTATAAATATAAATTGTTTATTTACTTTAAAAAATTATACCTTGAATTTGAACATATTATTAAAGATATTCCTTTCACTTTTTTTATAATCTTTAATTAAACTTTAAAAAATTTTAAATTCTCAACTTTTTAAACGTTAATGATAATTTTTGAAAATTTTCAATAAATAATTACAAGTAAATAAAATAAATGAAATATTCTTAAAAATATTGCTTTTACCATACAACAATTTTTTAATTTCTTGTAAAAATTAATTTGTTTTAATTTTCTTGTATGATGTTTGTATTATTACTTAACGTTAGTATCGTGATTAATTAGAATTGTATAATATAATTTAATATTTCATAATAAATGATTATAATAAATATTAATAATGAATTATAAAGAACCGTAGATGGAACACATACCGACGAGATATACCAACCAAAAGTTCCTGTTTAAAATTCATTGATCTTACAAATCACTTTAAATTGGCTTTTAAAAATAAAAAATATATTTCAACTAATTCAACTATTTAAGAAAGAATATTTTATTATTCAAAGCTCTAAATACGAATACTATCTTAATAGGCTAAGTACCAATAAGTAATATTAGCATATATAATGTACTAAAACATTTAATATCTCAATAAATTTATCGAGCTCATATAAAAATAAAATTATTTTACTTAATAATATTTTTTAATAATTTATTTAATAAACACAAAATTATATTTTTAATTTCCTAGATTTCTTTTTTTTCAAAACATATGCTAATTTTAAAATACAAGAACGAATAGTTTATTTATATAATAATAATGTAAAATAATAATGTATATCAATTTCTTGCTTATATAAAGATTTTTCACTTTTTGAAAATAATGTAATTCAAAATAATATAACCAATGTATACCTAAGTTTTAAATTTAAATAAATCAGTAAATATGACTACATTATTGTCAGTAAAAAGTTCAAATAAAATAATAATTTTATAATTTCTAATAATAAAATGTACATATGTAATATTGTATTAATAATAACATACTTTTTTTTAAATCATGTAAGAATCAGATATTTCATATATTTATTATTTTTGTTTTATTAATTTATAATTATGCTTGTATTATTTTATTCTATTAAATTAAAATTATTTTTAGAAAAATAGATTTATGTATAAATTATTCAGAATTTAATTATTATTAATAATTACATTACTCTTTATCGTATTATTATTTTATTATGTAATAAAATAATATTACAATGATGTTATTAAACAACTTCTATATTTTTCAAAAATAATATATTATAGTTTTTATTATATTGAATAATATTGTATTTCCTTTTTTGATTGAAAAATCGAATTAAAATTGAAACGTATTATCAATTTTATATTATAATAATTATTTTAAAGGATATACGATGTATTGTTTAAATATTATATTATGAATGAATTCTTTCTCATAAAAATTCATTATATCGTTCAGATATTACCATTTTCATAAAATAATATTATTAAAAGATTATTTATTTATTTTAATAATGTATATTAATAATTTATATTAATAATATAAATTAATGAATTGTATATAGCTGTCTATATTTAATAAATAATAAAAGTACTAACAAATTAAAATTAAGGATGATTAATAAATCCCTAATTTCCAAAAAAGTTTTAAAACTCATAATATTTTTAAATATAACATATGCACGTCTATAACTATTACGTTATTTAAACAAATTTATAGTTTATATATTTTACTAATGTATATTTATATTAAAGTATAAAAATTATTATTTTCAATTCAGTTTGATTTAATTATCTCTTAAAATAATTATTAATTCAAATACAAAATTATTCAAAAGCATTTTTTGGTTTATTATACGTAATTAAATATAAAATTAAAGGATATACTTGAATTTTATATAACAATTATAATGAAATTAAACTAACTTAATTTCTAAACTATAAAAATTATGTATTATTAATTAATCTGCTTTTTAAAATATAATTTTTTACGATGTTTATAATTGTTTTATAAATTTCATTACTTATATTGGAATATTTAAAAAAAAATTATTACTATAAAAAGTTATAAAATGTGTGAATAGTGTGTATGAGAAACTCATTAGGAACTGAATTTTTTAAACATTATTATATAAACTTATACGTTGAAAAATGATTAGTAATTTTTATCAATGATTAAATTAATGTGAATATTGAAATGGTCTTATTATATTTCCAATTTCATACATGTGGTATGTAAACATGAATAAGAATAACTATAGAAAATGTAAACTTTTCATGTTTATTATGCAAGTTCAGAAATTAAAATTTACTTTGACTTTATATTATTAAATCCTTATAGTAAGTATAACCCACCTTATTTTTATAAATTCAATTTAAAGAATATAATTTGTCTTTTTTTATTTATTGTATTATGATTTAGAAGATATACTATATATCAATAATTAATATGATGCACAAAAACATTAATTATTAAATATTAAAAATTAAATATTAAAATATTTTTAATATTATACTAAAAAATAAAAATTATTTTATTTTAAAATACTATTTTATTTCGTGATTGTAAATTTCATGATTATTAAAATAAATAATTGTAATTTTAAAAATATTGATTACATATATTATGTATAAAATAATATTTTCTAAATGATATTTGTTATAAATGAATAGATAGTCATGTTTTGCAATTAAAAATATACAGTACATGATTTTACTGTATTATATATATGAAACACATTTATACGTGCTTGCATGCATGCATATATAACTACACACACATACGCGCACGTTTGCATATCATTGTAAAAAATTTTATTGTTAATTTAACTTATACAGTACACAATGTTATGTTTCTAATTAATTTTATTATGATTAATGAAATTAATCAAAATTAGAAATTTATTGATACAAAGTTAAATTTCTTTTTTAATATGTATAAAAAATTTTTCAATTAATTTAAAAACTTCTGAAAAAAGTGAGGTAAACTTATTTATAATAATTAACTTAATATTATATAATAAATAATATTTTTATATTGTTGTGCAAAAAAATCTAAATAATAATAAATAACGTATATGATATTTATTTACAAATTTCTATATGTTTTCAATAAATTAAATAAAATATTTTATATAATTATTTATTTTTCTATAGTTTATACAAAAATGAATCGAAAGAATAAAGTATATATTTTTAAGCATAGCATAGTTTTAAAAGAATAATAATAAATGAAGAATTATTCAAATAAAAATCAATGATAATAGCTTATTAAGGTTTGTTTAGAAATATTAATTGTTAAGATTGCATTAACGATATTAATAAGAAATATTATTTAATATTATATAATATAGAATAAAAATGGAGTTATAAGATTAGAATTATATTATAGAATAATTAAAAAATTAATCTTATTTATTGATAAAATATTTTTACTTTTGATATTTTAAAAGAAAATTTTTCTATAAGTTGCATTAAAAAAAATTTAAATAATATTCTATGAAAATTTTATAGAATACAAAATTTTTCATCCAATAAATTAAACAACAAAAAATACATATAATTTAAAAAAAAACTTATTTTTATTTTTTAATCACTATTTGAATACTTATTACATAAATAGTATTTTGTAATTTAAAAATTTTACAATTGAATTAAATTATCTTTTGTATAATATTATGTATAATATTAATTTTATGTATAAAAGTATTATATACATATATTATTATATAAATTATCGTATCTTCTTCAATGATAAAATTTTATTTAGAAATAATACAATACAATATGAGATAATCATAACATATAGTATGCATTAATAATTTTTAGATAATTTAAACTATTTAATTAAAAATCTAAAATTATCAATAGAATAAATACGAATTCTTAAGTGAATATTCTTGGTTACGTATATAAAATCGATCGTGAGCTAAACAGCTGCCTACGTCACAATCATCGACGTCACTGGAGAACCGGCTGTGGCAGCTAGTATGAAGCAAGACCAATGTGTATTCAGTGAGATGGAAGGTAGGGAGTAGGAGAGGAAACCCCTCTTCGATACATAACACAAGTGGGAGTAAGTTGCAGAGGAGAAGTAAAATAAAATCAAGAAAGGGGGGAGTTGACGTTGTCAGGAACGAAGAGACAAGAAGAAAAAGGGAGAAGAAGATAAGAGAGAACTTACTGGTATACACAAAGATACTCGCACACATATGCACGCGTGCGCGGATTGATACGAAGAGCGGGGATTGGCTGGCAGCTGCTCAGCGTTTCCAAATATGGGACAGTCTCTGCGGTCCATTCATAAAACTACGGGGCGCGCCGCCGTTTAGTTCAGTCTGTGTGCGACCCCCACGCATTCAGTGTCATTGGTACCGCATACAGCATCTTAGTCACGCATGCATGCGACCATGCGTTTATCCGAATACGTTCATTATCAAAACTTATTTTACAAAAGTTTAAGTTAATGTTTGACAAAAGAAAAATTAATAAAGATACAAATTAAATTAATATTCCAATAATTAGTGTTTATAAATATCAAAGTGTATATATATGTGTGTAATATATATATATGCATATATATATATATATATATATATATATATATATATATAAATTCTTAAGTACTGAAAGTAGATTATAAAACACAATAAATTATATTATTAAGATAAATTTCATTATTTTTTTTAATATAATGTTAAAATGTAGTATAAGATTAGGCGTAAAATTAAATTTTTTTAAATTATAGTTAAAATTTGTTGAACATTTAAAAAAGTGAAAATTTAGTATAAATATTTTTTAATAATATTTGCGACAAGAAAAAGATTTTTTAAATAATGACGATGGATGGTATGGAAGTAATAGGCTCTCAGCCCCACGCAGCGGCAACTAGCCCATTTTTGCTATCATCACCACCACTTGGACATCACCATGCAACTTTTAACCTACAAACAGTGCAATTGAGTTTTGATGCATGTTTAACATATAATGCATCAACAGCTTGTAGTTCTAATAATACTGGCTGCATTAGTAGTGTTAATTTTCTCTCTGGAACTTCACCTACAAGTTCTTTAGCAACTGTAGCTTCAACTTCAGTGCCGGCAGCAATAGCAGCATCCACTACAACATCATTAAGTTCAAAGCCTATTCCAACATTAACTTTGACTTCTTTACCTATTCAACAACAGTGTCATACATCAAATTTAATAGAACACCGCCAAATACATAATACAGTTCAAAATCAAGAATTAAGACGACGTTTGGAAATAGAAAATTCTTCATCCTTAGATGAATCCATTGGCCATATTAAAAGGCATCGATTACAACGTACAAATTGTGATGATAATAATAAAGAATGTTCTGTTGAATGCAGAGACGATGTACAAAGTTCTGATGAAAAAGACAAGCCGGGCGATCTTAATACACCAGTCACTACTAGTAGTGATTTACCTTCATTTTTTGGTCCCGCCGCACTTGTGGAGCCACCGCCTATTTCAGGTGTCTAAAATTTATAATAATAAATTAGTTATTAAAATAATAATTTAATATATTTTCAATTAAATTTAAAAAAAACTTCGATGTAAAGCTTATACTTTTACTCAAAAGATTTAATGAATTTAAAAAAATTGCTTTCATAAATATTAGCTTCTTATAAGTTTAATATGACATGTACTTTTTCTATATACTTTATATTGAAATTTTTTATCTATAAAAATATAAACTTTAACAAGTTATTTCATTATAATATGTAACAAATCACAATAGAATTTTCAGTAACATTCATATTAACTATTTTTAAATATATGTTAATAAAATTTTAATAACATTATTATAAATAAATTTATATTATTAATATTAATATAGAACAAAAAGGAATGTATTAATTCAGTTAATGAAATAGATAATTTGAAAAATATATTAGATTTGAAAATAATATATATTAGTTTAAAATATTATGTAATTAGTATAAGTTTAGTGTGTATATAATAATATAATTATTATTAATTACTTCAATATATTATACAGATTTATAATAATAGCTTAAATTACAAATATATATTGAAAATGAGGCTAGTGAAAAAATGTATTAAGCTTTAAAAATTATAGCATTCTACAAAATTATTGACTTTTTTATTATTGAATTATTTTATGGTTTTACAATATATGTAGCTATTGTGTATATACATAAATACATAGAATTATCGATCTATTAATTAAAAATAACAAATAATAATCTTAAAAATAAATATATTAATATTAATTAAAAATACTTCTAATTTTATTAAACAATTATTTATTAAACAATACTTAAATATGCTATTATAAAGTTTTTATATAACCTAATTTAAACATATTTTTACATGATGTACCATATAAATAATTTAGTTTTATTAATATTATAACATAATCATGATCATAGATTTATATGCAAATATTAATTTTCAAATTAATTATATTATAGATATTATGAATTAATTTTCAAAATGATAGTTTATTATTGTCCGAGCAATATACTCGGCTAATGTCGAACGTGTTGAGTCGGATCAATACTTGGCGACCCCGACATTCAGAAAGTATCCTCCCTCTTATAAAGCCACCCCTCCTCGAATTTTGTATTCATTCATGCCTTTACCATTCTTACTCTGATTCATATTAAATATTATGTTACTTAAGAAACTATTTACTTTTATTATGTATATTTCACATAAAATTTCTATTCATAATAATTTTTATTTATTGTATATATAATTTATTAATCCATTTTATTTATTAGTTAATTTGTAGCAATAAATAAATCATTAAATTTTTTAAAATAATATCTAATTACTTTTCAAAAATATGTAAACAGTTTTTATACGAATTAAAATTACTACACAATCTATTGTACAAAAATCTATTATAAATGAAATGACTAAATATTGTAAATGTTCTCCTGCTTATAAAATAAAAGTTTCTGAAACTAGTATTTGAAGAATTTTAATTTATATCCAGGATGAAATATGAAAGTTTTTTAAGTATACATTAATTAATTAATTATATTTAAAAATAAAGGTTATTAATTTAATAATATGATTATTAAATGCGAGCAAATTTCTTCAATATAATTTCTAAAATATTTAATTATTGTGTTACATTTTTTCAAAATAACTAATAATAAATAAATCAAAATTGAAATGTATTTATTTTTAAATTATTTTATTTAATTTTACTTGGTTTATAGAATAACTGTAATCAATAATTTAGCATTTAATTTTCAATTAATTACTATATATAATAATTAATGACTATAATGTCGCTATATTTATAAAAATATATTAAAATAAAATTTAATTCTTTAATGATCCTAAGTTATGGAATAATTTGAAATGTATTCAATTAATGATATATGTAAATCAATATAAGAACATGTATATCATTTTTATTTATCTTTCTTAATTTATATTTTTTTATATTAAGATATTCTACCTGCTTTATAGTACTTAAGTATTATAATCAACTCATATAGAAATTTGTTATTTCAATTCAAATAACAAAATAATATGTTTCAAATTATTTACATTTGCAATTAATATATTTTATCATATGAAAAATATCACATTCAAAGTATATTACATTTAAACAGTGTAAATTTTTTCATTGGCTGTATTAATAAACAAAGCAATTTGAAACTCAATTTGATAAATTTAATATGTCATAATAAAATAATTAATCTACTTAAAACTATATCTACTTGAATAAAAATGAATTAAAGTTATTTATATTTACTTGAGAGTCAATTTTTATAAATAAAGTATTTTAAAATTGTATTTTCAGTGTGATATTCCATATAGTTCAATTTTTGAGTTATAATTATTTAACTGCTTTTAAAAAATTTTCGTGAACATTTTTAAGAGCTTTCAAATAAAGAAGATAAAACAATTAAAAATTTTAAATGAACTAAATACATTGCCAAAAAACAGCTATTTTAATTATATATAGAAGATTCCGTTTCAAATTATTATAAAGTTCTTTTAATTTTATTCAAAATATTTAAAAATTTTATGTTAATTATGTAATATTTATTATCACAATTAGTTTAACCATATCATCTGTAAAATTTATAGTATTATAAAAGACTTTACTTGTTTAGAATTTTATTATTTATACACATATAAAAAAGAAGATTTGTTTTATGTTGTTTTCACGTAAATATTAATATTTAATAATTATTAATCTGATGTGTATATGTACATAAAAGTGTTTTTATTACTATATATTTATAGCATTCATATACTATAAATTTACATTATTACTATTATATTTGAATTTTTACCAAATTAAAAAAAATCTATTATTGAATATAATTGTTTATTTATCTCATGTTTCTTAAAATTTTAGAATTTATGCGAGCATTTTATAAAAACTGCGTGTCATCATTTGAGTTAATAATTTAAATTATTGTTACTTTTAAACTCATTCTTCCGATATTATTTGTATATTTATTTTTTAAATATCTATCGATTTATTATTTTATATAATATATATAAAATACAAGCCTACAAAGTACATAAAGTTAATTGAAAATACTGTGTTATCGTTATTTTGTCTAAAATTTATCATAGATTCCAGGATATAGTAATATTTATATTAAAAAAAGAATAAGATGATTATTGACAACTAAAAATAAAGTAAATTATACAGAGATTCAATTTTCAAAAAAAGATTCTTTAAAATAAATTAGATCAAATTTATCACTAGCTATAATATTGGAAACAACTTTTAAAAAATACCAATAAGATAATTTTATATTTAAAAAGAAATTTTATACTTATCAAAAAGGAGATTTATATAATCTGGAAAAGTATTTTTACGGACATATAAAAAGTTTCTATTAATATTACCAAAATTGAATATTAAATATATTATTAAAATACTAAATATAACATTAAAAAAATTAAATACCTTCCAATAAAATACATAAATGTTCTTATATATGTTTTATTATACTTCAAGACTCATTTTTATAATATTTAATTTGAAAAATTCACGTGGAAAAATTTGAAATATCTTTATTTCTACAATTTTTTATTTAGATTCACTATATTATGAGATGAATATCTAGAAATATCTTGGTGTATTATAAAATTATCTATTAACATCGTTGAAAATAATCTAAGGGAAAGCTTATTTTTCTACTAAGAACTATTTTTAATTATATAATAAAATAAGTTCACAAATTAATCATTGTAGGTAATGATATCTTCGGTTTGTTCAAGTCACTACATTTCCAATTAAAATTGATTAAAAACTAAACACCCGATTTAAAGACACATGTTATACACAGTAGAACATGTAATAAGATATAATAATAAGGTATAAGGGATTCAAAATAATGAATATTTAAATTTTTTAATTTCAAAAGTTTTTGAAAGTATTACTGTCATATTAATAATAATTAATTAGAGAAAATTTTTACATATATATTTAAATATAACTAAAATAAAAAATATTATGTTCTTATAAAAAATTACTAGTCTTAATAAAAATAAGTATATATTATTATTAATAATAAAAAATATTATTAATTAATTAAATTGATGTAATATTAATAACATCTTAAAATTTGTAAAAAAAAATTTATTTAATAATTTTGTAATTATGAAATACAAAAAATTGAAATATGTTTTATAATTATTAACAGAACTACAAATAAAATAAGTTTATTTACAGATAATACAAGATAAATAAAATAGTTTTGTTTATTTAAAAATATTTAGATCTTTTCTTTCTATATTATTTTATTTTACTTCCCAAATTTCATTTTCTGGTTAATTTTAATGTAATCAGATAGCTGTGGGATAAAAAATTGTTCACTAACTGGTAAAATATGTAGAAGAATTAGTCTACACTTTGCCAAAATAATAATTATTTTAAGCCATTAAAGAATTTAATTTAAAAGTGAGTTATTGTCTGCATTGATATCTTTCAATTTCTACTATTATAGTAATACTAGTCATAGAATATAAAATAACAAATGTTCTTCGTTATCCATTATAATCAAATTCTAAGAATTTGTTTAAGAATATTAAGTCATCATTCATGTGAAAACTCTTGCTTGTCAGTTTTTTACTGAGTTTAATAAATTTTCATTATTCTATAATTCGTTAAATAAAGCAATATTACAATAATTAGCAAAAATTTGATTAGTTTAATTGGTAAACAGAATTTTTTTCGTATTTAACTGACTTTCTTATATTTTATAGGTATGAAAAATCTAATTTCAAAACGATAAATTTATATTTAATTATTTGATAACTTAATAATTTATTTCATATTAAGATATTTATGTCGATTGAATATATCATAATAAAAAACTCATGCAATAATATAAACCCAAAAATATAACTGCTAAAAGTAACAGAATAAACAGTTGTATTAATGAACTATTCAAAATTAAGAATTATGTATTTGATTACTCAGATTTATTTAACTAAAATTGTTACAAATTTTAGGTGAATTCATAAATAATAATAAATCTTTATTTTTTTCTAAGTACTCGACTTGTATTAGTATATACAATGAAGAATGGTTAATAAAAGTTAATAAAATAAAATCTAATTTATTGAAATTTGTTAACTTTATACTTCAAAAATATTTCTTAGATACTTTCCTCTACAAAATACGTTTCAGGTTATAATAAAATAATAACACACAACATAGTTAACAATTTGAAGCAAGTGTTCAAAAATCAAATAATAGACTGCATAAGAATACAAAAGTAGTAAAATTATACTTTATTAAAAAATGTTTAATTTGACATTTCTCGTAGAACTTTTTTTATCATCTAAATACTGGTAGAATCGTTTTTTAAGATTAATACGAATGAATTTTGACATTTAATTTAAAAATTTGTTTACAAGTGATATTACCTTAAAATTTCTAATATATTATTCTGTATGGTTAAATTAAATACAGATTTATGAACATATATATTTGTATTAAGTAAATTATGTATATTTATGAATTTTTAGAAGGATATGTAGACAAATGAGCATATTATAAATTGTATTCTATACATAATAAATATAAAACCAAATCTGAATTTTTTATGCAAATACTAAAAAGATAGTAATATTTTAAAAGTATTATTATTTTATTATGTACAATTATGAAAAATAAATACGTAACTATTAAATATTTATGAAACAAATCTTTTTATTATTAACAAATTTATAAATTTAATTATAACAATGAAAAATTCAATTTCATAGTGTTAAATTTAAAATAATTCTTTTAGATGTTGCGATTAAATCGCAACATGCGATGTGAATAGATTCTAGGCAATCTATCTGTAGTATGGTGTTAAAACAGTGGTAAAAAATTTATTTAAGAATTTAATATTATTTATTCATATATTCATTAATTATAATTTAAACCATTAAATTATGAAAAAGTGATAAGTATTTAAAGATACAATCAGAAACTGTTGAGATCCTTATACATCAAAAGCTTGATATTAATTATATATATAAATTCAAACTTGCGATGATTTGATATAATTTAAATGTCTTTTTTAAAATATTTCACTTATTTATTAAGATTTTTGTATTAGTAAATAATAAGTATTATATTATATACACATTTTCTTTGTTAAAAAAACTTTCATATTTTAATTTTTGTATTACTATTTATTTCATATTTATTTAAATATTATTACATTAATATAATATATGTTCATGATAGATTTATAATGTTTCTAAAATTATCTGTTATAAAATATTATTCATATTTTTTATAAAAATATAATACACTAACTTCGTATATTCTTTTAACAGTATTTTAAAAATATATTCAAATTTTTAATACGTTTTATAGGTTTATAGTAAAGTAGCTTTCATTAAAATTTATATTTAATAAAACTGAATTAAAAGTAAATGAAATTATTATTCCAATATGTTTTAAATAAATTCTGATAAAAACAAAATTTTATATATCATTGATGTAAATAGTATATAATATTTGTTGAGTAATATTTATTATTTATAAATTAAAGCTTTTATAAAATACTAAATATAATGTACTTTGCTAGAATAATAATTTATGTTTTTAAACGAATAAAATTTGATCGTATGAAGAACGTTACAATTTAAAGCGGTTTTAAAAATTATTTTTATTAGTTTTCTTAATTATGCAGATTAGTTAATTAATTTTTTAGGTTTATTCTAATAATTTAATGAACATTTTTTTCTCTTTCATTATATTTACATTAAAATATATTGCAAACCAACAACGAATTTTTTTCAATTTTATTTTTCAATTATTTATTCGACAATTGAAAAATAACATTATGAATTATTCATAAATTTTTATGAAAGTGGAAGTATGAAATGAATGCTTGTAAAACGATTAATCTAATTTATAAGATAATTATTTCTAATTTAGAAGTATATATTTATCAATAATGTGATAATATAAACTAACCAAAAAATTTTAAGTCATTAATATTATTAATATTAATATGCAAATGTGTAAATATTTATATACTTTAAAATACTTTGAAAATATATCAGGAATTGTATTATTAATAATTATATATTACATATTGTATTTATAATTATACATCTAAATAATAATATATCTAAAGTGAATTATATTTAAAGATCTTAATGATTTTAAACATCAAATTTTATATAGTTAATAGAAATTTAATAAAAAAATTTTTAATTTATAACTTGTATTATTGACAAATACGTCTATACAGATTTTTTAAATGAATAAATACCATTAAAAAAGTATCTCGTTAAATAACGAAAAATATTTATAATTTACAATAAATATTTAAAAAATATTTTTACATTTGTAAAGTTAAATTTTTCCATAGAATAATAATATGAAATTTTATAAATTCTTTCATGGGTTTATGTGATTAAAAAAAATTCTAATAAACTTCTTGTATTAAATCTTATTTTATTCAAAAGTATCTTATTTAAAAATTTATTTTAAAAAACTTTATTCAGATTTCAGATATTATTTCTCTTGAAAGTAGCTTCTTAATACTCTCTAGATCACTAGCACCTATTCCAACAATACTCAAAGTTTCAAAAACATCGATGAATATTTTTTATATCACTTTAAGATTGACCTCTGTATAATTATAATTTAAAAAATTATATAAATAAAAAAACTACTACATTAATTAAAACAGTTATTCAAAATATTTAAAATTTTGTATAAATAGATTGAAAATTTATACGCTCAATTAATTTAACGGAAAGTTTGTATCATTAGTAAAATTTCATCCAAATTACAAATTTCAATTGTTAATTTTTTTTTAAATATTTTGTGTTATAGATATCTAGTCAATATATATCTATAGAATTATGACGCGTTTATTTTGAGAAGCCATAATTAAAGATCATCAAAAAATACTGCTTGAAAGTTTAAAAATATATTAAATGTTATACGGATTTTTGGAATTATATTATTTTGGAATAAATAAAATTTTATAAAAATTGTTAATTGAAGAATTAATTTAGAATGAATTTTATTATTCGTTAAATTAAATTTTTAGTCTGCAATTTGTATTTATATAATTTTTCAGAAAAACAGGAGAAACGTTGAAAAATTAAAATTTTATCAAATGTTGAACATTTAAAAAAAATTAATATTGAATAATATTAAATAAAAAATGATGAAAAAATTAAAAGATACTCAAAGCTGTCTGTATTTTATATATATAATTAAATATTTATATACCTATTCGTTAATTAATATTTATTATTAAATGATTATCGAAATAACTCTAATCTCTACATTTACATCAGTTATCTGAATGGTTAGGAGACTGTAGAATTTTTAATAAATAGATTTATATAATGAATATTTTTTGTAAGTCAGAATTCTAAACGTCTTCTTGCAGTACACTGTTAAACACATTACATTTATAAGCGTTTACATATAGTTTGCAATAATTTAAAGTTTAATAAATAAATATTAACTTATTATTAA
The DNA here is from genome assembly GCA_018907185.1 of Platyscapa corneri. Classification (NCBI taxonomy): domain Eukaryota; kingdom Metazoa; phylum Arthropoda; class Insecta; order Hymenoptera; family Agaonidae; genus Platyscapa; species Platyscapa corneri. Next base: position 419,230 of record JACCHW010000092.1, on the reverse strand, counting down.
ATAATAAATTCTATGAATATTTTGTTTAATATAAATTAAACACAACATTAATCTTATTATTTCTATCTTATTATCATATCATGTCTACTAAGGAATAAGTTATGGTAATTTGTCATGATTACAAATAATTATTATAAAAATTACAGATTTTATTTTACATGCGAGATTTATCTTTTCTTAAATTATTTATCATATCTTTTATGTTGTACTTTACAAATAATAAGGCATTTTTTCGAAATATATTTAATTATAGTCCGTTGATTTGGCGATAGAAACATGTGAAAATAAAATAGTTGTTTATAGTCTTAGGTCTTTGAACCTGGAAACAATATTTGAAATCTGCTAATATATTTTATGTAAATGATAAACGTTTAATCAGATTGTGGTCTAAAAGTGTGAAAAGCTATTTGTACCACATAACCTAGTTGATTCATGTTATAACGTACTTGTTTTCCATCAAAGCTTGTTTGACGATTAAATCCAATATACGCGTTAAAATCACGAAAATGGTTTGGTAAAAATTTATATTTGTATTGTGATATGATATTTTTTACTTATGGTATTAAACTATGACTTTAGTTTAGCTTAGAGCTGTCTAGCATCTTGTTAAGTACATTGATGTTCCATGGTATTTGTACAAATTATCTTTGTTGTCTATTAGATATTTTATTACATTGTTGTCGTCGATATTGAAGCAACAACGTTTAAAAGTTATAGTTTCAGGGTTCTGCCATGATTTTTTTACGCATTCGATTAGAATCTAAAAAAATATTCTCAACGACAGGTTTCTCTTTCAAACATTTAATGATAGATTCAGTTAGTGTCTTCGTAGTAATATCGAATACACGCGCAATAATAATGATTCAAATAAAATTTTATAGAAATGTGAGTAATTCTTAAAGTAAAACAAAAATGGTGTTCGATGAACTTTTAACGTGAATTACGTATTCAAATTTAATTATTAAAGAAAAATTTAAATTACCTAAAAATAATTATAATATACTATTTAAAAAAAAATTATTTTCCTGAATGATATGAAATATACATGAGACTTTTTCATAATGATTTATATTTTAATTAAAAAGTACTTCGAAGTAAAAAGACATTAATTCAACATTTACAATTTATTATATATTGCATGATGTAGTTAAAAAATTACTATATATACATAAAATTTATTTAATACTTATTCTGACCAATTTAAAAATTTATTTTTTTTAAAATATTAAAATTTTCAATAGAATAAAATATAATAAATAATCGAACAAAAACAGAACATATTTTTCCATATACATCTTTTTAAATAATTAGATTTAATTAAACTTAATATTTTTGATAAAATTTTCAGAATTTATTTATAATAAATAACAAACGTCAAATAATTTGCAATAATAATCATTTTCGAGCCCTAGTTTTCGAGCCTCTTTAATAAAGCATCGATATCACCATATTTGACTTACCTTAAGTGTATAGAGAACGTGAACCAGATTTCACATGTATATTTTCTTATTGTCTTCTCAGTTTTCGACTCCTTTAAATATCTTTATAAAGATCGATTCTCCAGGATGACATTTAGGAAGACAGTCTTCACATATGGAATTTCACAGTAGATAACATGTTGGTCTGAAACCTTTTATGACCGTTTTGGTTGCTAGGGACAAATTTATTTTTCGGCAAATATGCCGTACGGTCAATAAAGAATTGTATTAAATAAAGAATTCTTAATGGAATATCATACCCGACACTCCTATACGGCAGAAGATTATAAATATGAGGCAATGCTTATGCGGTCAGAACCCAAATGGCTTTCGACAGCCTGGAATCTAGGAGTATATGTGGCAATGTGCCAAATTCAATTTTTCTTCTTTTATTAATTTCCTGAATTGGTTACCCTTATATTTCGTGGGTTAGTCGGATTTGACGAAGCAAACTTTTACATTTTTTCCAAGCAAGTTCCTTGACGTCTTCTTCAACTTTTAAGTGCTTGAAGTACCAATCTATTGCTTGCTTTTTATTGATAAGATTCTCGTCCATCTCGAGTAATAATTGATGTAATAATGATAATATAAATAAATTTTATGATTAGATGTATTTATATTCAAATGTATTAAGACTTTGTGTTATTGGTTCAATAATAACGATCAGTGTACATGCATTTATTTTGTTGATCCAATCCTAATCTAGTTAAAGTTGGGTAGTATTCAAAATATAAATTTTAGCAATGAAATTTACACTTAAAAGTAAAACAGAGAATGAGAGAATAAAAAAAATTTACATACTTTACATATTTTATCTTCTTCAGATAACTAATATTTATTCACTCTCTCCTCATTCTTATCCTAAATATTTCAAGAATTTTCAGTTCAAATCTTTTTTCATTATCTTTTTTCACCTACACACATTTTTTATCTTTCATCCCATATATTATGGTGTTTCTTCATTTCTAGTGATTTCACAGTCTTCTAAAATGTGCTTAGTTGTTTCTTTATTTTTATGACATAATCTATACTTTTTTCTTCCTCTTTCAACCAGTGTATGTTATTTCTGACTTCATTACCCATTCGGAATCTAGCGAGGGTTTTCATTCCTATTTTTTTTTCTCATACTGTTTTTTTTTTTGTATATGCTTTTTTTCTTGAACTAAGTTCCTCTAGTATGATGTACTTATTTTCTTTGGCATATTCTAATTAATTTTTCCATTTTTATTAACCATTTTTGCTGCTGTTTTCTAAAAGAATAATTTCTGCTTTCTTCCATATTTTATCATCATTTTCTGTTTTTATTTTCCTTAATGTATCAGACCAACCGATGTTATTACAGAATTTAATTCTTTTTTCACCTAGAATTTTTATCCATCTCTTGTTACTTTCTTTATTGTACTCATATTCAATTCCATTTTTCATGGTAGATTGTTTCTTTTTTTTGTCTAGCATGAATATGGTGTTAGGGATATTCCTCTCTACTCCTAGTGTCCATTTTATAAATCTTTTTGAATTTTTTTCAATTCTCCATATGATTTCCAACTCTATATTTCCAAACCATATAATGCTATTCCATTAATCAGGCTATCTAATATTTTCAATTTCATTCTTATATCTTCTTGGAATCACTTTTCACTTAGGTGCCATATCTTTCCTATTTTTAAGTTTGCTTTTTTAAAAATATTTTGTGTTCCTCGTCTTTTTTGTTGCAATTAAATATGTATCCTAAGTAAGTGCAAGTTTTGACTAATTCTATTATTTCTTCCCTCCATCTGATTATTATTTTTCCCCCTTCATTTAGGATTTTTCTCTTCTGGCCATTCAGATCTAAATCTTTCTCTTCTAAATTTTTCTAGTAACCTTAGTAGTTCTTGTAATCCAGTTTCGTATTTCTCAATTATTACAATGTTGTCAGTAAAGAAGATCGATCTAATTTTTTTGTTTCCGATTTGAATTCTGGATGTTCTTGATTTTTTCAACGAATTTTCAATATCTTGCATGATGATATTGAACAATGGCGGGCTGAAAGAGTAAAAAAAATCTTCATATTTTCCATGGCCTTTCATATAGCTTCTCTTTTTAGATTATCGAAAGCCGCTTTAGTATCTGAGAAGTACAACAAAATTTCTCCTTTTTCCTTTTTTATTTGAGAATCGATACTTGTTCTTAGAAAATATGTTGCTTCTACTGTACCTCTCTTTTTTCTGTAGCCCATTTGTGTAACATCAAATTTTGCTTTTGTTCCAAGTATTTTTCTAATCTGTTTTTTAAAACTTCTGCTAATATTTTAAAACCTGTGTATAGTAGGGAAGTGATATTAATTATTGGGTGAATGTTTGTCTCCTTTTGTATATAGATATTACTATCACGCTCTCCATTCGTCTGGAATTTTTTGATATTTTATAACTTCATTCAGGATTTTTGTCATTTTACTTATCACAAATTCTCCCCATATATCCACATTTCGTTCGTGATTTCATTTTCTCTTGCAATTTTTTTTTTTTTTATTTCATGATTATGTTGTGGATTTCCATCTCTTTTATATTATTTATTGCTTTTTCTGAATCTCTTGGTTTTACATTTTGGCACTTTTCTATTTCTTTTAAAGGTTGCTTATCCGTTTCATCTTACAGTTTTTTATTATATTCTTTTCATTTCTCAATACTTATATTATTGTTAATTTTTTCCTTTTTGTCCTCCCTTTATTTATTAGTTTCCAAAATGTCTGCCCAGTGTTATCTTTTAATGCATCTTCTATTTCTTTTATAATTTTTTTCTTTTCTTCGTGTTTATTAGTTTCCCATATTTTTGTCTTTCTTCTCTAAACTTTGTCCTATCTATTTCTTTGTTGGATCTCAACCATTTTTTGTACTTTTCTTTTATTTCTTTTTTACTTTCTTTAGGTTTACTTCTTTAAGTTCTTCGTACCGCCATGATTCTTTGTTTTTCTTTATTACTTCTTTTTCCTTTTTTAATGCTGTCTAGCATCTTTTTTTTTAAGTTTATTCCAATTTTTTGTCTCCTTACCTTGTTTTAATTTTTTTTGTACTCATATATAGATTTTCCCATCCATTTTGTCCCATATATCTTTCTTTCTATTGAGTGGATTTTTTCTATATCCTCGTATAGCCTTATTAGGACGGGTTGGTGATCTTTTTTCTATGAGTATTTTTTCTATGTTGTCTTCCTTGTTCATTTTTTATAATATAGTATACAACTGATGAGCCTCTCGGTCCATTATAGGTAAATTCTTTTGCTTCTCCGCCATTTCTTCCATTCAGAATATATACCCCATTTTCATTGAGCCATTCTATCATTTATGTTCCTTTTGTATTTATACACTTATCGTCGAAGACTCTTTCTTATTTTCCAATTTCATTTATTCTACCACCTTGTTTTTCGGTTCGGACATTAAACTCTCCTCCTAATATAATGGCACTATCTTTTCTATTTTTTATCCATTGTTATATTATTTTTAGATTTTTATTTTTCTTCTCTCTCATGTATGTTAATAACCCAGTGTTTATTATTTTCATATTAATTTTTATTGTTACCCATGAGAATTCAAATTTCATATTTTTCCAATTTGTTATTTGAATTTCCTTCGTTTTTTCAATTGCTAAACAGAGACCTTCTTTTGCTTTTTCTTTTGTTTTTTCCCGTTTTGCATTATTTATTATCAAATTGTAATTTTTTAGTTTTTTTCTCTAAAATTCCTTTGTATTTCTTTTTTGCTAACGTTTTTGTTATTCCCAAAATGTCTATCTTCTGTAAGAACTCCCATCCTTTTTCTTCCAATTTCTTAATTCCCGTGATATTTCAAAACATTATGTTAAGTTTATTTTTGTTTAAATTCTTTTTATCTTATTTAGTTTCTTTATCTTTATTTTTTTTTCGAAACTAATTTTTCTTTTTTTTCACTATAAATGAGCACTTCCCTGTCACTTATTACTTTTTTGTCTTGGAACCACCATTTGTCCCCACTTTGTCTTAGATTTTTACAGTTTTTTTCAACTATCTTTCTTGTTTCTATTTCCATTATTATAGTGTCTTTTGTGATATAGACATGTTTATTTTTTTCGTTGTTCTTTAGCATTTTTTTTCTCTCAAAATGTTCTCTTTATCTTTTATATGTTCACATGTTATTCTCTACCATTTTCTTTCGCCTTTTTCTCCTCTACTTGATTTTTTTATATTTACTGTTATTTTTAACTCTTTTTTATCCATTCTTTGACCTTTTTCCTTCGTTTATCTTTTTGTGGTCTAACCCAGATATAATTAGATTATTCCTTTTTCTCTCTCTTTTTCTCTTCTATTATTCAATCGATTTTACTTCTGTTTTCCTTTACCTCTTCTTTCATCTCCATTACTGTATCTATTTTACATTTTTTTCTACTTCCATGATTTTATTTGCATTTTTTCTGATTATTTTTTTATATTTTCATTTGTTTCCTTTTCAAACTTTTGTATTTTATCAATCAGTTGTACTTCACTTCCCTCCATCTTTTTTTGGAAAGCTTTCCATATCTCTTCTTGCTTTTTACTATATATTTTTTGTTCTTCTATCAAAACTTTGATCTCTTTCCTTAATTTGTTATATTCAATACATATCTCTTCGGTCACGCTGGTATTCTCTTTTTTTGAGAGCTTGCAACTCTAGATGAATTTCTGCTGCTTATGCTTTTCCAATTTTTGTTATTCAGGTATTATTTCTACTCTGTATACTTCTTGTTATTTTGGTTTTCTTTGCACGATAGTGCACGTAAACACTTTACTTAATTACACATGTATTTTTTCTCTCTCTTTGTGTTTACTTTTCTTTTCTTGGTGTTTTCAGCGCCACCTTTTTTAGAACTCTAGCCATTATTTTCCACGTGTATCTAATCTCTTATTTTGTTTTTTAACTTTTCCTTTCTTTTCACTTTCACTAACATTTTTATGCTTATTTTTTCTACTATAGGACACTGTCTAATCTTTTTTTTTGCGGTTCTTTTATATCACTTTCCCTATAATTGAATATGTATTTTGAATAATTTACTTTTTCTTACATTCTTATGGTGTTTCATGCATTGGGTCAGAGAACGGATTCTAATACCTCCATTTTATATATGCCTTCTCTATTTTTTCTATTTCTTTGTAATTTTTTAACCCCAGATTTCTGTACTATAAAGGAGCTTTTTTTTTAATAAGGCGTTGATTAGTTCCATTTTAATTCTATAGTCATCGTAAAATAATCTTTTCGTAATATTTCAGACCCTTTCCATCACCAAATTTGTTTTTTTAGGTATTGGGTTTTTGTGCAAACCATCGACATTGTCCTCTTTGAATTTATATTCTAAATAGCTAAGATAGTTTCCTTTTCCTTCCATAAAAATACCACTTCTGCTTTTTTCCGTTTTTCTGAATTTCATTATTTTAATTTATCTACATTTAATTTTGACATTTTTTCATTTAAATATTATCTAAATATTCTTCTTTTTTCTTTATACATTTGGCAGTTGAATTATGCATTATTATTTTTTCTCTATACTTAAAATTCCGTTTTGATTTGCTTCTATTTTTCTAATTTTTTTATCTCTTTTTTATTTTTTATTTGTATTTCCAGTATATTTCCAAGTCTTTGATTCTGTTATCCTTGTTTTTCTTTTCAGTTTTATTTTTTTCTTCATATTCATTTACTCTATATTAAAACTTTTTTAAATATACTTCACTTTCTTTTCAAACATTTTACTAACCTCATCGTACCTCTCACCAGACATTCTTTTGTATAAAGAACGTCCCTTTTTTATTTTATTGATTATCATCCCTTGCTTTTTTTTCTGTTAGCCTTTGTTCTTATGTGAGCGGAAATGTAATTTTTTTTAGTTACCTTTTCTGCCTTATTTTTCTTTTTCGCCAAACTGCTAATTTTATCTCAGCTGCCATTTTACTCATTTTTTTAATATTTCAGTACAAAAAATTTTTACTTCACTTGTTTTACTTTTTTTCTACCAATTTCTTTATCACTTTTCCTTTTTTTCTATGCACTTTTTATTCTTATTCATTTCTTAATTCTTTACTATTTTAAAATTTCTTTCATTATCTTTACATACGATGTATTTTTCTTACATATTTGCGGAGTCTCTGATTGTAAAAAACGTGAACATCCTCGAGAGACGTCTTAACTTTTTTCTGAGCAGCGCAATACTTTTTGACTTTCCCTCCCTAACTTACCAGACTCTTTTTTCTAACTTCACTTTTTATCGTTCATTTTAAGTTTTTATTATTCTTCAATTTCACCCGACTTCTACTTTATAAAGTTAAACTTTTCATCCAGTATGCTTATTAACAAGCCATTTTCAGTATACCACCCATACGACGCTATCTGATTAGAAGCTCAAGACGGAATATATTTATTATTTTCATAGTATGATATGTTTATCTAATCGATTGGATAAGTACTACACACATCAGATACGTACGTGTATTTGCGTTTTTCTAGTTTTTTTTATTAAGTTCTAAATATAAAATAATTAATTTTATAATATTAATAATATAACAATTTCATTATATGTGTTATTTTTTCATAGAATAAAATTTAGTTATTAAATATAAAATTTAATTCAAACAATCATGAAAAATTTTAATTGATATTTAATAACAAAATTATATTTCTTAGGTAGTTTACCAGGGGAAGATCTTTCCTTGGATGAGACAACAGTTGAAGATCAAACACCTTCTAATACATCCTCTCGGGAACATCATCTACAGCGACATCAACATCACCATCAACATAACCATCATCAAAATTGCGTAGAACAAGAAAATTCAAATACAGTAACGAATTCTACTTTATCTAATTTGAATCAAACTCAAGATGATGATAATAGGTGTAATGTATTACAGAGTGGTGTAATATTATATTCAACGCCACATTCTTCTACTTCTGCTACATCGACTTCAACAAGTGTTAACGTTTGTAATATGCCAACACTAAGGTATAGCGCTGTTTTTGCAACCTCATGTACACAAGCATCTACAATAAATAATATTCATAATCAGCAGCATCAGCAACAATCTCAACACATTCAATCTCAATCAAATCAAGAACTTTGGGGATCTTTACCATCACCAACTTTAAACTTAAATGGTCAACCATTTCTTCATTCTTCCTTACACGCAGGTTGTTATGGAGGTGATAATATTGAATTATTGCAGATAGATGCAAAACCATCCTTACTTTTAAATTATCATGAAGCACAAAATGCGAACCAACCGAACTGGCTTGTATCACACGATGAAAGTTATGAAGCTAATATGTTACCTCATCCTATTCATCATCAGTCAAGTACTGTTTTAAAACAAGAACCAAACTCTGGTAGTACTTCGTTTTCACAAACAAATTCTCAACAATCTTCGCAACAGCCATCAATACCAAATAGCACTGGTATACAACTTGCTGAATATAATCCTAGCACTTCTAAAGGACATGAAATTTTATCACAGGTTTATCAACAAAGTGCAATGCCATTGAGATTAGTACCCGTTAAACCACGAAAATATCCAAATCGACCAAGTAAAACACCAGTTCACGAAAGACCTTACGCATGTCCTGTTGATGGATGTGATCGTAGATTTTCAAGAAGCGATGAACTTACTAGACATATACGAATACATACAGGTCAAAAACCATTCCAATGCCGTATTTGTATGCGCTCATTCTCAAGAAGTGATCATTTAACAACACATGTTCGTACTCACACAGGTGAAAAACCATTTTGTTGCGATCAATGTGGGCGTAAATTTGCTAGAAGTGACGAAAAAAAAAGACATGCTAAAGTGCATCTCAAACAAAGACTTAAACGTGAGGCGAATAATTCTATTGCACGTAATAATCAAATATAAAACAATTTTACGACATTCTTTAATCAATAAAATTATATATTTTTCAAAAAACGTTGGATAAATTATATCAATTATATTTACTCATTATGTAAATAAAAATTATCTATATGTGTATAAAATATAGACAATGTAAATATTTATCATATAAATATTTGTACGTTTAATATTAATAATGCGTAAAACTATACGTTAATAAATCAATTGTTACCAGATAATAACTTTTAATAACTTTTTAGAATAGATATGTTATATAAATTGGATAGGTTTATCTCATATTCTTTTTTAAATAATAATAATTAAAAACCTAATTTAACTTTCAGAAAATTAATAAAATATTGGTTAATATACCATAATAAGCATTGAAACTTATATCATAAGATTACATTTATTCCAGTTAAAGTTGTAAGAATTAAAAATGTATGAAGGACATTTTATGAATTTATTGTAATAAAAATAAAATATGCTTTAATTTATTTTTGATAATCACAACTTTGGTAATATGAAATTTTCATGTATTTTTAATCAAACTAATTCTCGAATTTTATACTATTATTATATTTCTAATTTTAAAAAATCAACTATAAATAATACAAAAAAAATTGAATGAAAATGAATGCAATACAAAGATAAATATAAAAATTATTTCAACAAATTTATCTGTAAGATATTATAAGTCTGATATTAAATTTTGAAAACAAAAATAAACAAATGTTTAAAAAAATTATCAATGTTTCAAAAATTAGTATTCTTTATTATTTTAATTCGAAATGTTTGATAAATTATTATTCTTTTTTTCTCAATGGTTTGTTTTTTGTTCTCTTTTGCTTACTTTTATAATAAATTATATCGCTTTAATCATTTTTGAAATACTAACCCACTTCTGATAATCATATTAATACAAATACATTATTCTTGAAATTTGTTTAGAAATTTTCATTTTAGAACTTATATTAAACATCATTTTTATAAAATTTTTTATTAAACTTTTCAATTAATATTAACATTAGTTAGGAAATAATTTAAAGCTAATATTAATCAAAACTAAATAAATTACTAATAATATATATTAGCATATTCATAAATAAAAAAGTATTACATTGTATAAAAAGAAAATGATTTTTAAAAAACCATTGTAACAATTATAAATTTTAAATAATTTTATAAAAAAACCAATGCGTTATTTACTAATAATACTTTGCATGTATATTTTTAAATTCTTTTTGAATTCTAAAACTGAAATTCTCTTAATCAATAATTTTGTACATATTTCATTAATGTTTACTACATGTCAAAATGTTGACTATCATTTAACTTGGATTTCTTTCCCTCAGACAAAATCTATTAATGCGACATCTACTAGAACTGTAACCTAGCCGAAGTTCTAGTACCAACACGCTTACATTATTTATCATAGAGTTAATATTAATTCTTAGTTAATCAGAAATTTCAATATAATTCTATATCAACGATGTTAAAGAATTGTTAATATTTTTTTTAGTTTATTTGTATAATATATGTATGCACATATACATATCTAATATAAACATTATATATTTGTATGTTTTTATAAATAATTAGATATAGCTTTTTATAATAAAAAAATCCGTGTTCTCAATATTTTTTATTAATTATCTATTTAAATATTGAGTATTACAATATAGAATACAAGGATATTTAAAATAAAACAAAATTTTTTAGAATAATTTTATTTAAAATTTATCTTTCCATCAAGAGCAAGGATTTAATTATTTAAATAGTAATATTAAAACTGAGTTTAAGAAAAAAAATATTAATGCTTAATGGTATAAAATTTAAGAAAATAATATTTTATTTATACAATATAACTATAAAAAATTCATTAAAAATATATGAAACAAATGTTGTAATTAAATATTAAAATCAAAGCCTTCAAAAAAGGCGTTTTAATAGTTATTATAATTGTACAAAAATATTAAAATACGTTTCATTATAATTCTTCTATAAAAAATTAAAAAACGTTTTCCTAAATAATCGCGAAAACGTATTTTATACGTAGTGAACATGCTATTTGCAATATTTTATTTTTTATTCTTTCATAAAATTCCCAATACTATATAATAAGAATACTGAATAACAAAGAATTATTTATTGAGAATGATTTAACTTATAATTATGAATTTATAGTAATATACTTTATTGCATAATTAAACACCATATCGTGCTTGTTATCTATGTTAAAACGCACCGTATTCAAGACACCTTATAATTTTATAGCAATTATATTATTTCCTTTAAAATTAATTAGATTTGATGCTGTAGAAAAATTATATACAATTTACTAAAGAAAAGAATGTACATGAAGCGGATGTCCTCTAGTGCCAATATCTTTAACACTTTGTCTAAAATCTGTTCAATGATCATATATGTTGATAGTACTAAAAAGAATTTTATGTAATAAATAAAATTATTAAAAGATTTAAAACCAATAACTAATTAATTTTGATTACATACTTATTAAACATAAAATATAAAAAACACGTATACATATTTAATAAATAAAAAAAATATGCAAAATCTAATATAACTCTTAAAAATTAAATCAACGATCACATGTTAATATTAAAATTAATTATCTGCTATATTATTAATCCGTATGAAAAATACATTTGTAATTTTTTAATACAAGGTTAAAAAAGACTTTCTTTTTTAATTTATTTATTATTGTAACTGTATTACTATATTAGATTAAGTGTGTCCGAAATAGAAACTTTATTCAGTGTTCGGTTAGAGGCGATTGATACGTGATTGATATTCATAAACTCGACTATCTGGAGCTAATAAAGGACCCCGGCCAAAACATGGTACCAGTAGATTCAACTTTAGTGAACAGAATGACCAACTTGATCTATAAAGAGGAAGTTAGCACTCCGCATTATTTTCTTTTGATAAACATTATCACGTTTTCATAACAATAAAGCTTTAAGTTTCATTTCAATTATGATTATAACATAATCGATAACATAAAACGTTTGTCGTCATGATAGATAATAAATGTGATATATCTTCATACACATTTAAACGGAAATAAATAAATAAAATAATGTGACAATACAAAATTTATCTATGTACTTAAACCGCAATATAATACACGTAATGTAATTGATGGGGGGATATTTGAATAGAATAAGACTTGACTGGAGTTCGAGGCAGTAGGTGAAGTAGACTTTAGTAGAATTCTATAAAATGTGCTCTTTAATTTCTTAAATACCACTGAGATGAATATTACCTGAGAAGCAAATTAAGCATCTTATTTCTCGAATAATATTTTATAAAACTTGTATATAACATTGTAACGGTGTTTCTGTAGCCACTTCAACAAATGCTTCTAATCCAAATAGAATTATGTAGAGATATGATTCTTTACAAAATTCTGTGCAATGGAAAACGTAAAAAAATGACAAAATTTCTGGTTCGAATATTATGTAAAAGCAATTTTTTATTCTAGATACTGAAAATGCTCTATTATAATGAATTATTTTCAAACTTTGATCGTTTGTTAAATATACTAATTTCTTTGTAAGCAGTACAGTGCTTATCAGTTAAGATGGAGATCAATCACTAAAATAGTAAATTGTATAAACTTCTTTTAAAAAGGTATTTTCAAGTGCCAACTGATACTTTTATCATAATTATGTATAGATAATTTTATATGTATAAATAAATAAAATAAAATATTTTATAAAGGTTTAATGATAATTATTAAAATAATTAATAATGTTTAAAAAGTGTGGCTACTTAAAGTTAGAAAGATTTTTTTTTGTAATAAATCTAAATTTTGTAAATATTATAAAAAATATTGACAATATAATAAATAATATTGTTAGAACAATAAGTTTATCTAAATTAGATTTCAAACGAATTCATTTAGTACATTTTCAATAACTGTTGAGATAATTTTTTATATGAAGTTTTCTTAAAAAATAATATTCTTCTTTAATTTGAAGTATTCAAATTTTAATATAACGTTTATTTTATATCTGATACAAAATTATATATTTTATAATTGACTATGATTTGATATATGCTTTCAAATCATTCTAGATGATTTAAATTTATTTTTTATTTCACAAACGCAACATGCAATGCACTAACTTAGAATTGAGTTCAACCGCAATTGTATATTGGATTTACCAGATCATTGTGGTAGAAATTTAGTAAAAATCTAATCATATGGTACATGCTCGACTATGAAGAATCCATTTTCAATTAATTAACTATCTCTTGTTCAAGTTCGCACCCTCATCAATATTTTCACATACTAGATTTGACTACAAATTTATTCATTCTCAAAATGAAAAAAATATATTGCAAAATACATTGTAATTTATTTATTCAGTATTAAGATTATAAGAAACAGTTGTTGTTGAAATTCGTGTTGAAGAATCTTTGTCATGGACCTTGTTTCGCTTCATATATTTACGGCTGATGCAATTATTGCTAAAATAAATTCCAAAACGGGAGAAAATTACAGAGATACTGAAACAAAGTCGTTGGAATGACCATCGTGTGTAAGTATCGGTTGTTAATTAATTACCTTTTTTGATATCATCGTATCCAGAAAATAGATGTTTTTACTCTTCTTACTTCTATGTTTAATACTCTAATATAATATTGAATGTTTTTAATTTCTACATTTCACAATTATGGTTTTAAATGTATACATCGAAATTTATTGAGGTCTTTTCATGATTGTAAATGACTATAAATTTTTGATTAAAAAATATAAATATTAGTTATAATTTTTATCTATTTATATATTCATTTTTTGTTCTTATATTTTTTATATAATATTTTGTTTTTAAATAAAGTGTATATTTTGTAATTATATGTTTTATAGTGTAGATCAATTTTATTTACATTTCATATAAAAATTTTTTTAAAGAAATAATTGATAATGTTTACACTTATGTATTACCTGATTCTATTTGAAATCAGGACAGCAAAAATTATTAAAAGAAATACTGCGCAAGATCAAGAGTTATATATAAAATATAACGTGGAACATCGAATAACCTAGTTATTCTAAAATAAGTCTATTATAGGTATCGCAAATTAAACTACTACAGATCAATAATTAAAAATTAATTGAGCAATTCTTTTATTGATTTCACATACATCCATAGTAAATAAAAATGTCCAGTACATTTTTAATTGTGTAGACATTATTGAAGTTATTTCTTTACAGCCAATAATTGCTAATAAAATATTTTATATTTAATTGCAAAAATATATATATATATAAACATAATCTAAAAAATTTTAAAATATAATTAAAGTTAATTAAATAAAATAAAATTGAAAAAATTCATAAATTTATATAATATTATTTTATTACAAAATTAATTTTTTTTTTTTTAATGAAATATAACATTTTTATTTTGTAAATAAATGTTTAGATTTACTTATAAACTATTATTTAAGGGTTATAGAAATCCAATATTTTTATATAGTTTTAAAAATAAGTGTTCAAAAAATCTTCAGTAAGCGTGATTACTTCTTGGAAATAGCTATAATTTAGATTTCAATATTTTGTTACTTTCTGTGTATTAAAAAATATTTATGGAAAAACTAGAAGGTAAAGAATAAACAAAAACATATTTAATGGCAATATTTTTTATTAACCTAACAATTTAAATGTAAAACAGTTGTAATATTAAATTTAATTTTAAAAATTTAAATATATTCAAATATATAAAGTAAATAAGAATTTATTTTAAACAAAAGAACAAAATAAATACATATTTTTTTAGTTTTAATCATTAGAGTAATATGTAATCAAAAATTATTTTTTAAAAGTTATTCAATAAAAACTTTTCATATTTTATTTTATATGTTGATAATTAATATAATAATATGTATTTATATTTATATTTAATATAAAAATATTTATACTTGTCAAGTCTTAATTTTTTTCATGAATAAAATCAAGATAAATAATACACTAATAAATTGCAGTTAATGATTTTTATGAAGTTTGTATTAATATATAATTTTTCTTCAATTTAATTTTATAAAATATTGTTATAAATCTTTATTTTTATAATAAAAAAAAAAATACTTGAATATAATCAATATTAGATGTAACTTATTTTTTTATATTACAAAATGTATTAAAAAAGTTATCCATTTATATGATACTATACAATAATTAAAATGTATGCATTTGCAAACAATGATCAAAAATATATAAAATATTGTTCTTTCTTTATAAATTCATAATATTAAAAATAATGTTCCTAGGTATATACATGTAATTATACATTTCTACATTTGAAATATATATATATATACATAAAGCATTAAAATTTTATTATCCAATAATTATTATTACTCAATAAATATAAAAGTTATTTATTTATATACACAATTATCAAGAACAATAAGTCAATTTTTATAATTTTATTTATTTATTTTTATTATGATAAATTATTGAATATAATTTTACTCTTTCAAATTTAACATATTCAATTATAATAATATAAAAAAATATTAAAACATTTCTTAACATAATCAAAATATTGCTAGATATATGTTTTGAAATATTTAAAATTTTATTTTTATAAACTTAATATAATATTTTATGTCTTTACGATAATATTTATAATATAGATATATACAAATGTAATCAAGGTAAAGCGATTAATAAATTTTATTTAAATTGAAATTGATATCTAATAATGAATAAGTATTTTACTTTGTTAATGTATTGGTTAAATCTGCCATTCAAATCCTAAGTTAACAAATATCGTACTTGTGATATCATATTACAAATAACAAGTATTAAAAATAATAGGTATTAATAACTTTTTAAATATTAATATTTTTTAATTTAAAATTGATTTTCATGGATAATATTTATATATTAGTGGTAATAAACTATAAATATTTTGCAAGGGTATGAATTTTCTTGTTATCAGTTCCTTCCAGCTACGTGCCTTAATGTAATGAATTTTTAAAATACAAATATTATTTATTAATTTGCCTTCAAACAGATTTAAGAAAAAATTTTTATTATAATTATACAGACAGTTTAGTGTTTTAATAGAGGATGAATGAAATGCAATTTTCAAATTTAAAAAAATATCAAAACACTATTTAATATACGTTACTTCAACTGACAACAGTGCAAGATCTGATACTTATACTTAGGCACATACAGGTAGAGTTGCTATTAAAATGGTTAATATAATGTCAATGCCAGTGGTTGGTTGATAAAAGAGTAGTGGTGCAACACATCTCTAGGTTGCATAACAGAATTAGACTGATTTATTACAAACAGTCCAGCAGTCAAGGACAAGTGTGACTGATCTTTTGCAAATAAAAGAATAAAAAAAAAATCCAAAAAATGTCAAACTATATTTCACTGACACAGTCCACCAAATACAACTACAGTTTAACTTAGAAATACAGTTCTACAATTTAATTCTGCAACAATTTAATAATGATTAAAACATTTTGTAAGAAAACTAATATAGAGACGTTTTTAAAGTATATAAAAAATGTAATGTAGAAAAGGATTGATATTTAAATTTAAGTGTATAAAAACAATAGTTTTTAATTTTATGATCAATCAAAAAGAAAATTAAATCAATAAACGAATTCATAAATTAGACAAAAATTAAAATTTTTTAAATTTATATTTACAATGTTGTAAATAGAGTAGTAAATGTAATCACATATGATTGAATGGAAATATTTCAATAATGCTAAATTATAGTTCAATTTTTGCTCATAAGCTTTTGATAATTCATTCATGTGATAAAAAGCAAGAATTTAAATAAGTTAATTACACCGAATAACAGATTTGTTTATTCTTCTAGTTATAAAATATATTTTATTTTTACAATATGAAATTCTTTACAAGAAGGAATGTATATTGGCAGAGTTTTGGAAAGCCTAAGCAAAAGTTTAAACATCGTTTGAAAGATATCTTTATCATTAATAATTTTCAATGGTCCCTAAATATTTTTTAACTATACGTATCTATTAGTAATTTATCTGGTAGTAATATCACTGAAAATACCTAGACTTAAAATGAATAGCCTTCTAGGTAGTATCATATATTAAGAGTTACTGAACTCAAGTTTAAGATTTAAAAAGCAATGGAACAACTATACTAAAAGAAAAATTGATATAACAAATTGGTTATTATTTAATCAATTAAAATTTTATAATTTTTTTTTTAAATTAATTATATTAATATATAAAAAGTGTAAAACGTTTTTAAAAAATATAATTGTATGTTTTTTTTTTATAATTTTAAGGCATGTTTAAATTTGTATTTATCTTACACTACAAGCCGTGTATATCTTTTACAATGTATATATGTTTTATAATTTTATATAAATTGTTATTTATTACTATCAAAATATTATTATTTATTTACGAACGATTTAAACATTGTTATTTACAATTTTTGTAGATATCTTTAATTTACATTATATTTTACACCTATTCATATTTTTTCTTCATTCATTTTATCTTTTTTCTTCTCTCTCTGTTTCAATGAATATTATACACTATATTTATATCTTTATTATAATCTTTCATAATATTCTTCCATTTGATTATTTTGAACCCCGTGACATTGCACTTGTCATAACGTGCTTTTTATTGCATTTTTTTATCGCAAGATCTATGTGTTAATTTGTATTAACCAGTGTTTGTTATTTTTCGTTTCATTACCAATTCTAAATCTCGCTAGTAATTTTATTCCGTGTTTTTTTCTCCATTTTTTCATATACACATTTTATCCTTATACATTCTCTGTTGTGACGTGTTTAACTTCTGCATACTTCAAAGTTTCTAGTTTATTAATCTACACTTGTCCTAGTTTCAAGGCTTCCATTTCTTCCCATATTTTTTCTCCTATTATCTCTATCCAAAAGTAACTTGATCAAACAATATTATTCCAAAGTTTATCTGTTTCATCCCGTGATCATTATTTCTATACACTCTGAGGATCTACATTTCATTACTGTTTATTATTTTGTTTTTAAAATTAATTACACTTTTAGATACATTTATTTATATTCTGTTTCTTTTTTTTCTATCAACAAAATGTGATTTACTGTATTTTTTCTAGATATCTATTTTACGTATTTTTTCTGTATTTGATTACAATTCATAGTAAAAGTTATTGTAAAATTTTAACTTTTTATTAAATCTTTATTGTTCACCTAAACTTATTAAATTTTTATGCTAATTATAACTGAGTGTGTGCTGAATTTCCTGTCTTTCAAAGGAAAGAATGGATGAAGCAATAAATTGAGTATTTACAAATGAAAAACTTTTATTATTTATTATCACTAATCAGCAACACTTAATAACTAAACGCATGCACTTGTTAAATACAGAACTTAATTTAAAAAGGATATAAACTTAATGAACTAATAATTAAAATGAATGTAACTTATGAATAAATGAATGAGTGGTCTTTATGAGCAAAAACTATAAAATGAACTGAAATTGTTCGCAAGAGAAAGCATTGCTTTTACGCGTGTTTTTTCAATCGATCTCATTATCTAATCAATGATAAGAGATCGATAAGCAGTTGATTCGTCACACCCTCTCCCTCGACCCCCGGTATGAGTTAGTGCTCGAGTAGACTATCCAGAAGTTGGCCTAGATAGAGAGATAGAGAGGCCCGGCGAGAGAATCAATCGCGCTTATTGGCCATTGATACTAGCGCGTGAGATAAGCATTGCCCTCTTTTCCAGCACGTGGTGATTCGTCCTTATCGATAAACCATTAGTTTATCGATCGACACGTGGTGGCGCTATATGTATTGCAAACAATCGATACTGCACATTCCGCCCTTAGCACTCCATTGATGATTTATTTTAGGAGTCCACTGGTACTGAAAGGACAGAGAGCTTGTGAATGGGCCGGACTATAGTAGATGTTGATATCTTTAATGTGATTACTCGGACCAGCCCGTCTTTGTCCGGGTGTAGTTCTATTATCTGAGCGAAAGGCCATTGTACGGTGCAAAGTTCTCATCTGTGATGAGGACCAGTGAACCCTTCTGTATATTGTTTGAGTGGTGCCATTTTAATATAGATTATTAACTATGTAAGTAATGAGTAGACCATCTAGACCAAAAATGATTCATTCGCTGTTGAATGAGTTATCTCAATAATTTCGAGATTGAGAGATCCATAAGTGACGGTTCAGACAGATTTGTGAGCGGGCTTTCAATCAGAAAGTGGGGTTGGTGTAAGTGCTGAGACGTCCTCGGAGTCATCACTTAACGGCTCTAGAGGCCCTGAATTGAGAATTGTCTCTATTTAGGCTAACAAGGTATTGATTTCTTCCCATGTAAGCGGTTTTTCTCCGATGGTACGTCTGAGGTGGTATTTTATAGATTTAACCATCGGCTCCCTCTTTCCTCTTATGTGAGGTGCTGCTGGAAGATTAAATCTCTATCTTGTTCCGTCTTTCAACAACAATTGAACTAAATTTTGTTGTTGAGATTCTTGGTTGAACAATTTATTCAGTGCTGCATCAGCGGCAAGGAATGTTGTACCAAAATCAGAATACAATGTGTGTGCAATTCCTCGACCTTCGGTAGGCAGCTATAAATCTGTCAATTGAGTAGTCACTGATCTCGAGATACACTGCTGATGTTGATAAACACACAAAGACACAAATCCATGCCTTATGTGTTTTTGCATCTCGTCCTTGTATGTTTTGTGGGTCAGTGGATCGGCGTAGTCTACTCCTGTATTGGCGAATGGTTGTGAGGGTGTAACTCGAGAAAGAGGTAGTTGATCCATCAATTGATGAACCCTGATCTTCCTTTCACGTGGACACACAACACAACGCAAGATGTGAGTTTTAACAGGAGCTTTACCATCAATGATTCAGTAGGTCTGAGGGATATATGCTAAGGTGAGTTGAGTACCTTTATGTAATGTTTTCAAGTGAGCATCAGTGATGATTAGATCCGTAAGGTGAGCGTATCGTGGACATATCGTAGGGTGCTTATTTTCATAAGACAATGATGTTTTATCAAGTCTTCCTCCCATTCTTATGATTTCATGAGTGTCGACATATGCAGTCAATCTACTGAATGCATATATCGATGGCAAACACGAATGGGATTTCAGACATTTGAGTTTCTGCGAAAAATAAGCATTTTGAGTAGAAATCTAGTGCATAGTACTGTGACTTTCAATAGTTTATTAAGAGTTAAATATCTGTAAATCATGGTCCAATGATAGTCTGGTATAGGTGCAGCTGCATGTAGATTAATATTGAAATGAGCTTCCGGAATAGTCGGCTCATCATTCTGCGTTGTTGTACTTGTCATGATGAGGGGTATTCAAATCCGGGGTGGTCTCGTTCACCATAGAGTGTATCCTTGAAGTTGAGTAGTAGTTATGCCTCTTGATGAACAGTCATTTGGGTTGGAATTACCAGAAATGTATCTCAAATAAGTGTTCGGTATAAGTTTTTATATTTGAGATACTCTGTTCCTGACATAGTCCTTCCAGCGAGACTAATGTGTTTTGATTTACGTGTGTGTAACTCGTGAGTTCGTCCACAGATGAGTTGATGTAATTTTTCGTTTATTGTAGCTTTGGTATGGATTTATTAACTTTGCTAAAAGCAGCGGTGCGATAAGCTCTAACCTGGGGATGGATAGCCGTTTGAGTGGTGCTACCTTTGTTTTTGAGCATACAAGTGTTGTTCTGATGTCAGCTGAGTGTTGGACAGAGAAATAGATGACTACAGCCAAGTCTGTGATTTCTTTTCTGAAGAGCAGTCATCTATTACATAGTTGGGATAGCAGTGGATTATCCCAGTGTAGTTCTTGTAACCATAATTCCTGAATGAGCATTTTCGCTTTGATCATGACTGGTGATACAAAGCCTAGTGGATCAAATATCTGAGCCACTTCAGATACTATGAGACTTTTGGAGATCTTGCCACTATTTCATTAGCATTTCGGATTAAATGAGAATATATCCTCTTGAGGATTCTATTTGAGTCCCAAAATTTTGGTTTTGCAATTGTCGAATCAGACATGTTTTTTTTGTCGAGTATGTGAATTGATCGCTGTTATCATCACGTCTTGATGAATAGAGTGCCATTTCGCCAAAGGAAAACCCCCCGCCTTGTAGAGGCTTTGGAGTTGCAGTGCAATCCACAAGTTGTTGTGGCGTGTCTGCATCTGTAAAGATATCGTTAACGTATCTACCGTGGATGATGGAAGGCAGGGCAAAGGAGACTTGTTCCTTTCATTGTCGACGAGTTGCAATAGCGTTTTTACTGCTAAAAACGGGGCAACTTAGTTCCGTTCGTCATGAGATGATATGGCACTTCTTTCTTGTTATAATATGTTCATAAGATGCGTTGAAGGTTTCAGTCATCCTTATGAACTTCTTCTGTTGGTACATTTTTGAGATGTCCGTGGTAAAGAGATGGTGAAATTGCCGGATCCAAATAAAGATATCACAAATATCCAAGTGTAAGTTGACTCCAGTATACATGATGTCATTAAAAGAGTGTCCTCTTGATATTTTACATGAGTCATTGAACACTACTCTTAACTTCGAATACTAGCGCATGTTATCAAAGCGCGTGAGATAAGCGACGCGCTCTTTTCCACCACGTGGTGATTCGTTCTTATCGATCATCACGTGGTAGCGCCATATGTATTACAACTAATTAATATTGAGTGTAATTATTAAATGTTATTAACTCTTATGTATTTCTGTTCACGCTAAATAAAACATTAATGTTTAAAGTAAAAATATTTATTAAAAAATAAATGAAAGATTTTCAACGACCAGTAAAAGGTGCATCACTTTTATGCACTGTTATTGGGTCAAAGAAAAACCAAAAATAAATAGATAATATAAGATAAGGAAAAATAAATATTATATTTAAAGGTATTATACTATATTATAATGTTAACCATAATGATTAATAGATATGTATTTGAAGTTTGTGTAGTATTTGATCTTGCGACAGATAAGACAATTTTTTATATAAAATCATACAAAGGGAAAACATGTGCTTCGACATCAAACTTATCTATAACATAATAATGCACTACCAAAATTATTATGTTACAGAATACTAAAAGTTGCTTTCTCGGATAGATACTGATGTTGTCTTTATATTCTATCTAGTCTAGAGATAGAGGATGAAATGATCTAGATTACTGATATTAAAACAAAATTTTATTATTACAAGTCTTCACAACGGCGACTTTTTTCCAACCAAACTTTCAATTCATCTAAGCCAGCTGTATTTATGTTTGTTTAGATGAAAAATGAAGGGTGAGAGAGAGAGAGAGAATTGTGGAAATATAGCATTGAGTAGAGGCATCGATATGCGCTTTTGGAGAGACAAAGTGAAATTTGTTGGGGGTTACTACCAATATCCATGATTTTCAGGCGAGTCAGGCTGAGGCCTATCACTTCAATGCGAAAGTAGCTTGTCTGCCAGAAATTGTCATTGTTTTAATCCCATGCCGATGAGTATTAAGCCGAAACTAGCGAATAAAGAAGGATACACCATATGCTATAGATATACGTGCATCAAAGATAACTTTTTTCTTGGAAAAATGTTTTCAAGAATAATAAATAAATATTTAGAGAAAAATTTTAAGAAACGACTCGACTATCGTATGTGAAGAATAATAATAAAAATCTTTATAAAAACGTATATATACTCTGTCTGTTGTATTGTACCTGTCTCAAACAATAAATATATAATATAAAAATATATAAAATATGAATGAATAAATAATTATTTTTAAATTTACATATTAATTTATTTATTAATAGTACAATGGCTTAATTTTATACATTTTCATCATTAGAAATTTCATTACTTAATTATACGTATTTTATTATAAGATTTATATTGCTTATTTTGATCAGTATACTGATTAGGTATTTTCGTTTTATTTTATAGTCTAAGTAAAAGTGATTTTGTATAGAACTTCAACCACTTTATTTTT
The DNA here is from genome assembly GCA_018907185.1 of Platyscapa corneri. Lineage (NCBI taxonomy): Eukaryota > Metazoa > Arthropoda > Insecta > Hymenoptera > Agaonidae > Platyscapa > Platyscapa corneri. Next base: position 395,848 of record JACCHW010000092.1, on the reverse strand, counting down.
TAAAGCATTTCTAATTTTATTACGTACTTTTATCATTTATAATTATATTTATTTCTTCTTACTATAATTAACAATGCGAACTTTTTAAATATATGAGTTTTGCATACACAGAATTTACGCACTTGTACTTCTTTCATCAACCAGTGTTTTTCACCTCCTGTTAATTACCCAAGTCTATAAATAATAGTTCATTTTTTATTTATTTTGTATTTTATAATTTATATGAAAAATTAAATAAAACAACTTAATAGTGATTTGCTTCAAATAAAGATTATTTAATTATATAAAAACAAATGTTCTGTAACAATGTATTATATGTTAAAATTGTTCTTGTTTCAAGCGGTTAATGTATTATTACTCTCAATTACAGACATTATGGTTTCTAAAACTGGTTTAATGAAGTTACTTCAGCTAAGGAAACTCATGCTAAATATACCTAATAATGAAAAGAAAACTATTCAAGCTTACATAATTACTTCTGACGATGCTCATCAATCTGAATATATACGAGAAAGTGATAAAAGAAGACAGTATATATCTGGTTTTAAAGGATCTTTAGGTACAGCTGTTATAACTCATGATAACGCTTTACTCTGGACTGACGGAAGATATTTTACTCAAGCATGTATTGAACTTGATCCTCCCGAAATATGGACACTTATGAAAGAAGGTTTTGTCGGTACTCCATCAATAGAAGATTGGTTAATTTATAATTTACCTGCAAAGTCTGCAGTAGGAGCTGATCCTAACTTACTTAGTAATACAACATGGAATTTATTACAAAATAGTTTAAAAACTGCTGGACATTATCTAGTACCTATTGAAAATAATTTGATTGATGAAGTGTGGAGCCACGACCGGCCTCTAGAAACATTAAATATTATAGTTCCACATTCACTTATTTATTCTGGTAAAATATCTGGAGATAAAGTAAAAGATTGTTTTCAAGAAATGGAAAAAAATAAAGTTACGATTCTTGTACTAACAGCTTTAGATGAAATAGCTTATTTACTTAATTGGCGAGGTTCTGATATTCCATATAATCCTGTATTTTTTGCATATGTTATTTTATTTTTAAACAAAGTTCATATCTTTATTAATGAAGAAAAACTAAGCTCAAATGCAAAAAAACAGTTAGTTGAAGAAGAGGTTAATTTTGTTATTCATTCCTATACAGATATAAAAACTTATTTAAAGGAAATTTGTTCCTCTGATAATATTATGAATAAAGTTTGGATTTCCAATAGTTCCAGTTATGCTTTGCATTGTGTCTGTAATTCAGTACCTACTCACATTGCTATTACACCAATAAGCTTAATGAAACTAATAAAAAATGATACAGAAATAATTGGTATGAAATCAGCACATATACGGGATGCCATTGCTATTGTAAAATATTTTTCTTGGTTAGAAAACGAGGTCAATAATAACACAGATAATTATTCCGAAATCACTGAAATAAAAGGAGCCTTGCAACTTGAAAAATTTAGAAAGTACGTATTTTTATATTTAATGTGTAGATAATAAATTTGTTACAGATTAATCTTAAAATATTTACAACCAAAATATATACGTACATCATCAGTGGCTATTTTAATGTTAATATCTCATTTTTTAACCTCATACTAACGTAAACTTAAAAATAAAATAATAAAATTAATCTGAATTCGACTTCGATATTTAATCAATATTATACTTTAAATATTAAAAATATTTTTAGTGATATAAATATGCGTTAAAAAAATTAACGAAGAAAATCATTAGAAATAAATATTGAATTATAAATGTCTTAATGGTTCAACAAAAATAAATGTAACCATGATGATTTAAAAAATTTATAGGTATTTATTTATAAATAAATATATTTTATTTAATTTACTTATAAATAATTTATACATTATTATATTCTACAATGTAGTAAAATTTTTTAAAATTTACTATACTCTCATACTTATACATTTAACATTTATTTTATTATGCTTCTAACATTTTACTACTGAATAATGATCTATTTTATTTCTTTTTAACTTATTGGTGATGTGCACCGATCGCCCAATTCAATCGTCACACTTTACTTAGTACAAGTGTCCTGAAGCATTCATACGTACGCTACCCCAGCGTTTTGTTAAGCACCATATTTAATTCTTTAGGCGAAACGTCCGACGTGTGTCTGAGCGCGATTGAATAGTTCCCCACGTCCATTTAAGCCCGCGGCTAGGGGGAGTTAAACTCGCTCCATTGTTGTGTAAGTGTCCATCATGCTCTGGTGGAGATAGAATAACCAAGGGGAGGGGTAAGAGAAGGAATACCGGACTTTCAGCGGGGCTTGAATATTACCTTCCTTGGACTTCTCCTTGGAACTTCTTAGTACAAACACACCGAAGGTGAATCGATACAACTGTTCTTGCATACCGACGCTACCCAACCGCTAAATACGTATCGTCAAGTTAGATTATTCATTTTTCTTTCCTTCTGTGTCATCCAATCAGCCTCTTTACACTTACAATCCTCCTTAATATTTTTCTCTCTGTATATGTTGGTCCAGTCTTTTACTTTTTTTTTACTTTTTTGACGGTTATTTTAGACAACACCTTGTTTTTTATGTCTTTTTCGTATGTTTCCACTAATTCGTATATTCTGTTCCAAAATTACTTTTTTATTTTTGAATTTAATGTACTATTTTTATCAGTGTTTTTTCCTTTTCACTAGGAATCCTCTTTATTACTGCAAAATCCATCTTCTATCTCTAGTCCCACGATTCCCAACTTTTTCTTTGTTATTATTTTATTCGCTTCAGTTAATGAGAATAGCATTTTTCTTTTTATACTCTTCTCCGTTATATTCTTTTGACAATATCTGTTAATATTTTCTTTTCCGATACCTTCATTATTTTTTTTTATTATTACACTATTAACCAATTTTATTCATTTTAATTTTTTTGGAGTTTTAAAAATTGTTTGTTCTTTATTGAATATCTATATCACAGGTGTGTCCTCTGCTGCATCGCTTTGACACATTTTCTCTGTTCCATTTACCTTACTTTTAGAACCTTTTTAACCAGTAAAAATTTGAACATCTAATACTTTATTTATCTTTTTTGTTTCATAATTTTCTCTCTTTTTTCTTTATTTCTATTATTTTTGTACACGTTCCTTTTTTTCTCTCTTATTTGTGCTATTTATTTTTCTTCAACCTTGAATACCCTTCAGATAACATTCTTTTTTTCTTTGGCAATGCTTACACCGTTACTCATTGCTTTACTGTTACTTTTTACTTCTTCACATTTCATTATATTTTCTTATAAATTCAATCAGTTTTTCTATTAAAATATTTTTAAGAGTTATTATTTTATAACAGATACAGTAACTTAAACGTCAAAAAATTATAACGTCAATAAATTATAGTTGAGATTAATATAAATCTGTATAGTAAGACTGAGTAGACCCAACTACCTGTATGGAAACAAAAGATCTGTTACAAAATATTGTTTTTTGTAAGTTGATGTATATGTGTTGAATGAGGAGGTGAGGATGACATATTATTAACACTTTCACTTTTTACAAAACTTATTTATTTGAATAATTAAATAAAAATAAGTGACTATAAATATAGTTAACAGTAGTTTAATGTGTAGATTATAAAGATAATTATAAATAAATGTATATATGTGTGTTTGTGATTTTGATAATGATAATTGAATTTTAATTGTGATTTGTAAGGTCACAATAAATTGAATTGTTGAACTAGCAATCATAAGTTGCTGACTTCTGGTGATGATTTTGTTTAATTTCTTATGAACTTTTATTTATGTATGTTTATATATATATATATATATTGAAATTTGTTAACTTTACATGCGAATATGAAATATACCAAAATGGATACTAAAAACGAAAGGAAATGCGTATGATCAAATGATCATTCGCGCGAATTTCCCTTCATTAGCGGGCGAAGCGATGATTGGTCGATAGGTCGTTAATTAGTACTGATTGGCTTATCGATTCGATCTAAGCGACTCATCAATCGAATTGATGGCGGAATAGTGACGTCTGTTGATAATTGATTGATGGTATACGTGACTCCAATAGATGGTGCCACGATACCATTTTAATGATATGTAAACAAGATTACTTCACAAAAGTTAAAAGTAATTGACTGTTTAGTAAAAACTAATTTTGAAGGAGTACCTGTAAAATAGCTGAAAATTTGTGATACGTACAATGATACATATCATAGAACAAAAAGAGCTATTATGCGGTTGTTAGTAAATTAGTGAGATAACTACGCAGTGCAACGGCTTACCCCGAACTCATGCTGTTTTCTGAATAAATAATGTAAACAGTATAAATTATCGCAGAAAAATAATTCACAACAGAATTTCAAAATACAATTGAAATTATTTGCTTAGAGTATTAATTAAAAAAATATGAAGAAAATATATAAAATATATACTAAGGGTTAAGACAGACATGTCTCCTGAGTTAAATGCTATTTAACATCGGTCTGTCAGAGCTAAAGATAGAACTTAAAACAGCTAGAAGCCTCAGAATAAAAATAGGTAGATTTAAAATAAGATCAATTTTGTATGTAGACGAAATTGCAATAATTACAAAGAAAGCTGTAGAACTAAAAGAAATGCAAAGAATATGTAGAGAAAGAGAGAGAGAGAGAGTTTAAAAAAAGGATTATAATTAAATAGCGAAAAAACCAAAATGTTTAAAATCATAATCATATAATATGTAAAATAAGAAGATACATAAATGCATGTTATATATGACATTGTGAGATTAAAAATGTAACAGGTCATATGTAAATAGGTGAAATATTAAAACTAATTAATCTACAATTAGAAATAGAGGTACAAATAAAAGAATTTAAGTGAAAATATAACGTATAAAAAGAAAACAAAATAATAAAGTTAAAACTTATAAGAACTGTTTACATAGTATATAAGTTGAGAGTAAAATGAATCTATAAGTATTGGAATATAAAGATGACATTAATTTTCATATATAGTAACTTAATTACGTAATTAATTATGACAATATATGATATAATTCAATAAACTAATAATAATATAAAATAAATACTAAGTATTGACAAAAAAATTCCAGAATGAATAATAGTAGTGAAAACAGAAAAAGACAATTGAAAAAAATGAAGCAAAAATACAGATAATATAAGTATTGGGAAGAAAGCAAACACATGCAAGAATCAAATAAGTAAATAGTGACAGGATAGACCAACTGATTGAGTGCTTAAAAATAATTTTTCAAGTAAAAAAAAATTGATGATTATCAGTGAAAAATGACACCATTGAAATCGCTATCCAGGAAAGTCAAATTTTTATATAATAAAATATGGGATGGTTCTATTCTTAGTAAAAAAATTATATAATAAGGGAATATTTTGTACGAAATAGAAAAGACAAAATGATTGACAGATACAAATGTAGATAAACTGTAAAAATGAAGATTTGAACTATCAGTTAATAAAATTAAGGTTAATACTAAAAAAATTAAAAGATATAAAATATAAGAGTTAATACTAGAAAAATAAAATTTTAATAAATATAAAATGCGTTTATAAAAATATAGGATGATTGAAAAAAAAATTGTACAAAAATTCTAGAATAATTTACAATGAAAAATGGTAAAACTGAATCTTTGGAAAAATGCATATGTCCAAGGTAAAAATCTACAAAAGAGAATAATTTATCTTGTTAATTGATGAACATATGGACAACTCATATCTCCAAGTCTAATAAGTATAAATTTTATAGAATTAGATGATAAACAGATTGAGAAAAAAAACAGTAACAAATCTTAATATTAATTCATTTTAGCTTTGCCTATCCTACTTGCACTGTGGGCCTCCCTTCATATACCTGTTTTCCGAATATTTTATATAATATTTTTTATTCTTTTCTTAAGTCAAAATTTAAGACTGTCTTTTTCACCTTTTGGGTCTTCTAAACATTTAATAAGTTTTTATGTGTAATAATTCATATTATTCCTTAGTACTATTGTAATGTATTATATTTTATAAGTGTAATATATTCCTCGTTATCAAGTAAAATTTTATTATGGTAAGAGTAAATTATAACAGACGATTTTTTGTTTTTAAATAAAATAATTTTTTATCAGAAACTCTAAATTTAGTGCCATAAATATAAATTTAATTTTTATACTGGAATTTTTCATTTTCTTCTTTCTAAATATGTATAAATAATTACTAATTCAATTTTTTTAATTTATATATAATAATAATAATTGTCTTATTTTGTTTTCTGAAGGTACAAAATTTATAATATATTTATTTTTAAATATTAAAAATTAAATTTATTAAATTCCTTAATTAAATACATTCTTAAATTAAAAATTGAAATAAAAAATCAATAATTTAATTTAATAATTGTTTTTAATTTTATTTATATTTTTTATTAAATTAGACTAAAAAGTTTTTAGCAATATTGTTTTTTAAATTATAAATTTAATTTCACTGAAATTTCTTTGAGTAATAAATTAAAAATAATTTTTATAAAAGTATAATTAGTCCAAATTATATTAAAAAACAGAAAAAGTAATTAATAATTCATCTAAAAATGCTTTCAGATTTAATATTTAGTTTTGTAGGATAGTATATGTTCGAGAATGCATAATTTATGATACCTCTAGAATCACCTGTGATAATCGATAATCAATTATTGATTATTGATAATAGCCGTTCATCACGTGACGAAAAAAAGAGCGCATCAATATCCAATTATCGCGATCGATCCCCCGCAAAGTACAAATAGCTAAGTTCATTTGCTCATTCACATAGATTCAATCATACGAATTGACAATGAGCATGACGCGCTGTATGATAGGCTCATCGATCGCCTATGAATCATTAGGCGGTAAAATCGATAATTATGGCGTTTGGTTATGTAAATGGATCTAGGAACTTCGACACTCATTTCTAAAATATTTACACTCACCTAAAGAACACTCAAATAAATTAAAAAGACCACTCAAAACACGGCGTACTGTTACATAAGTTTTACATCATCGTCCAATGTTAGTACATCATCATTTACTCAACGAAACACACAGTTATTAATAATAAAAGCAAATCAATTCTCACTTCAGAAACACATATACTGAGACGCTCACATTCGCACATTGACACTTATACAGAAGAATTCATTTTTCATACTATAATAGTTATAATTGCGTATTGTAATTTCATTTTAGACAAGTTGGTTAATATCTAACTTCTATTTTATAAGTTTATAATTATATTCTTTATAATTGTTGTTATGTTTGCGCTAGTGTTCAAGTTTATATCATAAGTGTAAAATATAAGTATCTATTTTTAGTTAACTCATTTGTGTGTTTTTCTCTTCTGTACAAATCATCCTAATTGCCCTTAGCCCTTACTCACCCTTTTACCGAGGAGCTTTCAAAAAGTAAAATACTCAAATAGTATAGTTTTATAATAAGACTAATACTATTAAAGTTTTTATACAATATACTGCATTATTATAAGTTTAAAGAAAAAAAGTGTTTTTTTTTTTATAAATCTAATTATGTTTTTAGAGAACAGAAAAATTACGTAGGGCCGAGTTTTCAAACAATATCAGCTGTAGGGAAACATGCTGCCATTGTACACTATCAGTCTTCGCAAGATACAGATATTCCTATAAACAATCAAGAACTTTATCTATGTGATGCAGGAGCTCACTTTCTTGAAGGAACAACAGACGTTACAAGAACATTACACTTTGGACAACCGTCTGAATTTGAAAAGGAATGTTTTACTCGAGTTTTTAAAGGACAGTGTCATCTTGCAATGTCCAAATTTCCTTCAATGATTAAAGGCAATTATTTGGATACATTAGCGCGCAAATATTTATGGGATGTTGGGTAATGTATTTTTTTATATTTCTAAATTTTAAACTGATGTTTTATTATATTAAGAAATTAGTATCTTTTATATACTTTAATATAATTTATTTTGTTTGTATTAAAATATATAAAAATTGTTACATTTTCAAATTGGATTACGTGTTTTAATTTATATTAATATAAACTATAACAGCTTACAAACACATTTATTATAATGTAATTTTTTTAAGTGAACAAATGTATTATGTGTTTGACAATTCTAATTAATTGTTGTTTATTTTTAGGTTTATTATTACAATAAATAATATTTAATATTTTGAAGTATGAATAATGTACAGAAGAATTATCTATCGAATTAAATATTTGCATTAATGCAAATTACATGATAATATATATATTTGATTTCTACTATTTAAGGATACCTATAACGTAAATAACTCGATTATTTTGTATGTGTCCATTTCTTTTTCTTATATATTCAAGATAGAAATTTAAAAAGAATTTCATTGTTTTTTACTGCATTTTTGTATGTAATATAATTCTTAATATTAAATAAATATTGAATGTTACTGTTGGAATGCTTTTGCAATTTTTGAGAAGGAAGGTATAATTCAAGATTTTTTTACAATAATAAAATTATTATATTCTTGTATAAATGGTTTTATTTGTTTTTTACTATTTCAATATACTTAAATAACGTCACATCTGTGAGTAGAGAGGGCAGAATGCTATATAAGGGATGATGTCAAAGCTTTGAATGATCCCTCTCACATTACCTACCTTCAGTATCGTTTGTTCCATTATGAGTAGTTGTCTATTGAATTTTCTTTGTCCAAAATAGAAAAAAAATATGTTAATTTTATAATCAGATTTTATGACCTATCTTCCAAGGTGTCCATGAGAGTCAAGAGAAAGAGGTTTAGTCACGATGTTCGTTAGATTTCTTTGGTACGCATTTGTTAATATAACCCCGTGTATTACTGCTATGTGCTTTCAAGTTCAAGTCTCTTCTCACAATTTATGTTTTTCTTGATTTCATCAAGTAGAATATTTAGCATTTTATCCTGTGGTATCCATCTATCTGTCTGTAATCTTCAGCTAATTTATTGTTATACTAGATGGTTGCAAACACGTATGTTTTTTAAAGGATATATCTAGTGGCCTTGTTCAGTGATATTATTTCTTGATAAGACTAACTTATGGCCATGTATTCTTCGTAACATGTGGACAATGATCTGCTTATAACAATTCCTTAATTGCTTTTGACGTGAAGTCTTGTACGTCAAATCCATTGACGCAGATCCTTACAAATATTGGAATGCTCGTTTTGCGTCCCTCCAGTTGTCCTCTATTAAAAATGTTATTTCCGTACTAAGAAGTTTTATGCGAATTCAATATCGATATTGTTACATTCCCTGAGTACATTAACCTATTTATCGTTTTTTGAAACGGGATTTGTTCATTTATTAGTCTTATGGTATTTTCTGGTACATCTTGTTGTTGTAACCATATGCTGTCCTGTCCTGATAGCCTCTGGCTATTCCACTGGCTTTATATGTACATTATCCGTCGGATTCCATTTTTTGTGAAGACCCATTAGAGTCTACGATGTTCATCTTGAAGATTTCTGTTTTCCAGAGGTTTTGGCACGATGACCCTTGCTTTTGATTATCAAGTTTGAGATGTGCTTATGGTCATGTTTCTAGTTACAGGACCAAAAATCTCAAGTCTTACTGTTGTTGATGTAGTAATACCCTCGTATTTTTTAAGTAGATTTACATTTTTTTCATAGATCTAGTTGTGATTTTTTTTCATTTATTGTTAGAGTTTTCTTTTTCGATTTCTTTCGTACATCTTTGCATAGCAAGTTTCCATTAAATTTTACATATCTGAATTCCTGGAACATAATAAGATAGTTGTTAGTAACAATAACAATAACAACTGTTATGTTTGATATTATTGTTCGTATTTTTTACGTTGTCGTTAGTTTTCAGATAGTTACAGTTTTTTAGTACGGTCTCCTGAAACACAATTCTCGTCTTGTAAGTCATTGGTTCCACGCTCAGGCAAGCTCGTACTCTGTACGAGCAGCTCAAACTTTTTCCATAATTAGCTGACACTTTCACTTTTTTCAGTCACAGCTTATATATTTGCTATTAAATGTGTATGTAGTTTAGTTTTTTCTCAGTCTTTTTTATTTCAGTAATTCGACTGAGCATTTCTTTTAGATTAGCTGTCTAAAGTACCACTGTGTAGTAAACCTGATAAATTTGATTGACTATTATCGAGTAGACCTTCTCGATTTTGTTTTTTTCAGCTGTATAGTTGACTGGAGCTGGTAATTTTTCATCAAATCCTGTAGAAACTTGTGACATCGTATTTTCAACCATAGGTTTTCCAAACAAATATTGACTGGTCAGTTTGTATTCGATCTACACCCTTCACTCCATAGGTACAGTCTGATGTTAGATTCATATTCATGGTCTTATTGACTTGAATTCGACTTCCTTCTTTTTGCTCCTTCCGTTGTTTTGCCTGGAGCGTGCTCCCTACTGCCTCAGGATTATTTTGTACTATTTAATTTGGTATGTTAGAGCGCTAGATTTATTTCAACTTCCTCTCTAATTTAATCGTAATTTTATTGACCTCCACGGCTTTTTTTGAGTGTCGGAAATAAACTATTCACCATGCTCATCATGATATTCAGTTCATCCTGTCGATGAAACAGTGGAAGCATCATGATAGTTTATCTATTAACAAACTCCGTAAATCGCATTACGATCTGCTGAAATGAAAGTGGGAAACCTTTTTTTGAGTCACGCTGTTTTCACAGTTTAAAAATTTTTACAATTTTCATGTGTATTTATTTTATTTAGATAAATATTCTTATATCTATCTCCAATAAAATCTGATTAATTCACTAGGTTAATACTGACATATTAGTCTCGAACCCAGAGTATAATACTTTCATAGATATCAGGAGAAAAATAAGGAGAGAGAGACAGAATGATGTGTAATTATTTAATCAGGTTCTAACTCGAGCAATTTCCACAGATCTCTCTTAATTCAACAAGATTTCTCATCAACTACATCTGCATCTTGGAGAAAGGAGTTAGGGGAAGAGGGAAGAAAGAGAAACAAATGTATATATCTGAACTGCACAATATTCCTCCTTGCCATCTCTCTCTCTCTCTCTCTCTCTCTCTACCCAATTGTTATTTTCATAAAAATATATATATACTATAAAACTGTATATGTATTACATCAATTGTTTCCATCAAAATATAATTATTATCAAATTTTATGGTCATAAAAAAATTTATATATGTATATGCCATAAAAAAAAATTTTATTCAACAATAATTATATTTGCAAATCATCAAATGATTTTTTCATACGTCTTGGTTATTAAATTGTATTATTCTTCTAATTTATCATCTCAAAGAAATTTAAAGTCGACAAACAATATTGTTTAAAGCTATGTTTGGGTATGTGGGTTTAGTATGTCTATCAGGGTTTGTCTTGTTATTTTAAGATCTTCCACTCTTTAATATGTTTTTTTTTTAATTTTTAATACTCCTCATGTTGAAAACGTTTACATCTACCTAATGCCTTAAAATGCAATTTCTTGTTAATTACTTTTTTTTAATATTTTCTTTTTATTATTTATGTATTTTTTGTTATATTTTATTTCATCAATTTATTTTCCACTACCCTTCGTCTTACAGGACAAGAACTACACAAGAGTAGTGCGAATTCTGCCTGATATCGAGGAATCAAAAGTTTTATTTTTTCTTTTTTGTCCTCAAGAAGTAAAACAAAAAATTTAATGCATTTCATCTTCGAAAGAGGCGGATGCGGTGACTATTTCTGAAGTGAAGGCTGGAAAAAGTAATGCATCCATGGGTCTATAAATCCTTTTTACTGATAGAAAATTGATCTGGAAATTTTATGAAAGTCTTCCTTCTTGCATCAAAGTAGGTTTGGACTTACTAGTGAAAATGTTGTAAGCCGCTAAACTGTTCGTGTGCTATCTAAGTATCTCGGAGGATGGTGTGTTTTCAGGTTTTTTTACAATAATCTTATTATTGTATTATTTTATAAATGATTTTATTTGTGTTCTTCTACTACTTCAACTTATATAATATTATAATTATACTTAATCTATTATCTATTAACTTATACTTAGCTTCTATATCTAATTTCTATAAACTTAAAATTCTTCAAAATGTAATGACTGTGCTACTGTTTGCAGTAAGCTGTGACAGTAAGATTGACGCCAACGTGGTGTCGCCTTAGTGATGCCACACTATACGTATATATAAATAACACTTTACGTGTATGGTGTCACTGCTGTGACCTTTGACTAAAAGGCTAAAGGGAGAAGTATGCCATGCAACAACAGATTCTAAAATCTTGCATACTCTCCTTCATAGTTTTATTAATAATTCACGAAATGAAAAATATATAAAACTTATATTTGCTTCTATTGTTAAATAATTTATCTCGATTATAAATAGATTCTACATAATATTTTGTATTCTAATGAAATTATAGCCTTGATTACCTTCATGGAACTGGTCACGGTGTGGGAGCATATTTAAACGTTCATGAATTCCCTACTATGATATCATGGAGATTATATCCTGATGATCCTGGATTACAAGTTGGGATGTTCTTATCCAACGGTAATAAAATATACAATTTTATTCTCTATTATTTGTTTTATTCAATTTTTATCAAAAATTTAAAATATTATTTAATTTTCAATTAAAAGAATTTCCTTTTATATATGTCTTAATTATAATTGTCTTAAATTATTTAATAATCTTTGTTAATATTTCTATAATATAAATTATTTTTTAATTTAATTAGAGAGATATTGCAATAAATTTATTAGTATTAAATAATCTTGGAGATTATAATGTTTATTTACAATTATCATTAAAAATAATACGTATTCAAAAAAAATCAGACGAGTACCTAATTTTTAATGATTGTATTTATCATGTCAATAATTAGTATAACATATAACATGTCAGCTATATTTTTTTCACAATTTCAAATTATAATTTTGAGAAAATTAATGATGCTCATTGGGTGATATATTTCACAAGTCTGTTTTTTATATTTTTAATAAACGCATATATATACATACTTGGCGTCTGGCACAGCAATCACACAAACGTATACATAAATTTCTTCAAAAAACATGGTTGATACAGAAGGGAAAAATTATCTTGTTGAACTAACAACTTCACTTTGAAGGTGGCTTCCTCTATATCCAATTCAATTTTAAAATTACTTAGAAATTCCTCTTTCACAAAATTTTCATTATTACAGTCTATAACTTATGTTTTATTTTTATCAATTTAGTATTTTGTTCCAAAAGTTAACTTTCGCGTTTTTATAAATAATCTGTTGTCTTTATAAGAGAAGTTTTTTGTGCATTTATTATCCTATTTTTTGCATGGTTATAATTATAATGATTTGATTTTTCGATTTCATTCGGGGCTTTTTTACTATAAATTGTTGCTTAAACTATTGTGGTAATTGTATTAATTTTTATTATTGATTTTTTTAAAAATTTTATTTCCTGTTTTTCATGCTATTCTTCGTTAACACATAATCGACTAAGTTCCTTTATTAAAGCTGTTACTATGTATTATTATTGATAGTGTGGATTTATTTTAATTTCAATGTGATTGTAATTATTTAATAATTTTTAATAATTTCCTTTTTGTAAGTTACATTTATTATTATATCGTTCATATTAAATTATATTTTAATTTTTTTATTATGGTGTACTTAAAATAGCTCTAAAGTCTTCTATTTCAAAATTACGAAGAATCATTAAAAAATTTAAAAAAATAATTTTTTAATTAATTTCAATTAATTACGGGTTAAAATATTTAAAATTAGCGTGCAAATATAAAACACATAAAAAAAAAAGATAATTAGAAGTCGACATACAGATTACCAAAAAGCTAAACAGTTTCCGTAATTGTAAATATTTGTTTCGATACAAAGTCGAATTTCATTGTACTCATTACTTTCTACGTATTAGAATACCTCAACTCTCCTATTTTACGATATTATTAGAATTTCTTTTTAACTGTCTCCGTCTTTCTTGCACAGTTTTCTATAAATAAAATCAATATCAATTTTTCTGTAAATTTTCTTTAACTGTTCATCGTCATCAAAATCATGTTAAGAAATTTTGTTCCATTATTTAAATTACTTAAATTAATTATATGAATTAAAAATTTTTCTTAAAAAATAAAACTTTTAAATATGTGTACCATGAAACAGTTTAAATATCATTATTTTGCAAATTTAATTGATTAATTATAATATGTACCGGCGAAAGCGCCGAAATAAACATCGTTTAGATACGAAGTAAATTTTTTTACAATAAAATTACAATTTTTGGATTTTACTTAATTTTTAAGCTATTTTTTTATTCCTCTGTGGAATGTAAAATTTTCTTCAGAAAAAGCTTTCTATTGATTGGAAGAGGACATTATTTAAAGGAGTAATATTTGCAAATAAAGAATCATACAGCAGGTGAAGTACAATTTCTTACTTAAATTTTATATAATATTTAACCATTTGTACGACATTCCCTATTATGTTATTGTATTTAAAAATCAACTGTTTTTTATATTGTTTTATTTCATTCATTTTTCAGTTTAAAATTATTTCAAACACATATGTTGGAGTTAGTAACCATCACCAACGTTTTTAGTGATTTTAGAACGTACTTTATTTCATAACGTACTTTTTTTTTTATTCAGTATTTTAGAGATTACCTTCATGTATTTCTATTTATAAACTATATTAATAAACATTATGTTTTTTATCGTGTCACCTTTTTTCGTTGGAAGAAACTACTTTTTTAAGTATTTAACATTAGCATTTATTATGACGTGCGCTAATTCAAATGAACTTAATATACTTTTACACATCCCCACGACTCAATGCGTTTCAGTTAGCCACTAATAAATATTCAAATAAATATTTAAATTTAGTCATTTTAAACTTTTTTTGAGTCTTTTTTGTTCTTTCTTTTTTATATAAACACTAAAATAGTTTTATTTTCGACAAGACCTTATTAACTTTAAAATTTACGAATAAATTAATTATTTAAGTTGAACTATTCCTCAAAACGAAGAAATAATTGAACATAAAAATGTTAACATCTTTAATACTGTAAATGATTCCTAAAAAAATGTTTGAAATAATTGTATTTATTATCCAAATATTATATTCTACTAAAAAAAAGTATAAAATGAATTATAACTATATTTTGTATCATTCGCTTTCGTTAAATATTTGTGTTCAAAAGAGTTATGGACATAATATGTAGTAAATAATTATTTTAATTTTTATTCATCAACTAAAACGTCGAAAAAATAAGATTTGATGTTATTGAGTGTAAAAGGAAAATTAATCGTACCTTGTCACGATAAAATTGCAGAATTCTACTTCTACGTTTAGTATGTGTTTATCACAGAAAGACAAATAATTATAGCAAAGAATTGAGAAAGAGTAAGAGGGATATGAAATAAGTTCACAATTATCCGGTTGTAATTAACAAGCCGAGATCTGTTTCCAAAATAAAAATTACCTACTGCTTAATTCTCGATCGGCGAGCTGAAACTTGTACAAACAAATATACCGCAAATATATCAACGCGTTAATCATATGCACTTATGTCCACCGCATTGGCAAACTCAAGGACTATGTTGCGAAGTCGGACTGCCAAACCCATGGACTCCTGCTAGCAGATTAAACCAGGATAAATATAAAGTACTGAGCAGAAAGGACTTGAAAGTTAAAAAGCATATCAACATGTGTTGTACAAAGCTATGCGCTGGTGCCGATCCACTACTGCATATGGGGAACAAAACAACACAATTTTTCTTTAACACCTCTTGTTATCTCTGTTATTATCTCACGTTTGACAACGTTTTTAAAAGTTTTAATAGAACATCATAATTTCCAGTAATAGGTCAATACGGAATATTACCCTATAGTGGGTGCAAAACGTATCATGTTTCGAGTGTCAAAACTTCGTTGGTATTCTCTT
The DNA here is from genome assembly GCA_018907185.1 of Platyscapa corneri. Classification (NCBI taxonomy): domain Eukaryota; kingdom Metazoa; phylum Arthropoda; class Insecta; order Hymenoptera; family Agaonidae; genus Platyscapa; species Platyscapa corneri. Next base: position 379,864 of record JACCHW010000092.1, on the reverse strand, counting down.
AAAAGTATTAAAAAATAAATAAATCTTAAATTTTAAAAGATCGTTCATTATTCTTTAAAATTGTGAATTATCACATAGAAAAATTTTATACACAAGAGAAAATCTATTATTAAATAGTAAATTTAAAAAAAATTTATATATAAACTATTCAAATTGTTGGAAACCGTTTAAAGCATTCGAATAAAATGAGCGCTTGCTTACACAAGTCGTAAAAATAACATACTCACCTTCATAATCATCACAATGACACCAAGAAAAATAATATAATATATTATAATATTTCCATAAAGTTTATAACGTAAATAAAAACAAAAATTATAAAATAATAAAAAAATTTTATGTTTACAAAATTTTATTTTTTAAATTTATTTTAACATTTTCTAAAAATACCATACAATTTAAATATTTTAAAACACGGTTATTCATAAGCATGTTTTAATGCGCATAAAAACTTTTTTAACTAATGCAATTTTAAAAAAGGTATTTGCTATTGATATTGATTTAAAGAAAACTTAAATATAGGATATTTCTTATTATTAAAAACTAATAATGAAATAGATTCATAATGGCAATATGGTAATCAAAATAAATATTTTAAAAAGAACAGATTATATTTTTAAGCGGCGAGCATAGTAGAATTTCGGGGAATCCGAAGCGTCTCGGATTACTTTATACGCATGCCGAATGTTTGTTTTTAGAATATTTTACGTTCGGTACAAAAAATTTTAAACATCGACATATATTTCTAACCCTCTTGCCTCCACTCTTTACTACGTCATTAGAATCCAAAACTAACATAGTCTTCTCTCTTACCCACATCATGTTGCACATTACGAACCCTCTCATTTATTATGTTTACTCTCTCTCTCTCTCTCTCTCTATATATATATATATATATATATATATATATATTTCACACTTATAAACCTTGTTCTTTCGTTCTCTCTTACTCTCCCTCGTTTCCTTTCACGTTCTCTCGTTTTTCTATGCTATTGATTCTCTCTTCCTATCCGTGTCTAACCAGAAAAAGTTCTACGCGTCTTAAAGGTTCGTCCGGCTTAAAGCTTTAGAACCACCACTCGTGGTGGGTGCCTCATCCAGAAATCTAGGCCGGTAAGGTAGTGAGGCTAGCTAGCAAGACCAAAAGAATCTGGTACGCGAGAATGTGACTCCACAAGATCAAATCCGAAAAGTGCTATCGTACCAATGACGGTCAGCCAAAGATACCGAGATGGTGATTTAATCAATCACGTGGCACCCGGAAGATAGTGTCTGGGAGAAGTTAAAGAACTCGGAGTGGTCCATGTGGCGGAGTTTTAAACTCATTTGCGGAAGTGGAGAGGTATGCGGGAAAAAACTTCTGTCCTATATATATTCGGGTAGGCAAGGAATTTTATAACAAGCAGGATTTTTTTTAGGTCAGGATCCATCGATCTAGAAAAAAAGTTAAAATCATTGTCGTTGCTTTTTGTCAAGAAATATTGTAAACCGTGATTCTGACTTAGTAACAAATACGATAAATATTTTTAAAAAGATAAAAAATTTAGTAATTTCTTTTACTTCACTATCTTCTGAATTTCTTATTTGTGATTTGGCAAAAACATTTGATGCCGAAATCCGGGATGTGACTTGCCAAAAGATCAATATTGCAAGGAAAAGTAAAGGATTTTTTATTGTTGATCATCGAAATACCTTTTAAAAAAAGGCAACTACAAGCTACAATAAATGAGTATCTCACGCAGAAAAATTCAAGATCAGACGTACCACCAGTCTAGAAACCAAAAAAATTTCATACTGCCTACGAGGAAAAAAAGATAGCCAAGCAGCCGTCGATGGAAAGGAAGAAATTTAATTTGAACTGTGATGATGGTCCAGGAGCACTATCGAGAGCTCCATACATTTCGAGGATGATTAAAGGAATGGACGAGGGACAAGCCCAAGGACACCAAGATTCATTGCGGACGAACACTTCATAAGAGGCGTATGGAAGCGTCATTCGTCAACTTCGGACATCTTTCAGATGGACAACATCGAAGAGGCCACATCACGGTACGTGTAAAAACTAAGATACGCATGGAAAATCAATGTCTGCGGGGTCCACGAGACATCGAGAGAAGCAACAGCGTAAAACTGACGGCATGGCATGGCGGTAAAGTACTATAGGAATAATTATTGTATGAAGCCTTTTGATTGAGTAGGGAGCGTTTTCGAAGAAACATTAGGAACAATGTACGAAAATTCAAAAACTGATGAGGATTATTCACCGTTTAACTTCATCAAAAGGACTGCCGATTTTTTAGGGATCCCTTGAAGTGGCCGCACTTCAAGGAGGGTTTCGAATTGTTAACATAGATCGGGGAATACTCGGAACACGAAAATGACGTGCGCGTACATGAATTTATAAAAATAAATGCGTTATTTGCGTGAAAAACTTCGTGAATTCCTCCAAATGTATGGTATTTTTGGAGCTGAACGATGACAGAAGATTAGGGGAAATAAACTTTGTTACGCCTGCCTCAATCTACGGTATAAGATAAATTCATGCACCAGCGTCAAAGGAAAGGTAGCCGAACGAGTTTTTTTCTAACTGCTGTATAAAGAACAAAGAGGCGCGTCAATACTAAGAGAACCTGACTACAACTATTTACACGACACATAATAATCAGGCGACGGAACACTGTTAATGAAAAACAATAAATATTGTGATTTAAAAATTATAAGCTTCACTATTCGGGACAAGGCTATGCAATTTATGTATTTTACATTTTCATGATTTCTATAATTTTTATTTTTAGTTTATAGATTCCATGAAGGATCATTTATTATATAGATTTCATTTAAATATGTCGATTGTATAATTCCTAGTTTATTGGATTTCATTTCAATATTGTTTTGTTTAATTATTTAAAAGGTCAATATATCGCTTTAATTAGGTCTCTCGTACTACCGCTGTTGCTCCAGTTGACTAATTAGAAAAACAGCTGTGTTTGTTTTAAATGCAAAAATGTATACACATATTTAATACTTATCTTTTCAATGCATATTGGTAATTCAATCTAATTGGAAAAGAAATACAGAATCTGCATTGCGGTGATATCATCAATGAATACCCGACGAGACCACCCATATTCTCACCTGGCGTATCGTGAACGTCTTTCAGTCATTGCGTCTGTGATCCTCGGACCAATGTATGCAAAAATAAGCAGAAACCAATACAAGATGGGGGGAAGCAATTTTCACCATCGTGATCCGCGCCACACAGATCCACATCCAGAGTATGCGTGTAGCAATAACGGGAAAAAATTTGTAGAAACAAACGAAGTTGAAGAGAAAAATTAAGTAAAAGTGTCCACTATTAACCAAAAAATATTTTACATATATATAGAGTATATTGGAACAAAAAGTAAAAATCTAATAAATAATTACATTTAATATGTGACAATCGATAAATAACTTTGTGTGAAAATAGTCGTGTTAATTATAAAAGTCCGCATTATGATTGTGTATTTCCATATTAAAGCACTTCACACAAAATTTTAAATTAATTCATAGGTTAGTTTTCATTTAACAGCTATTTATATAATATGGGTTTTAAAATTTTTAACAAAATGGAAAAGAATTAATATCGATCAGTGTTTCACTTTTATTTTTTTATAGAAAAATGTGTAAATAAATAGAGCAAAATCGCATTTTTTTCATAGAAATCCTTCAGTGTTTATGAAAATCATAAGATATTGATTCAGTACATGAAATACAAGTTGAAGACGTAATTCTTACTGTTTTTCAAATATAAGTATACAAATTAACAGAGACTATAGTGGTACGGTTTAGCAGTCAATATTTTTTATAATAAATTTGGAATAAGGAAGCTTTATACTCAATGTACACCATGATTGCTTTAATAAACAAGTAGATAGCATTGCAAACTTCAAAAGATTAATTGTATTTCTTTAATCGTTATCTGCAACAGCTTTTAAGACGAGTCATCGTAATCGATATAGATTAATATGTATCAAAGCAATAAAACAAAACTCATTTTTTTAAATGAAAATTGGTTTTTTCCATTCAATTTGCTTTGCAAAAAAAAACGAAGATTTTATCATCGAATATAAGGATTACTAGCCTCACAGACATGTTAGAGAATCATGATCATGACCTACATTTGTATCTATTCTATAAAAAATTGACAGACATGCTCTCATTTGACAAAGAACATTGTTTTATACCACGAAAATACATATAATACATATATAAATAAAATCATTTATCTCAAATTAATACAGCAAACTTGCATGAAATTCGCTTTATTTTATAATTTGCAAGAAAAAACTTCATCTTGAGAACAAATTTTCCTGGGATCAAGAAGACCATTGTCAAACAGAAACTTTTTAAAAAATGTAGACTAATCGTATTTTTTAGAAGGTTAAAATGATTGATTTTTAAAGAATACATTAGATAAGTATAACACATTGAAGACTTATAAGAAACTTGTGTCTTGATTCCTAACATCGTTACTTATACATAATAAAAATCTATTCTTGCATATATATACACATTTTTTATGAACTTCCTCTTTAAACTTGTGTATAGTCAACGTTAAAACAATAAAGAACAGTGTTGAATCATATCTAGTCCATTACTTATTTTAATTTTAGGATAGTTGGCGGCTATTCTTACGTTAAAAATAAACTTACAAAATTAGATATTTTTTATTGATACGATTTCCATTCTAGATTTCATATTTAGAAATATTCATTTACATTTTTTGTAACTTTCAATTTTTATGGAATACGTGTTATAAAACTTTATGATACTATAGCCTTTAAGTTAAAATATTACAAAATTCATTTTTTTTAATTCTTTTCTGGTGTATATAAAATCATCTTTCTAAACTTTGATAGATAATTTATGCCAAATACCCTTAATTCTAAATTTTCCATGGTTGCTAATTTAAAATCTAATATCTAACTATTTTTTGTTATTAATATGAAATAGAATATTTATATTTCTACATTAATCTGCAAGTGAAATTTTTAATTAAATATGAGATGATTCAATTATTTGGCATAAGAGTTTAACTTCCATATATTAGGCTATTGTATTATTTAAATTTGTAAATACTACTTTAAATAACTAATACTACTCTAAAATAACAATAATATGATAATTGTCAGTTGTTACTTTTTTCATACTATTCATAGACCGATATGTCTATTTATTGCAACTATTTGTTTGAAAACAACTCATACCTTATTTAAGTACTGTTTATAAATGATAAAAAAACTTGAAAAATATTAATCCCAAATGTTCACAAATTTTCGTCTTATAAGAAAATTATTTTTTCATGTCATTAAAAATGAACTTTATGTGCCCATGAAGTTCTTATTATTAAAACAATCCTAATTTCTTTTAATATCTATCCTGTGACTATTGAAAATTTCTCAATGACTAACGGAATTTAAAAAAAAAATTTAAAATATAAAATAATTATATGATATAATTTAAATTTTTTATTTTCATCAATTTTTATATTCAATGATATTAAGATTTAAGAAAACTATTAATATAATTAATTTATCTTGTTTCTATATTTTAATAAAATTGAATTTGAAAAACGTATGAATTTACTAAATAAAGTATTTTTTTTACATTTCAAGAACCAGGTTATTACGAAGAAGGAAATTTTGGTATTCGTTTAGAAAATATAGAAATGGTTATTAAAACAAATACTAAATATAGTAAATTAAATCGAGAATTCCTGACATTTGATACAGTTACACTAGTTCCTATTCAAACAAGATTATTGAACACCTCAATGTTAACCGACGATGAGGTATGATTTATTTACTATCCTCAATCATAAACAAAAGTATTATATTAATTTTTATTTTTATAGATTCAGTTTCTTAATAATTATCACAAAAAATGTTATAGTATTTTACACTCTTATTTAAGTGGCCCAGAAAATATTCAAGCGTTGCAGTGGCTTAATAAAGAAACGCAATCCATTACAAGATAAATTGTATATTTATAATTAGTATATAAAAACACATTTTTTATTAATAAAAATTATTAAAAAAAATTATATATTTTCATATATTATTCTTTAAAAATCTTAGAATTGTATGAATTAAATTTCTCTAATAAAATTAATTTTCTAATATGTATTAAATATATTTTTTAAATAAATGCACAATTTTATAATTTTATTATTATGAATATTTTTGGACCTTGTAGTAATTAGAAAAACTATCTATAATACGTAGAAAAGTTAGTATATACATTAGGACATGATAATGAATTTAAAAAATTAAATATTGGGCATAATGAAAGTGCTAGAAGAAGTAAAAGAAAATAGAAAGAGGATATTGTATCTGGAAAAAACAGATGGGGAAAGAAAATGAGGATCTGAACAAAAAAAGGAAAGAAGCTGGAAGAGTATAAATACAGATAGATAAACTGAATTGTAGAGAATAAATAAAAATATAATAATAGGAATGGACAAGATAAAGTGTATCATGAAATAAATATAAAAAGATGGTTTAAGACAGCGCTGAAGGTGACTGTAAATATACATATGTTATATCAAGGGAAAGCAGGAGTTAGTGAGAAAAAATACTGTTAAACATGAAGACAATTAAAAAATGGTCATGGATAGAAAAAACTTGTTAAAGATTAAAAATTATATTAAAAAACATACTGAGTAAATGCTGTACGTAGATATGGAAGAGGGGTAGTGATAGGAAAATGTAAAGGATTAAGGGGAAAATGGTGTGAAATGGTTGGAATAAATATCACATATAGTAAGAAGAAAATAGAATGGTATTACAAAAAAGAATGCAGTAGGGAAAGAAGACATCGGGTTGCAAAAACAAAGAAATAATAACTCGAATAACTGAACAATGTGAACAAATAAAAGTACGTTTTTCGAATATATCAGAACTGAGAAAGATGAAGAAATAAAAACAAGACTTTATGTAGTATACGAACATATAGATAAAAAAATATATAGGTAGGATAGATAAAATAAATTAAGAACGGGAAAAAACATTATCTATTAAAAAAACTGTAAAGAAATAAATAAAATTTATAACTACAAAACTCAGAATATAGAAGGAAAACATTTAAGTCTGAGAGTGGTATACGTGAAAAAGATAAAGAGAATTGGGAAAAGATAAATGTAATGTGAAAAGAAAATATATAATCATAATCATAGGAGATAACTTTAATGGGAGAATGAGAGAAGTGGAATGGGTAAATGTAAAATAAAAAAGGGGGGTAATAAAATTTAAAAACGAAGTAGTAAATAGGATGGGAAGCAAAAATAAATTGGACTAAAGAGAAGGGATCGTTCATTTTACATGGGAAAACCGGATTGGAACATAGTATATTCGCATTTAATTGTAAGTCTGATACATCTATGACAAAACTATGCAACTTTTAATAAAAAGACAGAGCAGAGAATATAGAGTATAAAAATAGAAGGGTAGATTCCTCTCCATCATCATTACAAGAACAAACTGTATTAATAAAATTAACAGATGAAATTGAAGATAAATAAAAACAAGTGAAAAATGGATCTGTATGTTTAGCGATGCAGTAGTAGAATATATAAACAAAACGAAAGATATAGAAAAATTGAATTCATCGCTTGAGATAAAAGATAAAATTAAAGGACGTTACCAAAATAAAACATACCGAAAAAATAGTAAAATAAAAGAGAAACATAGAGAAACGAGAATGATTATGAAAAAAAAACAAAAACTATATAATATCTAATGTAGAAAATGGAGTCAAAACATAGAACAGGGTAGAAGAGAGTACAGTAAACAAAAGAAAAATATGGATAAATATTTTGGAAAATGATCAATAGAACAATAAAGAAAAGAAATAAATTATTTGAAAAGTTTAGAAAAATGTTTGTAGCATTTTAAGAATATGTATATAACGAAAAGAATTTATATATTTATGTGGAAATACAGAGAAAGACGTCATGCATTAAATGCATGATAAAACGAATAAATTGGACAAAGAAAGTTTATGATGATTATGATAATATTGAAACAAAAAAGATATGAGTAATTATATAAGAATTACGTTAATAGACACAAAATTAAACGAAAATTATAAAAAACAAATTGAAGGATCATATAGAAAGGAATAAAATGTACAAGATTTATTGAAAATGGCGATAAATGTACAAATGAAAACCGAAGAGGCAGAAGTATTTGTATGTTTTGTCAGTATAAAGACAGCATTTTATAATATTATAAAAATGGAAATCTGGAATTGCATGAAGAATATAGGCACAAACAAATATTAAATATATGGTACAAAAGAAATATTAGTAAAACAAAAATGAATAATAAAAATTGATGAATATATAATTAGAAAAATATAAATAAAACGAGACGAAGGACAAAATTTTCCTGTAAGCTAAACTCTTTCACACAGGGATGGTAGATTTAGAAAGATAACATATCTAAACATATGGAAAGGAAAAATAAGAAGTCTAATAATGATAAAAAGAGAAAAGAAATTTAAAAAAATTTTATCGATTATTTATATAGAGAATTATTATTAAAGATTACTCGTAGAGAAAAAGATTGGGAATAAAAACAGAAATATAAAAAAAAAACAAAAATAAAGTTTAAAAAAGCAGGGTGGTGTAGGAAGAAAAAAGTAGAAACTACATGAAAAAGATAAAACAAAAAAGGTTATTTAATTTATATTTTAAATATAATAATTAAATTTAAATTAAAATTTAAAATAGTAAATAAATTTAATTAACTAATGGACAAAAGAGCACATATGAAGGTAGGTAAAATATGAATAATTGCATAAAGATAGTTCAAGGTAGATTTTATAATAAAAATGAAATTATTCGATGCTTCAATATAAAATGTTTATATACAGAGTAAAAGTTTATGTGGAGAAATGTGGTAAATAATTAAAAATCTACAAAAAAGGTTTATAAAATGAAATTTTTAATTTAACAGAAATGTAGTAAGATATAGTAATAATAAAAGAACGTATAAAATTAATGATAAAAAAGAAAGATCATTTGAAAACATTTGAAATAAAATTATTGAATAAAATAAACATAAATAAAATTATTGAACAAGAGAATAAATTTTTAGAAAAGCATCTGATAGTCAAGTTACGTTCGAAATTATAAAATTAATAGAGATAAAAATGGAACAACAAAAGTCGAATATATAATCTAGAAAAATTAAAATATGCGGAAGAACCTAATAATATATAATACCATTCTAGATAATATAAAAGAAAAAGAATGTGCCTGTAAGATAAAAAAGCAAGAAAGTAGATTCGTGATGAAAATTTTAACAAGATTCAGGATAGATAATGAGACAAAAGAAAATAAACACAGATGTACTGTGAATGAAAAAATATGTAGATGGTGTAAAAAAAGAAAGAATCGATGAAACATATTATGGAAGAGTGCAGTGTAATAGAATTTAGGACAAAAGTGGGAAAATAGTATAAAACAGCATAAAAAGCATATAAGTTTGATGTACAAAATACACTGGAATATAATAGAGAGAGAGAGAGAGAAGAAAATAGGAAAATGGATAGATGAATATTATGTAAAAGTAGTATATACTAAGGTGTACGTATAACATGTGGAATGTAATGTTAAATGTAAATTGTTTATCTGTTAATATCTTATATCTATAATTAATTTCTATCAAAACTTTGTACTTAAGAAAGTGTTGAAATTTAAATGAAAATAAGACAAAGTAACTGTGTGTGTTTAAATTACTAACTGATAATTGATATGTAAAACATACATGTTATTTAAAAATTTTTAAATAAATATTTTAAAATATTATAATATGTAGTGCTTAATAAACTGACATAGCGCCAATTGCCAATGTGAAATAAAAGAAATTTGTCAAATTTACATATTGAGGCAACGTTATATAGCGTTAAGATGTGCATATATAATTCCAATATAATAAAAATATAGAAATTCATAAGTATCCAGATCCAATCCATTAAGGCATCAAAAAGATTACTTATAATAATAAACAAATGATTTTTCTCAATTATTGAATACTTGAGAATACACAATTAGAAAAGCCTGGAAGTTAGATTAGGAAAAAGTTGATAGTGGTTATAAATTAGGATTTGGTTATCAATTAGAACATTGTATGACTCCGGAATTTGTCTATAAATAATTAATTTGCGCAAAAAAGCCTTGACTCATAATGGAAAAATACTTGTAATAAATGACGCAACTTTACCTCCCACGAGCTTTGTATATATTCTATTCCAGTTCGTAGGGATCGTGAAAACTTTTTTTCAAAACGAATACGATACTCAATTAAATTAAAATGTACTCATTTTATTCAATAATTTTATTATTAAATAATATTATTATGAGCATAGTTAAGTTCAAAAAATTTAATTATCAATCAATGGATGATATAGTTGTAATCGTACTTACAAAAATGTATCACCAAAGTAACTTTCGTATAAAGCATTACCGTCCATAGTATTCCTGTTTATTAATTGCATGTTGTTATTGGTCTAATTTTATAACCTTTATATCTTTCGATATTATATTTTTCCTTTCAACTTTCTCCTTTCAATAAGAATTTGATCATCTAAAGTTTTATTAAGAAATGTATTTAATAAATTAAATATAGTATTTAAATGACATTAATATAGTGATACATGTACGATAAACAATTGAGTCTTTCCATTTTAAAAAATTACATATATAAGTCGATTCCTCAAACTGTATTGAGAAAAAACCAATTTCCGCTTCTTGTAAGTACTCAAAAAATTAGTTTTTCAAAAGAATTAATGTATTTAAGCCGTTTCTCATGTTGATAAGCGTCTATATGCTAAAAGAGTCAATTGAATAAATAATTTTTTCAAAAAAATCTTTCACGCAAACAGCGTGGAAAGATATAATTTATTGCGCTTAAAAAAACAGAGACAAAGTCTGCTTTGATTTTCTTTGGACAACGCACAATAGAATATTATGAAAGGTGATAAGAACAGCAAAGTGAAAGACTGGTATTCGAGTAAAGCGACATTAAGAGAACAGAAAAAAGAAGAAACAATGAATAAATAATGTATACATATATACAAATATAAGTATAAAAATTTATAATATTAAGTAATATGAATGTAAGTCATTAAGTAACATAAAGTTCAAAGTACAATTTACATTTAAGAATTGTAAATAACAATGTATGAATTTTTGGCAAATAAAAAAAATAAATGTACGTATAAAATGAATTCAGTTATTGTTGTCGATAGGGTAGGTAATCGCGTAGCATGTACCGAGCATATCTGAGCGACCCGCAATTAGCCATCGCAAATAAGCGCACTTGGGTACGCAGGCAGACGACGTCTTACCCGGGCAGTCACGATAAGACAATAAAAGATTAAGAACATTGAAAATTATTGAAAATGGGTCAAAACAGCGAACCGAATCTCCATTCAAGGAGTTGGTTGTACAGGCTTTTTCCATTCTTTTTGGCACGTAGGAGGATTTTTTATGCTGAAGGATGATTAGGAACGTAAAGCGATTTAAATATCTGGTATAAATTGTAAGGAAGAAAAGAGCGAGAACAGTTACACGACTTGCGTGTGCAGTTAGATTGTCGAGTCAGTTTCAGTTCGGATTTGAGGCCTACGAATGGTCGAACGATGGCAGCAAACGTAGCTTTTTCTCCAAGTGACGGCTTGTAAATACCGTAATAAAGATATTTTTATAAAAACGCGTAATTCAGTCTATTTATACAACCCGTACCTGTCCTGATCTAGTGCGACTAGCACGATTAGTATCTTCAACAGTTGTTTTAGATTTTAATTAAAATTTTTTTTTTTATTTTATTAACTTAGTTTTTATTTTATTCTCTTTATCGAATTTTTTGAATTGATTAAATTTATATTTACGTTTCTATAATAAAAAATGATTTACATATATAAAGATTATTTATTCTGATATTCATAGTTCGCTCATTTATATTTAGACAAAATTAGATAAGAGTTTAATAATTGAACCTAAGTAAATTTCATATTTATATATGAAATCATAATATTCATATAATTATTTTATAATTTTAAACAATCCACCAATACATTCTTTTTGTTCTTAGGTAAGTACCAAACTATTTTTGACTAATGTTAATAAGATGAAAAAGGTTTTTTATTGCCTTTTTAAATATAAACACTATATTAATTACACAACACTATTAAATTCATATTTATATATTTATTAATTTTTTATTATTATTGTATAAGTGTATAATTGATTAAAATATTCATAATTACATTTCATGAATTGACAGTCATTTGATTAATTTCATGATCTATTATTAAACATTTTTTAAAGATTAAACTAACAGAAAGAGCAACATGTTCATTCATACATTTATTCTGTAAGAATAGGGTGAATGCGAGAAACAATCTTAATAAAATATAAAAGTTATAATTCATTTGAATGTAAGAAATTACGAGGAAATAAACGAAATTTCTCTAATAAAAAATGAAGATAGTTATCCAGGCTCAAAAAAGTAGACAAGGTTCCCTCGATTCATTTTAAATGTTATTAATTAATTATTAGGAAATCATAAAAACTATTTTAATTAATGAATATATGAAAGTAAAAGTAGTTTTGTGCCCATACTTTTGGATCATATATTTTATAAATCTATATTAATATTCATAAATTAATTTTTTAATGTGTTGAAATATTTTAGGTAATTAAAAAAATAATCATTTGTAGTAATACATTTTATTTTATAATTAATAATAATTTTGGTCTATTACATATTTACAATATTAATATCTGTAAATTCACAAATTCTATATAAAATATTTTCAATTATAAATAAGGTATTAATCGCTTTACTACATATTTGAAGTTTTTGTTCTAATGGCATAAAATGTAACTCTTTCATAAACATTTTTTCATTTTCACTTAATTTTATTAAACTATTATTATTAGTAATATTTTCAAGTCGTAACATCCATTCAGTTTTTTGAGTATTAATAGCACTGTTTAAAGATCGCAAAAAATTATAATTTGTCTTTTCAAAAAAATTTATAATACCACTATTTTTTTTATCACGTATAATCAAAAAGAGAATAAAATTAAGTATTACAATTATTTGATCTGATATTTCAAGTAAGTCTGTATTAGTACCATGTTTCAATACACAAATTTTGGAAATTATTAATTGTAAGTTTTGTCCTAAAAAAATTTCATTTTCCAAAGTTATATTTTCTGTTTCAAAGTTCCTTAATGAATCAGCAATAATGTTTTTTATAATTCCTATAACAAATCCTTTAACTTTTGAATGATAATCTAAACTAATAAGCTTGTTGATAATTGTATATTTAGCTTTATTACAAAAAAGATTGATATAGTCATTAAAGTTTTTGAGGGCATATTTTTTTATTAATGTTGAGTTACTATAAATTATATAATGTGTAAGATTTTTCATAAGTTCATTATGAATTAATAAATCAAGAGCTTCAAAAGGAATTAAACACTTTTTAGCAGTATTTAGAGCATATTTAACAAGATCAAGACCTTTAAGCACTGTAACATTTCCTTCTTTACATATCATTAGGTAATTTGACATGTTTATGCAGTTATAAGCAATATAATGTGGATTATAAATCTTAAGAATTTTTATATTTATTACCTTGCATAACACTGTCCAATAAAAATTGCAAAATGATAAATCATTTACATCTAAAATTAGTCTATTTTTATCATTGGTTCTTATATTATTTGATGACATATAATATTTATAAAAATTTCCATGATTAATGAATCGGAAAAAATATATTATGTCACATTCAATTGAGAGTATATTTTTTAATATTTTTTGAAATAATAATTGATGATTGTTGCAATTAAAGTTTAATAAACTTATTGGTCTATCAAACAATGAAAATAATAACCCTAATATTAAATATTTCATTTTACTTTTTGCACTTCTATTATTGTGAAAAGGTAATAATTGTAAATCATGAAACAAATTGTCCACAAAATATGATATATTTATGTAAGATAAAATAATATGCTCTAAAATATCACATGTTTTATCATAATTTTCATAATTAGGTAATGGTAGATGTAATAAAAAATTTTTTACAACATCTATGCACATATCAATTATTAATAAAGGATTTTTACATCTAAATAAACATATTTTCATTGGATTTAAGAGCGAAAAAAAACAACAATCTAAATTTGAAATTTCAATTTGTTCAATAAAATATAACAATAATTCAGATGGTTCACAATAAATTGCTAAATGCTGAAGCACTTTTTCACAGCTAGTATGTACAATTTTATTTGGCATATTATGTTTTGAATGCATTATTGATATGACTGTAGTCAATACTTCATAAGGAAATTCTTTAAGTAAAACTACACAATCAGGTTGATTAATAAAAGAAATTAAATTATTACAATTTGCTTCTTTTACATATATTATCAACTGTTCATTAAATAAAGTAAAAGAATAATTTGATTCGTGTGCAACATAATATTGATAACTATTATGTTTAGACTTAAAATTATTATCATTTGACATTTTCATTAATTTATATCAACATTTGTAAAAGTATTGTTTGAATATATAACTTATTTTAGATACAAATGACAATTTTTTTACCTCCCCTTCTTTAGCGATTTCAAATTATAAAATCTCTTTTTTTAAAATAAAAATATGCATTGATATTTTAAAATATCAAAAAACATTCTTTTTCTGTATGCTTTAACAAAAGTTAATTAATTAATATTAATCTCATTTGTTTAAAAATTAAATAAACAAGTTTTTGTTTTTAAAAATTATAATTTATCTTACATTAGTTTTTTTAAATATATTTAAACTTATTTATTAATTATAAAAGTATAAAATTTATTTGCTAGCATAATTTGAGATACTATTAATGTACTATATTTCATTATACGAGAACCAATCAGCTTAAACCTGTACTGCACCCACGACTGAAAATGAAATAATTTTTTAAAATAAGAATAAAACTTGCTATTACTTTATATTTTACAATTTTCAACTAAAACAATATATAAATAAAATACATAATTTACATTTTGCAATAAAAACTGTAGTTTATATAAGTACTAAATATATTTACCTTTAAATTTTTCTCAAATTCTCTCCTGATATAACCTTGAAAACAGAGAATAAATTCTGTAATTAAACTAGTAGAATATTATTACCGAATTATTCGATTATTTAATAATATAAATATTGTATTATTCTTTTGAGTAGAAGATATATAAAAAAAATTCGAATATTATTGTAACTAACCACAATTATATACATGAAAATTTAAAAGTCAAAATTATTTACGAATTTATATTACTTTTTGATTATACTAGACATACAATTTGGTCAAAACTTATGTTTTATGAATTTAAAAAAATTAAAGCAGTATAAATATAACATCATAAATATTTTAAAGTACACATTTGTAATACCATAATAAAAGATATAATTAATAAATATACAACATACAATGATTTGCTGGAGTAATTTTGTAAGAAGGTGTTGATATATAAACCAATGAGACAATAAATACCCAAATCTAAACATCGTACCAATCAAAATCTGATATAAGTTTATTAAAACTTTACAAAAATAAAATTGTAATAAAACGATAACCATCAAGTGTACTAAACCACTCATATATGATCAATAAATAGAGTTTTTAATTTTAATATTTTAAAAAAAATGTATTCTATATAATTAACTCAAGTTTTAGCTATATTAAAAAGCAATTGAAATAATGTAAAAAGTATCGATGTAATTTAATTTGTAGTATAATTAGTAGGTCATAATTAGTATAATATTAATAATTAAAACTAATTCTTTCAAAATTATTAAAATTAATATTTGTAAGGAATTTACAAGCAATTTTTATTTCAATACTAAATAAAATAATATAATATAGAAAAATATTACTTCTTTAATTAATGAGACATTGTTCAAATTTTTATTATTAGACTATTTAATTAAAATAAAAAAATAAAATAATTTATGAAGAAATAAGTATTTGAAATTTTGGATAATTTTATTTCAGATTAAAAGGTAAGGCAAAATTTTCCATTTCACTTTTTCTAATGTTTCAGCACACATTTTGCGATATGTAATCTAGCATTTTCATGTAGCATAATTGACTTTTCTTATTTATTTTTTTTATTTTAAAGCAAAAATTTGATATTTTTTTCGAGCGATGGATTAACTTTACCCATCATAAGTCATTCAAGATTATAATAGTAGATTATAGAACTTTTAAATATCTTTAAAAACAGAACTTTTTCTTTTTTACCATTAAACTAACACGTATTATACAATGAAATTCTTAATAATATAAATAAACATTATTCTGGTAACACATATCAACATAAATTTTACTATTATTAAAAATGAGAATATCAAAATATAAAATTGTAATAATTTTTATCGGTATCTTTCATATAATAATAATAAACACAAAATATTATTCACAAATAATATGTATAAAAAACATGAAATAGCACGATAAAATTATCGTATAATTATTTATTATTCTTTAATTATTTAAAAAATTTAAGAAGATTAATTGCGTATCAAACACAAAAAATGATCGATAAGGGTATTCGAAAAATTTGTTAAAGTCGTCTCAACTCTGATTGAACTCTTAAAAGTATTAAAAAAATTGATTTTTTTATAGAGAGCGTAATTAGAAGAATAATAGATCTTGAAACCTGACACAGTTGATACGAGTAAAATTTAACGGATATTGTGCACATATTATTTAATAATTTATAAAAAATTAATATATTTTATATTTTTTCTCATACTATTTCTATTTTTGTACAATCACGGATATCATTTTATAAACATAGAATAATAATAAAAACAATATGATACAGAGCATCTTCCCCTAACAGGAAAAAAGCACGGAAGAAAAATAAGCAATAAACTAAGTAAAGTTGAAACATATTTTTTTTAAAGTTAATCAAGTGTCAACTACCCCTACAATACGTAACCATTTTTCAAAGCTTCGACAGTACAAATTTTGACACATCCTTTTCTCTCTCTCTCTCTCTCTCTCTCTCTCATTTACTATAATAAAACCAATGAATTTACTGTTTTACAATAATTGCATAGTTGAGGTTGTGTCAACATTTTTCTCAAAGCCTTCGTTAGTTAAGCCTACGTCCTCATATAGCAGAGTTAAATCTTCTCTCTTACGTATGGAATAGAAATACTATTGTTTCTGTAAAAGAGATGTGTTTTTATAGAATGGATAATATTATATTGCTCAAGGAAAAGAGGAATAAACTTTTGAAAATGTGATGATTTTTGATAAAGAGCTAGATACGTTTTTATTTTTTTATTTATAAAGAATAAAATCGGATGCGCATGTTGCATCGCTAAGCGCACCGGTAGTGGACGCGTGATAAGCAGTTTTGCCTCAAAAGCAAATGCGTTCGTTGCACGCGTCAGCGTAGCGTTAGGCACATGGTAAGCATCTTCGCGTCTGAATGTAACAGACATAGTTAACTTAGAAACTATGTAACTTTAATAGTTTTTTTTTTATATATATATTATTAGAAAATTATTCCAATATCACAATTTGTTTTGTAAATTGATAATTAAAAAAATAACGAGATCAAGTTTTTTAATGAATTTCCAACCAAATTACTTAGAACTAAAAAATAATGGAGCATCATTTGTATTTAATTTAATTTCCTTAATGAAATTTATTAATGTAAGGTATCGAAACTTAAAATTAGTTGTGCTTAATTACTTACTGTACAATCTTAGACGTAAGAAAAAGAATTGAATTATATAGTCATCTATATAATATTTGTATATATTCTTTTTAAATTTAAACGAATAATGTAAATTAATTCTGAAGGAATTTTTATTATAATGAATTTATTACAAATTATATCGGTATATAATATTTTATAATATTTAAAAAATTTCTATTATTTTAATATTAATTTTAAATAATTAATCAATTTTTCATATACTTTATCAATAATTTTAATGTACCGAATTAAATTCCATTATATTGTAGTGTGAAATATTGAATTAAATAAATTTTTTTTGAAAATAGTATATATATTAATCAATAATATTTTATTTTTAAAATTTTATTCTTAGTAATATATTAGGTTTCCATAGTAATTGCTAATTGATTGTGTAAAGTAAAACTTACTATTATATATTATTTAACTATTATTATATTGATGTATCAATATATTAATTAAAATTATATTTTTAAACAGTGAAATTTCAATAATTA
Source organism: Platyscapa corneri (assembly GCA_018907185.1). Lineage (NCBI taxonomy): Eukaryota > Metazoa > Arthropoda > Insecta > Hymenoptera > Agaonidae > Platyscapa > Platyscapa corneri. The sequence goes on along the minus strand of JACCHW010000092.1, from coordinate 361,537 downwards.
GAGTATTATAAATAATATAAATAATCAATAAGTTAAATATAAATATACTATATTTATAATGTTGTCTAAAAATATAAAAAATTATCAGTGGAGACAAACTAAAGATAAAATTTTGATTTATATTTATCTAAATCATCATGAAAAATATATTAATTTTTATTTTACTTCCAATTATATAAAAGTAAGTAATTTATAATTACATTTAATAGGATTTTAAATTTCCAAGTATACCCATATATTTATTTTATTTCCTTAGATGCATCTTTTTTTAATTTTTCCAGACTTATTATTTTTTAATAATTATAATAATTATTAATTAAATTAGAAATGAATACTTCTTAAAAAATAATTATTCAAATTGAAATAATTTTTTTAAATTATACCAATCAAAATTTGTGAATCAAAATTATATTATTACATAAATAATATATAAATTTAAAACTTTTCGATATATTCTCTATTCAAATAAATATTGTTATAAATTATAACAAACTATTTTTTAAATTATTAATAAATACATAATAAGAATATTGAATATTAAACAATAAATGTACAGAACTGATAACTTTTCATGAAATTTAAAATGTTATTTATTTGTCTGTATTTATTTATAATCTTTCTGTGTTTAGAATTTCTTGGTATACAAAAATTTCTGATGAAGTTACACATTAGTTTATTTAATATGAAAATTATTTAAACTTATATACAATTTAAAATAATATTAGACTAATTTATTTTGAAAAGTTGAAACATTTTTTAAAAAGTCAAAAAGATAAACATTAATAATTTTACTGTTCATTGGTAATAAATTAAAAAAAACAATTATGTTAAGGTTGTTCCTTATATCATATAGCTAAATTATCAAAATTTTATATTATATTAATATATTATACTAAAATGCATATTTTTTTTTAAGTTCAAGGTTAAGATAATTTTTAAATATTTTATTTTTATATTTTTTTAGTATTATTAAATAATGTAATTATTTTCATTAAAATAATTTTTTATATATTTTTTTTTCGATTTTAATATTTTTTTTTTATACTTTATGTATATCTATAAACAGATTTTCCTGTTTTTTATTTATGAATAATTATCAATTCAAAATTGTAATTTATATTTATTAACATTATAGATTCAATAAGTTAAGTTTTAAAATGCATACATTGATATGAAAATTAATAATAATTATTTCATATTAATGTATGAAATATTTTATTAAAATAAATTATATCTAAAAAGTAGTCAATGGTGAGGTGGTGAAATTAACAAATAGTTGTTTTTGTTATTGATTTTATACAATTCTTAAATAATGAACGATACATTTTTTAAATTATTTAATTTTTAATAATAAAAAAATAGATTTAAAAAATTAATAAATTAAAGTAATAAAAAGTTACTTTTTATATTACATGATCTAATAAAAAAAAAATTAAATGAAAACCATATGATAACTAATCTTTCTACTATATATATATATATATTAATAGCTTATAATTTACATTATATTTTAAAGTTTACTTTTTTAATACTAAAGAATAAAAATAATTGTAAAATTTATATAATAATGATTTTAAACTAATATAACATAGTAATACAACTATATTGGTAGTAATATATTGGTAATATTATTTTTATTATGAAGTCAGTAAAAATGTTGTAAATCTTATTAGTAAATGATATAACATAAAATTTAATAAACAATTCTATATATACATAAATTGATGAATTCAATTTTTGGATCTTTTTCGACATTTTTTTAACATTGGGCCTAGCGTTATCGTGGAGCAAAAGATCAGTTTATGTCTATTGTTCCAAACTGATTAATTTTTTTCCAAAATATGGTTTAATAATATTATTTGCAGTTGGTAACAATCTTTAATAATTGCTTTAGATGATTTTAGGAGTTTATAACAAACCAAATCCGAATGATCCCACCGAATATACAACAAAATCTTCGGACAATGATAGCAATTTGTAGCAAAAATATGATGGAAATAAATACTAGTCATAATTTTTATTATTAAAATTTATTATTGAAATATATTTAAAAAATCGAGTCATGATCATATTTATAATATTACTAAGAAAATATTCAAATTTTAAACACGCAATTTGTGTGTATTAAAATCCTTCTTGGAAATACTTATACTGTTTTATATTAAATTTATATTAAAATAGTTGACAATATTATATTTTAATGAAATAATTAATTTATTACTGCAATTAAATAATAATCAATTGATTAATATAGAATAAGACACTTTTCGTAGTTTGATTGTCATATTAATATAATAAAATTATTCATAATAACTCGATAACATCCTTTTTTATCAGTTTTTTACCACTATACAGACTTTATATTTAAAGGCCTATGATTATTATGAAATTTTATTTAATTGATTAAAGATTACTGCGATTCTTTATTATTTCTCACTTTTATTTCTATTCTTTTTTGCCATTATGTACCTCAGATTTTTATAAAAAATTGTACCAAGATCTATATTTTTTATAATTTCTCTGGAACGAAATATTATTAATAAAATGTTGGAATGAATTAAGCAATTTATTTTATTTTTTGTCTTTTCTCCCTAAAAAGACAAAAAATGAACAATGCTATGTCTGATTAAAAAAATTTTGTACAAACGCTAGATGTGTTTATTTTCTAAAAGCACCAGCTTTTTCAGTTTAAAAGTTTTTGATATTTAAGTATCTATCGTACTTGTACATCATCACTCTGCCTTACACTTATAGAGAGCATTGACTTTATATCTTCTACTTATTTACACCTAAACATCTTTATATTTTTTTCATAATTAATTTTATTAATTATGTATGTTTGAGTTTTTACTTTTTAAGCTCCCCTTGGTTAAATGATAAGAAAGGGCTATGTGACAATTAGGATGAGTTACCGAAAAGAAAATACACACAAGAAAGCTAAATAAATGTATACTTATATTTACACTTATAATATAAATCTTTAACGACTGGCGTAAATATAACAATTATAATAAAAGAGTATAATAACTTATAATTACGCACTTTTGTAAAACTAAATTGAATTACGTTGATTATATATAAATTTCAAACTAGAGCATTTAATAATAACTATAATGAATAAATATAATAAACTATGAATAAATGAACTATTCTATGTGAGTCGATTGATCAGCACGAATTCCCCTCTGATGAGCACACATAAAACAACGCAAGATGTGGCTTTTCATAGGAGCTCTACTACGAATAATCCAATAGGTCTGACAGATGTATGCTAGAGCCAGTTGAGTACCTCCGTATAGTGTATTCAGCTGAGTATCAGCAATTATGAGTTCCGTAAAATGAGCGTAAAGTAGCAATATTGCCGGGTGCTTATTCTTGTAGGTCAATAATGTTTTATTGAGTCGTCCTCCCACTCTTATGATTTCATGCGTATCGACAAATACTGTCAGTTTACTGAAAACACTTGTCAACGATAAGTTTGAGTGGGATTTCAAACTCTTGAATTCCTGCGAGAAATAAGCACGTTGAGTTGATCTTATCCAGAAGAGTTTTGCCTTCACCTAGGACTCCGGTGCCAGGTCTATTACAGGTATAACATCAGATTTCTTTCTTAGGCGGGTAAGAAATTTGATGCACAGAACTGTGATTCTCAATAGCTTGTTAAGAGTTGAATACTGGTAGATGAGTGTCCATTGATAATCTGGTATTGTTGCAGCTGCGTGAAAACTAAAATTGGGAACGAACCTCTGAAATTGTTTTCTCGTCGCCCAGAGTTGGTGTTGAGTTGGCTATGGTGAGGGTGTTCCAATCCGTGGTGATCCCGTCCACCATAGAGAGTGTCCTTGGAGTTGAGTAGTCGATATGCCTCTTGATGAGCAGTTAGCTGGGTTCGAGTACCAGCAACTTATCTCCAATGAGCGTCTGGTATGAGTTCATGTATTAGAGATCTCTGTTCCTGACATAATCTTTCCGTGACGCGTATGTTTTGATCCACGTGAGTATAACTTGTGAGTCATTCCACCATAATATTGATTATGTGGTAAGTAAAATGATGTGGATGTCCATTCTGATATTTTTGCATCTGATTATTGTGATTATTGCTATGGTGTTTGAATTTTCTAGTTTTAATTTCTTGATATCTTCAAGATCTTCTGAGTTATATGGTTGTTTAAAAATGATTGAGTTATTAGTATTCAGTATTTTGTTGAGAATTGAGTGCTTATGAATGAAATTTTACTGATGTTCTGATTTAAGTGTAATCAACGAGGTTATGTCATTTAATGGTATCCATGGTGGTTCCGTTCATGGAGAGTGACCATAAAGTTAATCTGTGCTTATGCCTAGATATTCTTGATCATCTGGATTGAGTGTATCAGGGATGATTCATAAGTGTTGTATTAATGAATCGTAAATCCATTGTGCAATACTTATATGATATCTGATGAAAGGCTGGTCAAAACTTGGTTTGAGCAACCCTGATTATTCTAAACTCATTTATGCTTGATGGATGAGATTTTGATCTGCTTGAGTGTAACGTGAAAATCCATCCATTGTGAGTCTTAAGTGTGGCCTTGATATATTGTACAATTAGTTCTTATAATATATGCATAAATAGTCTAATTATGGAATTGATGATTTAATTATACACGCGAGAAAAAGGTACCACTGAGTGTTGGACGGAGAGTTGTATTTTTATAGCTATAGCAATTTAAAAGTGTTAGAAGGTTTATAATTCTGCTGTTGAGATATTCATCATACCAAACCAACAAGGAACTCTGATTATGATTGGCTGATTAATTCCTTTCTGATGATAAGATTCGTTAATGTGACATGAGATGGCATACTTTCATCCCATTGATGTTTGTGTTGTCATATTTTCTGCACGAGTAACTTTACTTATTCAAGCAAAGCTTAAGAGATAGATTATCTTAATCACTTTAGATAAAGAGTGATGTATGTTAAAGTAATGGTATCTGATGAGATTTTGAATAAGAATACATCTTCTTGGGAAAACTATTTTGATTTTATAATTATTTAATTTAACATTGTAGTGAGAAGATTTGTTCTCTCTTCCAGCACCTTGTTATTCATAATTATTGAACTTTTTCATTCTATTTTTTAAAAACTGTTTACTTCATCTGCTTTTTATTTTAAAAGTTGTCTTCCTTTTTATATAAACACGCTGTTTCAATCTAATGTACTATTTTTTTTCAATATTTCTAAACTATTTTTTTTTTTTTTTGGTTCTCTTTTCTTTCATTTTAAGTTTTACCATTCTCTAACTCCCCTCTTTTCAATAATTCTTAAGCATATTTATTCTTTATTATTTATTCTTCATTATTTTTATTTGCGGAAGCTGGCTAGGAAAAGTAAGGACTAAGAATTTATTAGATTGAATATTCATTTTTAGCATTTGACCGGTTATTCAGCATGTACAGTTCGTAGCGCAGGGGGAAAAGGGCCGGACACGCTCGTTGTTCTTCTTTAACGATTCGTAAGCAGCTACACCAATCCTAATCGAAAATCGAACTAACTGAAATAAAAGTTTCGTTCACGTTTTGGTGTTTTTTTCTCCTTTACATTTGGAAAAGACTTTAAATTGCTTTATTGTTTCTTACAGCCCCCTGCTACATTGTTCCTCGGTATAAAAAACCCGTCATTGTGCTAAGTAGGTATGAAAAAGTTTCTATGTGTTATTTTCTCGGACGAAGATTCAGTCCATTATTTTTACCCTTTTTAAAATAATTCATTTACAACTCTTTATCTTTAATTCCGTTTGCACGGCTCCTTGGGTAGCGTCGCCTACCTGCCCACCCAAGTACGTTTATTATGACAACTATCCTCGGACCGCTTACATATGCTCAGCACACGCTAAGCAGTTACTTGTCCTATCATCTACAATAATATTAAAATTAAAACTGTTCTTTATTCTTTTATGGCTACTTATCTTTATAACTCTTATCCTTTATTTCTTACGTTGCCTTCAGTTCTTTTCCACAAATTTCTCCTTTATTCTTTTTTCTTTATCTAGTTTGTTTATTATTTTATTTTTTCCCTTCATCCCTCATCTGAAATTGTTCCAACCAATCCTCTTTTACATATTTCTAACATAAAAATTATTACTGATCGCGCCGCATTACCATCGAAAGTTAGAAGGGATGTAGGAAATTTATAAGAGTATCTAATTTTCTTTCTTAATAGTTCTAATTTAACAAGGTCTTATTAATTATACAACCGATAGTACATAAATGATAAATTTCGATTATACAAGAAAATCAGCGATATGACAATCTATCTTGATGTACGTATCGGGTAGAAAAGCTTCGATCGCTTCGAGTCGCTGTATTTATCGACTCTTTTTTCCTTGCATTTTTCCGCTACATTTTCTCACGTGCTCAACTAATATCAACTTAATATTGCTAACATAAATTAACTAGATATCGTGCCTATATAACACAATATAAGTACAATGCATTTTTTTTACAAAACTGTAAATAATATACAACGCTCGCTTTTACAAATAAAAACGGTTAATCTTGATGATGTTTATTTTATAGATAAACTAAATTTGCTACGATACATTTTTTTAAATAGAACTAGCTAATACGCTATATATTTATTAAATTTAACTCCATTAAATTAAATCCAGATCTTTATGCGTCTTTACGTATAAGTTAAAAATAAAATCGAAGTCGCTACGCATATTTAAACGTAAACTATAAGTGAAATCTAAATTCCTATGCATACTTAATATAAACTAAATGCAAAATAAAACTTTACGCAATTTCATACGAACTATAATGAAATATAAATATCTATGCGTAGTTAATATAAACTAAACGGAAAATAAAACACTACGTATACGTAATATAAATATAATAAATCTAATCTCTGCGTGTATTTAATATAACTTGGTCGAACTAAACATTATCCGTTTGTCGTAATTATTGGAAAGAATAGAATATGTTAATTCATTTCTCACTCCTACGTCCCGTCTGTGATATTATTTATCGTATTCTTAGGGATTAAAACTTGAGAATTAAAACCTTCGCCGAGTGGGAGAAGAATAAAAGATAAAAAGGTCTTAAAAGGTATCATATGACAGACGGGACGTCATCATACACACGCGTATTCTAGTCTAATTGACAACTTTTTAAATTTGTTTAATTATTAAATTTCTTTTGTGTGACCGAGGTTTCGAAATTCTTTTCCTGCTGCTCTAACCAATCCGAATTTCTGTGGCAGTTTCGGTGGGCCGCACTTACCGTGACGGTGGACCCCCAATGCCATGATATCTCCGCGATGTCCGACTCCAGCTGCAGGTCCACTTCTTCAGTGCGACCACGATGAGGTTGAGAAGATGGTAAAGGGGATGTAAGGCTCTCTAACGGGATTTTTTACGCGATAGTGAGCAGTACGCGTAAGCGCGAATTTATTCTTGGTCCATTGCGTTGAACAATCGCGTTGGTGAACAAATTCGTCCCTCCTCTTCTGATCGCGGGTTGATATCAAGCGTATGGACTGTCGGAAACCTCCGTTCTATTCGCATACATGAGTTATTGCATCACGACACAAACAATTAATTCGTGATGCTTCAGTTTTAACTTGCGAGAGTGAGAGAGAAGGATGTAGGTAGAGAACCGGGTAAATACAAGAGGTTAGAAATGGTGTGAAAATGAGAGAGAAGGAAAGAGAGAAGCTAGGGCAGAGAGCACGTAGTTAGAGAGCGTGCCAGAGTGAGAGAGAAACAGAGAGAAGGAGGAAGCGAGTCTTGTTAGGGAGAATAGTGCAGCTTATAGCTTGCTTATACTGAAGCGCCGTGCCTAAACCCCACGGCATAGGCCTGCCTCCATTGGCCTTGCTCTCGTACCGTTTCTGTACGTTTCCAAGACCCTTACTGAGAAATATTTTTTCATTTGAAAATATTATCGGTATTGATATGTTCCATACTTACTAACCTTTCGACCCGACTCGGCTTACTCTTTCCGAAAGTGGCCGTTCGTATTTATTGTTTTGACTCACCAGCTTACCTATACATATTTGATGTTCGCTTGCAGTTTTACATTTAAATTATATTTAAAATATTTTATATTTAAAAGCACTTGGGTATGAGACTCTTCATTTTATTGATTTTTTTTATTTTATTCTACCTTATTATTTTTATTTTACTTTCTAAGTAAGTAACTCGTCTTTTTCTTTTCTTAGTTTTTAACATTTCCCGAATTTCTTAACTTTAGTTAAATTTTTGTTTGTGTTTGCCTTACAACTTACTACATTATTTATCCTAACTAAATTTTCTCTTCAATTTCCTATCTTACACTAAATAATCTTCATGTAGACTATGCACCAGGCTACGTGTACGTCCTTTCATTACGTACTTAGAATTCGTGGTGGTTAAGAAATATTAATATGGCGACACATTAATTTAAAATACATAGAATAAATATTATTGATATTTGGTTTATACAAAATATGAGAATAGTTTTTTAAAACAAAAATAGTAAAATAATCGAAAATAGAAATGCGAACAGAAAACGTGCGTTTGCAATATAATATCGTAACAAAGTGCGAATAGTAAACATGCGTAACGCAGGTAGGCGCTGGAGAAAAATAACGCAAGTTCCCAAACCAGGCCGAAAATTTGGCGCAGCAAGAAAATAATATTGTCGTCATAAATATTCAAGTTAAGAATATTTTCGGAAAGAAAATAATACGATAAGTATGAAAAGGATTACCAAGCCCAAGTCATGCGTAATAAGTACGGCACTCAAGTGCGAGCAGGCTGCAGCACTTCTCACCACTCTTATTTTCTCTTTTTCTCTCACTCTAGCACACTTACGCACGCCGTCCTTTCTCTTTCCTTCTCTCTCGATCTTATACGCTTATGCGCTATATCTGCCTAGCGCGCACGTCCCCTTTGTCTCACTCTCTCACCCTTACGCGTTTTGAGCGTACTAGTCTCTCACGCTCCCTCCCTCCCTCGCATTTCCAGCTTCACCTTCTGCTCGCATTAGAGAAATGGGACTGTGGTCCGAGGGCAGGAGTGCCAGGGGCAGCACGCAAAAATGCAAGCTGCCCGAGAACTCAAGAGATAAAAAACACCCAACCAAACGCGTAAGCGTCGATAACGGACAGCGACATTTTTAAACATACGATGGTGTTTCCACCCGTTCTGCGATAACTTGTGAGGGCCTTTTTCCCCGACAGTTCAGCGAGGGTTTTTTAGGCCCAGGCATACGAGAAAATAATATGTAATAAGCAGAGTGGAAGACAACGATTACAGTGAGTGCATTGTATTTAAGTTTATATTAAGATATTTATAATAGAATATTTATAATAAAACGAGCGCATAGATATTAAAAAATACGCGTAGATAGATTAAATTCAAGGAAAATTCATAACGGACTCGTTTTCAAAAATGACGCACTATTTTTGTAAAGTACGATAAGTGCATATTATATTGAAAGGGTATTAGTTAACGTAAATGTAGACTAAAGGCGAGCATTGTATTCCTATTGTATTTCAAGTACCTAAGTAATTTACATAGAAATAATAAGATTAGTTCAAAACTCAAAAAATAAAGATTTACGACTAAAAAGGGACATATATGTGTAAGCAGAAAGGATAAAAGGGAGAGTGCAAAGCAATCGACACCTTTTTACTGCCCTGATATTCATATCGAGACAGTTGAATTGTACCGCCGGATTTTCTTCTGTTAATACTTCTGATTAATATCAATAAAATTGTAATTCGTTATAATTAATAGTATCACCGATAAACTGAGCTTGAACAAATACACCAGACTATTAAATTATTAATATTTATTTTATCCTCTCTCCTAACATCGACCATAAAGCGACGCGATCGGTTACACTTCTTTTTTACTTCAATTCTGTCATTTAAATCTTTCCAACATAAATATTTTTCTACACTTTTTTACTCTGCTTTTTTAAAACTCCAAGACCATTGAAGCCATTGAGTGACGACCGGTAATACGTGTCAGAACTCGTACCAGGTCACTTTCTCATCGGACATCATCTCACCATTTGCTAGGCCATCTCTCAAGACTATCTTGATAACAATCTCATTTAACAACCTATATAACAATTCTGAAACCAATGGTCGAAGCACCATCTCCAAAGGCCACAATTCATCTCAAAGTGGATCATCCAAAGAATGATGTCAAGGTTGGATTGTTAGTGTCACTGATAGACTAAAGGTTACCAGCCTGTAAATTACCACTTACTTGTATCACTAATCTACATACAAATAAGGATGATCTGCCCAGAGTGATCACATTGAGAATAAGTAGCATTATTATTGTTAGATCGATACACAAACTTGAATTGCTATCAGTGGTTACATTTCATCAGACTTCTTAATGATCATCAATACTGAGAGATCGCATCATAAAATCAAAGAAATCATCATTAGAATTGCTGATGGCAAGCGCAATGTTCAAGTTTATACAAAATGCTATCAGAGACGCCATCTCTTGGTAATATTTGAATAATTTTTTCATTATTGACTGATTGCTCAGATTATGAACATCTTTTTGTTTGTTTCTCAAAAATGTACGTAACTGTGATAACAGCTGGTTTTTCTTTAACGCGCGTGTATTTCACTGCATATCTCTTTTATTATTAGTCAACTGGATTAAATCAAAAGATCAAGATAGAATCAAATCAATGTAACACTCATTAGCACAATAACAGGTGAGTCAAATTATAATTGATTCACTGGATATACATAGAATAATTTAATTATAAACAAGACATCACTGCAATTCTAGTCAGAGATTTTACAATTGTGTAATGACACTTATTTGACCAGCGAAGCTATAGATCACTGATTAATTAAGTATAAGTTATTATTAATATAATATAAACTATTAATACCATAAAAACTCTCATTTAACTTGCAATCGCTTATTACGCACAGGTTTAACCTCATAGATTATTATTTGTATTGTATGCATACAATAATTGTTCTTTAGTTCTATTGAGAATTAAGATTTAAGTAAATTTTATATTATTTACCATAGCCATCTAATATTGCGCTTACTCATTGCTCATCTTTGCTTATTATATTGTGAATTAATGCTTTAATCATTCGTTTTCAGACTTGTGAAGTATAAAATGTCGTTGTTAACTACTTAATTTCATTACAATAACTAGTTATTACTTATTCATACTTTGTTTATAGTCCTTTACCTTTATTTTATAATATATATATATATATATATATATATCAAAATTATCTTGTATTAAGTTCATCGCCAGTATATTAAAGAAACTTCTGTATCGATTAGTTACCTTCTGATAATTGTAACTGTTACTGTAGACTAAATAGTGAAATAGAAGAAACAGTGTTTAACTAATCGCTTCGTGTTATTATAATTTATTTAGAAGTGCTGGAGGGATAATTATAAGAATGCTAGTTCGAATTAATCTAGGCACGGATTTCTTTATTTAAAAATCCTTCACGAGCATTTTTAGTTTGATCTCTCTCGACGCGAATATCGAGACAAAAAGCCTGTTCGCCGCAAGCAGCCGTATTTAACAGTTTCTTTGTCGTAAAACTTAACATCTAAATTATCGAATGACAAATAATATTATTTGGGTGTCGAACGTTTATATTCCTATACAAATAATTTTATTTGTGAAAATAAATCAGACGCATCCCGCGCTTAATATCTCGTACAAATATTTGTTCAAATATCACGCATCCGTCGCCAATCACACTTAATATACAAAATAAAACATTCAGTAATCATCATTCGTACTTACTAAGTACGTACATTTTATTACGCGCTTGTAAACATTTTACATGCATATTTCTATTTTACGTTTTACATTTTATTTTGCCTATACTAGCAATATTGTACATTTGCTTACTAATTATTCTACGTGCATACGTTTCGCAGTGCCCGAGCCTTATACCTTTTCGCCCATTGCAGTCGCAGTCGACTCCGTCGTTAGAATTTCGATATTCTTTTCTCTGGGCCTGAAAAACCCCAGCTGAGCCAAAGAAGGACAAAAGACCTTTGAAACGTTATCGCTTCGGATGGGGTTAAGTTCGGGCGAGTGTTGCTTCCTCGAAATCCGGGAGGGCCGCGATCTTTGCGGTCGCCCTATAGGTTTTCTTTTCTAACTGGAACCGTTACACAACGACGAAGGCCGATTTTACTTGCGGAGAACCACCGATACAAACGACGTTTGGACCTATCCCGCCCGCAAACATCATAGATTTTCGGCATCGTACCATTGCGGGGGTTCGCAACACGTCCATGATATCCAGTCCGTGACCCCACGGCTCGACTAAAGGTGTTCGGCTCCGCAGACCTATTTTTTGGTGCAGTGCGACGGAGAGAGATAGTAGAGCACGTGAGCGCATGAGAACGAGAGAAAAAGAGCGTGTTGAGCAGAGAGTAGCGAGCAAGCGTATAGGAGCGAGAGACAGACTGAGAGAGCAGAGCGCTTGTACATGAGAGAGAAAAATTGGGCTAGACAGAGAGTAGTGAGCAAGCGTATAGGACCGAGAGAAAGAGAAAGAGTAGTGCGCTTGAGTGTATAAGAGCGAGAGAGAAAGAGCAGGCTAGGCTGAGACCGGCTAACAAGTGAACGTACGAGAGTGAGAGAGAGTGAGTGAGAGAAAGGAAAAGAGAGGAAATGCGGCAGCTCTGCTCGCATCTGAGCATCGTGTCTATCCCTGACAGCATGGCTCTGCCTCGTTGCCCCCATGCTGACCGCACGATATTGAATAAAAATTCATGTTTTCTAATTGAAAACATTTTCGACGGCAACTCTTGTGAGCTACCTGCTTAGATGCGCCCGCCTGCTTCACATGCTTTTCTATTCTACAGCTGCAATTGTAGTTTAGTTTTACCTATTTGCGCTTATTTTGTAGGTAGGTGAGCGCATCGACTACACAGTACAGTAAAAATAGAAAATCAAAGTAAAAATCTCATCAGTGTAAATTTTATTCATCCTCGACCAGTTCCTATCTGAAATACAATATTTCTGCGACATACAGAATATTGTTGATCAACAATTAAAACAATTTAGTTTATAATTTTAATTAATAATTATTTAATATATACTATTAAATATAAGACATTAGATTTTATATAACTCTAATAATTTTATGTGCGGATTACACCCACAACCAAATATTCTTTCTTTTATTATTTTATATCAGAATATATGTAAGTAAAAAATTAAACCAGCAAATAAACCTGAGACGTTAATTCAATATTCTGATTAAATTAATAATATCAGTAATTGATTAATCTTTAGATCGGAAATTTTTTTTTAATTTATAGAATATGAAATATACATGGAATGTAAACGTAAAGATAGATTTATTCAGAAGTCGCGAAAATTTTAATAGAACTATAGTAATGAAATATATAATAAATTAAGTTTTTATGCATAAACTATGTATCTATTCTAAGATTTTTTATTTACAGTTTTATTTATTAAAATATTTCTAATTAACTTGAAATACATTTATTACCATTGATTTTATAAACAATATTGTTATATATGAGTTTAGTTAATATAATTTTTAATTTTTATTAAGATCATAGATAAATTTACTTTTCTAAAAGTACTTATATAAATGCCGATATAAAATAAATTATAAGCGCTGATATAAAAAAATGGTTATGCCTTATTATTATCAAAATTATATATGTTCTTTTCAGATTCAATAAAAATTTTAATTAAATTTTATGATTGTCTTCGGCTGCTATACTAAATAGCATTTTAAATACCATATTAATGTTTTAGTTTTGATTATAAGATATATATTATTAATAATAATTATCAGCCATGATTAATTAAATTAATTAAATTAAAATTAATTAAATCTTATATTAAAAGATTTTTATTAAATGAGATATTGATTAATTTTAAATCATTTGCAATTATTTATTAAATTATTTATTAAATAATAATGTAAATATATTTTTTAAATATTTTTATATTTTTAATGATTGCATAAATTCCTAGAAATGTAATAATTATGAACCTTATTTTGAATTTAGGCCTACTAAAGATTTTTCTCATTATTAAGGTAATAAGTTCACTCAGTCTTATACTGTTACCTTGAACTAATATTTCAAAGGCTTCCATTTTCAACTACTTCTTCCTGCTTTTTTCTATTGTTTCTTACTTTTTTTATATCGAAGATTTTTATCTCGGATAATTTGTAAATCCTAACGCTTTCGTTACTATAAAGTACTAAAAGTAAATCATTCTGAGCTTCAAAGCTGAAATCGTCATAGTGCTTCCTAATAATCTTTACACTAGAATGTACATTGATCTTTTCAATCTATCTCTTATGACCATCCTTCATAAGTAGAAGCTCCACAATGTTATATTACTTTGTTTTCCTACCTTTTATTATGTCAATATTATTCTTTTTACTGTTATTAGTATTTTATTATATTATTGGTAATTAAACTAAAAATTAAATCTAAATTTTAAGCTAATATTGAATTATTTCTACTTTCTTTCACATTTTTTTATTTCTTACAATAAGTCTAAAACAAACAAGATATTTTAAGTCAATCAATAAAAACTTTATTTTTTTTAAATAAGAAAAAAACTGATTTATTGATATGTAACTTAGTTGTAAAAATATTGCATATTATATAAAAGAAGATATGATAATATTTTCAGGCTGTTTGTAAAATTCCTAGTTTATCAATAGAACTGTTTTTATGGGGAGAAATAAATAACGAAGAAAGTTTATGTATAATAGAAGAAAAAGAGATGATATTTTCTTTGAAAAAAAGTCACGCTAATATAAAATGGCCTACTATTGAGAAAATCAATTCAGATAAAAAAGTTAGTCATTTACTCAGATTACAAGAAGTTGATAATATCCAACTTATTTCAGAATTGGAATTTAAGCAAAAATATGGTAAAGTTATTTAAAAATTTTTCTTATAACATTTATTTTCTCCATAAGATGATTACGTAAAATACTTTTTTATTGTCACTGTTTTTGATATGAAAATAGATTTTCACTATTATTTTATTTTTCTATTTTTTAGACAATTTATTCATAAAATAGTTTCTTAAAAAGTATATATTATTTAACATGATGTTTTCCCACAATATTTTAATAAAAAATTAATTCAGTCATTAAAACTTTTAATCATTCGATTAAATCAAATTTTTAAGCTATTTTTCATTATTTACACAATACATAAATCTTTCTGTAGAAAAAATAATAAATTTTTACCGTATAAAACAAGTATTAATGCGAAAAGGCAATATTCGAGAAGTAAAGCAAGTTAGCTAAGATTAACTATCTAATTTCTTCTCAGCAGGTCTAGCATTTTGATAAACCTAAAAACTCTTTGATACACTTGAATCAACTGTTTTTGTTTATTGTTCCGATAATATCGATTAATTAAAAAAAAATTATAATAACCGAATTTAATCAACATTTAGATATAATTAGTAAAACTAAATTTGGATGTTTTAAAAGGTTCGATTAATTTTTTTAAGTCAATGCCTTAAAATTCTTTCAAAACCTTTTTACGTTCTTTATCACTGTAATCATTATACTAATTCTCCACAACGATTATTTACGTTATATATTGATTGAATAATTAAATATGCACATAGTAAATAATTTAATAAGATTTTTGGTGACGGAAAGGCCTAAATATACGCCGCATAAGCATGGACGAATCCTTACGTCCGAGTAGACGCGCGATGGATAATCCACTGATAAAAACGGATTGTTATGGAATAGGTAAAGGCGCAAACCAGCAAAAATTAAAATCAAACAGTATCAAAAAAACTCAATTGTGGCAATTAGACTTGCACCGCCTCAATACATGTCGGACACTTTATTATCCGGCTCAAGGTAGCAGGAGGTTCAAGGAGTAATGCGACCACATGATTGTAAAGAGAAAAAAGGCGAAAGAAAGAAATGCATAAAACTGAGCGCATTGCGGGTCCAGCAGCTTTTGTATTTTTCACCTGTTGAAAATATGCAACCTTTTTGATCTCCCTTTTTTTCTCTAACGTTTCTTATTCGTAATTTTGAGTGCTCTATAAATAATAAAATAAAGTGAAATGACATTAATCTTGCTCGCATTTTCTCCTTCCCACCCTCTTTCCCCAGTAAGCGACTTACAAGCTTATATATAAATATATATATATATAAATCATGAAAAATATTAATATTATTCTAAATAAAAGATACATTTCATTTTATAGTGCGAACAATACATAAAATATGTATCATATTCCATTAAATACTAGAATAATAATCTACTTCCTTCACCGCAAACAGTGGTAATTTATTTTTATATGGTATAGTAATTCAAATAAATATCAATTTAAGTATAAAAAATAATTTAAAATGATGGCACAAAGAGAATAAGTACATAGACATACGATTTTTTTTTACGATTTTCAATAGATTAAATTATAAATTGATATCTAAATGAAAATTTGGTATATATACATAATTATGAGAAAATATTTGTAAGAATTTAATCGAACCGTCTGTTATTATAGCAGCCTTTTTTAATTAAAGGTGACTAGATCCAAACGGTTTCTTGATAGATTACTATAGATACTCGTGTTTATTTTATTTTCTGATTTTAATTGATTACATTAACATTATTTAATCTTCAGTGTTTTGAATACTATGTCAAGTTTAATCAATTTTAAATAATACCAAATAAGGTGCATTCGAAGATATAAAAGTAAAAGAATTAATATCAATAGATTAAATCATGCTAGAGAATTATGATTGACTAAAATAATAATTATCTTTTGAAGACTTAAATTAAGCATTTTAACTTTTTAGATTAAGTGAATGTTTCGAAGCTTTAAATCCATTTATTTTAATTTTAGTTAAACAAATAAATAAAAGTGAACTATCTTGAAAAGAGGATGATAAAGACGAAGTAGTTTGCAATATTTCTACTTAGAAAAACTGATCTCCGTCCTAAGAAATAAATGGTTCTAAACAATTTCATTATTATTATGCGGTTTATAGTATATTATATTCGCAACATATTTACTAATTATGCTACTTTATCCAAAGAAATTGTAAAATGTTATCTTTTTACTCAGTCCACTATGAATTCATTACACAGGGATTTATATACAATCATAAGTGAATGTCTATAACGTATTTATATATGTTGCAAAATAAATCTTTTAGATATTTATCATCTACTAATACGTATTATCATTATTACAAAATAAGATAATATTTCATTCTTATCTTGAAAAACAGTAGAAAGAGTATTAGGCACCAAAATTATCCGTAGGTTAAAGATCGTAATCCTATATAAGGTAGTGAATTTCTATTTATTTCTTTATAATACTCTATATCGAGGAATGTTGAACTCATCAATACATACTGATAAAATAATTAATTACACTACTTAATTTTTTAACATAATATATAAATATATCATATATATAAAAAAATTTCAAATACTTGTTCAAATCTGAAAATAGGATTAATAAATTTAATTGTTTAATTATTATTGCTAGTAAAAAACTTCAATTTGTTTACAGAGATATTTGAAAAACGAAAGAAGCAAGCTATAAAAGCTCAAATGTGCCTTGATGCATCAGCAATAAAAAAAATTAATAATATTCAACTAATTAGTTAAGGAACAAGCTTTATCTTTGATGGAGATCCAAAAATTAAAATTAATTCAAAAATAATTCTGAAAACGTCAATCATGAAAAAAAAAACCATATAAAAAGTTTAAGGTAAAATTTTAAAATTATACTATTTATACCTTGTTTTGAATGTGAGTTATATATATATATATATATATATATATATATGTTTTATATAAACATACGTATGCACGTTAAGTTCATAGGTAAATCTTTTTTTTTAATCTATTAAACGATGATTTCCTCCCCAGTATATAATAGAGCGAAAGGTGGTAACGATATTTTTTAAATGATCTATGTCGTTCAGAAGAATGAATAATTAATTATTTTCCAAAGTTAAAATATTCAAAAATTAAAAAATTAAAGTATTTCTATGTGTTTTGAAATTATTAAATTATAAAATTGGTATCAGTGGCGCCATCTATTGGTGTCATTAATGTCATTAATTAATTATCGATATATAATGATTGCGCGGTCAGTTTGATGGATGAGTCGCTTCGATTAAACTGACATGCCAATCAATATGCAAATTCGCACCTGACAACAGGTGCGACCAATCAACATTTTGCTTCAATTTAAATTTGCACCTGATGACAGGTACAACCAATAAAACGTTTTACTCGCTAATGAAATTAATTTCGCGTGACTCTTCAGACTCAGTATCTTTTTTGCTAGCACGTACAAAATCTCAATCAATTAACTCAAAATTCATCGTTATAATGATTAAAATATTAATTATTATAATAAAATCAAGTATTCAATAAGTTATAACTATTGAATTACAATTTCATTATTAATTAATATTTATTAAAATTAAATTAAATATTAAATACAATGCAAATTTCACAATTTTATAATTATTAAATCAAGTTACAATTATTAAAATTAAATGAATAATATTAAGTTAATTTTATTATTATTATAAATAATAGTTAGATATTGTAAAAATTTAATTATTAATACAGTGTTTCTTTTTAAATTAAAAGTTTGTTAATTTAATTTTATTATAAGTATAATTATTTATCTAATTTTAACATACATTTTCTGGGAAAATTTATAACACTATGTATAATCTCGAAATAAAATACGAATAAATTTTAGAATTTCAGAATCATTGCCACCACTTTGAAGAAATAAGCTTCTATTTTTATTATTACATTTTTTTATACAATTTGTTCAAGAGTTATTGTTATTAAAAGTAGCAAATTTAGTCATTTATTTGTGCGTCTGATAACAACATGACTTTTTTTCTCTAGTACTGCAAGTTAAAGTACAAAATGTGTACGTCAATATCTTATCGATATAAAATATATATAGAATCATATACATTATTTATTATATTTAATGATGTTATAAAAGCATTTAATATAATAATAACATAAGCTATTTCATCCAATTCTTAAATTTAAATTCAATTAAATATAATGCGAAACGTCTCTATCTTATTTTAAACAATTCTTTTATTTTATAGCAAGTATTATTAACTTTAAATACATTTTAAATTCATTTATTTTTTAAATCATTTTTACTCTGATATTCTTATTAATAAATAATAAGAGTGAAATCTACATCAAACAAGTAAAGAAAATAATGATTCGTAGCTTTAAATACGGCATAAATTTACCTAAAAATTTTACCTTATCTCGTAATAATCCAAAAAACTTTATTAAAAATGGAAATCTTAGAAAGTTTTACAAATGTAATCTAATGGATAAATAAATTAAGAACATGATTCTGTTTCATTTATCAAAAAGTTATTTTAACATAGATACTGTGGTACAGTTACAGTTAACTTTACTTCTATTTAGGCAACTATCTGGCGTTTAATGTATTTTCGCCACAATAAATTTTTTTCCAAAATCAAAAATACAATTTCTCGTAAAAAAGTACACAAAAGTGTCAATATAGATGAAATCTTATAGGTTTTTTCTCATAAATATTATTCAAAAATACTAATAAAATACTAATTATTTGATTTAACTCATTAAAAAAAATAGATTATTTAGAATTAAATTATTATGAGAACACAATTATTGTTTCATATAATAAATTATATATTTTTTAAGATAAATAATTTCTAATGTTTCTAATTAAAAATACATTTTATCTTTTTATTTAATACATTTGAATTTGTAATTATAAGAAATTCATATTATAGACAACTAGATTTAAATAAGTCTTCAAAAACTTTGATTAAATCAGATGATAAAAAAGAAATTAATTCAAATTCTAATTCTAATTTTAACTCAGTTTTGAGTAATAATATAAAAAACTATGATAAAGGAATCAGTCAAAAAGGTATAAATTATAATCAAAATTCTATTCAAGATGTTTTTGATAATTTAAAAATAAGTGTTCCACCTAGAAAACCAAGTACAATAACGACTTATTTTACTAAACGAATTTTTCAAACACCAGCTAGAGAAAGTTATGAAACCAAAGAAATGCAGGTAATCCATAAATAATAATTTCTTTTCATATATGAACTATTTATTTTCAAAGTTTAATTTTTAATATTTTTAGTATTTATATGAGCAAAAAATGTCCAAGAAAGAAGTGAATTGTACGGCTTCTTCAACTTTACTAGAACAGCAGAACTCTTAATATTTGAAGGATGAATCTAAGTTACGCAAAAAACCAATTTTTGTAATAAATAGTAAGTGATTTCTTCAAATATATAGCATAAATTATTTGTATAAACATGTATTTATACATTATAAATAAAAATAAATTGGTAAATGAACTATATTTAATATAAGAACTATAGATAAATGTATTTGTATATAATTATTTTATGTATAGATAAATAGTTTTATTTGTATTATCCACATATAAAATCTTGAAATATATTCATATATTAAAATTGAAAATATAATTAAAAAATTATTAAATACATCAATTCCTCTATCTGCATATAAAATAAATGTGTTAATTATAAAATTATTTATGAAATAAATATTATAAATAATTTTTTCTTTATATATATACTGTATAAATTAAATTATTAATTTAATTAATTATATTTAATTATTTTAATTTTTTACTTATTTAAGAACAAAAATCTCATGTCATCAGTTTCAATAATTGTAATAACAGATATCTTAAGATCTGTTAAAAAAGAATAATATATAAAAAGTATAAATTATAATTTCTTGTTATATAAGATTGTTTAAATCTATATTTATATATAATTTATTTATTTTTTATTTATGAATAATTTATACATTATTATTTAATAAATAATAAATTATATTTCGCATATTAATGAGATTTCTAACGATATTCAATCTTACGCGAAAGATATATATCAACCCTTGTCTTGTTTTGATGGAGAAAAAAATGAAGAAAACCAGATAATACCTACCCATGATAATTAAGTGAGCAGCTAAACTTGATTATTCAAAACATGTAAATCAGCGTGCCGAGATTTCCCGAGAACACAGTCATCTTTAAGCCGAACATTGTGTACTGAACATTGTGTCTTCAAGAAAAAAGATAGAAGGCGACGGATCATCTATATATAACGCGCATCTGATAGTCGAGGCTTGAAAGACAAGATAGCATATTATCTCAAAGAATATAAGGCCCTGCTATTAACACCGACAAGAGCGTCCATATCCATGGCTAACAAGTGTCGGTTGAACCCAGTTGTACGTGTGCCAACTGGATATTAAGATGGAGTTTCTCAATAGCACTCTGAAGCATTCGGTCTACATGGAAATATCCGAAGCAATCAAACATTGAGAAGAAAACTGCGAAATACGGGTATTTAAACTGGAAGTGTTCTCTACGGACTAAAAATGAGTCTAAAACGTAGAATCAACGGAAAAGTAAAGAGGCCCAAAAACTAAAGCTCAATAATGACCTTAACAAAGGATGCACTTACACCTGCAGGAAATACAGGAAGGTAACTGTTCTTCTTTAGATAAATAATATACTTCTGGTAAGAAACGATCAATCTAACTTAACGAATAAGATCAAACTTGGAGACATCTTCGACGAGAATGATCTACAAGAAAACACGACATTCTTCCAAGGTACCCTTGAGGATATGATCTTTATGAAGATACCCAAAGGAGTCGTACATCGAGAAAACAACAAGAAAACATACGTGTGCCAGCTAGAACACACTCTCTATGAACTTAAAATGAGTCCATAATGGTAAAATAACGATTTATTGAAAAAACCTGTTCGTGATTCAAAATGAGCGATTTAGGGTAAGCCCGGTTGGGTAAGAAACTAAAAGGGATAATCCCGGAAGAAGATTATACCGAAACAACGCAAATAACAGAAATAAAAAATTATGAATGAAAGAAGATGGAAGTTTAAAAAAACAGCAAAAAGGTTCTAAGACGCATTTGCTTTTCATTTTTATGCGGAGGAGAATAGGCACGTATTCAAGTATATTTCTCCCTTTCCTCCTATCGTTTTTTGTTTAGTACCCCACGTTAAATTTCTCTTTTTTCTTAAAAATAAACAATTTTTTAAAGCAATTTACTTTGTGAATTTATTGCTTCCTTTCCCGGTCCTTATTCTGCGACAAATAATAAAACCCGAAAATTGGGCTTCAAAACAACCTTCTTGAATCATCTCTCTACACCTAAAGAAAGGCGGGGGAAATGAGTGTTCTCCTGTTTTAGCCGAGATCTTCCTAAAAGAAGGATCTATCCCACCTCTAGAAGATTAAACTTAAACTAGACAATATTTTTGAGATGAACAACCTAAGGAAATCGAAGCACTTCGTAAGAATAAATATCATGAAGAGTAAGACAATAGGATGATACACCTTTCTCAAGAGGAATATTTTAGATCAGCAGGAGTATTTTGAATCAATTCAAGGTGGAGAATTGCAAATCTTATAATACATAGATGGTAATCAGATAGGTACTAGCATAATAAACCTGAAGATACCATAGAACAGTCAATGAAAGAATCATGTTCCTGAAAGAAAAAAATAAAAAATCCATAAGGAGATCAAATATTGTATTAGTCGTAAACTTCGAGGTTCAGGAACAATATCTGACAATAGAGAACTGAGAAAGTGCGAGAAGGATATACAGATATCTGCAAGGATCTCCCGTAGTGGGTATAATATAAAAATCCGAACGAGAAGGTTCGAAACTTTCTCTGATACAAACTTCGGAAACTGTGATGACTTTACATTAACATTTGGATATGTGATATGAAACATTGGAGATATTATATACTAGAGAAGCCAGAAGCATACATGTTCATGTACGTCATACATACGTTTTCTCATCGACCTATCAAGTCTGACAGGAAAAATTATTACTGAACAAAAACACCAGCTATTAACTGCATCCTTCAAAAATTGTGTTCGACTACCACTATGTGACAATAAATCAGCTGGACGTTGCACATAGATGGATGAATACTATACGCTAAAATGTGGAATGAGCCAGTGTAATCATCGAAAATCTTTGAACATGAAAAACTGGAATTAAATGGCAGCGACACATAGGAATTGCATTCAATAATGCATTATTCGGAGGCAAACCATCAATCACTGCTTACCATTGTGATAAAACTTAGCGAACACTATAACAAAATCTCTTTTTCCTTATCTCGATCTTTGAGATTGAGATTATTAATATTATATATTTTTTTGTCAGTAAAAGTGCTTCTTTTCTTTATTTCTTCTTTCTGTATCTACTTTAGTTATTTATCCCTCCTTTTTTTTATATTTACCTTCTTTTCTTCTATATGTATCTCCATTAATTCTATTATTTCCTAATCAAGATAAACTTCCAAATCAAAATATTTCCTAATCAAGATAAACTTTTTTGACCTCGATTTCCTCAAATTTAGCAACATTCTGAAAAGTCAGTTTTAATATTATTTCTTTTTTTTTAATCTTCTAAATTTGTATTATTCTTACCTCCTTTTATCTATTACCATTTCCACTTCCACTTTCTTCTTTAAACTAAATTCGTCTTTATATAACTGTTGCTCGTCTATTCGTGGGAGACGGAAAGGGCGAGGAAGTTTTAAAATAAAAGGCGTGTGTATTTTTTCTTTTATTTATTTTCCAGCACTCGCACGCTTTTGGCTGGAAGTTGACGTTTCAATGTCAAAAGAGAGATGCCCGATTTTTCCTCGTTCTGTATTTATATATGTTTGATAACTGTTACCTGCCTACCTGGCCATGCGGTCGTCCCTCGGTTTCTCGGGAACAACCCCTTTGTTGGGCCTTTGTTTTGAGTCTTTAGTCCCGTCTAAACTTTTTTTTCCTAATCTGGGCTGCCCCGAGGCCGGTTTAGGAATATCCGGCTATCCCTGGGAGAAATACGTTGGCAACAATGACTATTTTGTGAAATCATATTCTAGATTCTCTTTTTTTTTAATTTTTTCCAATTTTTTTATTTATTGTTATTTCTTTTCTTACTGATGCTTTTCAGATTTAAAAGTTTCATATTTTTTTTCTACATCTTCTAATTCCTTATTTTCCATACCACCAAGGTAAGACTAAGGTAATATATTATATACTAATATGTCTACTACCTTATTGTTAGTATTTCAGTTTTCTTCTTCGCTATGTTAGTTTCCCTCTATATTTTTATACTAGCTACTAGATTGCCCGCGAGGTACAAATTGCTAAACTCACAATACTCATTCAAATAGAATCAGTCATCCTATTTGACATTGAGTAAGGCGCGTCGCGTGATAAGCTAATCAATCGCCTATCATTGATTAGATATTGTCATAGATAATATTGTGCGCCTTCTCTTGTCATATATAACTAATTTAAGTTAACCCTGATATATTCATATGTGCACTTCGCGAGTCTCGTTCACCCTTGTAAAATTCTTAATAAATTGTTAGAAACACATTTCGCGGTTTTTTCTGTATATCAAATAATTGTTAAAGTACACCACCATCGCACATTACAGTACATCAACACATATTCATCAATAACATGTAATTATCTATACACAACACCAATTTACACAACTTACATTCACACACACACACACACACACACGCACACACACACACACAAATATATTTGCGCTAATTCTGCTACGATAATATCTAAATGCTATTTTAGTGTAAGTTCATTATAAGTATTAGTATTTACGTATACATTGCGATTTATATTTATAAGCTTATTTGGTATTTTTTCTTATATTTTAAGTCTCATGCGGAACAGTTGTAAGTGTAGTTTTATAAGTGTTTATAGTTGTAAGTGTTATAATTATTCTTGCGTTAGCGTATTAAGTTATTTTTTATTAATCCACTATAGTTTAAGTTCATAAATATACGTAGTTTTATTTTTCATTCATTTTAGTGTATGTTTTAATTCATTTACCAATACACCCTTTTTCATCCTTGGTTACAAGGAATCCAGAATTATCAAACATTCAACAGATACCTTGGTCAGTTTTTCATATATATATTCTTTTCTTATTCCTACCTTCAAGTCTATGAGAAACTTACTTTCTAACTACTCTACCTTTCCTCCTATAAATTTTGCATTATCATGCAGTATATATATATATATATATATATAAATTATAAATGGGTTAAGTCAACTTTCTTAAAAATTTTACAGCAATTGTTAGTAGTACAAAAATTAGAATAGAAATTAATAATTGTCACAAAAAATTAATCTTGTTTGATAATGTGACTGAAATCGATTAAAATATTAATTTATTACTAAAATCATAACTCCCCAGATTAACTGCTGAAAATTGATTGATTTTTATAGTTTTCTGTACTTTATTGTAAAATATTTTTTATCTGTAAGTGAATTTTTTTTTCTATTTTTTTTTCATATTTTTCCTATTACTTATAATTATTATTCTTTTTAATTTTGAATTTAATTTTATCTATGCAGAATAACGTGATATCCTCACATTTTATTTTGATTTCTTAATAATAAATAATATATATAAATATATCAATTTATAAATAAAAGTTAAAATTATTAAAGATTGTTTGATTGAAGAAATTTTAAAACCTTTATAAAATCGTATAAAATTTGTACTTGTAAGTTAATAATAACTCTTTGATACTAAATGGTCAAGGTAAATCGATTATTATTATCCTAAGAAATATTAAAATTAACTTTTTATAGATGAGAAGGTGCGTTAGTCTATTGAATTATGAGTTCTAGTTATAAGTGTGACATGTACCGAACTGATTATTAGTCGAAGCGTATTTATGTATAAGGTGGTGCCCTAACGCATCCAAGCAAAAATGGCGTAGCACGCACTGCCCTGCACTTCTTTTCACTACTCGTGAGACTGGTCGTTCGACGCGTGAAAGTGCTCGAGTAGGACTGAGTATTTTCTCCCACTAATCCTATTACAAAGCGGTGAGGGAACTACAAAAAACACTGCTTCGAGCGAGGAGTCTCATTATCTTAGCGGGAATGTAATAGCTACAGAGTTGAAAGGATCGCAGCGCTAAAGTCATCGAACCGCTTCTTCCTTTTGCGAGCATAAAAAACCAAGTCACGATCATGAATACCATTAATTAAATGACTTATTTAAATAAAACTTATTCAGTCTAATTTTCATCACCTTTGAATTCATGCTCCGATTCGCGAACCAACAAATATTACTTATCTTATAAATATTTTGCATTTTAAAAACACCTCAAATGGTATCGTTATTGCCAATATCGGTGAAGAAGCTACAAAAAGATTTCGTTCGAGCACACATATTAAGTAAGAACACGTGTATCCTTGGAGTTTTCTTTCTCAAGGTTCAGTTTAATACGAGTTTATACTAACAGTATTAAAATACCCTTTTATTTTATATAATTTGATAAGACTAATAGCATTTATCAAGTGAAAAAGAAAGCTTCTTTAATGAAAAAAAAACTCAAAGTATAAGAGGCTCTAATTCTGAAGTTTTTGAGAACGAGGTCTCTCTATCCGAAAATATAATCGTCGTCGTCATTTTTTATTGGCCCAGAATGTTCGAGTCGGTACATATTAATCGTTCACGGCATAATGCGGAACATTTTTCCGCATTATCTAATTTTGCGGAAACATGAGTTCATATTTGGTAATCATCGCATAACAATGCGTCGCCAGTCAGGTACTGAATTTTTTTGTAGAATCAGCGAACATCAATATGTTCGGCTTGTTGCAATATTCTTTGATAATCCTTTCAACATATGCACATTGAATACAATCTTGGATTGGTGAATTGCTGAACATTAATGCTTTGCTGATCAATTGCTAGAAAAGTTTTTTAGATATATGAAGACGAAAGTTTTAGAAAAAGTGTGATTCGGCTTATTTGCAATAAGTTAGTGCACATCAACTTGAAGTAGAACCATCCATTCATTATATACGCTATGAATGTGTATAACAGGTACCATCTATTCAACTACTATCACATATACTGAACTATACAATACTTTAAAAAAATTGATGAAAATAATTTTTGAACAGTCGCGATTTTAAATCAGTTCATTTAATAGTAAGTCTTAAATGAATTTCTTATCTAATAAGGAAAAAAATCTTATTTAATTTTAAGATTAATCTAATACCGACTTCTTAAGTAACATAGATGTCAATTTTTGTATATATTTAATTATATAAAATTCTGATATATAGTCCACCTATAAAGAAATAAATATATATAGTGGCCCATGTGGCAAGAGAGCGATTTAACAGATAGACACGCAGAAGTACACTCAACTATCTTATTGACATGTATTCCACTCCACAACAATAGATGGCATATGCAAAATTAAAAGTATGTTAGTTTGAAATAAAGCTTACTACTGTAATATGGCGAACGCAATTCCAAAAGAGTATCGGTGTGAAGTAAAGATAAAGTTGAAATAGAAATTTTCTTACACCCTTTACATGTACATAAATTCATAAAACATACGTGTAGTCTTTATATGCATAGCATGTCTAAAGTATACATACATACATACAGTCCTATAGTCCTTGATATGCTGAACCACACATAACATGCTTGAAGCACACAGCCATGAACACATAGAATGCTTGAAACGTGTATATATACTATCATGTTAGCATACTCGAGCCATGTCCGTAGCCCTCGAGTCTCATATGCTCAGTATATAGCGAGCCTGCTTAAAGTATTTACATCTCTACGTTTAGTAGATATAAACACCACTCAACTCTTTTCATCAATTTTATCTGTACACTCGTGACTGTTGGACATATAGCCCGTATAGTAAAACTCACTTGTATTCGCTTGTATTCGCTTTATCAACAAATTACTAAAAAACACAATAAACATAAAACAACAGTTGCTTACCAACTAATCGTTACTTTTACTTTTTTCAATAATATTCTGATAAAACCTCAAAATGTATAACATAGTGACATTAACAATGATATTACTAAAAATATCTAATATATTTATAACGATATCTTATCCCCACATCGAATATTCCACGGTATTTCTAAAATTTGATTAAGATTTATTAAAATAAAAAAAAAAATTTAGTTTGAGAGTAAAAAGATTAGAATTAATTTGTAACGAAAAAATAATTCTGCAAATAAATGTTTGTAAAAATGAGAAAAATTTATGTATACTAATAGAATATTAATGTAATAATTGATTACTAATATATAATAAGTGGTTTATATACTATATTATATACTAGCCGTATATAATAACTGATATAATAATTGAAAGAATATTAATAAAGATGTTTCAAGATTTTATTTTAGAAAATTTGTTTCTGACTGGTGAAATATTTAAAGTTTTTCTTGATATTTTTTAAGTAACATAAATAAAATAGATTAGAAATTTCAAAAGACATTTTTTTAGTCAAACATGTGGGAAATTTTTAGACTTCAATGTTGTACGCAACATAAAAACCAATGTTACCTACGAGGTGATAAATCTCAAGCAGGGTAAGTACTAAACCTGAAATTCTCATATATATTGTCTGAGAAAGAGTAAAAAAATTACACACAACATATTACACACCGGTAAAACCGGTTTCTTATTTGCTGTTTCCATTTATTATCCATATTTCATGTATTCAAGGATTGATGCTAAGCTCTCTGTACGCGGCACATGCTTGGGCGATAATCCGCGCACGTTTCGGCCGGTGCGCGCCGGCCGAAGTACGTCCGAGTGGTTTGGCGAACTCGGGCAACATGATTCAAGCGACCGGACGGATGAGCGACCTGCCCGAATGAACGAGCGAATACCGAAAGGGTTGATAATCCGCCATTAATCCGATTAACCTGTTCCGGAATCCTCGCTATACGCAAAGTTTGAGCATGCAGGTCCGAGCTCTAGAAATAATCCGCCGTGAAAGAGATTAGCTGGGACTTGGGCCCTGGGGCGAGGAGAACCTACCATACCTAGAAATCCCTCAATTCAATCAATATCCTTCAGCAAATCCCCCTTTTAGGTTTCTCCCGCGCCGCCTCGGCCACGAATCCCGTGAAGAGTGCCGAGGTCGATCCAAACGGGATCATCGAAACGTCGGCTCCTCAGCTCACGGGGAGTGATCAACCCCATGCCGGTTCAAGGCACTGGGAACGTGATAACGCTGTGGCGCAACCAGGGTAGAAGCCTACGGGATTTATGGTTTGGCGCGATCACCGAAATATCTCCGCCTACGCATATTTTAGATTGTAAATGGCTTTTCCTCCTGACCGAGGAAGATTTTAGAAGATTATTTAGACTTCATTTTTTTTATTCTAGATTAAGTTTAGATAATTAATAAAATAATAAAATAAAATAATACATGAAAGGCAAATCTATATAATACACGATAAAAATATTTTATTTTACTAAATAATTTGTTTAATTTAAAAATTAATCTTTGAAATAATGTTATAATTTCCATTATTCTAATACTGGTATATTTTAAAGTTTTTATAAATTATTTTATATTAAGATAAACTTCAATCAAGAAGTAAAATTGACTATGATCAAGAAACTATTTTTTCATACACTCTATCACTAAAAGTGGCCTCATAACTTAAAACTTCTCTTCTACTTCACACATGCATTTACTAATACTTATGTATAACTGGTACTTTTCTCTACAATTTTTTTTAAATTTATCTATAATTTCAATTACCAGGTTCTATTAATTAATATATTAATCTTTTAATTAAAAAACTAAATAAACTATGAACATCAATAAACATAAAAGTTGATTTATAGAGAAATGTATTATTATATTGTTTGTGTTAAATTCGTCGCAATGTTAACAAATAAATAATATATAATATAGACATTTATAAATATATATGTTCATTTCTAAAATTTTCCTGCTGAAAATCTATTCCTTTGATTTATTTAATTTATACCACATAAACTATTTAAATATATATAAAAAATATTTAAAATTCAGAAACTTATATCTATGAGTAGTCTAATTATTGTTTTTCTTATTTTGTCATACTTACATTAATTTGATATCCTAAAATTCTTACAGGATACAAACACTTCGTGTATATAATTTTATTAATATTTTTAATCATAATATTTCAACACATAAGAGTGTAATATAATATTCAAAACTTTAAGTAATGAATTTTTGAATAGCTTATTTTTTATTAATCAATAATAATTTGAGTATTCAAAATAAGCATAAATATTTTTTAAATATTTTATCTCAATCCCTATTAAGACTTTTACATATATTTCTATTAGAATATATATTTTGAATAATTATATTCTTTTCATATAAATAACATCAATAAATATTTTTATTAAACAAAATTAAAATTAAAAAACTTGTTTATTTTTTGTTTTTAAATAAAATTTAATAATTAATATTTTCTTACCTTATTATTATTAATTTCACAATTAGTTCTCAGCTCTCAATATGGGATTTTAAAGGACGACTAGTTTAAAAATATATTGTACCTGTCATATACTAAACCGTATCTTTCATCTTCTATTATTTACTCTACAAAGATTTATTTTTATTATACATAAATTTTGCGTTTATAATTTATTATTTTATTTCATTTTTTACAGAATTTTCATTTGCACTTTTTTTCTTTTT
This sequence comes from Platyscapa corneri, assembly GCA_018907185.1. NCBI lineage: Eukaryota > Metazoa > Arthropoda > Insecta > Hymenoptera > Agaonidae > Platyscapa > Platyscapa corneri. The sequence continues at coordinate 330,863 of JACCHW010000092.1, read as the reverse complement.
AAATAATGAAAAGTACTTATTAAACAACTAATAAAAATGTTATTTATTTAAGCAATGTTTAAATAATGTTAATAGGTAAAATTAATAAAAGACCTTTGGAGAAAAACTTATTAATTTATGAATATATATATTTATAAATATCATTATATATATATTGTTATAAAATTGCAATCCAAAATAAATAAAATTATGAAATAATATGTTTTGATAATCATATTAATTTTTTTAATTTATTGATGACTGTGGAAAAAAGAACAAGATAAATTAGTGTCAAGAATACAAAATAAGATTTTATTAAATTAAAAATTATTAATTATCAAAATAAAGTAAGGTTTAAAAATTAGAAAATATCAAATAAATGAAGTAAAATTTTAATATTTCATTTAATTATTTAATATATTTAAATATTCAATTTAAAGTATTATAAATTTTATTATAAAAAAATTCTATTATGAAAAATAAATTTACTTTTAATCTTTCAAATTATAATCAAGATATTCCTTAATACATAATGATAAAATTTTTAGTTATATGTTCTATTATTATGTTAATATGTCTTAATATATATATTAAGAAATATAAGAATAATATAATTTCTTATGCGCAGCCGCATAAAGAAATTACGCAGATAAAATTATGAGAAAATAGTCTAGTCAGATGACAAAGTTAGAACAGTCTTTTTCAAATAATTATCTTATATGATATATAAGCCTTAAATTAAAAATTTTATATATTAAAATAACATTTTAACAAAATTAATCATTATTTACTTAGTTTAAAAAGTATTAAATTATAATATATTATACTAAATCAAAGCTTGTAAGTAGTTACGATGTAAAATTCGTATTTAACTTTTTTAGTGTCGTATAATGTTTTTATTAATACATTGTCGCTCACTAAGGACAACTAATTATTTTGCTTGAAAATAGTTAATTGAATTTTGAAAAGTTATACATTTTAAAGCGTTAAATGTAACAAAGAAAAAAGTATCTACTGGCGTAAGTGGATAACATCAGATATTTAAAATAACACGTACAGTAAAATACAATTTTTAAAATATATATAATTACAAAGTCAACCTTCAATAGTTTTAAACATTCTATATTAATTTTAACAGTTCTTATTGAAATATATTATAAAATATTTTATGTGCAGCATATGTATAAAATTCTTGTTAATCTAAAAAAGATTAATGAATATATTCTTTGAATATTTATTATTGTTATATATTAAATTGATATATTGTAAAATTATATATGAAAAGTTATATATAAAAATAATTAACAATTCGCAATATATTTAATGTCTAAAAAACATAGTGGTTAATAGTGTTGTTAATAAAAAAACAAAATTGTTCAATTTTCTGAAAGTTAATTTATTATCTTTCTATATTTCAGTGCAATTATCAAGTCGTCATTAAAAAAATATATAATAAAGGTATTTTTAGTGCTTAAATCTTTTATATTAAAAAAAAAAACAGTTCATCATAAATATATTATTTTATCAAAACAATTAATTTATCAAAATTAAGCAAATTTACATAAAAATAGTTTATATAATATAATACATCTCTGTATAAATTTATGAATTTAAGTGTTTTACCCAAATTACTACTTTTGTATAATATTATAATTCAATTCAATTATATAAACTTAAAAAGGAGTTTTTACATTAATCAAAATTGATTAGTTACATTTAATTAGATAAAATAATAATTTTTAAATACATATATTAATGATGAAATAGTACACATTACAATTTATATACACAAACTCATAAAATTTTTGAGTTGGTTGTTTTATTTATTCTTCCTTTTATACAATATTTTACTACAACAATTTACTACATTAATTTAATTTAATTTATTAATACTAACTCATAAATAAAACAATATTTTTGAATTAAAAATTTATTTTTAATATCGATTAATATTTATATTATTTTATTACTATGATAAATAAAAATTGAAAACCTCAGTCATATATAGATATGATTTCTAATATGTCAAATGTGATATTTTTTATTATAAAATGTAAATAATATATAATAATTTTATAAACCTATATAAATCATAATAAGTATTTTATGATATATTTTAGTAAAATATTTTTATAAATTTTGTATTTGCATTGCTTTCGAAATATTTTATGAATTTTTCGGCATAGTTATTTTAAATTTTAAGATATTTTTAACTTTAACTATATAGGATAAAATAAGTTATTTTTATTGCATTGTAGTATCTGAGAAATACGTATCATAAATAATAGAATTAGATATTAATCTTTCGTTGATGTTTATTCAATAGTTCATATATGAAAATAGTAATTATATTACTATTTGATGATGAATGATGATTGTAGAGTCTGAGTTAATTATTTCATTAGTTTTTCTTCATTTTCAGTGTTTGAAGCTTTTTATGATTTAAATTTTTTTCACAGCATATTATATAAAATAAAAATATTTTTTATAAAGAAATATTATTTAAATTATGATTTAACTGGAAGTATATAAATTTCAATTAGATGTACATATACTTGCCGGTAAAATTACGTAGCTAAATATTTTCTTAAATATTCTCTTAGGCTATAATCTGGGTTTGTATATTCACATTCTTTTTTGTAGAAAATAATATTTATCTGCATATCTTCACGCGCGCATGTGTATGTTTGTTATGCATTATGTTTTTGAAGTTAAATAATTTTTATCTCTTTCAGAAAAGCTATATAAATAGACAATTGTAGTAAAATGATTGAGTATTTATTAAAATACAGATATTAATTTTGTTAAAAAGATAAAAAATTTTTCAAACTAATTTTTTTGTAATCTTTGTAAAAATAAAAATTTTATAACTTTACATATAATATATATATATAACATGGATTTTTATACACGAGTATAATTACATATGTGTAGCATGCCTATTTTCATTTCTTTATTACTACTACGGTTCTTCTATATCTTTTCACTTTCCATTCCTGAGTAATTTGCAGGTGTCTTTTTGTACCGTTCACTCTATCTCTTAATTTTTATTTCTTTTTATGATCTTTATGTATTATTTTCGTTATATGTAGGTTACTTTTCTTTTTGCAACTTTTTTATGTTTATTACAAAATCTCGTTTGATACAAAATTTAGCTTTAAACATGTAAAAATAAAAAATACGTATACACATTTAAAGACGAAATAAAAAAATAATGTATCCTTTTAAAAATAATTACAACTACCTATACGAAAAAAAATTTATTGCATAATCTTTATTATATTAGGTTTCATATTATAAATGAAAAATAATATGTTTATGAATATAATTTTGGTGGAATTAAAGATTCAGTTTTATTTTCAAACTGATTAATTGTTAAATGAAATTAATAATCAAAATAAAATAAAACAAAACTCACATAAATGCTTTTAACTAGTTTTACTGTTATATTGGATAAAACACAAAATATAAAGGTTTTAAATAACGGCGAGGTATAGAACGACTCATTTTATATGTGGAGAAAAAGATAGTAATATAAAAAGTGTAACATAAATACATAGCGATAGTGGAGTGTGCAAAATCCAAAAATAATCGTGTTATATATATATATTGAGTGCTAAACACAATAAGTTTTTCAAATGTAAATGCGAGGCAAATTACTCGCAAGATACAATTTAGGTACAACTTCACATTAGTAAAACTCATACATGATTACTTGACGGTACCAGCATTCCGAGATACACAGCCGAATACGTACGTGATATAAACAATGATCGTAGTACAATTGTGTATACGATCTATAATTTATGATTACAACTTGAAAACATGCATATGCATGTTAAAAACCTCTATTGTACCTATAGCGATGTAGGAAAATAATGTTTACACAAAAATTGGAATTTAAAAATCAAAATTACTCTGCAATACCAGAAAAAATTTACACTATCATAATGAAGTCATAGAGCTTCTTTATTTGATATACTGTTCGCACGATGACTCATAAAAAGGTTTGAGTAAGTTACCTCAAATATGTGATCATAAAATATTGTCGGTATATACAAGCCCGTATCGATCTAAGGGTTTTATTGTGCACACTCGGTTCACACTATTTTTTTTATGATATTTCTATTTTTCTAATGAAAATATAATACCACTTCTCATTAATTTCAATATATTTTAAACTTATTATTATTTAAAACTTATTATTATTTAAAACCATATTTTTTTATCAATTATGTATAATTTGTAGGTTTAGAAAATATTTTAAAATATTTTAATTGTGTATTGTGATAGAATACATAAGTAAAGCTTCATACTGTACTTTTTTATATTTTCTTAAATAGTATTTTAAAATCTTCAAATAATCTAAGCCTTAATATGCTGTCAATATATTATTTTATAGCCATTTATTATTCATTGTAGTAGGTAGTTTCATTAAAATAAAATAAATATAACAACTGTTGTACAATATTATTATAAAATTATTATTTATTTTTATCCAAAATTAATAACATATTTAATTATTAAATAATTAATTATAAAATTTTTGACGATAATTTTTTATTACAGTTTTGATTTTAAACACACTATAATTGATACGTATAATGACAATTCTTTGAAAACAGTTAAATTAATTTTTTTTAATCTAATTAATTAAAATATTAGTTTTATTTGATTATAATTCACAATGTTCGTATAAGCGAAATTTTTTATCAAATTTAAAAATGAAATTCTAATCATGTTTAAACTATACTTATTACCAATTCAATATAAATATACTTAATATTTTTTAATATTTCTTATAATCAGAGTATCGTATTTTATATGATTATTCATGTCCTACATGTCGCGCTATTTTAAAAAAATTTGTTTACTTTTTATACTTTATCTTAATTTACAGTATTTTAACATGCACCAGGCCAACTGCTTATGCGCATATTATTTTTCCTCAAATTTGTCCAGTGAATGAAAAAAAATTGTGTCTGCTTAGTGCGAGGAAACTAATTATGTGACACAAGTGGATTGAAGTAGCTAACTACCAGAAGCAGTAAAAGAAGAATAAAAGAGATACAAGATGTCTCACAGCCGTTTATGGCTAAACAAGACAATTTCTTATTTGATTTCAGATTCCTTTCGATTACGTTTATGACTGACTGTGAAAATAAAAATGAAATCGTCATTTTGAATTACCCGGACTGTGGATTACTTCAAAATCAATACCTTCTATTTAGAATTATTTTTTTCTTCAATTTTTTACTATTGAGATAATAAAATTCCATATTTTTCCCAAACTTTGAAGATTGAATATACCTAATTGATCTTTTATTATTTTTATAGAAGAGCATATTCAATTTGTCGGTTCATAAATTGTTTTTCATTCATGAAATCATTAACTGTATTAATAATTTGTTAGTATTAAACGTTTAAGCTATGATTTGTACAAGTTTGGCAATATAAAAAACTGATATTTGTATATAATTATGTGTTAATATTTTAATATTTCTGAAATTATGGAATAATATACTTTTCATACTAATATTTAAAAAGAAAACAATAAGAGTTTGAAGTATGCAAATTTTAAAATTCGTTATGTTCATTTTATCGATAGAAAAAAATTTTAAACTGTTTATATATCTACTATAATGTAATTAGATTTATTTAAAAACAATATTACATTGTTATTTGTGTAAAATACATTCTTATATATTCATATAAACTTTATTTCCACAAAATACAAAAAAAATTTCCATCACTTTAAATTTTGGCTATATAATTTATTAAGTCCATATTATTTTATTCTTCTTTTTCTCTTTTATTTATTTCTCCCATTATATTTTGTATAGTCTACTTATATCTTTCATTGCTCTTTCCAACGTTAGTAAACATATATGTTCTTTTATTCTTTTTTTACTATAAATCTTTCTACTTTTATACTTGTACTGTTTCTCTTTGGTAATTGTTTCTGCTTTTGGTTCGCGTGTGTTCTTATATAATCTCGTTTTAACTTTTAAACTATTATTTAAATATTTTTTAATATATTTAATAATTTTAGAAAAGCTTTTCACTTCCCTTTCTGAGATTAACAAACTCTTCACTGAGCAAACCACATCTCTTTCTTCGTTCTTTTTTTTTCATAAACCATTCCCTTTTTTTCAATATATACCCACATATCTTCATTTCCAATAATTATTTTTTTCCTACATAGTACCATTAGCCTCCATCTTCTCCTAATTTTCTGCATTTTGATTTTACCATTCTTCTTACCTCTCTCTCTCTCTCTATAAGTATCATCGAGGTTAATATAGTAATTGAAGCCCTTTAGATCCGCATTTTTACACATGATTTTATTCTTTGATTTTTTATTTTCCAGTTCTACACTCCACCACTTATGGTTTCCTCTACCTTCTAATCATACTTGTTTTACTTTCACCGATACCAACAGTTTATTTCTTAACTACTCACTTACACCTTTTTCCGTATACTTTTTCTCTACATCCAATCCTATAATAGTAATATTATTATTTTTTTCTTTTTCATTCAATCTCGCTGTTTCAACATTCAGTCCCATTGCTGCTTTCTCATTTCTTTGTTGATTACTTTTGATTTTTTTATCACTATCTTTATTTTTATTCATCACCTTGTTTTCCTCAAATATCATTATTTTTTACATATTTCCTTAGTTCCTCTTTATAATTTTTTACTTTTTCATTCAATGTCTCCTTCATTTCTCTTATTTCTTCCTCTAACTTTTTCATTGCTATCACCATTTTCTTCTTTACGGGCATTTTTTTTTTAGATCTCTATCTGTGGTAAGATTTTCTTTCTGGCACCCTTAGTAAATTATTTATTGTCTATCAAGTACTTTTTTATTTTTCACTTTTTAAAGACATTTTTGTCTTTTGAATCATTTTCTCTTAATTAAATCTTACCATTTTTACCGCTGTTTGATTACGTGTGCGCGTAGAACTTTATCTTTATTACTTAGGTTTTTATTTTCTCAATTATAACATTTTATTTTTATTTGCCTTTATTATTCTATCTGATTTATCACTTTCTGCTCTTTTTAATTCATTTTTTCAAATTTACACCTCCACTAATTTTTACTATTTCTAATTTTTTTCCACTACGCCCATGGTATATGCCTTACGCAAACTTTTCTAACAGACCTACTATAACGTGTTTGTTGGATTTTATAAATTGATATAAACCAAATATGATTATTCCAATATGTTGAACTTCAATAATTCATATTTAAATTGACGTGATTATAATAAATATGTATGTCATAATTTTACTTTATCTAGTACTAGCAAAACTTACATATTTATATTGTTCCCTTGCAAATATAATAGACACTTTTGAAAAAGATAATTCAACTGATAATTTAAATTCAGATTCTTATCACTTTTACACTTGTGCATCTTATTTTATACAAGCAATGAACTTATGAATATACATTTCTTACAACGCTATATATATTTTCTTTGATAATGAATATTATATTAAAAATTTAAAATAGTACTAAGATATAACAAAAATTAGATCCTATAAAATGAAATATAAGATATTACTCTTTGTCATTCTGTATTTTAAGTTTTATTGAAAATTTTGAAGAAATAATCACATGGATTTAGATAATTGCAATATAAGTAATCTAAAATTATTTTTCAATTACAAATATTAGTATATAAATATTTAAAAATAAATTGAAAAATTAAGAATAAAAATTGTATGATAGAATTATACGATATCATCCAAAAATATTTTTTTCAATAATCCAAATAGTATTTACATATAACTGAATGTAACTACTCTCAATCTTCAAGTTTTAAGTCTGATAAAGATAAAAGTTTACTTAATTAAAATTGTCTATACTCTTCTCAAATATAATCATTTGGTGAAATATACTAGCTATAGTAGTAATATATAATATAATAAATAATATAAACAATATCAATTGATATACAATTGGAATACATTAAATTTTAATACGTTCATAGTAAGTGCTAAATTTTAAAAATACGTAAAATATTACATCTTTCTATTGAATAATATAAAATATTTTTTTCATTATTGTATCCAAAAACAAAATTTTTCTATCTAATATCCAAATACAAATAAAAAATTGTAATTTTCTATTAGATAATATTATTTTTTAAAACGTATATAAAACCATTCAATTGATGCAAATAGGTTACCTAATGAAATAATGATACGAAATCGATTACATGAAGATATAAATATAATAGTGCAAGTGAAATTAATTTTATGAACCTGATTCATAGATAATTTTTTGTCACTTTGTCGTGGCTAATTTATGTGTCATTTTCTTGCGCATTTTTTAATATGTATGCATTGTACAAACAACTTATTTAATCACCGATAACGTGGTGCTAATGTGAATTATATATACACGAAAATTGCAACAACAAAATATATTCATATATTAGACATATTAAAATAAAAAAATTTTAAACTAAACTATTTAACTAGAAACGAATCTTCAAATTTGTACATAAAAACAAAAATTTAGATAGTCACTTTAAAAACCAAATTAGGTATATTATAATCCTATATAAGTGTATAAAAATGAGTACAATAATAGTTATACGATATAATTACTGTGTTAAAATGACTGTGATATCATTGTATAATATCTGAAAATTCTATGAAAACGATTACTTATTATAGAACAAAATGTCAAGAAACATCGAAAAAATGACGTTTTTTATTATATTTTATCTTTAATTGATAAAAAAGAAATATAACTAGTTAATTTTCATCATTTTTTATATATGAAAAAAGCTTATAAAAAATAGCATTATATTATAAAATGTATGAATTCAGTAGTAATTCAGTAGTAATAGCGAGCTATAATATATTATTCTTATTATGAAAAATAGTAATGCAGTTTAAAATTCATTAAAAAAACTTATTACTTAATTATAATTTTTATAATCTAGAAATTTTAAGTATTCAAATATGAATAAAAAAATTCTAACTTTTAATTTTATCTTTCAATATATTATTTAAATAAATATTTATTCACATTTGAAATATACTTGAATATATAACCTCTCAAATCAGTTTTCCGAATGATTTAACTTGTTTATTGAGTAGATAGCTATTTAATTTTATATATAAATGTTAATGTATTATTTTTTTATTGAAAAAAATACTTGTTATAATTAACTGTTAATGTATTTTGATTATACTAGAAAATATTTTACAAACAGTATCAGAGTCTATCGAACTCTAGGAATCTTGGCGTAATCCCTAGTTGATTTGATTGATTGTTGCAGAAAAATCTTAATAACAATATATTAGTTATAACTTGTAGACATTGAGCATCTGTAAACTTTAATATAATATAAGTAACTCTCTTAGGTGTCCTAGAAAAAATAATGCGAAATTTCTCTCGCGGATAGTGAAGCATTACTACAGCACTTATAACATGAAATATATCTTTGACGTGTAAAAAAGAGTATTTGTAGTACAAACAGCGAAAATGAAGAGAAAATATTTACTCGTACACAAAAAAGATATATAGTGATCGGTACGAAAAGAGAATAGCCGTTGCACCAATGTTAATCAAGAGAAATAGATCGAAAAAGAATATGAAGTAATGATGATGAAAGCAATTCTGTGGCAAAAGAGGGACAGTGAGAAAGAGGCCAATTATGGATTACCTTGTCATTCTATAAAATAATTCTGATTTAAATTATAAAAATTGGAGTTCGGTACTGTGTACCATAATGTCATATTGATGCCTTGTTGGAGGCGATCGCAATTATCGATTAAACGAGTATTAGGTCAAAATACACAAAAAAAAATTAATAAATACCAAAAAAAAATTTTTTATGTTTTTAATTGCATATTCTCTATATTATTTATATTTTTAATTAGTTTATTAATTAATCATGCTACTATTTTACACTTATAACAAAATCATATCTAATTAATAACTTCATTTATTTATTGCAGGTATTATTATTCAGTAGTACATTGTATTAATATGTTTATTAAAATATATTAATGTAAATGATTCAATTATTAGTTATGATTACGAAAAAGTAACTGAATGGTATAATAATATTAGAGATAAAATAATTTAAAGCAGCATAAATGTCTTAAAAATGAATATAAGTTTATATGGAAATAAATATGATATTTTAAATTTTAAGTTACAAGAAACAACTAATCATGAACTTGATAAATTCTTATTAAAAAACTATACATATTATGATATATGGGATATTACAAGTGACCGGGCAGGATTAGGAATCTTACTGTTCATTTTTTCACTTTGCACCGTTTTTGGCAATATACTTGTCATTATAGCTGTTGTACGGGAACGTTATTTGCAAACAGCAACGAATTATTTTATAACCTCTTTAGCGTTTGCCGATTGTCTCGTAGGTTTTGTCGTGATGCCTTTTAGCGCTATCTATGAAGTATTTGAAAAGAGATGGCTTTTTACGCTGAACTGGTGTGATGCTTGGCGTTCTCTTGATGTTCTTTTTTCTACTGCTTCTATACTAAATTTATGCGTCATTAGTGTAGATCGATATTGGGCTATTAAAGATCCTTTTAGTTATCCATCTCGTATGACACGAAAATTAGCTAGTGTATTGATTACTTCTGTATGGTTAGCATCAAGTTTAATTTCTTTTCCGGCTATTATATGGTGGCGAGCAGTACGTACGACTCATGTACCACAGGATAAATGTCCATTTACTATTAATCTTGAATATATTATTTTTTCATCAACAATCAGTTTTAATTTACCATTGTTTGTAATGGTTTTCACATATTATAAAATTTATCGGGAAGCAGTTATTCAAACACAAAGTTTACGGATAGGGGCTAAGCATGTAATGATAGCTTCAGGTGAACTCGAATTAACTCTCCGAATGCATCGAGGTGGTAACTTAGCAGGTAGAAATAAATCAGAAAAAAGTCACTTATTTTGTAGAGTTACAAATACATCTGAAGAACTACGAAATCCCGAGAATCCAATAAAATGCGAATCTTTAAAAACTTGCTCGGGTAGAATTAACAGTAAATATCATTTATTTCCATCAAATAAAAATTTTTCTTTGTCGAGAAAATTTGCTAAATTTTCAAAAGAAAAAAAAGCAGCAAAAACACTTGGCATAGTAATGGGAGTTTTTATTATTTGTTGGCTTCCATTTTTTGTAGTAAATCTGTGGTCAGGATTTTGTGCCAAATGTATATGGAGAGAAGAAATAATATCTGCAGCAGTATCTTGGCTTGGTTGGATCAATAGTGGTATGAACCCTGTAATCTATGCTTGTTGGAGTAGGGATTTTCGCCGGTAAGTACTTATTATTCATTGAATATTATAATATTGATATAGTAACAAAATTCATTTAAGTATAAATTATAAATTATTGTTTCGAAGAATAAAAATCTTATTGATAAAATTAATTTATTGAGAAATAAATATTTTAATACTTAAAAATTTATATATAATTTTCAACTGTATAAGCGGAGAATACATTAAAAAAAAAATCATTAAATATTCTAAAAAATGTATGAGAAATGAAAGAAATAAACTTCAAATGATATTAGTTAATTATTATATATATTATCTATAACTCCATTAGCATGCTATAGTATGTATAGCATAGTATTATAAATCTATTTAATTAGAAAAATCTAAAATTAGATTGAACTAATTCAATCAAATTTATTATATGGAAATCAAAACTCGAATAAAAATTTTTGTTATAAAGCTGTGTTATATATAGACATCGATTGTACATAATTCTATTTTTTTATCTAAAAATTTATTTTACCAATATTTATACAAAAATTTTAAATGGTTTTAATTATTTAAAATAACGGAAAAATATTTATTCCAAGAATACCATTGTTATTTATTATAGTCATGATTACATTTCTCAATCTTTGCTATATTCTTGCATACTGATATAGAAAAATTTTAAGGAAGTGTAATTTCTGATGCAGTTGAAAAGATATTGTAGTAATTTTATAATTTTTTCTATGTCTTTAGTAATATCTGAAAATGAGATTAAAAGTCAAAACTAGTTTACTTTGATCAATTTTAATAACGTACTCTATATTCCAAATTTAATTATAATTTTAATATAGTAGAAAGGAATTATTTTAGCACAATAGCTAACAAATTTATAATATTATATTTATTATATTATATATAATATCTATTTTCATCTTATCCTTAGATGTTTTTGCTGATTTCCATTATCAAACTCTGTTAGCAGTCAATTGAAATCGATATTTTATTACCTTTTTATTTCTTGATAAACAGATTATCTTATGATATCTATATAAATCAGTTATTACAATACTATTTATGTATGTATCACTAATTAATTAACATCAAATTTTTTTATGTTAAGAAGATTCGGTATTTCTTGACAATTTTCTGATAAGCGATTAATGTTTTAGTAAATGTTTTCTTTAATCAGACTTCAATCGTCGTATAACATAACTCTTGTATTAGACACTTTCATTCATTTTAGTGATTAAATTTATATTCAAGTTTGATATATTTAGACTCCTGGTTATGTTCTATAGTTATATTATAATAGAAAATTAATTTTTATTATTCTAATATATTGCTGCTTTCTATCTAACTATATGTAATAAATAGTTTACTACTTAAAACTATTTTTACAGACTTTTATTATACAAATTATCTAAATTATATATAAATATTATATAAATTACAACTAATAGTATTCTTACAATTGTATTCAGATACAGTAATAATATATATCAGGTATTTTATTTTTTATTTTCAATATTATTTATGTTTTTTAAAGTTAGTTTAAAAAATATTTAGCTTTACTGGTTTTATTACTTTACTAAAATTTTATATAAAATTTGACGCATTAAAGTAATTTATATCTAGTATATTAGATCTTTTAAATGTAATATGTAAAGAATAATCCTTAATTATCCTTAATAATAATATTTATAATATATAATTTATAATAATCCTTATATATAATTTATATTCTTATTTATAACTTATTGTATTTATACGTCAATAAATACTCGAATGGTAAACTTTAATTATATTTTGCATTGAATTCATGATTTATAAGATCTGATTTATTTTGAGAAATTCTTTTTGTAACTTTTTAATACTCTTTAGCTTTATAATTTTCAATAATGCTTGAACTTGTTTCTTGTTTCTCATTTCATAATTAATGTTAATTAATTGTTTTGAATTATAGCACATTTAAGGTCTCATTAATTTTATTTAATGATTTATATAAAAATTTGCATGTTTTTCATTCAACATTGCAACGCATTATTTAAACTCCATTTCGTAACCCTTAAACTTTTATTTACGTTAGAATAAAATTATTCAATATAAAGTTTATAATTAATCTTATCTAAAGTATATAAATAAATAAATAACTGATTACAATTATGTTCAGAAAGTATATAAATTAGTTATTTATTAAATTTAAAACGTTTTTTACTTCAAACTTAACATATAAAAAATTAATTAAAATTTAAATCATAGTGAACAAACATAATTTTATTTGTAACAGTTAGTATTAATTAACACTTGTAAATTATTTTCATAAAATGATTCGGATGCAAAAATTCAGAAATTAGATATCGTATAAAATGATAAATATAGATATTAGAATGTGTTTTTAAAAAAGTGATATACTTTGCCAACAGTACAAAAGAGTTTTCTGCGTCGAATTCTCATTGTTATTGATACATGTATTACCAACAACTTTAAATGATCCAGATCACGATGTATAACAGACGAAATTAATTTATCAGTACCAATGTAATATTTACTTTTTGAAGATATAATATTTTTATGAAGATAAAAAAAATAATGATTATTGTAAAAATAGAAATCAACAAAATCATTAATATTTTTATCTTATAATCATTATAAGAATAAGCTGAAGAAACTCTGCATGTAAGCTATTAACTTTTAAATACCACACTCTTTTCTATTTCATGCAATGTAATTAAGCAAAGATTATCTTTAAAACTAGTAAATTATTAAGTTTTATTATATAGTAAAGAAAAGTAAACATCACAAAAAAAAAAATAAATTTTTCGAAAAAAGAACTAAATTTTTATGTTTTATAGGGGAAAAAAATATAATTGTTACGTACGATCTCGCTTATTGTAATAAAGTAGCTAAATAATTTTAGTTTTTAAAACTAAAAAATAGCCATGAACATATTATTAAAATGTTGAAAAATAAAACTAATTTTTTTTAAAATATTAATAATAAAGAATTAATGAATACAATTACTGTTTTCAATAATAATTACTTTAATTATTGTAACATTGTTCGTTTTTACTACCTATTATATTGCGAAACATTCCTCTTTAAATATACGGGTATCAAAATACGCTAGAATATGACGATCTCAGTAACATAAGATAAATATTTAAAATAAAGAAAATAAGGATAATCATTATTTTGCTTTTATATCTTAATATTCAATTACATATATATTATACCTCTTTTACTATTACAATAATTAATAATTTCGTTATTACAGTTTTATAATTTTATATTCTAATATGAGTTTTTAAACTATAATAACAAAGTTATTATAATAACAAAACTATTATAATAAAAAAAAATTAATATTAGAATATAATGTAAATAGTATATATTATATTATAAAAGCAGAAATAGATACATGCAAAACTCTTTCAATACTGTATTTTCAAAATGAATTTTCCATTGTACTTTATTATGCTATATTAGTGGAATATTAACATTGTCTTTCGAATTTTTAAAAATGTTTACTTGTTTATATGTTTACTTATTTTTGACTTTCAAATTGGTCTCTCTATTTAAAATATTTTGATTTAGATCATTTTAATCATGTATAACTATTAACCTCTACGGAATAATTATAATTATCAAACGGATCACTTGTATAGTTGTTGCAGTTAACATATTATAAGCCTGATTTCGTAATTGAGTCAATAAAAGTCAATAAAAACCATTAAAAGTCAAAGCATCTCTATTGTATCTTCAAGATTATATACAGTGTTTGAGACGATCATTACATCATACTTTCACTGTTGTAAAATGGGAACTAGAACAACAAGATTTGAAGAATGGGAATTTCTAAATTGAGTGTCACTTGTGTGACCCATATCAATTCAAATTTTTCACTAATATTTGTTCTTTCATAATCAGTTCAGTTATTCCTTTTTCAACTGCAATATAACAAAGTTTAGGGAGATATTAATGTCTTACAAGAATTCAATTTAATCAGTCTTAGGCATTACTTGTTGCATAAATAATTAGATTTGCTGATTATAATTTGTTGAGTTGATAAATCTTTCAAATGCAACCTTATACTAAAAGACAACTTATCCACTGTATTAAAGTTAAGCTCTATCTTTATTTCTATATAGTTGTTACAGTTGAGTGAAGTAGGAGAATACACTGTGCTACTAAAAAATTATTTGTACGAAAATCTATCCACAATGCCCCTAATGAGATTTCCAGATATTCTATAGTATAAGTGATACATTCATATAAATGTATATATTGAATGTAGTGACTTCCATTTGATGAGCTTTTAGTCGAAACTAGGACATGTTTTCTATAATAATAGAGTTCATACAAATCCTTTAAAACTACTAAAAAACAAAAAATATTTACATAAAATATATTCAATTGAGGATATGAGTTTTTTGGAAATAAACATATACAACACAATTCAAAACTTAGAAATTTTACTTAGGCATGTATAAAAATGTTATGAGAGTTTGAGAAGCTTCAATTTTCTTTATGCCATTGATTCTATAGTACGTACATCTATTTTATTCGAGTTAAGTGACATTGATTACGTATAGACATCTTTTTGCAATTTTTCTCACAATTGACTAATACAATTGCTATTGTATTATCAGTAATGTATATTTTAGAAACTTTCAGAAACAATCTAGATGCTGATATTATTATACAAAAGGGAAAAACCCGTAATCGTAGCGTCGAATATAATTTAAGTCTATATCTATGCATATAATATATGCATATATAAAATGACAATATACTACGAAGATCCTTGGCAAAATCTATAAAAGATGATAAGTACCGGTTAAGGCAGACGAGTAATATGACCTTGTTATCAAGTGAAATAAATCTCAAAGTATGCCGTCAGCTTTTTTAGAAAATTTAGCTCTTCATATTTTTCTAGCTGTATTGCTGCGTTACGTTTTGTACTTAGCCAAAAGTACTTATGTGGGGCGTATGGGTACAGTTATATATTAACATAACATAATATTGAGAGATATGAGCATAGTTTATTATCTAATAAAGTTATTATTTACCAAAAAAGCTTCTATAATAATTTTACTATAAGAAAAAAATCGATGTAATAGCAAATCTTTTTATAAATTTATGCCTTGTTTTATATATTAATTATATAATTGATCATTTTCGTCCATTACTTTTAGAAGGTATTTCATAAGTTTATAGTATTCAACTTAAAAGTATCATCAAAATTAGTCTTGATGTTAATACAAAATTTTTGAACATTTAAACAATATTAGAATTTAATAGAATATTAAAACGACCAAAGGATGGTTTTCATATCAAGAAACTTTAAAGAGAAAAATAACCTAGAACCTCTACCACAAGAGCGTAGATCAGGTATAAAAACAGTAAAGAATATAATCATTCACTTGTACTGTATATCAGAGAAAAATAAAATACCACAATTTTTATGTTTGTTTAGAAATATATCATTAAGTTAATATTAAAAATAAGAAGAATAATTAGAAAATAAATATAAGTAAAGAAGGAACAAATATTATTCGATTAATATATGATATAAATAATTAGTAAAATCTTGAAAAGATCGAGTAATGTATTTTCAGCTAGCTGTTACAATATATGAAAATAATTTTTACTAACTGTACGAATAATTTTAAGTGATGCTGAGCAGTAATCTAATGAATATCTAACCATAACGTGTTATGTCACAAAATCCACGCATTTTCGCATAATCTTCAAATATTTATGATATCTTATTTAAAAAGTTACACAATTATTATAAATATGAATATAAATTATTATAGAATAATTATTATGAAAATTTTATCTTGATTATCTCTTTTTTCATAATTTTTCTTAGATTTTGAAATTTAAAATGTAATTTCAAACGATAATTAATAATTTTAAATACGAACAGATCATATTTCTTTAATAGAATTTTGTTATTTTTTAAAAAAATATTAATGTTCTTCAATCAGCAAATATTTCATTCATGAGATTTATCAATTTTTAGATTCATTCAAATTTAAAGAGCGAAAAATATCCAACAACTAGCAAATATCTCTTAATTGACTATGCTCACGAAACAGCAGTTGCAGCTTACCATTATAAATATATTAATGTTTATAGAAATATAATCTGCTTGTCGAGAACCCATATTTATTATTATTGTGGAATTCGTTTTTTGTAATAAAACATTAGTTTATGAATTTTTAATATTAATATTTAAAAAAGATAACGTATATTATTTTTAGTATTATTATTATTTATTATTAGTATAAAGAAAAATGTTAAAATTAATGTTAAAAAATAAATTAAATAGAATATATAATGATAAAAGAGGAAAAATTAATTAACTTATGAGGAGCATGAATATAAATTTGACGTAATAATAATTAAAACGCGAATATTGAAAATAAAATCTCACAATTGTTAGAAATAATATTATTTATAACAACAATAATAAGTAACATTATAGTAAAAGGTTAGACCACTGTAGTATATTCAATAAGCAATTATTACTTTAAATGATGACTTAACATCTCAATAAATTACATTTGATTTTATAAAAAAAAATTTCTTTTAATTTATATATTTTAACATTATAGGATATCTCGACACTGAGTGTATCTTAAGTCAATGATTAAGATATTTTTCAATGTCCTTAAAATTTATATTTAAAAACGTATATTTTTAAATAATTTTAGTTTTATAGGTAAAAAATAATTTATTATCGAATAATACACTTTCCTATAAATGATAATTGGCGGAAATACTTATTATAATTAAAATAAAATATTATGTTTTAAAAACTTACAATAATTAAACATTATCATTTAGAAATAAGAAAAAATCCTAAATTAGTAAAAATTGTGACGAATAATCTTTAGACTATGATAAATTATCAAATTTAGACTGAGAAAAAGTCACAATTAAAAAATTGACAACTCACATTTGAATTTTATTGTATATAAAAAAAAAAAGATAATATAAAATTTAAAAAAAATTCGTTTACGTGTACACGATTTGAGAATTTTTTAATTATTTGCGATGTTAAACACAAAATAGTTTATATGTATTCAATCCCAATCATAGATATAATGCAATATGATAATAATAAAAAATATTTTATAAATAGAATCTATACAAACAGAGGCTGAATCATGAAGTTATTAAAATGCTTGTATAAAAGTATTAATGATTCTGTAAAAAAATTCTTTATAGATTAATTTTAAAAGTTTTTACTTCGAGTTGTAAGCTTTAAAATATTTAATATTTGCCATTTTAAATAGTGTTTAATAAAATAATATTGTAAAATTATTGTTTCAAACATTGTTAAAATTTATTATTGAAATTTAGAGAACTGAAATTCAGTATATTAAAATTATTAAACTTATCCTTGTTGTAAGTAACGAAAGTTTTAATGCATTAGCACAGACCATACCACGAACGGATGCAATAATTAATATAACTACTGATATCGCAGTATGTACTTTCAAAGATATATTTCTTTGCAATATAGGAATAATAAAACCATTAATGTTAGTTTATGATATTACAATCTTTGAGAACGATTTCATAAAAAATCAAGTAAAACTGGCTGAAAGTTGGCATACAATTAATGTACAAAAATTCACTTATACTCTACATTATGAAAACTTAATGAGAGGGAAAAATCTACCATATGAGAATATATTAATGCTCTTAGTATTCTAAGCTAATGCTAAACAAATTAAAACTTTAAAAGTTTTATTTACAAAATTTTTTAATTTTTCACACAAGAAGAAAGAAATATTAATGCTTCTTCTGAAAATTGTGAATTTTAATTTAGCTTCTTAAATATTTGATTTTGTTTTTATTATATTATCTTTTAAAGTATATTTACTCAAAAAAAAGTTTAAAATTTTTAATTGAATTAAAAATTTATAAATTGTTACATCACTTTCCAATTAAAAATATTATTTTTCAGTCAAATGCATGCCATTTTTACAGAAAACTATATTTCTTAATTTTTCTACACTTATACATAATTTTTTTTTTTCAAATAATAAAAAAAATTTTTTGTTTTAGGTTTATTATTAACGGATACAAATCAACAACCATTTTGAATTTTGAAAAAAGGTATATTTTTTTCTTAACATATACGTCATCAATTATAAAATTACTAAATGAAAAAAAATTTTTTAAATTAAAAATAATTTATTTGTAAAGTCTGTATACACATACTGCTATGTAATATTTATTTTAACTTTTATCAAAGATTTTTTACTTAAAATAAATTATTGAGTATATGCCACATTTTCAAGCTGGTACAGTGGTCTAACCTGAAGCAATATTAACATAAAATATACATAATTCAATTATTTTTATGCAACATCAATATATTATAATATTTTTATGTAATTATAACTGTTAATAAATCATAGAACAAGTAATGTAGCACTAAAAAATCTAATTATTTATATTTATAACTTTTATACAAAAAGCTGAATTATTATATTATATAATATAAGTTGTACAGCGGAAGATTTTTTTCTTTAATAAAAAGTAATATATGTAATAATTAAATTAAAATTATTTTAATTAAAATTATTTTACCTTTTATTTTTATATGTCATGATTTTTTTATACTAAGTTTTATAAAATAAAAAAAATATCAATCGTTTAATTAATGTTAAATAAATTTTTAATAAGCAATATTATTATAGTTGCTTTAATGTTCATATAAAGAAATGTATGTTAAATCTATTATTGTTTCATTAACAATTTATTAGATTTATTGCAGACCACAAAATCAATTATTGAGTTTAACCAAACAAAAAATTTTTTATTATAATTATTATTATACAAGATATAATAGTTGTATTTTCAAGATAATAATATAGCGATTTATTAAAAATGTACAAATTATTAATTCCTTACTACTGTTGCATAAAAATACATGAAAAATAATATTTTATTTCATGCCATTCATTTTTACAATTATTATAACTAATTTTATAATTTTATATTATAATACTAATATATTCAAATTAGCAATTAAAATTGACGTTGCTTTGGAAATTTTTTATGATGTAATAAGTAATCTTTTATGCTTTCTATAAATTACATGTAATGTTGACAAACTAATAGACCTAAAATTTGAAATGGAAAAAGTATCCTAGTTTTTACAATCAATAATAAGTGACTATCTGCCAGATTAAACGAAAATTTTTGACGGGCTTAATTGTATTTACAATACAAAAAACATGTATTTAAAAATTTTTCAACAGTATCTTTTTTCATGTAAATAGGTTTTACAAAAATTTAATATAAAATTATAACTTTCTAGGTAGAAATATCCTTTCTCCATTTTTTGAATATTTATTTTTGTAACGAGATTTCTTATTAAATTTAATTAATTATAGTCAGTCAATCATATACAGCGTGACCAGAAAATAGGTGCTGTCGAGAAATACTAAGATATTATTGAAGGGAAATTTACAGTTCAGGACGGAATGATTACATTTGAAAAATATCTATCAATTAACAAATTGTATAATCTGTAGTTCAAAGAAAAATCCAGTAAATCAAATATAATTAAATTGGTTGAGATGCCGTATAAAAATAATATGTAATGAGGATTCACAATAGAAACGGTAGAAAAAATGATTTTAATGTAATACATGTATTCATCCTTGTCAGATTTAGTAGATTGAATTCAAGAATGTTATTTATCCTTATATTCTGTAAAAAGATTTTGTATCTTTATGGTTATCTTATACAAGAAATATAAGAATATATATACAATATATATTATATATATATATATATATATATATAATGTATATATATATATATATAATGTATTGTATATATATATAATGTATTGTATATATATACTTATACAAAAAAATACAAGAAATTATACAAGAAACCAAATATTTATATTTCTATCTACTACTTTGGTGTACTTAACGCTTTAGTTAGTATCTAAAATTATTATTTTTAAGTAGAATGCGTTGAATTCATTAATAACTATTCAGTAGTCTTTTTTACAGCATCTTATGGGTAAATTGTTTTAATTTTCGTACAGCTGAAAATATTAGTTACTAAAAATTGTAAAGATGAAAATACTTACACTTATGATTTATCAGTGAGAAATTATCTTTAAGGGAATTCTGCAAGTTAAATACTAATCAGGGAAAATAATAATTATGGTTAAAAAAACCCATAAGCATGGTTCCTAATTGATTGCACTAGTGAACAAGTTCCATTATTAAGTATGAGGATATTTAATTAAGAAAGTTGTTTCAGTTTTTTGATAAATAGTTTTATTCAGTGTCAAATATTTAATAGGTTTTGTTTGACGTTAAATCACCTACAGATAAAGATGATATCATTACTTATCAATCTCTGATTCCATGGCTTTTCTAATTTTGTTTAAAATTATGTGGGTTTAAGTATTAAATTTTTTCATCATTTTAAAATCATTATTATACGTATAACAAGAGTATTATTTTATTCAAAATTCTGAATAAATCATTATATAAGATTATTGTAAGAACTTTCTTTTTTTTATTAAGTTAATATCTAAATACGTTGTTTATATACAATGCTATGAGCCACTTTTAATGCGTTATTATATTATAGTTGTTAATCATGGATTCCCGGGAGGTGGAAAGGATAGATGTTATGCAAAAACTCAGACATATCTAGCTTCGATAGTAATTTTATTCCTCAGCACCGCACTGAAACTATTCGCCGATTTGCACAGGGTAAACTCGAGGTGACTCAATTACGTTTCGTTGTCGGATTGAAAGTGTCGATTTTTCTTTCTGTTGCTGTTTTTATACATTTCTAATTTACTATAAACAGTTTTCGCCTGTTCGGACACGCAAAGTCTGCTACATCGGCTAACAGGCCGATTTCATAGTCGGCCGCCATAGTCCAGCTTCGTAACCTAATTTTCTGGGGAAAATCCTCGGAAATTCTGTTTGTTCGCTTCCTCGGCGCTGCCTGACATCGTCATTTACGACTCGGGCCGACCCGGCGCCGACTGTTCCATTAAATTAATTGCATTAAATGATATAAATTCTAATGAATTTATGCAAACCAGAAGTTCAAATCAATTTGATAATTCATCAAATTTGTATTAGAATTTAATTTTATTGACAATATATCAAAATTCTATTTTGCAGTCTGAATGAAACAAAGATCCATCAGATCTCCCTTTTAGAGTATGGCACAAAATTAAGAACTATCAGACTTATATTTTATACATATTTTATACAGATTTAAATCTCTTTTTAGGCAAGTTTAAATAAATTAATGGATATCTATTTCATTAGAACTCTGGCACACATGTTATGCTACATTTTAACATTTTCTATATCTGATCTTATTCATTAAGAATTTTAAAGAAAATACAATAAAAATATTAGTTTTTCTTTTAAATAAAATTAATAAATCATTTTAATGAATTATTGAATCTCGAAGCAATGTGTAAGGAAAATGAAAATATTTTAATCTCGAAGTTCTCTTTCATTAACTTTCTCCGTGTTCTTCTAATAATTTTTCTTTTCTTCTTTGTTATTTCACATATCCGAAAGTGACTATGCTTATTTTCACTAATTTTTTGCCGACCTCGTAGTCCCTAATTCCTGATACATTCTTGAAAATGATCCAGTCATAAACAATATAGATGGAAACAGTTCAATTTTTTTTGAAACCTGATATATCGAACTCATTGTGACCAAAATTATTTACAATGCACCTTTCAAACTTACGGCAATTGACTAGACTCAATCTAAGACATTGTTCGAGCTCATCTTATATTTTTCATAGACTGATATGTGTTGTTAGAATATAAATTTGGTATGCACTTGTCTACCACTCGACATAAGATTCATATGGTAAATTATCAGAATCCCATTATAAATAAACTGCGTATAATTTCAGTAGATCTATATTACTTGTAAAGATATTTAAAATCACTCTACACGATTTTTAATTATACAAATATACATAAAAACCAAATTACATATCTTTGCTATGTGTATTTACAATCATAGGAAGAGAAAGATAGAAACATACAATCAGAGTAACAAGGAACATTATTATCAAAATTCATTAGTTAAATCATGGAGAGATCACGAATTAATTGTGAGAAATTGATTTTAGAATTACCTGACGAAGAAAACATTAAAAATTTAAGAAAAAATTGTTATGTTTAATGTATTTTACTTTTAGCTCTGTGTACTTTTACCA
This sequence comes from Platyscapa corneri, assembly GCA_018907185.1. Classification (NCBI taxonomy): domain Eukaryota; kingdom Metazoa; phylum Arthropoda; class Insecta; order Hymenoptera; family Agaonidae; genus Platyscapa; species Platyscapa corneri. Next base: position 307,333 of record JACCHW010000092.1, on the reverse strand, counting down.
TCAATGTATAATTGATTCAATTTTCTTTGTATAGTAAGCAGCACGGAAACTGCCGAATTTTTAAAAATAGAAATCAACTGCAGATATCACCTGTTCATTATTAGTTAATATTTAATTTAATATTGCTATATTTTTTCAATAAAATAAATATATGTTTTGAAGCGTTATTTCATAGCTTAAACTATTTTGCATATTCAAATAAGTAAATATGTAATATATAAGATTTTTTTAAATATCAACTACCTCTGCTAGTTTGTGTAATTTCAATCTACGATCACCCCACTATTTTATAGATATTATCTAATATCGGTACCTTCTTATAAGTAAATAGTATACTTATTCATAGTAGAACCTATCTTGATTTTATATTAGATAGCCTGAGATATTAAAAATTAATGTATTTGGAACAATAATAACGACATTTCATGTATGTTTATAAATTTACTAATAGCGTTCACCATTAATTGTTGTTTAATAAATATTGAACATAGGTTTTTTAGTAATTAAATGATACAATATGATTTTTCAGTGATACAATGATTATAATGTTTTAATCAATTTTTATGTATCAGGTTAGTTGCTTCTATAATTTCTTCTATTTATTATAAATATTCAATTATCTAAATAACATTGGATTCAATTAAAAAATAATTTAGATTTATGTTATTAAAAGTGACAATAATTATAATGCTTCAGTAAAATTAATATTAATTTTACAATAATCTATATTTATTTCATTAAAACTGACATTTATTTATATTATCTCATTAAAAATAAAAATTGGGATTATAAAAGTCGATGATCATTATGTTATCACGTATTATTATTCATTATTTTTCACTGAACTTACGCGAGAAGTATGTATGGGTGAATATAAACGCATAGAAGATATTAGTATCATTATTTTTTTTCAAAATTTTAATAAGAATAATTTTTTTATTTTATTGAATTATAAAAAAGGAATTACAAATCTTTTTTCTCATAAATCTAGCCACCTCGAAAAAGCACAATTAGATTATCGAACGGATTGATCTAATTAATGGGTATAGTACATATCAATATACAAAGTGCTGAGCACTTTGGTCATCTCCTAGAAAAACATCTTTTCTACAACCAGTTACGAGAAATAGATATAAAAAAGATGTTTCAACGGTCTATTTAAACTTACAAATTTAAGAAATGAAGAAATATCAAGTTTAAAATATTAAAATTTTTTACATGGTATCAAATAATAATGTAAAGAGAGAAATAAAAAAAAATCGTACTATCCAACGATCACACATTACAAAAGGTGTTATTAGCGCGTGAGGTCATAGTAATACATCTGCGCGCGCTTCAATTTAATGCTATTAAAAAATCACTGCTAAAACCGAAAATTACTAGTACTTATAAAGGAAAATATTAAATAGGTTAAAGTAGTGTCTCGTAAGAATTATTTGGCAAATAATTTTAATCAAAGAAAGATTGAAGGGCATTCAAATATTTATTAAAACGAAAACACTGTGAAATACCTTAATTTCATATGTTTCAGTATTTTTATCTGTTTAAATTACCACATATTAACAAGAATCTAGACGTAATCTAGTTTAGCAGTAATTATAATATTCATTTCTAATAATATTATTTTCTTCCCTCCCCCTACTTAAATTTTTATATATAATAAAAAATTTACCATAAAAAATGTATAAATAATAAAAATCTATATTTAATTGTTTTTAATTGAAAAATTGAATTACAACATAAAAATACGTGATTAAGCATAGAACCAAAAATAATAATTTTCCTTATTAATTCGAGTAAAAAAGGTTTGCTTTATAACTTAGCTACATTTTAATAATATTATTTTTAATTAAATATATTTATTTAAATAGATCCACAATTAAATGAATTATTAATTTGTAACATTCTTATTCTTAACATTTCACTCCTTCCAATTAAAAAAAAGTTTTTTATTCCAGAGCTTTCGTTAGAATATTGTGCTCGTGTTGTCCTCAGAAAATGAGAAAACGATATCAACGAGCTTTTAGATATAAACCAAGCCGAGTGAGTATTTTAATTTATATTTATATTATTTTTAAATTAACGATTTCCAACTTTCACACTCTCACACGCATACTTGTATGCGGATAACAGAATCGAAAATTACTTAAAATTTAAATACTTTTAAATTATAAAAAAACTCTTAATTTGTTATAAGTCATAAATCTTTTATGATGTATAATATTTACGATAACATTAATATTTGTAGAAATTAAAAATTAGAATGTATATTGTAAAATATTTTTTATAAAAAAATAAAATTTTCTTTAATATTCTAAAAAAAAAAATAATTTAATAACGTTATATGGTTAATTTTATATTCCAGTAAAACACATCTTTAGATAATTTTTAATGCGATTAATACGCAAACTTTAATCTTCGATATACATTATTTATTTAATTTTTAACTTATATAAATTTTACAAACGTTTAATATTAAAAAAAATTTTTAACAATGAAATGAATATGAAATTTTCGTTAGTTTAGTTAATAGTGAGAAAACTTTTATACTTGCAACACTATGTTCGATAGAAATATAGCATTTCATAAAAGATGTTTTTACTCCCACATAAATTAATGAAAAAATATTACTTTGATTGATGATAGTTTTGGTTAATATTCTTTATAACTGAGTTATGATTCTACATGCATTTCAAATATTTTAAGCGCAATGTGAGATCTCCGAATTTATCATGGCTTTTTTAAAATCAATTTTCGTGTTTCCCATTAGAGGAAAACTTTTATGATAAAGAGCATCTTATTTACACGGTATATTTTATTCTCATTTATTCATAATAAGGCCACTTTTCTACTCTCGAAATCTTTTAATAAAATAGTTTGATTTATAGTTTTATTTTTTCTATAATATATGATGTTTTTCAAGTATCTAATTTTTTTTTATTTTACCATTTCATCATAAGTTTGTATTATTAATGGGTATTAAATGTAGAAATGTGGAAAAGAAGTAAAGGCAGTAAAAAAATAAATTAATGCGTTATGAGTTTAGAATGTTTATTAAATTTGTAGAAATCCTAGCACACGCACTATTTTTAAATCAAAATTTGAATTTATTTACTTAGAAACTTTTAATTTTCTTTAAACTTTGTTTAAATTTTAATAAATTCAAGCTTACGTGTTTGATTTAAATGTAGAGTATTTTATATTTTTAGTTTTTTAAAATATATAAATTATTATATAAATATAATATCAGGTTAAAGAATTATTGATTTAAATATACTTTTAGGAAATAAATAAAAAAAATAAAAAATTTTTAAGAAAAACACATTTTAATTAATTTTTTTGAAATATAATTATGATTAATCGTTAAGATTTTACATTAAAAGAAAAAATATATAATATAAATTAAGATTTTATATTTAAATGATGCTTAATACAGCGTTTATAATTAAATTTCTATTTCTTTCAAAAACTTTTATTAATATATAAATTTTTTAATAAGAGAATTAATTATATAATTATCTTAACTGAAAATATAATTGAATCTGTTCAATCTATTTAAATTATCGATGTTTATTAAATGTTTAATTTAATAAAATATCTTTATTTTCATTTTTTGTGTAAATTATTGACACAAGCTTTTTTCAATTTTTATTAAATAATGTAAGTTTAATATTTTTTCATAATGATATTCGGTAAATATAGAAATTATAATTTTATTATAATTACATATTGAACATGCATTGTGTATATTATATTGTGGTACAAAAATATATTAAAGAATTCGCGTTTGTTTGATTTTAATTATAATTTATGTTTGTTAATATCAATTGAAAATAATTAAAAAAAAAATTTATTATTTTTTATGGTGATTTTTACAACATATTATGTAATATCGTCAAGATTATGAATTAATATTATAACTATATAATATCATGTTAAAATATATCAATATTATTATAATTAATGAAAAAGTTGAAGTTACGTTTTTGTTACAAAAGAATATGGTTAAATTCTTAATTCCATGTACGTGAAACTACAATTTATTCTAAGTCATAAAAATTATTTTAAAAAAATAATACTTCAAAATTCTAAGCTATTTATAGTTATTTAATTAATTGAAAGCCTAAAAGATTTACTATTAGAAAAGTGTTTCCTATAAAGTTTAGCTGTTTACTATTATTTCCTAATAAATTATTTTTTAAAATTATTTTTTATTGTATCATATTAAATATTTCAAATTATACAGATAATTATATTGTGTGATAACGTATGTCAAAGTTTTCTAAGTTTGATTATTTACTTTATTTTTATGTGGTTAATAATATTTTCAGATATTAAGATGATTTATTTTTTAACGATTGTGTCAAATTTATAAAAAAATTTCTTGATACTCATATAAAAGACTTCAAGATAAATCACTAGACGAGACTTTAAAAAATTACTATGTGCTTATTTTCTTCATCATTTTAATGTAATATCAGTACATTAACTAATTATTTTTACTTAGAAGTTGAAAAAAATATTGTTAGTCTTTTCAATTTAATTAATTCAACTAATTAAATTTCTTAATTTAATTGGTAGTTCAAGTAATTATTATTGAACGCATGAAGTTATTATTTCTTGCCTTATTGAAAAAGTTATATTTTTCAAAATCAGAAATATTTTGACATTAAGTAATATCATTAATTGGCTGATTTAGATTATTTTAACGTAAAATACTTATAGATGTGTTTATATGGATAACTTGCTATATACTTTGCCGTGTAAATTTGGGTATGAGCTCTATTCATTATGCTATGTAACCGTCTTAACATCACATTTTATAATTTATAATTCCATACATTTCCTATGAGACGACTTATAATCAATGATTAATAATTTCATGTTCTTCAGTAAATTAGGTTTGATAGATAATATATATTATTGAATTAAAAAATATGAATAGTATATTATTTCTTTTTATTAATTATAATCTTCCTTTAAATATGTTTTCTTCTCAGCTTGCTTTGCTCTTTTGTGTGGTGTGTGGTGGGTGGGTGTGGGTGTGGTGTGTGTGTGTGTGTGTGCAACGTGTATGTGTCATTGTAGAAATTACGATACTTTTTATAGATTTCTATAAAAATATATTATGCATATTCTATTAGATAGTACATTTTCTAATATATTGTAAACATGCATATATATATATATGTATTGAAACTACGCTTTATTTGTAAAATATATATAGATTATTTTATATTTTTTATAGTAATATATAATTTATTTATATTTATACAAATAATATATATACAAAAGTTAATCATGTTTCGATATTTTCTTTAAATTACTTTAAGCGCGTTGTCTACAACACTATCCCTCTATTTGTTCTTCTTTATTGCTCTTATTTTGTTTTCGAAAATTTGTAGATAGTCATAATGGACAAAGTTTTTATAAGCTCGAGAGCTATAGCTCTTATTACAATATATACTTATAATTATAAGTATTGTTCCTACCTCACTTATTTTTTTTAATATTTTACTTATCGATTTCAATAATATACAAATTATTCTAGTTATTAACATATTTTATACTTAAAATATATAAGATAATCTATTATAATTTATAAATAGAGTATATTCTATTCTAAAAAACCTAGGTTGTTTATAAATATTTTTTTAACGAATTCATATTGTTTCTTAAAAAATAGAAAAATAAGCGGACGATTCAACAAAAATTTTTTAATAAAATCCCGTTTTTGATCCCTGTTGATGTTCTCAATAACTTCATTATCCCTAGCATCTGACGTAAATAGGAAATAATTGAATACAAAATATATTCAACCTTTAGTAGTTTTAGATTATTTAATGAAAATGTACTTTTGTTCATAGGTTCAGGCTTAAACATATTACACAATTCAACCAATTTTTAATCAACTTTAATAAAAATTTTATTTGAGTATTTCAGCAGGTAAGTGAAGAAGCAAAAATTTAATTTAATATATAGCTGCTCATTTTGGTAAAAATACGTATGCTTGAGTTTTCACTTGATGTTTTGTATAATTTTATAGTTAGATAAGAAGGGCTATGGTGAATTGGAAGTAAAGAAGTAAATGTTAGATTGAGTGAATGATAGTTTTAGTTCTAATTTATGTATTTACACTTTTGTTTTTTATACTAATATTTAGAATGTTATTTTTATATTATATACATTTTTTACACTGATTAATTTTAATTTATATTTATCATTAATATTGTGACTGAACAGGTATAAATCTATTCAGTATTTGTAGTTAGTTAGTGTATGTATGGTTTATAAGTGACTGGTGATAAACATCTTAAAAAAAAAGAAATTCAATGGTGGTCAGCTACCACGTGTTAATTATTAATTCTGATTTATAAATTGAATGTCAAAGAAATATTGATTTATGAATATTGATTAAATAATAAAGGAATTATTTATAAATACTTCACTTAGACTAATAGTTGATTATTAATAATTATCAAGATATTTTTTTTTTATTTTCAGCACTCGCTTACCGTGAGAAAATTATTTGTTGTTGCGTGAAATTTTTAATCTAAATTTCAAATATGCCCATAATTATACGCATGGCTATTAATCATATCGATAGTATCAATAGATTGTTGATCGATACCCTGTGATAAGCAATTGATCATGGTCGATAAGCAAAAGGAAGATTGAGTATTTAGGCCAAGAAATGGCGTCTCTTGACCTATTTTGATGAAGTTTCAACAACAATGTATAACTTTTTAATTATAAATTTTATATATACATTTGTTATACATAAATTAATATTATGCATATTTTTTTATTGGATAGGAGCTAGTGGAAGGTAAATAAAATGTACAAAAAATGATTATATTTGATTTCGCCAATTTTATTAATCACTATTATATTACACTGTTAAATCTGTATTGCTAATATTATTGCACTAGTTATTATATTTGTTAACACGGTTAATTATGAACTATAAAGGTAACGAAATTAAAAAAACACTGAATTGGATTTAACGGCACTGCTAAGTTATATATAATGTAATATTGCACTCAAAGGTAAAGACAGTTGGTAAATGTAATAAGGTGTGCACAGACAAAATTATAAGCGAGGCCATATAACACTATGATTAATAATAAATGATAACAAAAGTGTTGACGATGAACTTATTTACACTTATTTTCACTTACAACAGTAGCTACAAATAAATAATAAAGAATCCAAATAAAAAGATTAATATATCAAATGATAATGAGATAATAACAGAAGCGTTAACATTTAAAGATCTGCACAAGAATATAGACGGATGGCAAACAGTTACATCTTAAGAATATAATACAAACTAGAGTTAGAATAACAATACTTCACATATATTATAAACAATGAGTGAATATATAAAAGGATTAACATATAATGCTTCAACATATAAACAAATACAAGGGAATAAAGCACAATACTTACATATAATAAATGAGCGTGTTGGAAATACAATATAAGCAATAGTTAATATAATAAGAGAAGAATTAATATAATAATAATTTTCATGTAGTTAATGAATAAAAAGTTAATAACAAAAATTTAATGATATTGTATAATGATTTAATAGTTTAGTCAGTGAATTGTAAGATCACTGACAGATGAGTGCAGTCAGAGAGTTTTAAACTCTTTACCTAATAATTGTTTATATTGTATTATTTTGAAGTAAATTTTTTAAGTGTGCGTGAAGCTGGTGAATTATAATTTCAGTCACTTATCTTCTTCCTGATGAATGATGTTTTTGTACAATTTTATATTGAAATAAATTTTGTTGATATTACTTTTAAAAATCTAGAGATACATAAAAAGATGCGCTTTTCAAACAAACCGGCTGTTCGAACAGTAATGGTTAATTTTGAAAAAGTGACGCGCAGTAAAAAATCGAAGCGTTATGATCAATAAGGGTGATCAATATATCAGCACGATTAATGTGTCGATAATTGAAAATTAGTTTTAATTACTGTCAAGAGATGGCGCTTTTGGTAGAAATTTATGCAATCTCGAACAATATCATTATTATTTTTCTTATTATTATAATTTATTGAAAAATATATTATATTATTATAATGCATTACAAGATTGTTTTATACGTTCGTATATTTATACATTTTCTTTACATATAAGCTTTAACATAGTTAATCGCATCTTTCATACTACGCATGTATTATTTTTGTACTCTTTCACTTATAATTTTACGTCTTTTTAATTATATTAAGATTTTGTAACGATTTTTATTTTTAAATATAGATTTCCTCGTTATATTATTTAATTTTACACTTCGCTTGTTGCATTTTGGTTTCCTCTTAATGTTACTCTTCCATTAAATTAGACTTGCCCATAATTTTTACTTCAATCAACTATTTTCTTCTTACTTTTTCCTCTGTCTCTCTCTCTCTCTCTCTCTCTCTCTCTCTCTCTCTCTCAGTTATTTTGTACAGGAAAATTATATCTATTCTACTCCTATTCATACTATTATCTCAATTACTTGTATCTAATTCTATTTTACTGCACTCTTCCATGATGTGTCACATTATTACTTTGTCTAATTTACACATTCTACGCATTTGTTCTTTTTCAGATATATAACTCAATAATTCTTCTTTTTCATTTATTTCCTCTAAAAGTTCTATCTTAACTGATTGGTGATCTAATTCTATTCTTTCCATAATTTTTATTTTTTAATTCTTTCTTCCGCGCCCTAATTCATTATTGCCTAGTTTATTACCGATGATCCAGTTTTACTATTAAATGTACTTCTCTTGTCTTCTTTTACCTTTTCCTCATTCAAAACATACAATTCCCTTTTTTCAATCCACTCTAAAATTTTTTCCCCCTTTTTATAAATAATTTTATCCTTGGATGTTCTTCGTCCTCTTCACCATTTTTCTAGCCACCTTATTTCTTCTTCTGTTTTCGCATTAAAGTATCCCTTTTATAACCCTACTCTTCTTATTCTCTTCACCCATTGAATCTAAAATTTCCCTGTTCTTCATTTTTTCCCCATTTATTTTTTTTATTTCCTTTTTTTCTATTTTCGTCTTTTCCGTTTTGTTCTCAAGTGTTATTATTCTTTTCTTTCACACTGTCAACTCTTACTGTATTGCATCTATTTTCTCTGGTTTTTTTTTTTTTGTATTTTAATAGTTCATTTTCTACACTTATTTTATTTGCCATTTTACTTTCCATATCCTTCAACGTGCTTTTCTTTATTTTCTCTTTTACCACTATTTTCTCTACTATCTTACGTATCTCTTTTAGTTAACTTTCTCCAACGCTAATTTTTCTCCTGTTTTAAAACTTTTTTAACCTTATTAATTAATAGTATTGCTTTTTTCTTTGTCTTCTTGTGTTTTTCTGTCTACTCACTAGATAATCACTTATTTTCTATTTTCTAATGTCTTGACTCTTTTTTCGCCATTTAATTTGGTTATTTTCCCCTCTGTTACTCTTTTTAATACACTTTTTCTTGTTTTTTACTTCCACCGCATTTCTTTTTACTTTTACTTCTTCTATTCTGCTTATAAAACAGCCAAACCAGCTCTCTTATCTCTCTCTATTTTATGTACTCCATACTCTGTCATACCATTTTGAAATATTTTTCTTTTCGTTCCAAAGACTTCTGTCTTAATCTTATTACGAAGTTGGCACTAATCACACTTTTATGCCTTTTACTTTTCACACTTTTTTGTCTTTTATTCCACTTCATTTTTATTTACCTACTTTTTATAGATTTCTTTAACATTATATGTCTTGTTTCATTCACTTTTTTAACTTTATTCTCAATTCTTCTCTATTTTCCTGTTATGTATATTAACAATATAAATAGTACAATAAACTAAACTATTGTTGCATTTTTTAATGGATAAGGTTGACCACTAATTTAAAATTTACAAATTTAAGGGTGTAAAATTTTAGTGTTCTAAAAATTAACTTTTAATCGTAAAAATAATAATTTTAATTGTATTACAAGTATCTTTTATTTAGCTATTTTATAAGCAATTATACCTAAAGTATATCACAAATATATTATTCTTGAAAACGCAAGGAAAAAATGTTTGTAGAAAACATAGTAATCTAAAACAATAGTTAGCGGAAATGACATCATCATTATTGTATCTATGAAATGGAAATAATTTGATTGAGAAAATTTGGTAGTTTCATAATCAGAAAAATGAAACCATCAAAGTATGATACAGAGATCATTTTGCGGATCATAATTATATTACGTATAAAAACATTATTTGCAATCAATACCATTGTATACATATATGATAAATTAAAATTTGTAATATAATTATTGCTATTATACTACTATTCTTCTTAATTAATTTTACTTAAATTACAAAGTTTGTCTTATTTCCATTTTTACCATTTTTCAAGTCAGTAAATACATTCAAAATTAAAATAACTTAAACTATCTCTAAAAATATTTCTAAAAACAAAAACTAAAATAAAATTTCTTTTACAAATCTCATTCATGTATTTTATTAAAAGAAGTAATAATATATATAGTTTATTATAGCGTAAGGTTTATAAATGCTAAAATATATATAATAAATGTGTAAGTATATATGCATGTAAATATGTAAACACAGCATATAATGTGCCTATTCATTGAAGAAAGTTTGGGAATGTAAGTATATTACGTCTAGATATACACTACTATAAAATATCACAAAAATTTTTTAAATTCATATAAAAATTATTGAGCATATAAAAATTACTAAATAATACACAAAGAAAACGTACATAACAATTCATACAATTTTTTTGAAATATCACGATCAAAACTAGAATAACTAAACTGCACAATGTTTTTCAATGCAAATGAAATTTTTTTCACAGGAAACGAACGATAGTAAAAACTTAAATAAAAAATTATGTATGCCACAGAAAGAATTGAATACAGTGAATTTCAAACATCACATTGCAAAATATATGCTATAATACAGATATTACAAAAATTATATATTATATGCGTGGTGTTCGATGATTCGTGTACGTGCTATAGTTGCGACACACGTACAGCTGACTGATACGGCGTGAAGTTTAAACAAAAGCTCTTTGTGCACCATGTCTCTTACGAGTCAGAATCAATCATCAATTCCAGCCCTTACACATATTAGATAAACCAAGCCGCGAAATCGATCCTGAACACTACATTTATCGTAATTTTTGTATAAATTTCAGGCATTCTTCTCTTATATTATGCTTAGTAATAATATAATTTATATCGTCTTATTTCCAATATTATGTTACAGTATGCTCCCTGAGTATCTCTAATATCTTCTTTCTTCTCATATGATGTATTTATAATATATTAAGTCTTGTACAAATTACTGAAATTTTTTCCAAACGCTTTTGCTATACAATGTTACAATACAGATATAAAAGTGAAAGTCACATAAATTTTGAAATGATAAATATGTTAATTAAATATTAAAAATAAACTAATTTCTGTGAGAGACAGTAGAGATTTTTTTTTTATAAATATCTTTTTTCAAACATTATAAAGTAAACTTTAAAGATGAATTCAATTTCATAAAATTTTACAGTACTTAAATGTAATGGCGAAATACATATTTAAATTTGATTAAATTAACAGTTACTAATTGGATATTATACTGATTTTTAAATTCTTCTTCTAAAATTGCATGTTATACATTTGATACATTTAATATTACACGTTTACATAATATGTAACCATTTAGTATATATGAAATAGATACATACTTATTATATAGATTTTCGTATAATTATTTTATGTGAGTTAACACTTTTAAATTTTTATCTTTATTCTGTATAGATCATGCAACAATTGTTGAAATATTGAAATTAAAAAAGGAAATATTGATATCAGTGGATACAAGGATATAGTTGTAACGTACCGAGATACTCTTACGCCACTAATACATACACTCTTACGTCACTCATACATACAGAACATACACTTCTACACGGCTGTGCTAGCGCTCTCACTCCTCCACTGAGTGAGTTTCGAACCTGTATGTACTCTCATATCAAAATATGTTTATTCATTTTATCGAAAGTTCATTTACTAGCTTCGTGAAATAACAAGCTATTATGACATGACTACATACTCTATTCATTTGACACCATCAAGAAAACATTTAGATTTATAGGTGCCGAAAAGTTAAGTGAGATCCTATAAATCTTATACTCTCAAATTATATTTTATTTACCGTTCCAAAAAGAAAATGTAACCACGAAGTGCGAGATTTTTGCAATTCTAATTAAATCATATAAAAACCACTGACTTCTTTATTAGCAGAGATCATTAACCATTCTGCATTCGGTGACAGAGCATTCGATATTACGCACTCAGCTTGTAACTTTCGACGAAAAGCATTAAATACTTGTATTTTATTTCGATCTAATTTAAATTTAATATTAAAAAAAAATTTATATTAAATTTTATATTAAATTGTAAAATTAAAATTATAAATCTTTTGCAAATAAATAAGATTTAAAAATTAAATACATTTATAAAGCAATATTGATAAATCTTACGTTCTGATCCCTTTATATAGTTTAAAACAAAAGAATGATAAAATATTTATATACAAGAACATTTAGTTCAGCTTGAAGGCTCGCTTCAGACACAAGATACGTCATAAAAGTGAAAGAAAAATTGGAAACAGAGAAAAAAATGAGAGTATAAAATTAGAAAAAGTGAGTTAATAACACCAGAAAGCTATAAATTAGACAGGATAACAAAAACGAGCAAATGTGAAATGATATAATCGAGTAAATAGAAAACGTAATATAAAGTATATATTGAGGTTAAAAATCCTGAGGTTAAAACGTGATAAAAGTAAGAAAAAATACAGTGCACGCGTGTAGCAAAAGAGTGGGAAAAAGTTAAGTTTCAAATAAGCCAAAATGAATAAAATCAGAAATTTAAAAGAAAAAGAGTGAAAAGTAGAGGAATACTTGACTGATAACCAGAAATCTACTAAGGACGCCCGAAAAAAATCTTACAAGAAGTCAGTGAACAAAAAATAAGTGAGAAAGATACCGGAAAATGATAAAACGGAGACAATAATAAAAATGTTAGAGAAAGAGTTAAGAGAAATGAAGGAGACATGGAAAGAAAAGACAAGAGTCTTTGAAAAGGAACAGAGGAAATATGGAGAAAAAATTGAAAAACTAGAATCAATAATAGAAAGATACAAGGATAAAACAAAAACAAATGAGGAAAACAAGGTAATAAACATAGATAATGAAAAAAATATCAGAAGTAAACAAGAAGAAATTAGTAAAGAATAATGGGAATGGTTCTTGGAAGAGCGTGAAAAAGAAAAGAAAATGAACAAAATTACAATCGTACATTTGACTGAAGAAGAAAACTATAAAAAAGAGGTATAAGTGAATGATTGAGTGATAAACTGGGGATAAAGGTAAATATAAAAAGAGTGTGGTCAAGAAGCAAAGGTGTTCATAGGTGGTGGAGCGCAGAAATTGAAAACATAGAATCAAAGAATAAAATTATGTTGAAAAAAGCAGAATTCAAGGGCTCTAGTTACTATATAAACCATGACGAGACATATAAAGAAAGAGAGATTAGAAGAATAGTTAAATTGAAATGCATAGAACTAAGAGAATTTGGAGGCGATTAGCACTGTTTAGGGGGAAAAAAATCATCGGAGAGGAGGAACTGTGGGTATATAGTGAAAAGAAGAGAAAATGGTTTAAGGAAAAAAAGAACAAAGAGAGACAGATGACACATGCAGAGAGGAGGAGACGGATATTGAAAAAAAACTACAGTAAATTGGAGACAAATAAGAAAGGAAGTAACAAAATTACGCAGAAAGAGGAGGCAACGCGATAAAACATGAGAAATACAGTAAATAGGAATAAACGCAGGCAGAACATAAACGAAGAATAAAAAAAGCAATGTGTAACGCTAAAAGAAAAAAGGAACGTATAGACTTCCTATATAGAAAAGAGTAAGATAAGAGTTAAGCAGAACAGACTAGATTCAAGAGTAAAGGATAGTAAAATATTAAATAAAAAGAGAAAAATAGGAATGGAGGAGGTTACGACGGGGGAGTATAAAGAGGAACAAAACAAAACCGCGAAAACAACATGTGAGACAAAACAATTATAATGTAATTCAAATAAAGATTAAAAATTTCGGTTTTAGGAGAAGAAGAAAAAAAGATTATACTAGATTTAAATAACAAGGTAATATTTTCCTTAAATAATCAAGAAAACTTATTTATCAATTATAGTATAAATTAATTAAATGTTGAATAATTCTGTTTTACGAGAATGAGCACATAATAATTATTTTTAGACTTAAATAATAATTTAATGTTATTTTTAAATATTTATGTAATCTTCTTTAAACTAGATTTAAGAGAGAAAAAATATAATATATTATAACAATTACTATTCAATAAAAGTTATAATATTGTTATTATTATTATATAAACTATTCATGTGTAATTTTAAGTTGAAATAAAAAGTGTGAAAATAAAGATTTTGAAAGTATCTGTAAGGTGAAAAAGTATAAGAGAAAATGTAATGATTTATAAAAATTATTATATTGTTCAATAAACATATCTATCTATCTATGAGAACATTTAGTGGATTAATTTAAACAAAGCAAAAATAGTATAATGTCTAAATAAACAAAATGTAAAAATTGCATAAAATCATTACAGTTTCATCAATAAATACATCTAAATTATATAATAGTAATTTCGAATAATGATATTTATATACATTAATAAAAAAATTAAAAATTAAATGATGAATTTAAATAATTGCAATAATCTGTTTTTTTTAATTTATAAAATTATTTTTTTCGTACAAGTTTGAAATATTTAAAATTTTTATTTTTTTTTTTTTTCTAACTTATCCATTATAAAATATGCTAGAAATAACTACTGCTTTTATACGAAAACTTAAAAACAAAGCATAAAGAATATCTAAATATGTATATTTATTAATAAAGTTTTTAATTTATAACGATATTATAATTAATTGATAAACTTTATATATAATCTATAAGGGGACGGGAATTGGAATTGATAGGCGAAGTAAGGTTTGAAAAAGTATTGAAAATGTTCTGAACACGTGTTAAAATAACGAGTGTTAAAAAAGAATTTATAACAAAAAAGTAATAGAAAAGAAAGATACAGTAGTGAAGAAGTGTCTTCATTGGAATTAAAAAGAAGTGTTAATCAATAAAAGAGATTACAGAGAATATAAATTTAGGCGGAAAGTACGGTTTTGTAAACACATAGTTAGATAAAAGCATAAAGATTGGAGCGTTCGCTAGTAATAACTATAGAAAAGAAAAAATGAAGAAAGTTTAATTTGATTCAGAGAGAAAAAAGTGAATCATAATGAGTAAAAAATCAGGTAATTCGGATATAAGAACCTTTGAAATGAACAACCATAGGATAACAAAAGCAGATATTATAAGAAAATCGACATCAATAATCGAAAAGCTAATAGACACAATATCAGAGGAAAAACAGGAAAACAATATTAATTTATGCAAAAATGGTTTGACGACATGCAGAAAAATTGGAAAGCAATATAAATGATATGATAAAAGAGAAAATAAGGGAATTAGTGTAAGAGAATTGGAAAGAGACATATCAAGAGATAATAAACAGTGAAATAACTTTGAATGTGAGCGAGGCAATAAATGAAATAATGAATAAAATCAGGAAAATATGGGAAGTTTAATGGAAGGAATGAATAAAAATGACATTGATAATAAAAAAATAAGAGGGAACGTAGAATATAAAGAAGAAGTAAACGAGAAAAATATAAACAAATTACAGGATAGAATTATTTCAAAAGAAAAAAAGAATAATCAGTTGAAGGAGATATTAAAAAACAGTGAAGATGAGAGGCAAGTATTCAAAAAAATGTAAGCAACCTGAAAGTATGATCTGGAAATGATTAAAAATAAAACAAATGCAACGGAAATCAGAGATTTCGAAAAAAGAGAGAGGAGGATAAAGATATTGACGGATCTCGAAGAAAACAAAAAAAAATTGAAATAGCTGATAGGGGAAAGAGAGAGAGAGAAAAAAGAAGAAATAATATTATAATTTCGGGATTGAGAAAACGGATAGTTTTCAAGGAGGAAGGAATCAACGAATAGATTAAAAAAAATTAAAATATTAATATAAAAGTGAAAAAAATATGACAGATAAAAAGGTAAAAAGTATATATATAATTTAAATAAAATAATAGGATATGAGGAGATATGGACATATAATGAAATAAAGAAGCATTGATTTTGCAGAGAAATGGATAGAGAAAGAACACAATAAAGAAAGAAAAAAGCACAAGAAAAAGAGAGAAAATAGTAAGATGATTTTGGGTTCTTGGAACATTGCAGGTTTACAAAATTTGGATAAAAAGGAATGGGAGGTTATACAGAATTGGGACATTATAAGATTGGTACAGACTTGGGTAGAAGAAAAAAAAAGTAAATGCATCAGGGAGAAATTAAAAAATTACAAATATAAATTAATCTACCATGACAAAAGAATTCAAAAAAGGAAAAGCCAGGGGGGAAATTTTATTCGCAATAAAAAAAAAGGAAATATTTTAAATTAATAGAAGTAAATAGTGAGAATGATGAAATATCCGCAAAAATAAAAATTGAGGTAAAATACGTTAATATTGCGATAGCGTATATGGGGAGAAAAGAGAAAGAGAACTTTGATGTTTTGGATAAATTTTGTGAAAAAAATAAAGAAGAAGCGTGTCTTATATGCGATGATTTTAATACAAAGACTAAAGATAGAGGTGGTTGGATTGACAATTGGGGAAGGGAACACAGAATAAAAAAACATACAGAAAGAAAAAACAATAAACGCGGACGGTATAAAACTTATTGATTGAATAGAGAAAAAGGCTTATTCATCCTAAATGGGAAAAGAGGAGAGAATGACGGTTATTTCACTTTCAATAATGATATTGGCTCTTATAGTAGTATAGATCAGTAATAGATAATATAATCATAAACAAAGAAGCAGAAGAATTAATAGAAAGGATGGAAATTTTTAATTGAATAGACTCGGATCACTAACCACTGAAAGTAATGGAATATGGAAAAAATATAGAAAAAGCAACAAACAGAAAGATAAAAAGAATAATATGGAATGAAGAAATGATGAAAAAGTTCAGGGATAAATTAATAGTAAAAGAAGATTTGAATAATTGAAAAGAAATGAAAGAAAATATGTTGAAAGCAATCACTATAGTAGAATACAACAGAGTTAGAGAAAGGGGGGAGAATTGTTGGGATAAACATTGTTGGTGAAAAAAATTAGCAGTGATAAAAGAATATAAGAAATGAAATAAGGGAAGAGAGGAAAAGGATAGAATAGAATACCTAACAAAAAGAAAAAGATATAGAGATTTAATCAGAGACAAAAAAATAAAATACAAAGAATTAGAGATCAATGAAGCATACGAAGATAAATCAAATAATGTCTTTTGGAATCTTAGAAACAGGGAAAGGAAGATAAGACACGAGATAGATGGTACAATAAAAAAATAAGAATGATTAATATACTTTAAGAAAATTTTATGAGAAAACGCAAAGGAAAAAAACGCTGCAGAAGTGGAAACTGAAGATATAAAACTTGCATTTAATAGAGAAGATACAGAAGAATTTCAGAAAGAAAAAATAATGTACAACATAAACATATTGAAGGACAAGAAATCATCAAGAGAAGATGGGATTACAAACAAAATGTGGAAGTTTGGAATTGACTTAATTAGTGATAGTTTACTTAAAATCATAAACAACCTTCTGAGAGGACAAAATATATTAGAGGAATGGACAAAAGATATTATGATTCCAATTTTTAAGAAAGGAAGCAGTGACATAACAGAAAATTACAGAGGCATAAGTCTAATCGATACGTGTTACAAAATATATTCCGAGTTACTGAAAGACAGAATAGAGAAATACATGGAAGGAAATGAGAAATATATGGAAACATAATTTGGTTTTAGGCAGAAAAAAGGAAAAATCAAGGCCATTTACACTCTGAAGATAGCGATAGATATTCATCTAAAAAATAAAAGGAGGAATATGGGTAAGTTTTGTAGATTTAAAAACCACCTACGATTCCATAAATAGAAGTGCAATATGGGAAAATATGGAAAATTTTGGGATAAACAAAATGATAATATACTGCTGGAGAAAACTATACAAGAACACCAAGAATTTTATTAGAATAAAAGAAGAAATTATTAAAGAAATAAAAACGAAAAAAGGAGTAAGATGGGGATGTCCGCTGAGCCTTAACATAACCATGTCGAACTTAGAGAACTATCTTAGAAAAGCCAGAACATGTGGTATAAAAATAGGTAATAAAATAATAAGATGTATTCTATATGCTGATGACGTAGCGATCCTGGCTAAGAGTAGAATTGAACTCAGAGAACTATTAAGACTTTTAAAAGAGTTTTTAACGAAGACAGATTTAGATATTAACACTAAAAAATAAAAATCACTAATCAAAGAAAGCGAATCTATTAATAGGTCAGATACGGAGCATTTGAGAGAATTTTTTTAACAAAAAACTAAAAATCAAGTTGAAAATTTTTGATGCTTTAATGATGTCATACTATATGATGCCGAGATATAGAGTTTGGAGGAAAATAAAGAGATAGAAGTAATTCAAAAAAGTTTCTAAAGTGGAGTATGGGGCTAGATAGAAATATCCCAAACAGTACTTTGATGTTAGATCAAACAGATCAAGGATAGAAACAAAAGCCGCAATGAGAGCGCTAAGATACGAAAATAAGATCTTACACGGAGTAGGAAATGGCATAGTAAGAGAATGTTTCAAACATAGAATAGAAGAAGAAAGACTGATAGAAAACAACAAGGAAACAAACAAAAATGATATGAAACTAGCAGCGATAAGGATAAAGTTTTGGCACAATGTAGTGTGGTCAGGTTTGGTATGGTGGGATAAAATGCAAAACTTTGACCTATTAATTGAGGAAGATATTAATATAAAAATTATCCAAGAAAAACCACCATGGATTAGTCATTTAAATGCATCCAATTATACCAAAGAAATAAAAACCCTAATAGTAGAGAATATGAAAAAAGGAGCCTGCATATATTTTAAAAAAAAGGGGAATAAAAGAAAGGAAGGCTTTAAAATTTTAGCAAGATTTAGACTAGGTAACGAAAATTACTCAAAAAAATCGTGGATAAAGGAAGAGGATAAAAGATGCAAACTATGCGAAGACAAAGAGGAGTGATTAAAACACGTAATGGAAGAATGTAAGGTTCTAAAGATATATGTACGTAATTGGAAAGAATATTTAAAAAATTTTTAAAAAGATATAAGTTGACTCTGTAAAATCCATTCGATAAGAACGAGAAAGAAAAAAAAAGAAAACAGTCAAAGCCAAAATCAAGAGACATTTAGGTAAACGACTTTTATACCTGTAATGATAGGAATAGATAAGACTAGGATCTCGTATTTTAAGAAGCTACGAATAGAGAAGTATTAAGCCTTCCGGAAGAAAATGTATATAAAAAATGTATGAGAATAAAGCATTTTAGTATAGTTTTATGCAATGGAAATGTATTATATTTAGACTCATGATTCAATTTATAATATATATATCAAATTCATTTATATATAAATTTATTATATATATAAAGGATATAAAGTGGCATTAATGGTGATGAAAAAATTTGAATAGATATGTAATGTTTATATGTTAAACGTAGATATAAGTTATATGTAAAAATAATGTAATGATTTATAACAATTGTATAGTGTTCAGGAAATTACTACTATATAATCTATAATAGAGTTTTCTTTTAAAAGTTCTGTTTAAAAACTAGGTAATTTATTAAATTAAATTAAAAAAGTAATTAATTTGTTTTTATTATAACGATACTCGTTATTTTAAATAAAAAATATAATAAGTCTATTTAATTCTAAATAGATAAAATATTATTTACATTAATAATATTAAAATTTTGTTAATTATTTATTGCATTAGTATTCGATTTTGTATAGAAAAAATACATCAGATTTAATTAAATAAGAATAACATATAAATGTTCTTTTATAAATATTCTCTTGTAATTATAAAATGAATAATACAAATAAATTTTTTATAGTAAAATTTTTAAAACAACGTAACGTGTTTCGATCATCCTTTAGGCGGCCGGATCACGGTTAATCTATTCAATTAACCCGCGCAAGTTTCGGAACAATTACGCATAGAACAACCGTTAGGTTTTTTTGATTGCCGTTGACTTGGTTTTCGTTAGCGGTTTGTCTGCAAGCACCTAAGAGGTTTTTCACAGAGGTCGAGAAGCCTCCCGCGGTGCAGAGGCGGATAAGTTTATAGAAATCGCCCTAACGGTAGTTGAAAGCTTCTCGTCCGTGTATACAAGTTCGCGCACGAAATCGGGATATCATGTCATACAAGGCACCTCCAACGAAAACCCGGTGTTTTCTTACTTTTCTAGCTTCCGCATACCACTCCTTCTTGACAGCGTCGTATGAAGGAGAAGATTTTGTAAAATGATTTGTATGAATATATAAGAATCAACTACATAGATGTAATATAACAATTACATGATTATAGCTTCAAAGAAAATTTATGTAAATAAATATTAAATCTTGAAAAAACATATGGTTCATATTATGATACTAGAAACAAAAAAGAAACAGGGTAAAAACAATGTCAGTTCAAATAACATTGTAGTATAAAATCAAAATAATGAGTACATGAAAATTCTCAAAGTTTACATAAAATGAGTATCGAGAAAAAGTTTTTGAAGATAAAGAAAGTACAGACAAAAAGAAGACAGAGAACTGTGAGCCAAAAAGAATAAACTTTTGGCATAATGTTAAATGGTCGGATCACTTTTGGAGAGAAATAGAATTCTATAAAAACATTCAAAGTAAGACAATAGAAAATCTAATTAATAAACTGAAGTCTTCAAAATCTACAGAAGAAGTTAAACATATTATAATAGAAAATATTTTAAAAAATATATATATATATGAAAATAATGATGTAGAAAAGAAAAAACGTGGAATGAAGATATTGTCAAAATTTATAATGATGAATGAAAAAAAAAACAAAAATATCTGGTTAATAGAAGAGGAATCCACTTGCAGAATATACAATGTCAACCTCGGATGTGAGCAATCGCGAATGGTCGGTAGTGAAGGTAAAAAATAAGCGCAGGTAAAATATAAGTTATGCTGAATGTATATTTTATTTAACAGAAAATATACGGCACTGTATTTATATAAATGATATTCACGAAGCAAACGGAAGAAGAGAGAGTACGCTCGTCTCAACGGTACAAGAAAAAAGTGCCTCAAGTTGTTTATACTTGGCTTTTATATTTTTCCTGAAAAATCCCCAATTCCTATATTTTTCTTTACAAACGTCATGTTTTGAGTAATTTTCAAATGTCTTTCGCATTCGTACTAATCTGTCGCGCATATGTTACTATCAATTTTTGCAGACAATCAATAAACGTAATTACTAGTTTTGAGAAGCAGTCATTTCTACGATTATTTTCTTGTCCTATTCCTAGCATTTATCCTAGGTAATTAACCTAATCAGGGGAGGAAACCTCTCAAATGGCCCAATTTGTTACGATATGATAGGGGGTGAGATCGTGACCAACAATATAAAGGCCAATTCGCAGATAGTAGGGTTAAGTGAGGTACTGCAGCTACGCAGTGCGGTATCAGCGTAAAACTTAGCATTATCTTCGCAGACACAGGCGCATGAAGCCATCGACAAAATAAGACATCTTATCGATAAAACAATACTTAGATGTTTACGCGAAGGCGTTACCCAAATTACTTATCAGCTAGGTCAAATAGCACGCGATTATAGCATAAACTCACGAAAGCGTTTTGGGATATCCCGATGCCGATTGAACTGGGCCATGCACGACCCGATGTAGCAAGGGAAAAAACACCGCTACGCGTACAGCACACGATAGAGATAACAACGTGTCAGTCAATAAACGCACAGGGTTCGGGGGAGAATCACGACCCGCTCGAGAGTATGACAAAGCCTACTTCAATATAAAAAACGTGGGTGTACAGGAAACCATGCGCCGTAAAGAGCGGCAGCCCTATTCGTGAAATAATACGTTACACAGACTCTAAGTGGGAAACCGGGTTGTTATGGAGCCAGGAACACGTGCCGCAGATAGACAGGCACAAGAACGCTCGAAAATGCCTCGCACGCATTGAAAAATGGTTAGACCATGACCCTGGCTACGCAGAATTCTATTACCAGGAGATGGAATGACTAATCTAACTAATGTACATGAAAAAAGTAACGAACCCGGTCGACGGAGCTAAAAAGTGGTACCTGCCTTGTTTCGCGGTCGTCAACGTAAAAAACAAGCCAAGAAAAATGCGTTTGGTGTTTATCGCGGTCATGGGATGCTGCGGAGTTAGTTTAAATAATCGATTCGTTGCTGGTCCTGACCTATTGACGTTCTTACTCAATATATTGATTAGGTTCCAAAGCTTCACCATGATTTTCAAGGACGACATTCAGGATATATTTTTTCATTTGAAAATGTGAGGCGAAGACTGGGCAGCACAGTGTTACCTATACCACAAGGACTAAGATTCAAGCCCCGAATATACAAAATGTTAAGCTTCATTTTTGATATGAAATCTTCGCCGGCAAGCGTCATGTATGTGAAAAACACAAACACGAAAAAATTTGAAATACTACATTCCCTGTTTGCAAAGAATATAATAGAAATCGCGTACATGGACGATATCATTGGAAGCATATCCTTGGAGGAAAAAGCAGTGAATTTGATAAACGGAATTATCGACGTAAATAATCGCGCTGGTTTTAAAATGCATGGGAGCAGTGGTGGATAACCTAGCAGCGGTGATCACAAAAATAAATACGAGGCAGTCGATTCTACACTACAAGCTGATTTTACGGAGCGCAGAGGGAGAGAATACTGGATTTGAGATGAGATACTGCGATAGACAAGTTAAAATACAACGTCGTCCTCGAGAAAATCAACCCTGAAGTGTTAGGATGCATTTGCGTACCCACGAAAAGGGAAATGTTGAACGCAATAATTTCAGTGTTCGATCCCCTTGGACTGTTAACACCTCTTACTTTGCGTTCTAAGATATTGATGTAACATTGTGGCGTAGCGGTATAGGATGGAATTTTGAAGAGAGAAAATGAGAAATGGATTGATTGGATTGCGCAGATAGAGACAATAAAATGTTATTTACTAGCGTTTTTCGATGCTAGTTCGTCGGATTAGTGACCGTCGCTTATTTCAAAAGAAAGGACGATACAGTAACATTAACCGTATCAATCGTCATCGTCTAGGGACGCGTTGCGAAAAACTAGGCCGCCATTATCGCTAAAGACTTGACTGCTAAAATAACCGTCAATATTAGGAATAATGAAGAAAATAAAAAGAATAAAAAATATATGGAGAATCGTATGGAAAGGGGCGGAAGGAGAATCGTCAATAAAGCCTTTTAGTTCCGGTCCACGCACAACAATTCCTTTGGATAGGAATTGCAAAACCTACGGTGTGGTAAAGGTGTGAAAATAGTTACATCTCTAAACTCAACACTATCGTGGATGATCTTAAGATATTACGAGCAAATTAGCACCTGTTCGCGTTACGAAATGAAGAATTCGAGAACTCGCCAATAACAGTGGACGGCAAGCACGTAGTAACCAGAGCGTTGATAAGAGACTATAACATCAAATATCACCACGGGAGTACGGAGATCATGGTAAACAAAATCCACCATAAATACACGGTGATTGGGCTGTGGACTGTGTTGAAGTCGATCAGCACCAAATATCCAGGTTTCCAACTTCAGTAGGGCAAACCAAAAGAACAGCTGATGAGAACGTTATCATCAGCATAGTTAGCGTCATGCAAGTTCTTATTTACCCACTGTGGCATTGACCAATTCGGATCAATGCAAATGAAGATAGGAGGCGGTGTTTGCTTACGACGAGCACTACATATCGAAATCGCGGGTAAATTGATTACAAAATCGGCAATAATGGCCAAACACTGCACGTGTTACGGTGCCCCTCTTTGTGTGTACGGTGTTCAAAATCAGAACTTTGTGGCCGTGACTAATCTAAGGCAAGCAAGATCTGAGGTAGGTGATACGGTAAATTAATGCAAATAGGCTCCGGAATAGCGCAAATATGAAAAATATAGACTAGCGGTTTAATCGCGCCACATATGGAGGAGCGTTGGAGTGCGTAATCCAAAAAAAAAACGACACTAAGATAGATCCTACGCGACCAAGTGATAACGGAAGAGGTACTAAACACTTTGGTAACAGAAGTATAGCAATCCATGAATTTGCAACCTTTTATCCAGATATCAATAAACCCGCAAGATCACGAAACGCTAACACCAAACCATTTCTTGATGGGGACCTCCTTCGGGAAAATCTGATTAGGCAAGTATGAGCGCAAGGATGGATGTATTCGTCGGTATAATAACCAAAATAGATGAAATGAGACCAGCTATTACGTAAGCAAGACTTAGTCCTGCTCATAGACTATCAAACTCTTCAAAATGTGTGGTCGAGGGGCACCATCACTCAGATCTTTCCGGGAAAAGATCAGCAGGTACGAGTTGCCGAAGAAAAAACCACAACTGAGAAATGCGTGCGGAAAGCGAATGGATTAATCAAACTGTTACCTCAGAACGATGTGAACGACTTGGGCGAAAGTCGTGATGAGACAACATAGTTTTTAAACACAAAATCGAACTATATCATGCATACCGAAGCAGGCGAAGCTCTGACAATAGAATGTGTGAACTCAGTAAAAACGACTATAAGCACCTAATAAAGGTTACTCCATTTCCCCTTCTTCAAACCGTGTCGCACGTTCAACAAGGGACGTGGTAAAATCCACCGTCCTCTCTCCTTCTCCTCATGCCTTTATCTCCCCTTTTTTCATCTCTCTTTTCTGAAAACCCTTCTCTTCTTCTCCCATCATATCGCTAAAGTCTTGCTAATCGCTGAGCTGCGTATTGGGGAAGCTGCAGAACTCAAACTACATCGTTCGTATGATGTCCTAACGAGAAATATGCGGGCTGACCGATTGGCTAGGACGTGCAACGACATCAATATAGAGGTCTTATCTGCCCCGTGGCACTATAGAGCAGTGTCTAAGGGAAGTATGGAAACACCCGCCAACCATACGACGTAATATTATGGACGATGAGAATGAGGATGGAAGAAGATTCCTTATTCCTTTTGGGTGTGACCACAAATAGGAAAATTTAAAACGTGAGATTATTTCCCCCTGTTGCGACACACAGGGGATTTTTATTCCACAAGACCAGCATTCTAATTATTACAACAATACAAACGAGTGGTACAAAATCAAATTTATGCATGGAGAGAAGATATTCGCGATAGACTGATCCGAAGATACCTGGAGATCACCAAAACATGTCCGAGCGAGCAAAACAATCGTCATAATGTAAGCCGAGCGATTCTCGGTAACGAACAGACTACAGCTCCACCCACATAATTAGTTTTATGATGTAGGATTAGATTATACCGTTCCAAGAATTAGTGGTTAGGCTTCTTGCAAAGGATCAGATTAAGTAATAAACCAGAAGGGTTGTATTTTTAACGAAGTGGTTAGATTTACTAGTTAATCGGAATTATATTTCTTGGAATTTCGTATAATTCCAGAAGTGTAATTTAAAATTGACTTTCGTCATAAATAAGTGAATTCGAAACAGCGAAGCAAGAAAAAAGTGGTTATTTATGATAAATTCGTCTTGCCTCTAACAGTTTTTATTTTTTCATAGACAGCTGATATGGTCCTTTGTAAGCTAACATAGAAATAAGTGCAAATTTCTTAAAAACTGACAGTCTATTATTCGGCACTAACGTGAACGATCATATTGCTCATGTTTAGCATATGACTATTATAATTCTTTAATTGTTTATCATTTTGTATTATAAATAAAGTTAGTTATTTAAAAACTCTGTGTTTTTAATAAAATATTGCAACAATATTATATTATTCATATTTTCATTTATCTAATACTTAGTAATTATATTATTTTGTATTTTTATTATTCACTTATGCGAAAACGAGAATCGACTTATGAGCAAACGGCAGATGTTTCGGAGCCTGTCAATTCGCGAATTAACCCGATATATAGAATAAGGAATCAAAAATATTTTTATACAGGACATGGAAGAATTTTTGAAGTAGAATAAGAAGGGTATAAGAGTCCGAGGCAAACGATATTTTGAACACTTACTTCGCTCGGTCGTGATTAAGAACCGTACCTTTATGATTCCTCTTCCATTTATCTCGAGTTGAGAAGATTTTTCAAAGTACAGTGCCGCTAATGCTTCTTAAAAAAATTATTAAATTTAAATATATCCACGTATTTTTTCCCCCTTTCTTTCCCGAACTCAATCTCGCGAACAACGGGTTTAATTATAGTCGTACTTTATCCATCAAACTTATAACTTTAATTGAAGTTACTTTTCCATTTATGAGATCGGCAATAATAAAAAAATTTTGTTAATCATATATATTTTATATAATTATATAGTAAACTTATTTATTAATTTACTGAGTAATGTTTATGTAGGTAATTAGAGAGCTAAATATTTTTGCGAAAAGTGAATGATGTTGCAATAACAAAGAGTGATAATTTCATGTAGTGAAATTAAATATTAAAGAATGTAATATTACGTAAAATGATATGAAAAATTCTATAAATAAGATTATAAATAATAAAAAGAAAATATTTTCGGATATATGAAAGAAATAAAGAAACATTACAAAAATGAAAATAACTTGAACGACATATTTCTATTACCCCAAACTTCAACTATAAAATACACTAATGACGATAATTTTTATTAAAGATTAATACCAAGTTTTCATACAACACGCAATTTTTCTATTTCTGTTCGTAGATATTGTCAGTAACAAGCCAATCAAGTCAGTATCAAGATAAAAATTCTATAAAAAAGATATTATTACGAAAATGTAAAATTATTAAAAACATTCTTCATAAATCTGAAATGAAGTAAAGCCACAATAATTTACAATACAGATATTTTTAAAAATAGGGAAATGGCTTATATAAAACTTCTCAATAAAACTACATAAAAAATATTTGTATGACTACAAAGATTAATATATGTTTCAATTGAAGTTGTTTTTTACCTATAATTCAAGCTGCATTACTTATATAATATTATGTATTATTTTTAATACTGTTTATGTTCTTAAATGAAGATACTAAAGCAAAAGAATACATAAATAAAGAATATCATGTATAGTCTAGTCAGTAGACAGAAAAAGAGTTTGAATTTACAAAAACCAAATGTTATCAGTAAATTAGCTCAAAAATTCTAAAAAAAAGTATAAAAAAAATAAAATTACAGTCTGACCTGGTAATAAAACTATTACTACGAATTTAATACCAAAAATAATTGAAATGAACAAAATTAAATTAATTCCAAATATTTTAACACACACACATATATATATAATCCACCAAAAGAATCAAGTTACTTTTTAAAATTAAAAGAAATAAACTAATAAAAAAAATCTAAATAACTACAAAAATCTTTAAAAGATATTTATCATTAATTGTTTATAATCACACATACAACATATATATAATGCACTTACAAACATACACGCCACTCATACACACTCTACATTTTCTCAAATAACACGACAGCATTCGGAAATGTCAGAACATTGTAAAATCGACACACTCTCACACTTACCGCTGCTAAGCACTCGAAAATCATGTTCTCAATTTTTACATTATTCACGAATTATTGAATTTCGACATAGTAATAAACTTTTCATTTAAAAAATGATCTAATTGGCTGAATATTATATTCGATATATGTAACCGATCACGTCACATTAGATGTTAGGAGAGAAGAGGTAATAATTTTTTTTTTTATAATTGAATAGTCTTGGTAATTTATCCAAGCTCAGTTTATTTGTGGTGCTATTAATTATTACAATTTTAACGATATTAATCGGCGGTATTAACAAAGAAATCTGGTGGTACAATTCGACTATCCCAATACGAGTATCGGGGCAGAAAATCTATCGATCGCTTTGCATTTTCCCTTTTATGCTTTCTGCTTGCGCATCTATGTCCCTTTTCAGTCGTAAATCTTATTTTCTTGTGTTTTATACTAAACTTATTATTTCTACGTAAATTAACTTAGGCACTTTAAATACAATATGAATACAATGCTCGCTTTTAGTCTACGTTAACTAATACCCTTTCAATACGATATGCACTTATCGTACTTTACAAAAATAGTGCGTAATTTTTGGAAACGAGTCCATTATAAATTTATTTGAATTTTATCTATTTACGCGTAATTATTAATATCTTGTGCTCGTTTTATTATAAACATTTTATTATAAACTTAAATACAATACGATCGCTGTAACCGTCGCCTTCCACTCCGCTTATTACATATTATTTTTCTCACGTCCCTGGGCAAAAAAAACCCCGCTGATCTGTCAGGGAAAAAAGGTCCACACAAGTTATCGCATAGCGAGTGAAAACACTATCGAATATTTACAATTTGCTATCCGTTATCGTCGCAATCGTACAATTATATTTTATATTAACTTAAAATTCTAGGCACAATATATTTTTTTTATTATAAATAATAGTTAATAATAATATTTCTCCAGTAACATAAACCAGCGACACATGGTTGTATTATTATATTATTATTTTTTTTTTAACTCCACGAATTCTACGTACATAACGAAATAATTTACGCGTAGCTCGATGCATGATGTATAATCTACAATACACATTGCGTTTTATCTAGATAATTAAATAAGCAATTTTTATGAAAGCATCCGAACTCTCAAATTATATAAAAGGAACTAACGACAAATAGACACTCTCTACTCATTTGTTCTTCTACCACGACACTTCCACTACTCTAATTACTTATTACTTCTCAAATAACTACATCACTCACTGAATCAGACTAGAATAAAAGCACGAAATTAAGTTATTGTAAAATTTTTATAATTATTAAACAACTTCTACGAAATAAAATTGTCAGTTATCAAATTATTAGAATTAAACCATCGAGTTCACACGCTTCTAATATATATTATTACAAGATATATGATTTATCGTTATCATGCTTCCTTTAGATATTGTTCAATCAAAAGTAACAAGTATATTGTTTAAATAAAAAAAGTCTATAAAAATAAATCTGATGCATTACTTTCACAAAATCTATAAAATAAATTTTATTATAAATGTATAAAATAAAATGTATTAAAAATATATCAAATACAACATAAATGAATTATAGTATTTTAATAATTTACTAAAAAACTAATATTTTTTTATTAATTTATTTCATATCTTATAGGTCGAGACATTCATAGAATCTTGTTGTAAAAGCTTTGGTGTAAAAAAGTGTAGTATAATAAAAAAATGAAAGAGTAATTTATGTGAAGCATGAGGTACGAAACTTAGAGCAATAAACAATTTTATAGAGGAGATAGATGGTTGCAGAATGATGATTGTAATAGTCGTATGTGAAACACTAAGATGTCAATAAAAAAAAGAATTAACTTAAAAAATAATTAAGAGGTGTCAACTTTAGAACAGACATTTTTGCCATGAATAAAAAAATATAAGATCTACAATAAACTATTAAGAATAAAGCTAAAGTAGTTATTTATCGATAGCATATTTTACCCACATTATGTTTTAATTACTCAAGTAAGTCAGGTTACTGCATTATTATTTGGTTAATTGCAGATAAGCGTTGATTTACTCTATGTATACGTCTTCACGTTTAAATATTTATTTTGTGTTTAAAACTATTTAATAAAATGAGATTTTATTATCTTACACGTAAAAAACCGCCTTAAACTTTTTTCTCTTCCGTTTATTCCGACATTTCTACGAGTAATCAGCTTTGAGAACTATTAAATTATAATGACATACTACACCTAACTATATTATATTGAAAAATATTAGAATTACGAGAATAGCGATCAAAATCACCAATGAATAAAATGATAAAAATTCTAGTTTCATTATGTGCAAAAGTAGATGTTGATATTACACTATAGCTGGCAGTGGACTCGAGGATTATGGGATTAGTTGATAAAATAATGAAAACACTTCCACTTACACATTATTTACACTAATGTACAGTATTTATTTACAGTATTAATAAGTTAATTGATGGTTACAAAAAATTAGTATGTGTATGTAAGTGTGTATGAGTACATGAGTGTGAGTTTAATTGCAGTTTGTAAGGCTGCAATTAAGAAGTTTACGAGTTAGTATTTTGTAATCCACTAACTCCTTATAACTTTTGGGATGAGATTTTAGTTACAATTGTAAAGATTCTTTGAGAAATTAAGTGTAAAATAAAAAGCACATGCATGTGTTTACAATCACAACTGAAAACTAATTTGAACGTATGAAAGCGGATGAATGATTCGTCAATGAATGAGTTTGCTCATTCGGGCGGCTGCTTGACTTGCATGTAATCATGTGGTCGTATCTTGAGCAATGGTATCAATGATCTCAACGGGTGGCGCCACTAATACCATTTTCGATCATTTCTGAACACATTAAACTTGGTAACACCAATTAGAAAGAGTAAAACATTATATATTTATATATTGTACTATATATATATATATATATTATATCATACCTAATATATTAAAAGTTATTATAAATTTTATATTCTTTGCAAAATATTTTGTGTCAGAGTATCTTAATATTATTAAAAATCTTGTCTTTATCCACGTCAAACCTGTTTTGTTATTGGTTGAAAGAGAAACTTCTGTTATGATCAAATACTTTTTTTTAATGTGAATAATAGCGATATAATGTGGCAATTGTAAACACGATATCGTCAATTAAAAACTATATTTAAATATTTGAACTAAATTTTAAAATATAAAATCTAAATACTTTTTCATTTTTTTAAATACAATGAATACAAAATAAAAACATTTTTTTTTAAATAAAATTTAAATAAGAGAAAGTCGAGTAGTTTACCTACGGGATTAGCACACACGGAAAGAAAAAAATAAGAACAGGTTCGGTGGGGGTATAGCAGTAAATATTGATAGATATTGTCAGGAATGAAAGAGACGATTACAGAAAAACTAAGAGAAGAGTTGACAAAAAAAAGATTAGAAGTTGAAGAGACATAATTCAAACAATTAATTAAAGAAATAAAAAAGCTACAAGAGAAGAATAGTTATCTAAAACTTTTATCTTCTTATATCCTTCTAATCTAAGCGTGCCACATTCCAGAATGCAATTATGATCTTCCTTTGATCCTTTTCTGATCCTCCTACTGACTTATTCTTACTTTTGTCTTTTATCATTCTGCTCCTTTCCTTATTTTCCCTCCTCTCGATTATTTTATTTGTATAAACTTCTTATATGTTATCCCCCGAGTACGTCTCTCTCTGTATATATATATATAGAGAGAGAGATACATATAAATATATGTATACATATATCCAACTACCCTTCAAGGAACTTTTTTTAAATCTCCCATCTATCTTTTCTTCTTTCTAATTCTATTTTTAATAATATTTTTTCCATACCTGTTATTATGTTAATTCAATTTCTTACTTTTACTTCTAGTTTCAAAACCAATTTTTACTTATCTCTTTGGTCCAATCTTCATCTTCTGTACTTAAATCATTAACAACAATATTTCGCTTTATTTTTCTCTTTTTTCCTCTTCTCGCTTATAGTTTCTCCTATTCTTCTTTCACCTGAATTTACTTCTTCCTTAGTTCTTTATTGTATCGACACTTCAATAATACATTCTTCCTTATCTCGCCCTCTTTCTCTTCTTTCAGAATCTTTATCTATTCCTTTTATTCACTACTCTTCTCTTTTAGTTCTTTTATTTCTTTAATTAATTGTTGGAATTATGTCTCTTTAACTTCTAATCTAATTTGTCAACTCTTCTCTTAGTTTTTCTGTAATCATCTCTTTCAATACCTTTCAATATTTACTCCTATACCCCCACCGAACTTGTTTCTATTTTTTCTTTCCGTGTGTGCCAATTCTTTAGGTAAGTACTCGTCTTTCTCTTATTTAGATTTTATTTACTCAATATTTCTTTAATATTGTTATTTTTATT
This sequence comes from Platyscapa corneri, assembly GCA_018907185.1. Classification (NCBI taxonomy): domain Eukaryota; kingdom Metazoa; phylum Arthropoda; class Insecta; order Hymenoptera; family Agaonidae; genus Platyscapa; species Platyscapa corneri. Next base: position 275,057 of record JACCHW010000092.1, on the reverse strand, counting down.
TTTAGTTGTTGTAATATCGCGCTCTATCCTATATATATCTCTTGTGCACACTCTTGCCGATTTGTTACAATTTTTTTCCGCACGTGCGCGAAGCTATTTGATTCTGTTTGTTTTTCATAAGGAACTTAACCATTCTTTAAATCTTTTACTTTTTGTACTGTTTTCTCTTTTACTCTACTTTATTTAATTTTATCAGACATTATTTTACTGCTTTCTTTATCATTTTCTCTCTTTTTATATTCGCTTTTGTATCTTAGTGTTTGCTGAACTTTTAATTGTTTTTTCACTATCTGCACAACTCGTGCATTCCTCATCATCCATCATATTCTTCGTCATAACTAATTTTATACTAAATAGTATAATAAATTATATAATGATTATGCTGAAATAAGAACAAAAAATTCCATACTTGGCGTATCTTTAAATTTTACATTATTTTTCTTGATTTTAAACTCTAATTATTACGCAGAGAAATTTATAAACAAGCGATACATATATTTTTAAATCTCATAAAATATAAGGGAATTAAAGGACTATAGTGTTTCAACTTTGTCTTTTTATAATACTAACTACAAATTTAAATGATCGTGATGATGTTGACAGCATGCAATGAAGATATTTATATATTAGTAATACTTTATTTATAAAATATAATTTAGTAACCAAATTGTTATTTTACTACGTAATGATGAATAATGATAAAAAATGGCGTTTAGTTTCATTTATGATTGCATAGATTGAAGTTGATTAAACATTGAATTTGGCTGTTATAAAGATCGGAAATGAAAAATATAAGATTTTCTTCTCTGTTTATTGTTAATTATTGCAAAAAGATATTTATTTCTCTCTGTACATGCCCAATAGTAAATATGTACAAAAAGTAGAATTGTAATTCTTTTTCAAAAATGCCATTTACTATTTATAAGAATATTATATATTATATTATATATTAATATTTTATATTATATATTAAATAATTAAATAAAAAATTTTTAAATAATATTTACAGTTATGAGTTCTTTAAAGCAAAGAAAATAGATAAATAAGACTTTAAAAATATATATTAAATTATAGTAAAATAAAATAAAATATTACTTGTATGCAGTGAGAAATATATATTATTATTACAAATTCAATATTTTGATATTTTTAATATTTAGCTACGTGATAATACTTACAAAGATCCAGGCTGCACTTAAATCATTATTGATATACTGATTTATTATCTTTACTGTAGATTTAGATTTGTATGAACTCTGATTTCAGAGAATTTTTCTAACGATTTAAGGTGATCTGATAAAAAATAATCTCGTAAATGGACTGATGGTATCCGGTAAGTAATACAAACGTATCTGGTAAAAGTATAAAAGTAAAGGATCCTCACGAGGCCAAAGTAGGGACAATCTTTATGAGGCTAGTTTCAATATTGTGTATTAATAATATTAATAAAGTATTCTTTATTATTAATTTCCAAAACTTAAATATTAAATATTAATACAAAATTTTAATTATATCCATTAATACGTTTGAATAGAGATTTGATAGCAAAAAGACCGAAAAGAAATATTAGTTATGAATGGTTCTGCTACATGTAAACTCACGCCGTAAAATCAGTGAAACATTATCTAAAAATAAAATTAGAATTTTAAATCATTTATTCGACTCTCCAGATTGTATCTAAGTTATATTTTTAAGAATACAGGTATGGAAATTGATCCTAGCGGAGCTGTAAGTAAATAATTATCTTTGCAACGATAAAAACTCGTTCAATATCTTTAACCTTGTAAAAAAGCTTCATGTCATTTAACGTTCTCTCTCTATCTCTCTTTCTTTCTACATGATTTTTTCTTTTCTCTATATTGCTTTAGCTTCTGGATCTTGTGGATGGAAACTGATTCAAAATTTTAAAGATTCAAATGTGCGCATGAAAATACGCTAAATACATATCGAAAAAATACCCAAGGGGACACAAATAGATATGGCACTTATGCATATTAAATTAACACACGCTAGAAACGAAGTTGTCTGCAGACATAACATGATCGGGTTGAACAAAGCATATCGGAACTGCGGTTGAAAAAATAGAATAATATTATAAATAAAGTAATAAAATAAGCTTAACATTAGCACTTAGAAAATTTTTTGTATCAAGGTTGTTGTCGAACGATTATAGATTAATTGGGACTGCTTTACAGGCGGAAAACTAGGAAAAGAAATTTAATCATGCTGATATCTTGCGCTATAGTACTTGTAAAAACAGGAGTAAATGAAATAAAGTTTTTAATTTTACAATACATTGAATGCATACAGAGAAGTTTGTATTACAGATGTATTTCAAGTTCTCGTATTTCTCAAATGAATTAAGGATAAAGTTTAAGCATAATTTCTGAAGAAAAATAAGTATAAAATATGTAAAACAAATGGAAAAAAAAAGTTGGAGAAATATAAACCATAAAAAACGAGTATATAAGTACAATCGTAGAACAAACGAAATATACTTTCCAGAATACTTTCTCAAAGTACTTTCCAATATTTTTAAGTATATTTTGAGTATTTATTGAATTCAATTTTAAGAATATCTTTTGACCAAAGTTCTTTGATAATTTCCAAATTAACGCGCGTATTATATATTATTTAAAATTATATTACATAAACTTATTGCATGAATTTAGGAAACGTAAAATAAGCTTTGTAGTATGTGAATCCTTATTACGAAATATTAATATAATAAAAGATACTCGCAAAACGTACCTAATATAAAAGTTGGAATTGAAAAAGTACAAAAATATATATAAGTATAAAAAATCAAGAATAAAACTTCAAAATTATATTTTAATATTTAATCATAAGAAAATATGAAATTGACATTATAATGATGATTTAATTTTAACAATTATAACATTATAATGATGTGTATTTATATAATGAAAATTACTGTAAACAGATTTTAAGGCACTTTAATATTCAAATATAAAACTTTAACAAGGTTTACTTAAAAAACTGTAATGAAACTAATTAGTATCAACAGATGCAGGTTGGTTATGTAAGCTCAAAAAATCAAAACTTGTACTATAAGTAATAGATATGTATATATATATATATATATATATATATATATATATTTTTACCTATAAAAGCTTTGTTAGATTTTTATTTAAATAAATCTCAATAACAATTTATTATAAATGTTTGCTTAGGATGACCGTAATTTTCTCGACGACACGGATTTATTAGCTATATTATACATATATTCAAAAGAAAGTAATTGCTTAAAAAAAAATCAGGCCTAGACGGAATACTAGGAATATAAATTTGTTCATAGGATGATAGACGTACATCTAGACGAAAACATTGTTGTTTAAAAAAACGAATCGTGCTTGGTGCAGGGAATTCGAGCCTCAACTCCGCGATCGGTCTCTCTCTCTCTCTCTCTCTCTCTCTTTCTCTCTCGCTTTTTCTAGTTCTTACACTTAAAGTCATTCTCTTTCTCTCTCGTTCCTTTTAGTTGAGACACTTACAGATTCTCTCTCTCTCTCTCTCTCTCGCATACACTAATCTCTCTCGGTCTTTCTTTTTTTCTTATTTCCTTTATGCTTTTATCAATATTCCTTCTTTTTTTAAATTATCAATGTTACGTAATTTTAGGGAAAATATACAATTGTAAAGGGCTTTTTCCCCTGATAGATCTTTCGTGCCAGGAAAGAGGAGTTCACACAAATAAAAGAAACGATAATCACATTATCAAAATCAGTAAGATTTTGTAGAATATAAAACAATAGAAGAGAAGAAAAGAGGAAAAAAGATTAAATTAAACCCGTGCGGTAACTTCTCAGCTGTTTTTTGGCTCTTGCTCTTGATTGAGATAACAGTGGCACAAATAAAGTGAACATTTTATTTCCAGAAACATTTTATTCTAATTTTCCCAATACCTTGATAATCATCATCCCGAATTGAACGGAAACAATAAACAATAATGTATCATAATTCTCTAAAACACAATTGATTCTATAAGTTAGAAAACAAGAATCTTCAAATAATATAATCTTATAAAGATAGTTTATCTGTAGTTGATCATTCTGTATCAAGAATTTCATAATGTAATAAATTAGAATCATATAATATAGAAATGAGTTTTTATACATTTATTATTTATAACTTTTTATAATAAAATCATTATTAACTATTGGAAATAAAAAAACTTAACTTGGAATTTTTTTTAAATATTTCAAATTTCAGAGTATTTACATTTGTTTTTTAACTTATTCAAACATCTAAATAACTAAAATTTTTTATAAATATAACTTTTAAATAAATTAAAAATTTTTAATGTAAATAGTTTCATAAGAACAAATGGTCGAATCATAAGATCATAAAATTATAAACTTCGTGTATAGTGATGGATGTATTGTTTGTTATACTACTCTATATAGGTTAAAGTGTGTTAAATTTTTTATTATTAAATAATGATAACATAATTAACAAAGGTAAATAAGTAATCACTGAAAAATTATAACAACTTTTAAAATAATAAATTTATATATTTTGAAATACTTGTTTGTTATCAATAAAAAAATTTTATTTAATTCTATGTATTATATTTAAAAATTCTTATTTAAAACGTTATTTTTAATAATATTTCTTACTATACGTTCTATTAGTAAAATATTTTAGAATATTGATTCTTATAATAATTATTTAAATATTGTTAAAATTACATGAAAGAATAGTTATTATAATAAATATAAATTGTAAATACTTACAACTTAATTTATATATACTGCATAATTATTTTAATATTTAAAGTAACATTAAATACAGCATTCATTTAAAATTATTTTTGTTTGATATTGTATTATCGAACATGTTAACCTTTTATATACAATTTTTAAATTTATAAAATATAACTAATTTATTAAACAAGAGTTATATCTTATAAATTTTATTATAATATTGTCTAAATTTAAACGTATGTTACAATGTCATGAATTAACCTTTTAATATGTAACAAATATGATAAATAAATATTCGACTCTTTAATTTTTTCTAAAGTTTTTTTTTTAGAATTAAATGTTCAAACAATTTTTGAGCCCTTTTCGCTATTTAGTTAAATATAAAAAATAATTCGAATAAATTTCAAAATTGAATAAATTTAATCTGTTTATGAAATTACAAACATATTCTTATTTATAAATGACATACATATAATTTGAAAAATAAATAGAAATTAAATTTTGAAAGATATGAAAATTTTTTTTATGTTTCTTTAATCATGTGCATATGTATATACTATGTATATAATAATTCATTATTTCTGTGTTATTGATTTTAGTTAGTTCTAGAAATATAGTAAGATTTATATTTTCTATATAATATCTAACTAATTTAAATATATGAAACATGAAAATACTTTCCAAAATTATAAACTTTACTTTTTTTAAATTGGAACCGAAAGAAATATTTATATAACATTATTTATATTAAGTTGTTAAATTTTAATAAAATTATATTTCTATATTCTGTACAATCACAAAAAATATATTAATGATATTAAAATAAAAATCTACTTTGTGTTTAAGATAGGTGCCTCAACCCAAAATAATATATTTATTGTAAATTTCATCCATGAAGATTAGAAACTGATGTAATAAATCTTAAAAAAACGGAAAGATTTGACTTAATAATATCTTGCTGTACTCGACTTACCATTAGTAAATATTTTTAATATGTTTTGTATATTTATTAAATATTTATTAAAAATTAAAAATAGAGGAATGATTACTATTTTTATCATTACTATATCTGTGACTAATAAATTCAAATTTTTTTGCTGAATTCTCAAAAAGAAATAAATTTTATAATACATTAATATAATAAACTACATTTGAGATGTTACAGTGGTAAATTTTCATATTAAAAGCCATATGTGGAATATTTCTTCTGGATCACAATATAATTTTGCATCATCTTTTACTAGATATAAAGTATCTAAATACTACAAAACAGATTGAAGGTGTAGATCAGAAACTACTTTAATAAGAATTACTTAAGTTATCACACCTTTATGTGTGCTGCATGGTTCTTACAAGATTTCTTACCTCTTCCAGAATTGAAATAAAAATATTCCAGAAATAATTTTAATGAACTTATCACGAGAGTCGCTTAATTTAACAATGTATTAGCTCCCTTAATATTGTTCATTTTGTGATTTTTTTATTTATTGAATCAAAATAAATATTAAATCGAATTAGATTTCATTTAATCGCTTAATAGATATGGATACAAATTAATCATCTCTTATAATTATATAATCGACAAAAAAATCATGCAGACCACTATTTCATAGATTAACAATCTTAATGCAATAGCTATATTTGCCTTTTTAATCAACAAGCGTTAAGGTACAAACATTAAAAAAGAAATAAGTCTATTATATACTATAAATTATAGTTTTTATGACGTTTGAAAAAGAAAAAAAGAAGTAAAATATAAGCAAATTAAATTGTATTTATTTGCATTTATTTATGATTTCTTATATTGTATTTTTTAATGCTTATTATCAGGTTATGATAATAACCTGGGAAGTAGTACTTGAGCCATTGAATACAACTCTTAATTTAATTGTTAAACTTTCATCATATGTTCAAATTACTCTACTTGTGCAGTTTCTTGGTTACAGTGACACAATTGAATAAGCTGATTATTGATGTAAATTATTTGTGATAAATATAATAAGAATGAATTCGTTAAGAAGAGCCTATTTTTAAAATTTTAAGATGTTTCATAAAATATGGCATAATATTAGTTTGAGAAAACCTTAGATATAATTTTACCATGTTTCCAAAAACAGAGTCAATTTAAAAATATTTATATTTAACAATATAGTGAAAATCCTTATGTGAGTCATTAAGATATACTTGAAAGAGTAGATGTACATATACAACATAAATATACGACACCAACAAACTTGGTGCAAGCATATCTATATAATATATATATATATATACATATAATTCATTATTAGATAAATAAAAGATATTTTTATTTCACCTCTGGAGGAGGTAAGAAATTTTGCAAGAACTATACGGTAAACTGTTTGTATGGTGACTAAAGCAGTTTTCAAAATATAGACAATAATACTATAAGGTTTTAAATGATTTTTTTACAAGTAATACATTTTTATAAGCTGATTTCATTGAGCTACTAATCCCTGAAAAATTCATTCCCTTTTTAATAAATTTTAGAGTTCTCAATGTACTTATTAAGAAATAGATAAAAACAGATATAATTGATATTTTTAATTAGTACATTTTTAAAGTACAAGCTATATATAAAGTTTAGTACTTCTGAGACAACCCTAGTGGTACAGTATTTTGCATATGCTTTCATCATGGTTTTCCAGTCTATGAGCATGCTTTCTACCTCGACACTGGGTACAACCTTCCTTATAATCAGCTAGACCCTATTTTATTGCATAGGTTGTTTTCAGAAGCATTTTATTCCTAATATTCTATGATACAATACCCTTTCACATATAGTTTTATTAATTACTCTTTACCTTTAATCTATAAAAAAAATTTTTTTTTTTAATCTTCAATTACCAACTTTTCACAAAGCTATTTAAAAAAATATTTTCTTCATCCTTGCATTTTTTTCACCTCTTTCAAATTAGAGCTCATTGATTTAAGTTATAATAATTGGTTATACTGTCTATAGTCAGCAAGCTTTTATATTAGGGCAGTGTAGTAGATAGTTTGCTTCATTTGCGACCTACATCGTTTTTGTACCACTGTCATTGCAAACTGTCAAGGTTTTTATTAGAAACATAAGCAGCTCATATTGTTCAATGTAAATGTGTAGTAATACTGGTTCTGTTTGGAAGCAAGATTTGAAATTATTGATACTCGTAGAAATGATATGATTAGATATGGGTATTATTCATCATTAGAAATTTGTTATTCATTAGGTGTGTTTTTTCATGTTACTTCGAAACTTGTAATACTAACTATTGTAATTGTCGTGTAGCTCTTCTCAAATCTCTGTGAAAAAACAATTGGTCGGTCATAACAGAAGATTTTTTTTAGATTCTTACTGTAGTTATTTAATTAAATTTGATTTTAGTAAGTTTTTCTAAAATTGTTAATTTTATCTTTTTATTATTTTGGGAAACATTAATGTATTTTTAGTTTGTTACTACGTAGATATTCATATATAGATGTAATGAACTTTGGGCTTAGTGTGCAATTAATAACTGATATATTAATTACCTATATTAATGCATTATTAAGATAACAGGATATATTTACTATTAAGAAGAGGAATTGTTTACTAAAAGAAAAGAATTTTTTGCCCTTAAAATTCATTAATATATTTTTGAACTAAGTAGACTAAAATAAGTTTCTAATATTTTTCTGAACAAGAAAATTTACTTTTATGAATCTAAATAACTATATATTAAGTCTAGTAGTTCGAAATAAAAAAACACATATCATGCACTTTGCATGATTATGAAATAATATTATAATACAATATTTACGTAAAACATAAATGTATGCAAAGTTTACATTATTAAGTAATGTTATAATATTCTTATTATAGATATGGATAATACAAATTATCGAGGTGAATCAGGATTGAAGAGTCAGTATAAGGGAAAATTTATAACCATGTATGAGAGTATATTCAAAGGAGAAGATTTAACGATATATCCCAATTTTTGGAATGAATTATTTCTAATAAAACCTGTTGTAAGTTGTTTATTATTTATATTTATTAATACCAAAATTCATATGTGATAAATCTAATTTAAAAATTGAACTATAAGAAATTTTTAGAGGAATAAAAAATTATAGTATAAAATAATAATTATTACAAGTTAAATATTCTACTTAAAACTATTTTCATATATTGAATTTTATAAAGTAAATCCATTATGAACTCGTCATAGCAGAACTAAAATACATAATCAATTTCCATTCTTTTTTTTATTTAAGTTTTTTAGAGTAAAATTTTATTTTAGTATGATATTAATATGTTTACATGTTAAAATGCAAATATTACATCTATTCTAATAATTTTTTATCTTTGCAATATTTTTGTAAGAGATATAAAACTATATGAACGTCTAAATTTATTTTATCAAGTAAGAAAATTATTTCTAATTAAAATATAATTTTTTTTACTGAAATTAAAATATTGAATATGACAATAATATATTCACAATTGTTTTCATGGAATTCCTTTAAAAAAAAATTTTCATTATTGTCATATATATTTATTCTAGTCATTTCATCAAGGTATAATTCCACTTGTGATATTAAAATATAGTAAAAATGAAATATAATAAATAAGAAAAAAATTTACTTTTATATATAACAATATTATTATATTATATCAATATATATTATTAATTTTCAGATATCTTACATTGAAAATGAAATAAGTCGATTGAATGAAGAATCTCTACTACACTGTAAAAAAAACATAAATTTATTAGTATCCTATTGTATTAATGTCTTATGTGATGAAAATGCATATCGAATTGTTTATTCAATACAAACTCTATCAACACTTCTATTTTCTTTATATAAAAAAGTTAATCAAAATGAAAAAACTTATAATTTTTTAGACATTACCTTTGGACTAAATAATATTGAAGAAAAAATTTCTATTTTTATACGCCACACTAATGCCTTTTTAACAGGTAAAAATAACTTAATAATTAAAATTCATTATCACAAATAGTAAATAATTCATAGTAAATCTTAATAAATTGTATTATTCTTGGTGGAAGTTATAAATCTAAGTATTTATTTTTTAATTCAATAAAAAAAGTTGAACTTAATTCTTTAGTTCCTTGATTATATATATCTACTAATATTCTCTATAACTATCATAATTGGGTCATACATTAATTTTAATTATATATAATTAATTTTATTATAAGTTACATACATTATGAACTGGCCAGTATAGAACTAAAATACATGATGACTTTTGGTTTCTTATTTATTCATATAATAAAGTTTTATTTTAGTATGATAATAATCTTTTTACATATCATAATGTAAATATTTTTCTTATTATAATTATTATTTTTACAATATTTTCGTAAGAGATATAAAACTATATGAATGTATATGAAAATATGAAACTAACTAATAATTATAATTATTAATTACAATTATTATTATTGTTTATAAAGTTAGTATATAAGTTACTATATTATAATTCACTCTTTTAATTTACTTGATGAATAAATTACACTATAATGTTAACATACTTGTGTAATAGAAAATATGCTTGTATTACTAGTATAAATCTATTATCAGAATCAAACTTTAAACCACTATAACAAAACTTTAAAACCAAATCATGTACTCGCAAACCTAAATAACAAGTTAAAATGAAAGATAAGATAATCGATGTTGATAAAATTGGAGTAATAATAAACACAGTAATAAAAAATAAAAAACCTCTTATGGTCGAGTTTTCTAGAGCAACGATTCACCAACTTATGTACAAATAGAATACAGATTGCTGCGGTGAAATATTCACTATCATTTTTCAAGTTAGGGCCAAAATATATTTACAACAAACATCTGCTGAGAAAGAAGTTTTTAACTGAAATCTAAGTTTTATAAAATATTCAATATAGGGATAAGCAATCTGCTTTAGAAATATAAAGTGTATTTACAGAATTTTAATCAATCGAAAATGCAAAAGTGTGATTTTACTGACTAGGGCACAAAAACAGTAAGTTGTAATTTAACAGCTACATTATGACTCTGTAAATAAAGCCTGACGAATTCAAACCTATATTTTTATCTTAATATCTATTTGAGTGAATATGGAGAAAATCCATTAAATGGTTTATTTAATTATTAATTTTCATGAAAACTTTCAGAACCATCAGGAGATGTTCGATATTTTTTATACATGGACATTAAATAATAATGCATCGTAGAATTGAGTATGGGGATAACCACTTGTAATGAAAACAAACTCTCAATTCTGTAGTGAATTTACTCGAGAACTACTAAAGAAATAATAGAAACCTTATAAAATTATAATTCTGAACCAGGATTATTTGTCAGAAATAATACTCTTTAAAAGTAAGTAACTAATTTAAACATACTTTATGTACATAAATTATGTACATAATTTAAACATCAAAAGTGAAAGTAATTGGTTGAAAGAAAATTATGAATAGCAATTTTATTAATAAATTACTTTATTTATGATCAAAAATTACAAATGAATAATTGAAATGTATCAAAAAGATGAGAAATCAAGTAAAGACTTTGTCTTATGTCTACGTACAAAGTAATTGTATATACAGACTTAAAAGAGTTACTATTGCATTTTAGAAATTTAAAAATAAAAGTTAAGCAATGTAGAGTAAATGCTACAAGTAGCAAGTGATTAGATATGTTTTTATACAGAAAGTTGTTTTTAGTTTGACATGACCCAGTTGACAACAATCGGACGATTTTTAAATCTCGGCGCCGTTGAGGTTTTGCGAAATTATCAAGGGCTAGTGGGTCGTCAAAAGAACGTCGCGAATTAGGGTATTTAATCACCTCCAGAAAACATCTGAGCAGCAGAATCTTCTCGACGATACGCAGAGCGTATTATTCGTTACTATAATAATACGGATAAAATCATTTTATTTGATTACCTGCCCACCTATCTTTTTTGATGATGAGACAAATTCGTCAAGTTTGTGCCAAAAATAGGCCAAAGCTCGAGACTTCCAAAAAAAGTTACCAACCACTGTAGAAAAAGTACACTTAATGTGTGAAAAAAGTAATGTTATATAGTAGTCACAGAAAGACTTTATAGACTATGACTAATTATAAACTTTAGTACATATGTGATATTGGACTAAAATAGTCTCTTCATGATTCAATTAAATGGCACAAACTATCAAACAATATCAAACAAATTCTCATAGATCAAATATATTTTCATAGCCAACTGTGCTCGAAAATATTATTAAGAAGTAAAAGTTTTGGAAATTTTGACTCTTGGGCGTCTTTTTTTGCGTAATCAAAATAAAATTGGATGAAATCACGTAAGAATAATACAAAGAGAAGAAGAAAATATAAAAAAGTTCACGCCTTGATTAAATTTTGATTAAAATTTTAAGCTAAAGAAACTTTATAATTAACAAAAAAGTGAAATCTTTATTTGAATTGTTTACTGTATAAATATAAGCACCATGTTATTATGATATCTGTAATAATCAGCAAACAAAAGTATTGTTTATTTCATTACTAACGACAAGTAATATTAATAAACAAAAATTTGTATGCTGACTTATATTTCTGGATTTATGCTTCCAAATTAACTTCATAAAAGAATCTTTACTAAAAATTGTCAATCTTCGTATAATCAGTATTGATATAATTAAAGTATAATAATTGTTAAAAGTGCTATTAATAAAGAACTGTTAAATGTGCTTCGGTGTAAGTCGATGTACTCACAACTGCACTGTTTCTACCCCTTCTAAGTTGCCTCACAAGAACTTTATTATTTTTTATGTGCATTGTTGTGTGTATCGCATGTTTTCGTGAGTTTATTTGCTTTTGTATAATATAGCTGTTTTGTGGTGTAACAATTCAGAATACAACTATTACATTTATATATAATTTAGTATTAAGAGTGATTACTTATATAATCTAAAATATATCATTTTAGAATGTATATATATTTATGTTGTTTATTATTAAATCACACTCATCCACAAGAACATTTCATTCCTAAATACCACCCACGCTCTATTCATAGCAACCTAACAATAATAAACTTAAATATCTGCAAACTCAACGCTTTAAAAAAATAAACTATTAATTTATTTTTTATTTAACTATAACTAATAAGAAATAATTTTTGTAATTTTTGTAAGTGTCTAATTTAAAAATATCTAGTTAAAAAATCACTTGGCTTTACTATATGTATGCATATTGAATATAACATTCGACGTCAATAATATTTAAGATTTAATTAGTAAAAAATATATACTTATTAAATTTCTTATATGTATATAATAGATAGCGTAAATTATAAAAAAATCTTTAAAAAGGTAAGAATAGAAAAAAAGAAGCACCCTTGTCGATAAAACTGACTTCAATACTACTGATATTTAGTAGAATATTTTTAAATAAATAATTTTTGAAATATTACAGGTGATTATCCATCAAATTTAAAAAGTATCTGCATAAAGCTTTTCATAATAATTGCAACTGGATTAGATAATATAAATAAAAATGTACTATTAGATTATATTATGAGTAGTAATATATTTGAATCATTGATTCAGGTAAGTTAATTAATTAACTTATATGTTTTGTAATAATAAACTATTTCTAATGAATTTTTTGTAATATCTGTCAATTTATACATTAAATAGAAGCTATTAAAAATAATAAATTTTTTATTATTTTTAACATTAATAGTTAATTAAAATAATAAATAGTTTAATTATAATATTTTAATTTATATAATGCAAAATAAAGTTTAATAAGTTTAAACAGTTTAGTAAGTAATTTTTTTCGTTTCAAGGAAAGGTGGTTGGGTATGGTACCAGAAGATATACCTAGTGTGTGAAGGTGTAATTGAATTTTCGATATTATAAACTTAATAGAAAATAATACATTGTATCAACTTATTTACTTTTTGAATTTCTAAATTATTAAACTCTGTTTGTGTGATATATTGGATTAACGTATTTTTCCTCAGAGGTGGTAATTACATTAAGCAATTAGTCGCAATTAATAAATTGCGTTAAGAAATCGAAAAAAGTGCAACATTGTAAGTCAGACGAAAGTCACTTTTTCAAAGTTGTATGCTTTAATAAAAAAAAAACTATCAAAAATTTCAGTAATAAAATATTCCGTTTATCAATTTAAATGTATAAGTAGCTGGACAGCTAAGTAGTTATGTCTTGTATCTAGTCGTAAAAATATTGCTATATCTAAGAAAATCGAGCATAATTTTAATAATAATAATAATAATAATAATAGTTTTATTGAACAATAATAATCGTTATATAATGATTTACATAGTACTACTTATGTAATTTTTTATACCTCGAAATATTTACATTTTGTCGTTGAACATTCTATATCTAAATTATACTTTTACACTTTTTATTCTTCCTTAACCCATAATTTAATTCTTAACTTATACTTATATTATATGTTTATTTGTAAACTTTTGAAAAAACTTCTATTTTTCTCATATAATTTTTACTTATTCTTGTATTATTATTGTTTTTCCAACGATTACTTTATATGAAGCTTTACAATTTATGTTTATATATATTTTTAATTTAATTATTTTAACACTTTTACACTTCATTTGTAACCATATTCACAGCTTTTTACACTTTTATTTATGATTAAAGTTTCTATTTCTTGTCTCCGTTAATTCTTTATTTTTTCCTGTATTTCCTTCTCTCTTCTTCCTCTTTCTTGTTCTCGTCCAATGTATTTTATACAGTCTGCTCCGATTCTTTTTATTATTCTTGAAGCTTTCTTCCCAGTTCCATGATTTTATTCCTAAAACCTCTCACTGAATATATGTTTTAATGTTTCTTCTTTTTTCCACATAATCTGCAACTTATTTCTTCTTTTAGCCATAATTTGTTGGCGTAGTTCTCGTTGCCCATTCTAAATCTTGCTAAAATTTTTACTCCTCTTATTTTCTTTCTTTCTCTTTTACCATATATATAAACCCCTTTTCCATGTTCTCTAAAATAATATTTTTTATTTCCCTTGTGTATGTCGATACTTCTATATGACTAATTCATTTTTGTTTTTCTTGACCGTTTCGCATTATTTCTTCTATTAGTTGTTCTAAGTTCTCCGCTTGTTCTCTCCATACTATCCCTGGCCATCATATACTATGCCAAAATTTTAACCTTATCGCTGTTATTTTTTTATCTTTTTTGCTTATTTTTTTGCTGTTCTCCATTATTCTTCCTTCTTTAATCCTATATTTTATACATTCCTTTACTGTTATGTTTCTTTCTCCATTCAGGATTTTGTTTTCGTATTTCATTGCTCTCTTTTCCGCGTTCGACTCGATTTTGTATCTATTTGTTTCAACCATTATTATAATGTCTGGGGTTTTTTTGTCAAGTCCCATCACCACTGATGTATTTTTTTTTTTTTTTTTAATTATTTCTATTTCTTTCGATCCCTCCCACCCCTATATCTCTGCTCCATATAGCAATACTTTCTAACATGGTATCAAAAATTTTCATTCTTATTTTAAAATCGTCCTTGAAGTATCTTTCTCCTATGCTCCATAATTGACCTATCAATAAGTTTGCTTTTTTCGCTAAATTTTTTTTATGGATTATATCCTCGTTATTTTCCGATGCAGCGTATCTCAGGTAAGAGTATTGTTTCACTATATCAATTTTCTCATCATCTCATATAAATGTTTCTTTATTTCCACTTCTTTTGTTCTTTGCTTTCTTAAATTTTATAATTTTTGTCTTTTGTACATTTATATTTAGTCCTTTCCTCTTCAGAAATTCTTTAAATAATTTTAATAGTTCTCTCTGTTCCATTCCATTCTTACCTAGTATCGCTGTATCATCTACATATAGTATACTTCTTATTTTGCTATTTCCTATTCTGATACCTGACGTTCTTGATTTCGGTAGGCATTCCTCTAAGTCCGACATGCCGATATTGAATAGGGTCAGGCTCAGAGGATAGCTCTGTCTCACTCCCTTTCTTGATTTTAAGTTCTTCGTTATTTATATAACCTCTTTTTTTATTTTATTATGTCTTTTCATATATTTTCTTGAAGCAATCAATTAAAAATTTTTTTATCTTTAGTCAAGTCGAAGGCTGTTTTAAGATCAATGAAACAGATTCATATTTCCCCATATTTCTATTTTTTCAGTGGTACATCGACTGTCGTTTTTAGTGTGTATATGGCATCTATTGTTCCTCTACCACTCCTAAATCCGAACTGTATATCGATGTACTTGTTTCCTTCCATATGTTATTCTATTCTGTTTTTTAGTAGTTGTGCATATATTTTATATCCTGTATCCCCATCATTGTGATACTGCGATATTTATTGCATTTTTACTTCATCCTTCTTTCATTTTTTGTAAATCGGAATTATGATTTCACTTTTCCATTCTTCTGGTATTACTTTTTCTTTTACTATTCTCTTTATGATGTTTGTCAAACCTGCTCCATACCGTTTTCTCTGCATTTCCACAATTCGTTTGTTATTCTATCTTCTCCTGAGGCCTTATTATCTTTCATATTCTTTATTATACTCATAATCTCTGTTTTTATAAATTTTTCCATTTCTTCCTCACTTCTGTTTATCTTTATCTCTCTTCTTTCACTTCATTTTCTTTTATCGGTGTTTCTTTATATAGTGGTCTAAAATATTTTATTCATTCTTCTCTCGTTTTGTTTTCTTCTGTAATATTTTTACTTTTCCTCCGTTCGTTTATTATTTTCCAAAAAGTTTTACCAGTTTTATCATTACATGCTTCCTTGATTTCTGTTTCTTTGTGTTTTATTTTTTTAATTTTAATCAGTTCTCTATATTCTTTTCTCTTTTTTAAATAAATATCTCTAATTTTATTAACTGCCCCCTTTCTCTATTTTTTATAATCATCTATCACCTCTAGTTTTTTCTCCCAAAATTCTTTATGCTACTATGGCTGCCCCCTGTTACTTTTTCTGTTATATTCCTTTGTAGTGATTACCTCCTTCATTTTTTCTTTTAGGTCCGTCCATTTTTTTATTTCTTCTTTTACCTTTAGTTTTTTATACGTCTCTAATGTCTTTTTATCCCAGATTATTTTTGTTATTTTTTTATTGACCTATTCTATTTTTAACGGTTGATGGTCTGGCTATATTATTTAGTATTTTCATTTTGTCTATTATGATGTCCGCTTCTTCATTTACTATCACATAATGTATGATTGATGAACCTAACTTATTATTAAACATATACTCGCTATCTTCTCCCCCCTTTTTCCATTAAGCAAGAAAAAAACCTCTTTCTTCCATCCAATCTATCAATTTGATCCTTTCTGCGTTTATTTTTTTGTTCATTGATGTTCGATGTTCTCTAACCCAGTTATCTACCCAACCCCCGTTTTCCCCCGTTCTTGCGTTGAATTCTCCACAAATCACAAACATTTCTCTTTTGCTTTTTCACTGAAATTATCTAACCATTCAAAATTTTCTTTTTTGTATCTCCCCATATATACTACTGCTATATTTATCTTTTTTCTTCAATTTTCAATTTTTCCCATATTATCTCTTTGTTCCTCTTATTTAATTGTATAATTTTTACGTTTTTACTTTTTTTATCGCGAATAATATTCCTGCACTTGTTCTTCCTTTTTTTAATTCCTTTGTTGCGTAATTTATTTTATATTCAAAGTTTGTTTATTTTTGCTTAATCCATTTACTTTTGCTTCTTCTATCCAGGTTTCTACCAGTGCTATCATTTCCCAACTCTATATCTCTTCCCAAGTTTGTTTCTCTATATTTAGTATCCCTTATTATTTTAAGTTGATCCTATCCTGTATTTTACTTATATTTTTCTCATATATTTTCTCTTTTTTCTGTGATTTCTCTTACTTTCTCTTTTTCTTTTTCTATTCTTTTTATTTCTTCTAAATTTTTCTCTGAACTTTCTCAGACTGTATTTATTTTTTCTTTTGTTACTTCACTCACTTCTATCTTTATGTCTTGTTTTGTTATAAGGAGTTTTACTGGCTAACTTTACTTTTTCTTTTATTAACTCTTCTATTCCAATTTCCCATTCTTTTACCATCACTTCAACTATATTCTTACATATATTTGCTATATCTTGATTATCATTAGCTTTTGATTTTTCTGGAGTATTTCCACTTGACTGAGCTGTCTTTTTTATCATTTTTGAAAACTTCTTATATCGGCGTTTTTGCTCATTAACATATAATCTTTTAATTAGTTATTTTATAAATAGTTGTACTACAACTATTCATTGCACTTTCTATTTATTCTATATTATATATTTTTTCTAACAAATTTACGTCACTTTTAATAATTGAGCATATATGTGATGTCAATAATTTTATAGTTTAACTAATCAACGATAAATACTATGTCAAGAAATTAAAAAAATTTTGCTGCTGGAAAAACAATAACATTTTTTAGTATATTATTTTGTAATTTGTTATCAATTTCGAGCGAATGTCATAAAGTTTATATATACATATATATTGCTCTGATACAAGATATAAGCTTGGTTATTTTTTTATCAAAGAATTTTATAATATAAAATTCTAAATAGTATTTTTTTGTGAACCGCAATATGTTTAACTTAGAATTTACCTTAGTATGTGCAGAAAGAAGTGCGTGTATCACCTGACTTACTAATTAAAGTCTATATTTTCGTTTCATTACAAGAGTACTTCAAAATAATGTTGCAGAAAGTTTAAATGCACCCTACCGTAATAAGTCCACTTCTTTGTTGTTTATCAATACAGAAGTTAAACGAAACTCACTACTACTGTTGTGGTGACATGGTGTTGCAGATGTAATTATAATCACTAACGCACTGACGGAAGGGCACAGCTTAACACTACTATCTAATTAGCACAATTCTCGGGCCGAATCTATCACTTCCGTGTAAACGTTGCTTTAAATTAGTCGTGGGTACAGTTATTCCCATATCGATTTAATTTTTAATTTTGATTCCCTTTGTTAATTGTGTCTATTATTTAAAGAGCTCATTACGAGTTGATGCTAATAAAGCATTCGCGAAGCTAAGAGCTGTAGCTTGCTCATCTAGACAAGAGCACTTTGGACAAAAACGTATTGTGCTATACTTGTAAAACAATAAACTTATTATACTACTATATTACGAAAATAAGATGAGAAAAGGCAGAAAGTTAGAATAAAATAGAAAGAGAGATGACTAGCAGAAGAAAGAAAGATTTTTCTTTCTTCAATATATTAATATAGACAATTGATGTAGCATCAAAGCACTATTGCATGGCTGATCATGGAATTACAAATATGGTATATTTAAACACTATTTTAAGGCACAATTGTGATTGCATAAAGCTAATCTGTAAAACAATATTTTATTTATTAAGATAACATTGGTAAAAAAATTTTCTTTAAAAATTGTAATTGTTCCTTAGATTAATATATTGTTAGATGTTAGATATTAGATATATGATATTTTAAATTAAATAAATCGTCTTGTACATTTTTTTAAAATCATTTTTTATGATTCTTTTTTAAAAATTAAATAAAAAAAATCTTTGATTAAAATTAATATAATTTAATTAAAATAGTTACTTAGAGATACAAGCTCAAGAAATCAGCATGGATTTTATGTGGTCCTAATTTTAACACTTCTTGTTAATTATAGAAAATATGAAAGTGTTAATCCTTTTATCGTTAAATTATCTATTTTGGATGATGAACTTGCATTAAATGGATATGGACAAGTTATTTCTAGTTCTTTATCAACATTTTGCAGACAATTTACTCAAATTAAATCAGGTAAAAATAAAAAAAAATTTCTTATTATATTTTAATTTTAATTATATTTTTAGATGTACAGATATCTTGGCTTGCATCATTCACAGGTATAATTGGTAATATATTTATGGATGGAGAAGAGACTAGAAGTCAACAAATTCAAGAAAATAATGCATTATTACTTGCATTATACGAGGCGACACATCTGAACAGAAATTTTGTTACTACTTTAGCATATACACAAACTGAAACAGCTTTACCGACAATTTCAAATAAAACATTAACTTCAAAACAGCTAATGATGGGATTTCGAATTTCTGACATCACTGCTCAACCTTTCAATTTACTTGCAATCTTTTTTCAATACTGGTAAATAAAATTATGTCAATCTTTAATACAATATTATTAATAAAAAATATAATTTTAATTGAGCCTAACTTTTTCTATTGGTATATTTATAATGGTTAATCAAATTTTTTTATGATGAATACACGTAATAGGAACAGGCCCCGACCCAATGCATTTAGGTCATGAAATTACTTGTTGATTACTAAGCACGTCATCACTTTTAGAATAAATTTCTATTTTACTGCAGCTCCTTTAGATAGATCGACATACGTCAATATAATTGAATTTTTTTATTATAGCGTATGCGTAAACAACTTTTAAAAAATAATACGAATAAATCCTTCGAAACACGCTAACAGAACTACGGAGATTATAAAAGATCAGCAAAAAATGTGCTTCTTCTAAACTTTCGCCTGAGAAATTTTATATTTTATTATTTTCTAAAATAATTAATTTAGTATTAAATTTTGTTAATTTATAAATAAAAACGTAAATTTGATCTGTATGTTAATTATCGTAAAGATTAATAATATGATTATTCATTAATCATTATTAATTATAATAATTAATCTACCTTCTTATTTATTTATATATTTATATTTTTAGGTTAATAGATAACTAATTTTTAATTATGCTTACTGAATCTTGTTAATAATGTAACTTTTAAGTACGTGAAATCACGAAGGTAAATAAAAGGGTGAAAACGTGAAATCATTCAGTTTCTTATATTACTGAATAATATATTTAAAAAATAAATAAAATCATTTTTTGCTTATACTTCAAAAATATAAATTTAAAATTTTAATGAACTTGATAGATAATCTATTAATATAGTTTTCTATTACTTTCATAATTAAATTTGGTACAGTAGGATATAATTATTTTTAATTTTGATACTTTAATACGCAATGTTTATTTAACTCTTTTGAGTAAGAAATAATTGTTTTTCTTAATTAATCAAACTTGGTTTTGATATAATGTTTAATTCGATTTATTTTAGTCAATTATTATTTAAATATTGTGAAAGCTATATTTTCTTATGATAAAAATAAAATATTAATAGCAGTCTACGGTACAATAATAATCAGTTTTAATGCATTATCTTGAATGATTTAAGAGAAAGTTATTCTCATAGATCAGTTATTGCTTAATTTATTCAACAACTCATAACTTATATTCAATAAATTGACATTTCCATCTTATGCTACGACAAGCTGGCACACGAAACAATAATAAATCGCTGCGCAGTAATATTAAGAAATTTAATGGGCCTTATGCGACCATATTGTGCAACCACCAGGGTTTGCCCGGGGACCATCGAGACGTCTTGGGACTTCGGAGATTTTCTGCAACGGTATCGGGACTAACGCTGAAGCAGGTACTGCCCGCACCTGTATAAATTTGCCCGGTAATACGAGCGTAGTAGTTATCGCCCCGCGATGTTCGTAACCAGACTTACGGGCGATACGACCTATGAGTAAAGCCACGGAGACTCGTTGGCAGGTGAACATCCTTAATACGAACATCTCTGACACCAGTGGCCCATCGACAACATTTGACGCTGCTGGAGAGTTCCTCGGATTAACAGTGGCCCTCATCTCGAGAAAACAGGAACCTCGACGTGGTTATAAGAATCATCTGCAGAGAATGATTGACGCGACACGTGTGTATCGTACCACGTATAAAGTAACTTAAACTTCTTGGCTTTTATTCTCCTCGTAACCATCCTTCTCACCTTAACAGAGGCTCCAGGAAGAGTTGACCTTGTCAAAATATTCTATTAATTTCAAAATTTAATTATTATTCACAATCATTCTGATTATGTATTTACATGGTAATGGTTAATCTTAATCTATAGCAATCATACCTTTGTAATACAATTTTCTTGTAGTTTGCATTTACATTATGAATGTCATTATCAACTAAAAGGTTGTTGTAAATTGACTTCGAATATCTGTGGTTTAAAAAATGATTCTTTATTCTATGTTGCAGATTTAAAAATTGTTAATTTATATCATATTTTGTTAGTAATGTGTAATGGAGTCAGGA
This sequence comes from Platyscapa corneri, assembly GCA_018907185.1. NCBI lineage: Eukaryota > Metazoa > Arthropoda > Insecta > Hymenoptera > Agaonidae > Platyscapa > Platyscapa corneri. Next base: position 253,125 of record JACCHW010000092.1, on the reverse strand, counting down.
TGTTGAGGTTTTGTTTCTGGATAATTTCACTCTTTTATAAAAATGTAACTTTATTATATTTTAAAATAGTTGGTAGAATTAGAAAGATGTGTTGACTAAGTTAAAATTGAAACGAGTAACGTTAGAATATAAGCGCTTTTTTTAGATATAGAATCAGAGTGTAGAACAGTAAAGTTAGAATATGTAAAATATGTCATGTTGCTCAAGAAAAAGTGAAATTACTGTGATGATTCTTGGTGATGAGCTAGTTGCGCACATTGCATCACTCAGTGCAGCACTAGGCGCGTGGTAAACAGTTTTGTCTGAAAAACATAAAACAGACGCACACGTTGTGTTACTTAGCATAATACTAGTCGCATGGTAAGCAATTTTGCATAACAAAATGCGTTTATTGCATCTATCGAAATATACGAGATGTTATACAATTAAAGACGATTTTATCATTTATCTTTAAGTAGATAGTAACATTTCGATGTCATCGGTCTTACGAATATTTCTTATAGATGTATGTCGTTCGTTATATAAGCGATTTCCGAGTTTGTTTTACGGTTACATATTATAGGAATTTCCTTGGTTTTACTATTATTACGCACATTGAATTTTAAACATTTTACTTTTACAATTTTGTTACATTGTAATTATCGTTATGTTCGTTTACAATATGTATATAATTTAGATTTTATGTATAATACAATAATTAATATTATGAGATATATTATGTATGAGTGTTACATAGTTTTTTGTTGTTAACTTTTATTGTATAAAATTTCGTTCGTTAGCTTAGATATATCGTCGAGTTTGTGGATAGCGTTTTTTTAATTGTCTAAGTTTATATTCGTTAATTTTATCGATTTTAGTACTGGCAATTGAGTAATGTTTATAGTTTTTATTTTACAGCTATTATTTATTGTTTTACAGAATGTGAAATTTAGATTCATATGATGCGTGATTGCTTTCGTATGAATTTCTTATTATTAATATAAGAATTAACATATAAGCTTTCCATACTCGTTTTAATTCGAGTATCCCTGAATTTTTTTAATCTGATTTAGTTTAATAGAATCGGATTTTTAAAACTGATAGTTACATTTATAGGCTTATGCAAAGGATATAACTATTGATTTTTATTTATTAATCTGAAGTACGTACCTGCTTCAAATTTTGATTGTTATATCACAATTTTCTGGAATTTGAAAATTTGAGAACAATAATTGCACTTTACAAGGATTTTTATTAATTATATTAAATATTGGCTTCGTCGAATTACAAATATGGGATTTTGTTCTTAATTTCCAGTTATTGAGATCTTCTAGTAGTGAATATTGAATTTTATCAAGGTCAATATTATATATTTTATGTTAGATTGAAGATATAGATAATATTTTCTCGTTTGACCGGTAAAGGTAAAAGTTTATACAAATTTTAGCTCATTTCAAATACTAATAGTTTTTCTATGATAAATATTAATTTATTATCAATGAATATAGTTTATAATGTAACTAGGTTCATTAGTTCATGAATATTGTCTGTATCTAAATTAAACGGATAATGTCGTCTTAAAGGTAATTTATTAGTGATTTTTTGTAATTCCTTAAGCAATAGAATTTTGGGATATAAGATATTAGTTTTAAAAATTAAAATGGCATCGCTTATAGTATCTAATTCATTACTTCACTCCGTAATAATATTAGAAAGGCGTATATATTAGATCGATTTTCGATAATGGTTTCTTAGTTTATGAGTCTTTTTGTATAATTTTCGATTTCTTTGATATTTTCATTGAATATATTTTAAGTTTTACGTAAAATTGTAATGGTATCATTAAAATTTGTGATTATTGATTGTCCTGTCTGTATTTAGTATTAGTAATATTGTTATTTTTGCTATGTCCGTTTTTATTTTTTTTATTACTTGGTGGTATTAATAGCGTCATTATTATCTAGATTGTTTGTGATGACTTTGAAAAGACTACCGTTTAAGTCAAACCATCCTTTTTTCATTCTTTTGTATCCGATGAGATTTTTTAAGTGATATGTTTTTATTCTCATTTCGGATATTAAATGTTCAAGTACTATCATTGCATTATTACATAATAGTAGGTCACAGAACATAGATTTTATAGTGCAATAATTTTGTGTTTTTATAAAAATATTATTTAGTAGGTTTAATTTTTCTTCAAAGTGATTAATATCTAAATAAATTATTATTTTCTAAATGCTATCATAGAACTTCAATTTTTTATATAATCGTGATAAATTCCGGGAAAGTATTAAAATTCCGTAATTTTGTAATTATTCGAAATTGTAAATGCAAATGAGAATTCCAACAACAAACTGCAAAAGAGAATAGGAGACGGATTTTATTAGGAGTGAAGATAATTCATAATGCGTCTATTTAGTTATAGTAAGTTTTATTTGAATAATATAGTTAACATGTTTAATTATAATTTTTTCTAAGTTTTTTTAGTTTTTTCGCTAAGCACTGGGTATTCATTTAATCTTCATCCATATGTTTTGACACGTTTTTTCCCCTTCGTTCATGTTAGCTGTTCTCATTATCCTCTCTTAGAAATTCTCTAGCGCATCTTTTTTCAGAGCCTACTATACATACTAATAAATTTACAGTTATTCTGAAATCTTCTGAGTAATTAAAGAAAATTTAAACAATAAATTTTAATTTATGTTTTAAAGGTTTACGATAATCCAGACGTTTCAGATCTTCTTCTCAGAGTTCTTTCTCTTAACGATGTAGTGTATGATTTTGTGGAGAGCTTGTTCCCTTTAAATTTTTTTAAATTATAGCAAAGACTATAATGTAGTTTCGATTATGTTTTGGAATAGGCTCATTTGATGTTCTTAACGTGTACTTATAATTTTTTGTGTTTATGTTAAATGAGAACATTTGAAAAGGAAATTATTTTGATTATCTCATATTGCCCATTATAAGAGAAGTTATTTCCTTTGATTAAAAAACCTGATAAGTTTTTAGGTAAATTTTTCCTCCAATTTTATAATTTGTAGTTTAGTTTTTTTTGTCGTAATATTTTTTTATTTCGTCTTCTTGAATTAATGATGCTATTTTTAACTACTTCCCTACATTTTCTTATTTTTTGTATTAAGTTCATCAAATAGTCATCATATGTATAATTGAATACAACTGATTTTCCAATACCTAAGAGAAGAGTAAGTTTCATGCCAAAGACTAATTCATAAAGAGTGTAGTTTGCATAGCTATGTGATATAATAATGAATGTAGAAAAAAAATAATCTAAATATTTGTCCCAATCAGTTTGTTCTTTGTTCGTGTAATATTTTAGATAGTTTTTTAGGGATTTGTGAGTTCTTTTTGAAGCTCCATTGGTTTTTGAATAATATTGACTATTTTGAATTTATAGAATTTTGAACAATTTTGCTACATCTTTGAGCAGATAAGTAGTAAAATCTTTGCCTCGACTCGATTAGTCAAAATACTGTCAGGTATACCAAACATGCAGATAAATCTTGTGAAAATTTCAACAATGGTTCGAGCCTTGTGATTTGATATTGTATAGGCTAATATAAATTTCAATAAATCGTCTTGTAAATTTAATGCGAATTTGTTTCCTGATTCAAATAACGTAAATAGATCAATTATCTCTAGAACTATTCTTTCGAATTGTTTAGTCCATAGACTTTTTGTTTTTATTTCTAACTGTTCTATTTAATTGGTATAATTCGCAGTTTTTTTATGAAATCGTAAACTGTTTTCTTTATATTGTCCTATTTGTAAATTTCTTTAAAATTTTTATAAATTCTATAAAATTTAGGGTGTAACACTAGCTAGGCAATGATTTTCTTGTAATATCATTTTGATTTCGATATTTTGTTGAGTATATTTACAATTTAAATATATATTTATAGAAATGTCTGTGCTTTTAAAAATATATCTGAGCATTGCTCTTAAAATGTCATGTTTAAATGCAATCAATTTGTCTAAAATTAGTGTTCAATTGATTTCGTTTTGATTTTCTTTTAATAATAGATCCTTTAGATTCGATAAACACTTGAATAAATTTTCAATTACTCAATGATTCTAAAAAAAATTTTTATAACAAGATAGTATATATTATAATTATGTTTTTCGGTTAAGATGACATCGTATAATTCAGAATTTTGAGTTTCTAAATATTATTTGTTATTGTCTTATAAATTAAATTCTTTCAAGTATCTTTCCATAAAATCGAGATCTTTGGATATGCAAATAACGTAATTATTTTTCACTGAGAATATGAAAATTTATTTTTCATTTACTTGGACGTTAAGGATTATATTTTTTTTAAATTACCTCCAATTTTTTATAGAAAAAAGTAAACTAAAATTTTTTGTAATTAGTCCATGAGTTTGGTAATATTATAGATTCAGTGAAATTAGTATTATAAGATACTATCTTCGATCTTGTAAATTTAATGGATTACAAAATACTTTTTTAATCTTGTAGAGTCAATGATTTTTGGTATTTCAAGAAGCTTTCTTCGATCTTGTGAATTCAATCTAAGTTAATTTTCTAAGAATTTTATTTTTTTCTATTAATAGTTACTTTATTATGCTGTATTTATATTCATGATTTTGCAGTCTGGAGTGAACTTTTAGATTTCGATGCATAATATATCGATTTATACGCCATGTTCATGTTTGTGTTTAATACTGATATTATTACTTCGAAGTTTGAATTGACTTTCGCAGATATACAGTCTATTTTTAAACATTTATATGTATATTCGTGAAATTAAAAGTTTTTATTTTATATTGTAATTTTAAAAGACTTACATTAAAAATATAACTTTATTGTATTTTACAATAGTCGTTACAATACTATGTTTGCGAAATAGTTGATAGAATTAGAAGTGTCTTGGCTAAGTTGGAATTGAATTGAGTGCACAAAAGCAGAGTTAGAATAGAAATAATGCAGCTTCTGTAAAATAGATTTGTTTTTATAGAGTGGAATATATTATGTTAATGAAAGGAAAAGTGGAATGAATTGTGATGAGTCTAGGTGATGAGTTAAATGCGGACGTTTCATTGCTAAGCGCAGCGCAAAGCGTGTAGAAAGCAGTTTTACTTGAAAAACGTAAAATGGACGCGCGCATTGCATTACTTAGCGTAGCTCTAGTCGCGTGGTAAGCAGTTTTGTGTAAGAGTGAAGGTGTTCGTTGCATCTATCGGAATATACTAGATGTATGTGTATGTGTATGTAAAAATAGTTGGAAATCATTACTATTAATATCTGTTTCACATTTGTTTATGTCTCATCAATAGTTTGTTTCCGATATAAATGTATTAATAATGTTACATGTACTATCAAATTTTAATGAATTTACAGAGATTTTTTGTTCAAAATGAGAATTTATATCTTAAATTAATTAAAATTATTTATTATTAATGAATTATTTGAATTTTCTATTTAATGTTAAAATTACGTATTATTAAGTATTAAGATATATTTTTTAAATAGTATTTAAACGAGAAAATTACATTACAATTAAAGTATAATTATAATAATTTTAATCTCTACCAATAATAACTGACAATTAAATTATATTATAACAAAGTTAACTAAATTTAAGCACTAGTAAGCTACTTTAAATTTTCTTTATTTTATTTATAATTAATAAAAAATTTCATTGTCTATATAACTGTAGTGAATATTCATCAGTTTTTAGTTTTTAAATTCGACTATACCAAGTTATACTTGACATATATCAATATACTCTACATTCCTTAATAAAACGGCTGAATTTTAATCAAGTAAAACTGTACCATGATCTCTTTAAGAACAAAAATATTTCAGAATTAAAAGAATATATATGTTATTATAACTCTGTTCCTTTCTTGTTTTTTCAAGTCATAAAAAAAATTAATTATTAAAACTCATTATGTAAATTCCTTAAAATTTCATTATTATTTACTATAGTAGATAATTGATCTTTAATTCTTATTTTCAGAATCAAGAAATTAGTTGTTGTACCTTCAGTATATCAAACTTGTTATTCAAGTGATGTAGTGGTATTTCTATTGTGTGCATTGCATAATAAAATAAAATTTGGTTTTAAATGATTCTTATATTATTTTGTATATTTCTAAATACATTCTACTTATTTATATTGGTACATGACAATTCTATTATATAAATAATGCTAAAAATATGTATACTTTTAAACAAACAAATAATTGTATACATTTGTTTCAACAAAAATTAATCAAAATATGTCATCATTATTTTACAAATTTTTAAACAATTGTTTAGATATAATTTACGAATAAATGATAATCGTTTAATATTAATAATTTATTTCAATTATTTTAAGATTTTTTAATTTTAATGAATGTAAAGTAAACATACGTTTGCAAAAGATAACGAAATTTATATTTTTTTATTCATTTATATTTTATTCTAATAGTAAATTTTACATTACATTTTTTTAGATTATTCTTAAATTTATTAATCTAAATAAAATATTATATTTAACTTTTATTTTTTTAGAAATTACACATAAAATGATCTTTTTTGTTATAATTTATAAATTTATAAAATGTATTTTTTAGTATTAAATCTAACTTCATTAAATAGTAAAAAGGAATAATAGTTATTTGTATTAAGTGATTCAATAATTCCCATACATAATAAACAAAATACTCTAAATTGTTTACAAGAAATTGATATTTAAAACTTATGATACTAAACAAATAAAATCTCTTCTAATTCTTTTTCTTTGAATCTACATCTTTAAAAAATTGTGGTTTAATTTTTTTCTTTCATCGTATATAATTATTTTACTACATTTATATAAACTTAAAAGATCTACCACACAGTAATATTTATAATATGTTTATATATAATTATTCGATGTATTTATTTATCTATTAAAACTTTGTGAAATAATTTAAAATAAGTGATTAATAATGAATATTATTAAAAGTGATAATTTTTATAAAAAATATTGTACTTTGTATAAAAACTAATCATTTAAAAATATATACTAAAAGTCGTATAATTTAATGATTAATTAATTATTACATTATAAAGTAAAAATTGATAATTTCTTTTATAATTACAAATTTTGTATTCGTTTTTAATTTATTATATTAATTATTATTGTATGATGATCGCCAAAACAAATTGAAGTACTTTACACTCACATGTTTCACTTCGACGAATCTAAAAAGTTACATTATACTAGGCTGGCGACATCACGTTCCGACACGCGTAGACAAATGAAAATCTGTACAAAGTACGTTATTTTGTTCAGGCTGTCTACAATGCTGTCCTCTGCCTTTTTCTAGATCTACTCTAAAATCCTTCCATTCGACCTAAATAAAAGACGCTGCAAAATTTAAGAAAAAGACAGAAATCAACAGTGAACGAAAGGTGAAGAAAAACCATAGAAATTTGTTGAAAGGTACATAAGTGAAGAATAACACAGGTCAACGTGTGTCGGGAATTTTCGCACTCGCTGTTACACATCACGGTCTTGCCGAACAACTGAATTGGAGTATATTCTTTTTATATCTTTTCTTATCTCATAAACATACCAAGAGATCATCAACACGCTAACTCTTTTCCATTAACTACCGCGTCTATGTTCTTGTCAATATATTTTTTGTATTATATCTCTATAAATGATTAATATAACTAATTCTAATTCAAATTTGTGTTATCAGCTCTATAGTAATTCAAGTCACACGTACGGAAACAATAAAACATAATGTCAAGCTATGTTTTTTAATATTAAGTTGTATTTCTGAAGATCAATACGCTAACAGTTTAATGCATGATGCTAATTTAGCATTTCGAGTCCAATTGCACAAAATACCAGTGCATCGTAGACAATTTAATACTGCAATAGCTTCTGCACAACCATTAGCAGCAACTCTTTTAGGTTTGTTGATTTGAAATTCAGAATACTTTTAAATAAATTTTTATTAAGAAAAAATAGTACCTAATAAATTATATGTAACATTTTTAGATTTGATTATAGAATTTGTTACTTCAAATATGATGAAAAAATTTCCACTTGATCTTTATCACCAATGTATTGGAATTCTCTTAAGAATATTATGCTATCAAAAACGTTGTCGCGTTAGACTTAATTATCAATGGATTAAATTATGGACTGTTCTTATTAATCTTATAAAGTTTTTATCCTCAAATGAAAATTATTTAGCAAAAAAAATGAATATATTTCGCTTAGCTACTGAAGTCATAAATATATTAAATATATTCATTACTTATGGTGATATGTTTCTTCTATCTCCAAATACTTATGATGAATTGTTTTATGAAATTATAAGGATGAAATCGATATTTATAAATCTAAATACAATGGGTAAGTTTTTAATAGTATTTTAAAAGAATATAAGTAGTATAAGTATTTTGCATACTTATGCATATAAAGTTACAATAGTCAAAAATAATCCTTAGATTCTTCCTAGAAAAAAATATATAAATTTAAGTATATATTCAAGTCCTATATGTACTCATGGTAATTTCGTTACTTTGACTTGCATATAAATAAAAATCAAACTCGTATCTACCTCTTAGCACACGTAAAATTATATACTATTCGATATTGCAAAATTTATAATAAGAAACAATGTATGACTCATAACTTCAAGAACAAACTAGACTATTTTAAAAATTTAAGTGATATTTTAATAAAAAACTAATCCGATATTATAAAATATAATCGTTTATAATTTAATAACTAAGATTAATCGATTTTAATGAGATCTCAATAGGTCTATTTTTATATTATTTATTTTTTCAAATTGTCGATTATTTAATTTTATGCTTACCATAATTATAATTACATTAAATTTTTACTAGTATAAAAATCATGAACATATCTTTTGAACTGATGATTTATTAGATACCGTATTTTTATTTAATACTTTTTTCTATTACTTAGAATACCTGTGATGAGAAGTATAATTATTTAATGATTGCAATATATGTGTCTAAATGTTTTACTAGTTGAACGATAAAATTATGAGATAGAATTTCATCTCAGAAATAAATTTGTAATTTTTTAAATCAAAATTTGAAATAAACTTGAAAAATTTTTAAATCAATAGTCAACGAAAAATAAATTTACAAAACATAGAGCCTTAATTGCGTTTTATTTATTTTTATATGATTCTGCTAACATCTAAGTGAAGAATAATATAATAGAATTGATTAGATAAATTATAACATATTAACCTTACTTATAACATCATTCATGCTCAAGATGATAAATAATTTGGAAGACAAATAAATCAGAAATTAAAAAACCTAAAGCTCTTGACATGCAGTTTTAAATACATTTAACAAGTGCGTGAATGATTTGTGCTAAATATAATTATACCCATTCAAAGAAACATACTTAATAATTCTGAAAATTTCATCTTTGAACTAAGTGCTTGATACATAAGTATAAGTGTATCAAAGGTCATAAATGACCTATCTTCCTAGGTGTCGATGGAGGTCAAGAGGAAGAGGTTTAGTCACAATATTCGCTAGATTTTCTTTGTTAATTAGCAGACTGTGATTCTCCTCTGCTCAACGCATTCCTTAATATAGCCCCATGTATCACTACTATGTGCCTTCAAGTTCCAATCTCTCTCATAATTTTAAGTTTTCTATAATTGCATTCAGTGGATCATTCAGCATTTTTAGCCAGTGATGTCCATCTTTCTGCTTGAAATCTTTAGCTGATTTGTTGTCATACTAGATGGTTGTAACAGGACATATTCAATAAAAATATGTGTTGTCCAGTGATATTACTTTCTGGTATGATTTGTATATGGTCAGGTATTCATTTTGTAAACACATATCCAGATTCGACATAGAGTAGTCACAGTCTCTGAAGCTTGTGTCAGAGAATGCAGAGACTTCTTATTCGAATCTCCACATCGGGACCATTGACATAGAGCCTTGTAGATATTTAAATATTTGTTTTACGTTCCTCTCGTTCTTATATGAAGGCAGAAGTTCTTGGACCAAAACGTTTACTGCGAATACAATAGCTAGTCTCAGTGAATGTTCCAGGTACATTGAGAACTCCCTTTAGCCTCGAAGAATGGGGTTCTTTCATTGGTTGGTCCTATGGTGTTTTCAAGCTTTATTCGATTTTGTACTTTACCGTTGGAGTATCCTAAATTTTGTAATTCTTCATCTTGAACCGATTCAAGATACTCTTGTGTATTTCTGTTAAGATATATATGGTTCCGCTATTTTTCAACGAATGATCATTAATCGTAGAAAGACTAGAATTTTTAGTAGTTAAGTAAGATATGCCCCAGCTGGTTTTGCAAAGACATTCCCTTACTTGGATTTTTTGTGGATGGACCTCATCTGGTTCTCTTCCATTGAACTAGACAACGGTTGATCCACATTTTTAGAATGTAGTAAATAATTGTTAGAGCACCAAACAATCTGTCCTTTGTAGAAGTATAGCATTGACTCTGTTTTATAATTTTCTGCTTTATCTAATTGATCTTAGGTAAACTTCCTCTTTTTTCATGCTCTGCCCATTGTTTAACTTGAAACGTACTTGCTACCGCCTCAGCATTATTTTCTACTGTTTGGTTTGGCATCTTGGATTTAATTAAATTAAATTTGTTTATTTAAATTTAATTTAAATTTGTTAAATTTATTTCAATATTATCTTCTGTTCAATGGTAGTCCCATTAGTCTTCACGGTCCTATTGAGGTCGGGACTAAACTGTTCACCATTTTCAGCCCGGTATTCAGCAGTTTGTCTTTTTACAAGCTATGTTAATCGCACTATGATCTGCTCGAGTTAGGATATGGAACTAATTTGTAGAGTCATCATATTTTTACACTTGAAAGTTTATACAATTTTATTATGAATATTTTGACATGCACCAATCCGACCGGTCGATCGGTGTAATTTCATTTATAAGAGACACTCCGACGTAGTCAAGTGTAAACCAGATTTAGCGAGCACCGTGAGACATCCCTTTCTGCTGTACCATATGATACGTGTGAGATAAGGAAACCCCTAAGTGTTAGGAGGATTATGTAAAACGCCTAGCTTCACCTTATTGGTGTTACAATTTCACAGTATTTTGGCAAGGATGCCAAGGCAACAGGATTAGAAGGACAAGATATACGACAAAAATAGAACATAGAGTGTTATAGTTATATCGATGATAAGCGCCGCGCTACAACTTCAATATACATATATATATATATACCATACGCAATTCTTTTTCCATCTCATCTCCCTTCCTACTTATCACATTAAATGTCAAAGCCTGCAAAGATATGAGATAATTAAGACTAAAAGTAAGCTCTTGATCTCAATTATGCATATTCGAAGTAAGATGTGTGACAAATTAATATTTTATTTTTATCCATATGTACATTGTCAAAGATTATTCGTAAATAAATATACCAGCGAATTATTTTAGAAATTATTCATTCGTCAAAAATTACACATTTACATTATCAAGTTATATATATATATATATATTCATCAAGAAAAATTATACGTATATTTCATCAAATTTTTCACCTCGAAGAAATTGTTGATGTTATCAAATTAGGATTTAAAGCTATATGTTGGATGTGTAGTTTCGGCATCGATTGATTATTGATCTCATTCTTGTAAGATTTTCAACCCTTCATTTCATATTTGTACTAGGTGAATTCAATTGCTGTATATGAAACGAAGCCTGCACAAGAATAATGCACCCATTGCTCTGTTGACGGCCCCATGCGATTTTGTTCCTCCAATATAAAGGAGCCAATTGAATTTTTTATCAAGATATTCAGCATAATCTAGCTTTACTTAATCACAGATTAACATCTAATTCTATAATATAGCTTAATCATCTATATATATGAATTTTTCAACTTACTTTTAAGTTGATTCAGTTATAAAATAATGGAACTACACTCAAAACATACTTATACCTTGAAAAATACTACAGAACTTATCTTTTCTTCGTTATGAGATTTTAAATCCTCCTCAATGCAAATTAGGTTTAGATGTTGCAGTAAAAGTGTGGTGAGTCGATAACCTCTTAAAGTGCTATCTAAGTATTGAGGAGGTCGGTGTAGTTTGAGATATGTATAATAAAAATAATATTCACTTTTATAAAAAGCTTCATTTTTATTCTTCTGTATTTAAGTTCAACATAAAACTTCTATAAACTTCAAAGTACTTCTAAATGCAATAACCGTACTACTGTTTACAGTAAGCTATGACAGTAAATCTAACGCTAACATTGCATTGTCTATCCAATGCTCTGCTATAAGCATACACAGATGCCTTTTTCAGTACGAGTGACATCATAGCTGTGAATGAAGAGCGCATTTTGTCCTACAACAATTGACGTCGAAGCCTCGTAAACACCTAGTCGAACCATGACATCTGCTGGTTGCTACTTACATCTTCCAACACTGTATAAAAAAATTCTTGTATTATTATCGATCATATACAATCAATTAAATTTTACTGTCCTTATAATCCTCTTATTTTTATTATAACATCATTAAAAGCATTAATACTTATGTAAATTAATTAGCATTTAAACTAAATAAAAAATTTCTTTAATTGTCAAAAATACTTTTTAAATATATTTTGCTTATAGAATATTTTAGCTATGAGCGTCACTGAATTTTTCCTCAAATATATACATAAAAGCAAATATTTAAAAAGTAATTAAAAAATCAATATAAATAAATAATTCAACCTATAGAAATATAATTTAAATTTAATCTTAAATATAAAAAATTGTAAATTGTAGCTGTAATGAATATAACACAATTTCAACTTCGAGTAAATAATTTTTCAGATCCCAAAAAGAAAAGTAAAAATGAATGCATAAATGTTTTCGTAATCTTTATATCTTTACTTAAGAATTAAAAACAAGACTGATTTAGTGATTTAGAAATACTTGTATTTTTAGTACCTCAAAAAACAATTTTGAGATTCTGAATTATAGAAATTTACTATAAAATAGTAATTATGAGACAATAGAATATACTCACAAGAACTTTTTTAGACACGTCTCGAAAAACTGTAAAAACTTTGATGATTTTTATATTTCGAACAATCAATAATCAATTTTGAATTAATAAATAATGTAAGAAATTATATTAATTTTTTGTATGATAAAAAAAAGCAAAATTTCATTAAACATGAAATTGAATTTACTCAGTTACTGAAAACCGTGAACCATATTTCAACGCCACAGAAATTTTCATTATACATCAATTAAATAAACTTATATATATAGAGCAAAAGAAAAAACACATTGAAGGAATACCAGAGAAAATTAGAACAAGGTAAGGAAATAAAAAAACTAGAACGATATAAAAAAAAAAAAATGTTAGAAAGCATTAATAAAAAAGTAATGGAAATAAAAAATAAAAATAATGAATCACGGTGGGATAAAGAAACCTGGAAAAGCAAAAAAGAGGTAAAAGAAAAATATAAAATACGAAAAAGTTCCAACAAGAAACAGATAGAATCAAATTCAGAGAAGAATGGCAAAAATGTAGGAAATTAATTAATACGAAGAAAAGAAAAGAAATAATAAAAGAAATCGAAATGGTGGAAAAACATAAAACAGGGCAAACATTTTGGAAATTAATTAATAAGGGAAAGAATTAAGAACGACATAAGTAATGAGGAATGAAAGAGTATTAAAAAAAAACTATACGATGGAACAGAACATGAATCAATAAATGAAACGGATACAAACTATAGAGAAAAACACAAGAAACAGTAAAAACCATAGCTAAAATAAAAGAGATAGAAATAATAAATGTAATCACAAAATGGAAAGAAAATGTGTAGAAGATGAAATTACGAATGAAATGTGGATATATGGGGGAGAGATAGTGATAAAGAATATGACAAAAATAATAAATGAAGCAACGAAACATCAAAAAATACTTTTATAAAAAAAGGTAACACAATTTTGTCTAGTAATTACAGAGGGATTTCCCTACTAGATATTGGATATAAAGTTCTTAAGACTAAAATCGAAAAAGTCATAGAGCGAAAAAGAGAGCTAGATGAAACAAATGGGCTTCCGAAAAAAGAGGTAGGGCTGAAACAATCTACCTTCTCAAAACAGCTATAGATATACAATTAAACAAAGAAAAAGGAGAAATTAATAGCTGTTTTGCCGAAATTAAAACGGTTTTCAAGAACCTGAAGAGAGAGTCAATATGGAAGGCAATGAAGAGTGAAATTAGAAAAATATATAATCAACAGTGCAAAAAAACTGTACATAGGCTCAAGCATGAAAATCAAAATAGGGAACGAAGTAATTGCAGAAATGAACATAAATAAAGGAGTAAAACAAGGCTCCCCCGCGACCCCGCTACTATTTAACATCACCATGCAGGAAATCGAAAGCTCGAAAGGAGTTAAAATCGGAAATAAAAAATTAGATCGATCTCCTACGCAGACAACGTAGTATTAATAGCTAAAAGCGAAACTGAACTAAAATAATTATGAAGAATACTTAGGAGAAATCTAGAAGAGAAAGACCTAAATCTGAACGCCCAAAAGACAAAAATAATGACGATTGGATATCTTAAAGGGAGAAAGAAAAAAATAATAATCAGGTGGAAAGAAGATATAATTTAAACGATTATAACTTACAATTACCTAGGATACATAATCAGTAGCAACATCAAAGAAGAACGTAAAAGATACATATAAAAAAAGTAAGTTTAAAGGGAAAGATATGGGATTTAAGTGAAAAGTGGTTTAAAGAAGATTTAAGAATGAAATTCAAAATTTTTGAGGGCCTAATAAATGAAATTGCAATGTATGAATCGTAAATATGGGATTGGCAAGTATACGAAGAATTAGAAAAAATATGAAAAACATTAATAAAATGGACCCTAGGTGTTGAAAGAAATATACCTGATGCCATATTGATGTTAGATACCAAAAGAAACAAACTAAACATGAAGGCAACCAAGAGGGCAATATATTTTTAAATAAAAATAATCCAGAACAATGAGAATGATGTAATGAAAGAATGCCTGAAAACTACCTTGAAATATGGAAACGAATATGAGAAAAATAAAGAAAGGAATTTTAGATGGACAACAACTCTATGAGAAAAAAGAATGAAATTTTCGAATGACATTGGATGCTCAGACAGATTATGGAGGACAAAAACAGAAAACGGAAATGACACCTGGAAGGAAATAGAAAATATTCTAATTAGATAACAACAGCAAAAATGGATAGAAAAATTTTTTAATTAAAGTATGCTAAAGAAAATAAGAACATTATACTAGAAGGCCTTAGAGAAAGAAAAAGTAAAATAGAGATGAAAACTTTTGCAAGATTCTGAATGAAAAATGAAGCTAAGAATAACTCATACTGTTCAAAGGAGGAAGAAAAAAGTGTAGACTATGCCAGAAAAGTAAAGAAACAACTAAGCACATTATTGAAGACTGTGAAATTACAAGTAATAAAGAGTCACATTGTCAGAAAATTCTAAAAGGCAGAAAACAAGATATAGACAAGCTAAAAAATATTCTAAAAGAAAGAAAAAAAGAGGAGGAAGAAAATTTTACAACTACTAGTAGGGAAGAAATAACAGAAGAAAAAACATAAACATGAACATAAGAAGAAAGGAAAGAAGAGATTGAAAGTTCGCATCAATATGTATAACATAAATAAAATTAATAGTAAGTACAAAAAAAAATTTAATGAAGACAAAACTGTGTAATAAAAACTAATGTAAAATAATATGTTAATATAACAATGTAAATATTGTTTAATAAAAGATCTATCTATCTCTATATACTTAAAAAGCAATAATTATTTATGAAATAAATCAACAAACTACATTGGAATAAACAAAATCTTGAATAAATGTAATATAATAAAGAAAAATTAGTTAAGTCATAGGAAATATTTCGCTACATTGTTTTCACAGTAAAAATAACATTAAATAGTACGAATAAAATAGTTTATTATTGCTGTTGTTGAATTTACATCTAAGCAACTATACAAACACGGTGTAATCGAGAAGTATTTAGTAAAAGGGCATTCTAGCCGTATTGATTTACTTTACGCCAAACACTTGTTTTATAAGCAACAGTTTTGACCGCTCGATATATGCGTCATACCATTTAATGTTTTTGCCTTCTACAGAATATTTATGGTCGCTGCTACACAAATATTAATTATGTGCAATATAATATTTTTTGTATTATAATATTTGCTGGACTTCAAGACATCATTTTCGTCTATTAGAGATCAGTAGCGTACAAGTCTTGAAAAGATTAGTCATAGCAGAGGCGTACCACATAAAATTATTTCAATCTGGATTAATAATTCGTGTCGTGTAATCTATAATTATTCACTATTAGCACTGCAATTTGAACATTTGTGTATTATATTAATTAATAAATAAAATGATCTAATTAATATATACAAGTGTATTTTAACCCTTTTATTTACAATAATTATGTTAATATCTATAAATGCATATTTAGATCTATGGATAAATATTTATATTATTCTTTTTAAATAATTATAAATTAATTATTATACATATTACTCGTTATTATTTTATAAACATTTTAGATAATCTATTGTAAAACTTTTTAGTTAGTATTAATGGTTGAAATAAAGGGTTAAAAATTCTTGATAATGAAATGTAAAAAGAAGTATAAAATGCGACGGTTCCATGAGTGAGATAAAAGACTCGCTTAGTACCAACCATACTTATGCCTTTTAATTACGGAAGTTTAGTAAAAAGGAATACCGATAAATATACCCATATCTATTTTTCAAAACATTAATATCTTGTAATTTATATGACTCTGTATACTTTAAAGTATTACATAAAAAAAAACAGTATATATTAATATTTTAAAACTATCTTTAGCTTACTAACTTAATAAGAATTTTAATATAATCAGTATATATAATTGAAGATCTTTTATAAATAATTTTTTTTCTTTAAAAAAGAATATTAATTTGATACAAAAAAGTATTTTGTATGAATTTTTTTCAAAAAATATATTATTTTATTCATATTGTTATATAAAAATGTGGATTTAATTTACAATTAACTAAATTTTGTAAAAATTTGTTAAATTTTTTATTTTTAGTATAATAATAAATCTTCTAATATTTAATTTATCAATTATAAAAACAAGTAAAAATATAAGTGTTATTTAATTTTTTAGTGGTTAATAAATTTTAATAGAATTTAGTTTTAATATTTCAAATAATTTTAATTCTTTTAACTTCAATACAAAAATAAAGATTTAAAATAAATATTTTGAGACAAAAGAATTTGAAGTCGCAAAAAATGATTAATATATATAATTAGTATATGGTGCTTACCTGGTTTTAAAGTAATATATATATATATATATATATATAATTTCATTGAAAAATATATTAATAACTCTATTGTTTTAATCGATATTTCTTAAAATTAAATTTAAAAAATTGGTATGATTTTATTGATTAAGAAAATCTCGTATGATTGTTATAAAATATACTAGAAACTTTTTTTTAGACTGAATATTCAAGCTATCTAATATTGTACAGTACGCATTAAAATTGCATTCAAGCATCAGCTTCATATTTCTTAATTAAAAAAATGACTATTTCAGGAAAAAGAGCTTAGTTTTTTACGGAAGCAGGTTGTCCGTTAGTTTAACTTTCTCTATGTTCCTAATTTATATTTAAAATTAATGTGTAAAATAGTGTTAACATCAAATGTACGCTGCTATGATGTAACAAAGCTTCCTCAATAATTAATTATGTGACAATATGGGCTCCTTCAGCTGCTATCAAAGATAGTATTTAGATTTCTCTAATATGATGTTCTACACGGTCTAGTCGGTCGTTTCCCGCGAAAGATTTTTACTACCGTGCTGAGGCTTCTACTCATCGGCGGGCTTCTGTCGTCACATTATCGAGAAGCCACTGTTCTATTGCGCTATTCCTATTCAGGCGCTTCTTTTACTGTATCGAAGTCTTTTACCGTCGGCGAGCTTTTGTTTCTCGTCAGCTAGTGCTGCGTCAAGAATGTCTGCTTGTAAACGAATTTCCGAGGCTGCACCAGAGGGTCTTTGACTGCCGATTAGCTTGTGCTAGTGCGTAACTACTGCTACTACTATAATGTTTTGAAGCTAATTTATAAATGTCCACGCGTTACCTAGCTTGAAGCATCCGATCCCTTAACAAGGGCTTCGCGAAGAATCCTCGAAGGTCCCAACGACTGCTAAATGGCCTCTTGGAAAACTTCGATGGACGTTTAATTCGGTTATTTAAATCCCGTTGATTTCCTGTAATTTTCGCGGCCATTTATAAATTATTGTTAATTATTCCGTGATCCAGCTTGTCGCAGCTGGAACAAATCATATTTTTAGAATTTTTTTATTAACTAATGATTGTTCTAATACTGTATAAACTTGACTTTACTTGTAGCGCCAAGAATTCTGTAGGTGCTACATCTACATAACTACGATTACTAAAGAACTCTTTTTGTGGTACAAGTTTATACGTATCCTTTTGTTACCTTTATATATATATTAAAATCCTTAAATTGACTTACGATTAACATACTCTACTTGTATATATTGACATTAACTTTACTAATTATAGTCAGATTTAAGAGATATCTAGACTTTGTCTCTCTTTTTGCACTTAATATCATAATACTTTATAATAATATAATAGATGCAAGATATCTCGAAGGTATTTACAATTCAATTTTTGGAAAATCACACTATAAGATTTGTCTTTTAAGACTATAAACATTGTCATTATTTTATTTTTTATTTTTAAAAAATCTTTACTTTTTATACATAACTTATTAGATTAGTAATTCCTATAAAAGAATGGAATGATAATGAATTTAAAGTTATTATTCATTATAAAATATATCATTAAAAAAAAGAAGTTTTTTTATAAAGAAAGCAACATATTTATGTTATATTAACAGAAGATAATATTTCTGTCAGTCAACACACTAACAATGTATCTAAAACTTTGAGTATAATTTACGCATTATATTCAGGAAATATAGTCTTTGGCAGCAAAGAAGTTCGATATCGAAAACGGTACGCAAAGGTAAGAAACTTGAAATTATCCGAGCTTACACTATCATCTCATAAGTAACGAGCCTGGAGCGATATAACGTTTATTGAATAAATACTGATAAAACATACGCCAACATTATTTAATAAAAATATATAAATAATATTAATAGAATTGAATTAAGATATCTATTTGTAAGGAAGAAAAATGAAAATTAATAAAAAAACAAACTTAAAATTACGAAGATATATATAGAAGTGCGTGCGTAATTGTTTATAGTTTATTTCTATACTTAGTTCTAATTTCATTTTAACGGCCGTTGAGATTTTCCAAATAGTTAAAGTGTTAGAAACTATAACTGAGAGAAAATCATACGTGATGGGAGCAGAACATCAGCCGACACGCTGAAGCAAACACCAACGCATCCGAACAACGAAGCTCGCCGTCGGGCGGATGCCTTAGGTATAGCTACATTACGCCTCCACGAGCGAAGTTCCTCATCTCGAGGGCAAAAGACACCAGCCTCGCACAACGAGGGGATATCGTACCACCAATTATCAGTATAAAATAAACCACCAAATAATTACCAGTACAAAAGAAACGTCAGCCATTATTTTACCTACGCACCTATCTACCAACTTCTTGAGTAGCTCCTAGAGGATCCGCCCTTGTCAAAGTTACAAACTGTATAAGAAGAAAGATAAGAAACACTCAAAACATTAAAATAATATAAGAAACTGTATAAAAATACGGGTATAATATTTTAGAATGTGGATGGTCAAGACAAAAAAATATTGTTAGAAAAAGAAAATACAAATTATTATCAGAAAAAAATTTGAGGTGAACTTATGGTTACCAAAAAATAGTATAAAAAAGAAATGTCTAAAAGGACGAATAAGGTTGACAATGTAAAGTGATAAAATATCATAATAATAAAAAATATAAAAAGATTGAAAAGTTAATATGTATAATAATGTAAATAAAAGGAGAAAAATTACATACTTATACTACCCATGCATAAAATACGAGATGAATTAAATACAGAAATGCAATTTTACAAAGAAAGAGTCATAATGTAAGAAGAAATCATAATTACAAGTTAAATAATATAGAACAAATATTTTATAATAAATAAAAAGAACAAAAATGGAAGGAAATAATAAAAATTACACAATACAGTGAGTTGTATATTTAAAATAATAGAAAACTAGGATTGATTATAATAGATTGTATAATATTATATAAAGAACCAGAGCTACTTATAAAATTATGTATATCAAAGATAAACTAGTATCAGATCAATAATCTAAAAAATAGAAATTATATTTAAAAAGGAGAGGGTAACTGAAGAAGAAAAATTTAAAGTGAAATTATAAAAGAGGTAAAGAAGCAATATGTAAAGACACTAAATAAGAAATAAAGTTTTCAAATTATATACGTAGCATAAAAGTTTTGCGATAAAGAATGTTGAGAAAATAGAAAAAAGTAAAAGGAGAGACAGAATATTAATATCTACTAAAAATAAGAAAATAAAGACAATTTAGATGCAAGTAAGAAAATATAAATAGTATATAAGAGCATATAACAAAATGATAATGAACTGATATGAAAGTTTAAAACAGAAAGAGAGTTGAAATAAGGTTGTTCTATTAACGTTATATTGCATTAAAATATAATATGTTGGATTCAGAATAAAATTAAAAAATCTTAAAGATCTTACACATATATAGTACTGTAAAAATCATGAAATTATGAAAAAGAAATTATTTAAATAAGAGAATTGGAACAATAAAAATATCATAAAGATAAATATTACGTAATTTATAGAAGTAAATGAAAAATATAAAATTATAAGAATTTGTTAAAACAAAAATAAGTTCAGTTACCAAAACACGCATATCCGGGATATATTGAAATAAAATAATAAAGAATATGAACATACAAAATATATTGTAAAAATTATTAATATGGGAATACAAAGAGCCACAGGTTAACGGAAAAGTATTTTGAAGAATACCAGAAACAATAAAAATATTTGCAACAGTGAAAAAGCGTAATTATATAAGATACATTAATAAAACTTCAAAAATATAGAAGACATGTACAAAATGAAAAAATACATAAAATGAACACTAGGAATAAATAAAAAAGAAAACGAGACCGATTAAAAATTAATATGACAAAAAAGAACATAAATTACAGTCTTAAAATCGGATGTAAAAATAAAATATATCGAAGTAGCGGAAATAAATAAAAAAAAATCCTTAATCTAGTAAAAATAAAAATATTCTGAGAAAATATTGGATACATGAAAGAACAAAGATAAATTATAAAATAAAAAAAAAAATTAGATAAAACATATGAAAAGATACCACAAAAGTGTCAGAGTAATACAGCTTTGAAGTAGAAACAGAAAACTAGATGAATAAAAAACCAGAAGTTAATGTATAGACAAAAAGAAAAAATATACTAAATCAGTTTAAAGTATCTTAATTAAAATTTAACAAAATTAATTTAATTTAATGCATTGTTTTTATTAAGAATAAATCATAATAACAGATATATTGTCAAATAAAATAATAATAAATAATATATGGTTAATAATTTTAAAAGTATTGCATAATTTTATGGGGCCAACAGTCTAATACAGGATCAACGACTACTATCTGAAAATGTAATCATATCTTTTTTCTCATATTTATTATATTTTTATTATATTTCTAATACTAAATAATATAGATTTTTCAAAATACCTATTCCTATATTATTTTTAAAAAGAAATTATTCATAATCCATAAAAATTTTATCAGCTTTCAATTTTAAAGTATAAAAAATAATAAAAAAATTTTTATTATAATACTACAATATTTTCCGCATTATGCGTACCACAAAAACATTTAACGCAATAATTTTAATCATGAACTTCTATATTTACGAAATAAGTTTATGCAGTTTTCATAATGCTAAACCATATTTTGATGACAGGCATAAAAATATATCATACATATGTTTGAACTTTCAGTAATCCTGAATTACATTTAAAGATTCATACTTTACATGTTTGAAAAGGTCATAAATCACGAAAAGGAAATATTCATTACTTATACAAAATATCCTCAAAGCTTTTTTTCTTCTATATTTGAGAGGGATCTAAAATCAATTTAGTTATCTTTTTTGTAGTAACTTAAGTAATGTTGATATAGTAAAAATCTATTTAGTTTTTAAAAATACAAGGTTACAATAAAATATTTTGTTCTTTTTGTTTATTTCACAATTATAGTTAAAAAAATTAAATTATAATTTAAAAAATTACATATCAAAAATATTATACGAATTATAAAATTATATAATAATTACAATAATATAAGTGTACAAAAATAATAATAATATGTAGTAGTAGTAGTAGTAATTTTATAGAACAATATTTTTTCTTGTTATGTTTACATTTTTCTTTCTCGCAGTTTTATTACATTTCATTCAGATTTTTTTATTATTTTTATTATATTACGTTTTTTCAGGGATTCTTGATTCCAGTGTTTTAATTTTTTTTTTATCTTGTTTGATCTTGTTTGATATTCTTATGCTTTTGTTACTTATTTTGTATATTCTTTTCTTATGTTGATCTCGTGCAATATGTTCATTTTTCTTCTTCATTTTTTCTTATCCATTGAATTTTATGTATAGTTACAATGTTTTACTTTTCCCTTTAACTATTTTCCACAATTACTCGTTGTTTTTCCCCATTATTTTGCATTCTTGAATTATGTATTTTGTTGTTTCCACATTTTTGACCAAGTCCGTATTTTCGTTCTTCATTTTCTAGCCAATGTCTATCGTTCCGCGCGCCGATATCATTTTTGTTGTTGACTTATTAATATTTCTTCAGCTTCTTTCCAGATATCTTTTCTTTCTTCTTGTCTTTTGTCTTGTCTAACCAACCTATGTTGTTCCAGAATTATTTTTTTAGTGCTAGCGTTTTTTCGCCTTTGTTACTCTCTGGTTTCTTTCTTTCTCCTCTTTCACTTCTCAATGCGACCTTTAGGCATTCTTTTAAAATATCGTCATCATCGTTCATATATTTTTCATTCAAAGTTTATTGCTCTTTGTATCTAGCATTAGAATGATATCTGGGGTGTTCCTGTTCACGCCTAGTATCCATTTTATGTATATTTTTTTTTTACTTTTTCTATTCCTTCAAATGTTTACCATCTCTACATTTTCGCCTCGAACCATTTTTTGCTAAGATGCCATATTTTTCCTAGTTTTATATTTATCCAATTTGCCTGGTGTTTTACGTGTTCTATTTCCTTGTTATTATTACTAAATATAAACCTCAAATAGTTAAATAGTTTATTATTTCTAGGATCGTCCTTTCCATTTGAATGTTGTTTTCTCTATTCTTTCTCTAGAGTTTCCACACCTCATAATTTTTGTTTTTTTGGCATTTAATTCTAGGCCTTTGCTTTCCAAGTTTTTTTTTAGCAATCATAACAGTTCCATTAGTTCGGCTTAATCATTGGCGATTTTAACTACATCATCTGCGTAGGTAATTGATTTAATTTTTTGTTTCCTATTTTGACTCCTGATGTTCTAGATTTTTTGAGAGAGGATTCTATGTCCAGCATCGCTATGTTAAATAACAGTGGACTCAGGCGGCATCCTAGTTCACCTATTTCTTACTATACCTATTCTATTAATTTCTGTTATTACGGTGTCCATTTTTATATTTTATTTTGAGTCCCTGTATATTTCTTTTATAATGCTTGTTATATATTTGTCTATCTTCATTTTCTCCATTGCAGTCCATATTACCCGTCTTTTCAGGTTGTCATAAGCGACTTTGATATCCGCGAAACAGATGAATATTTCCACCTTTTATTTTTTCATCTGTATATCTATGACAGTTTTTAATAGATATATCGGCTCTAATGTTTCTCTTTTTCCTTATGCTTATTTTCGTTTCATTGAGCGCCTTTGTTTCTTCTTTGTGTTTCTCTATCATATTTTTTAGTACTTCTGCTAGTTTTTTGTAACCCGTATCTAATAGGGAAATTCCTCTATAGTTATCTAGTATATTTATGTCACCTTTTTTATACATTGAAACTACAGTTGCACTTTCCACTTTTTGGAGATGCTCTGCTTCATTATTATTTCATTTACTATTTTTTTCATTACTTTTGTTGTTGTTTCTCCCTCGTATAATCATATGTTATTCGTTATCTCGTCTTTGCCAGGGGTCTTTCTTTTTTTTCTATTTTATTATGACCTTTCTTATTTCACTTTCCTTTAATTCATCTATTCTTTCTTCGGTCTCTCTTATTCCTGTTCTGTCCTTCATTTCTGGTTCTCTCTTTTCTATTTATTTTGGTGATTCATATAGATTCTCATAGTATTCTATCCATTCTTCTTTTTTGATGTTGTCTATTTTTTCTTCCCTTTTCCTTCCTTTTATAATCAGTTTCCAGAAAAATTGTCTTGTGCTGTTTTTTTCTACCTCTTCAATCTCTCTTATTATTTCTTCTCTTCTCTTGTTTTTTATTAGGTTTCTATATTTTTGTCTTACTTTCCTGTAGTTGGGTCCATCTTCTTCCATGTGGATTTGTTTCCAAATTTTGAATCTTTTTATAACTTCTTTTTTACCTGTCCAAGTTTCTTGGTCCCACCAGAATTCATTGGTTTTGTTTTTTTCCTTTTCTGCAAATGCTTTCTATTATTCCTGTTTTTAATTCACTCCAGTTCTTTATTTCTTTCCCTTGTTTTATTTTCTGCTGATAGTTAGCTATTGTGTATCGTGTCCAACTTGTCCAATATATTTTCTTTGCCGTTATATATTCGTTTTCTATACTTTTATAGAATTTTATCCGTAGGGATTGATGATCTCACTCTATCCTTCCTCTATGTTTACTTGTTCTACCCATTCTTATGCCTCTCCATTTGTTATTATGTAGTCTATGACCGAGGATCCTCTCGCTCTATTGTATATACATTAACCACCTTCTCCTTCGTTTCTTCAATTGAGTATATATATATATATATATATCCCATTGTCGTTTAACTAGTTGTTTAATTCTTCACACTGTTTCTTTACCCTTTTGTCCTTCGATTTTCTTTCAGTTTTACCTTTTCCGTTTAACCATCCTCCTTAATCCCCAGTTCTTGAGTTGAAATCACCACTTAATATTATAGCTTCATCATTATTCTTTTTGCTCCATTCTTCTTTTTTTTTTAATTTTTCCTTCCTTTTTTCTTTCATATATGTTAGGCCAATATTTTTTTATTTATCTTTATCTTTACCCATATAAATACATTGTTCACCTTTTCCCAGTCTATTATTTTGATCTGTTTTGCTTTTCTTATAGCTACGCAAAGTCCTCCTTTAGCTCTTTCTTTTCTTTTTTCTTTTTCTGCGTTACTTACCAATACTTAATGATTTTTAACTTGTTTATTAACGTATTTTTGTATTTCTCTTCGCTCCAGTTTTCTGTTATTCTTATTATGTGCATTTCATTGAGATATTTACATCTCCTTTCATCTATCTTATTTATTCCTCCGATGTTCCAACGTAGTATATTTGTTTTTCTTACCTTTTTTTATTCGTTCTTGTTTTCTCTTTCTTTGGCTTCTCTTAAAAATCAACTTCTTGTTTTTCGCTATACATCCCAACTTTAATTTCTCCGATTACCTTGTTGTCATGGTACCACCATTTTTTTCTTAGTTTTTTAATTCTTTGCATTTTTTCTACCATTCTTATTTCTCTTTCCAGGAAGGTTATGTTGTTGGAGATGTAAACCATTTTGAATTTACCTGTGTACTTTAGTTTTGTTTTCTTCATTATCTTTTCTTTTTCTTTATATTTACTGCAGGTAATTCTCCACCAATGTCACCGTCCTTTTTTCCCTTTCCATATTTTTTTATGTTTTCTGTATTTTTTAGTTTTTTCTCTATCCAGTCCTTAATCTTATTTTCTGTATTCCATTCGATATGATCTAGGCCAGTTACTATAATATTATTGTTTTGTCTCTCTTTTTTTCTCTTCTATGGTTCATTCTGTTTCCTGAGTTTTCTTGTCTTCTTCTTTTCTTTTCTCTAGTGCATTTTTTATTTTTTGTTCCATTCTCTCTTCCATGTCTTTTAATTTTTTGTCGGTTTTATCCGATTCTTTATTTATATCATTTTTAATATGTTTTCTCATTTTTTCTTTAATTTCCTTTTGCATGGAACTAAGTTGTTTTCTCGAATGTATCTATAGGTTTTAAACAAGTTCTGAGTGCCACTTTTACATTTTACAGTTCCTCTTTTAACTCATCTATTGTACTGGTTTCCTCTTTTTTCCCTTTTCCCCCTTTTTTGTGCTTATCTTGTTAGTTTCACTACATATGCTTGTTGTTTTTCTATCACTTTAACAGTCTTGTTATTTTTAGTACTCTGTGTTTGTTTTTGTTTTGCTGATCTGACCTTAATCGTTTCGCTTCGTGTCTCACTTTACGCTTTCTATTTATTTTTTCTCTTTGTTTACTGTTATCAGCACCACCTGTCATTCGTTATCTTAGACTCTTACTTTCTTCACGTGTTCATAACCTTATTGAAATTTATTTTCCACTTTTTCTTTATTTTTTTATTCAAGTGCACTTTTTAACTTTACCTTTTTTCCTATATTAGCTTCTCACTCCCTTGTTTGTTTTCTCTTCAATCTTAAATTTCTCCTTAATCTTTTTATTTTTTACTTTTACATTTATTTTTCTGCAAAATTTGCTGTGGTTCTTCAACGTAAACGTTTGACCGGACTCCAATAATAATATATATAATAGTATACATAAATTTATACTTACGAAAACCATTTTAAAGATTTAAAAAAATTAAAAGATCGGCTTTTATATAATTTACATATGTCTAACCTGTATCAGTTTTTCTTTCATTCAATATAATGTACACTAAATATATTAATAAATTAATTTTATAATTATAATTATGTCAAAATTAAAAATTATTTTATTTTCTCTTTTATTCTTAGTATTTTTTTATACTCAATGTTATTTTCTTAATTTCTAATAAAATCTATTTAAAAATTAAAGGTTTATTTCTAAGTTAAACAATTATTACTCTGTAATCAATAAAAAAATTATCAAATTCATTTTGAAAAAATATTAATCTTTTAATTAAAGCTAATGAATTTTAAAATTATAGTCTGTTCATGATACATACACGCAAATTTTAGAAATTACTTTGTTATAGAATTATTTAAAATTTATTTATGCTTCATTTATATATTTATGCTTTTTTTAAACGATCAAACCAATAAAAGATAAAAAAAGGTTTTGAATCACTATTTGTTTTTAATATTGAGTTTATTATTCCAGGTGTGAGGTATTCTAACAATGAAACTTATGAATATAAAGAAAGTGCTGTGAAGTTAACGAATGCATTAGTAAACATGCGTGATATTTTCAATCATTTTCCACCGAAAATTAGCGAATGGTTAACAAGAGAAAATATTTCAACTCCTACAGAAAATCAAATTATGGAAATTATAATTCAAAATTACGATAGTTTAACCTTAAAATTAGAAGATAATTTAGATCAGTTTGAAAGGCATTCAGAAAATCCAAAACATTTTGAATTTTTCAATAATTTAGTACGTATAAATTTCTTAACAATCAATTTATTTGTTATAGTAATGATACCAAAATTAATAATTTTAAAGTTAAATAAAAAAAGAATATAACTCTATATCTATGATTTTTTTTTAAATTTTATGAGACTTACATTACATCTTTATTTTGGATTTAATATTTGTTTTGAAAAAATCATTTTCTTAATATAATATGTATATTATATATTCCGCATGTATATATTTATATATGTACACGTTCACATTCACTATGTTTATTATATATTTATATTCTTATATTACATATAATAACAGAATATTTTCATGAATAAACGCATAATTTATCAATTGCTTTTCTATGAAAGAGATGCCATACATCTCGCTAGATCTATTACTTCTCCATGATAGATAAAAATATAATTTGCTACATGGATGCTTTATTTCTATAAGGATTGTAATCTCTAAGAATATCTTGACTCGCAAGCATATTTGCTATTCGACTTCTTAACAATTTTCATTTTTTGAGTATTTTTCTTGCATAAGTTTTAAAAGCATCATCTGTTCTATAGTTGTTATACGCCTGTACTTATGTGTGATTGATATTTATTTTTATAGTGTGTAATAATATGTAATACTATTAGTCTAATTTCGTTTATTTTTGATAATGTTGTAATATTCATATTTTTTTTTTTAATACGGAGAAGATAAAATATTTATTTTTTTCTTCTTACTATTTCTGCTGATTAAAGTTCTATATATCCGCATGAAAACTCGCAAATCAGAAATCTTCTTTGAAATATATTTTAATACTAAATTTTGGGGGAAATTATTTCTATCCATTTTTTACTTATTCAATTATAAATATGAAAATAATGTCAATGTCGTCAGTTATTTATTAAAAAAAGAAATATATTAATGCTTTTTTAAGGCAATAAAACAAATTGTTATAAAATATCGTATGAATTATATTTTTACATTTAGTACCTGAATTTATGTGTAGAATATTCTAAACAGTCATACGTTTTAAAATTTTTTTATAACTATTTAATAAAATTCATTTTTATATTATATTATTTTTCATTTGTAACAAATTCGATTTAATTCTTTTAAATTTGAGTTATATAACATAGATTATAAGATACCTTTTTTTAATGATACTCTATATATTTAAAAAAAAAACATATTAAAATTTCAGATCGTTAAAAAAGAATAATAAATAAAATGTTAACAAATTAGTATTGTATAAATGTAAAGTGAAATCAATTAAACGAATCGTTTGATTAATAAAATTATTTACTTTAAAACAATTGAGACACATTCTTCAATCATTGAAATTTATTGAAATATTTTTAATACATTTTTTTGTGAAAGGATGACCGTAGTTTCTCTTTAATACGCAATATTTATTAGACTTATAAATATATCCAAAGGAATTATTTGCTTAATAAAAAACAATCGAGTCTAGACTGTATTATAGAAACATAAATTAACGTTATAGAACAATAGATGCGGGTCTAGATAAAAAATTGCTGTCTAAAAAGACAAATCACGCTCGATGCAGGGAATTCGAGCTTCTTCTCTCGCCCTTTCTTCAGAACTAGAATTGTCAGTGTAAGAACTCACTTACATCGCCTTTTTGCTCTCATTCCTTCTGGTTCGGACAATTACATGTTCTCTCTAACTCTATCTCTCGCATAAACTAATAATCTCTTGCTCTTTCTATCATTCTTATTTCCCTTATCTTCTTATCAATATTGCTTTTTTTTCTAAATCGTCGTCTTACATAATTTTAAGGAAACATAATAATTGTAAAGTGCTTTTTCCCTCTGCTGGCAACACACAGGGAGTTTTTCATGCTAGGACAGAGGATTTCGTGCAAATAAAAGCAACGACAATCATGTTAACAAAACAGCGAGATTTTTTAAAAAAGTTTAAAACAATAGGAGAAGGGAAAGGGGAAAAAATATTATACGTTTTTTGATTCTTGCTCTCGGTTGAGATAACAGTGTCACAAATAAAGTTAAACATTTTATGTTCAGAAACACTTTATTCTAATTTTTTCCTGTACCTTGATAATCATTATTTCGATTTCAATGGAAACAACATTGATTAAACAAATTAAAAACAGTTTAAAAGCCAATTTTATAAGAAAATGTAAGCATTTTTTTACTATTGCATATTATAAACAAATTATAATTATATAAGTATTTTGAATTTTTATTATAATACAAAATATTTTATTCACATCTATAATCTATGGGAATTCTTATAAAAATATATGAGAATATGTTGGACTATATCATGGAGTGCGTCGCATATAAAGTACATTGTGAATAGAAACGTTTTTAGGTAAGAAAGAACTATCAGAAAAAATGAGAAAAGAACAAATAAGAAAAAGAAGTACTATGAAACCTACAAAGTAAAGAAAAGTGTAAAATTAGTTACAAAAGAAAAATATACATTTCTCGATTGGATATTTACAAAAATGGAAGATAAACCGGATGGGAAGAAGAGAAGTGAAAGAGGAAATAAGTGAGATAGAGAGCTTCATGGTGGATATAAGAAAAAAGGGCAGTTAAAAGAATTTAAGCAAATTATAAAAGAAAAGAAAGAAAGAACAAAATAGTAAAAGAAAGATAAAGATATAAAGGTAAAAGCATATAAAGAGAACATTGGAAAAAAAGTAAAAAATAAATAGAGGTAATTTAGTATGAAATGAAGGAATTATAAAGTAGATGTATGCAAAAAAGAATGAAGTGTATGAGTAAAAATAGAAAAAAGAATCAACGAAATTTTGGAGACAAGCGAAAAAGAACGATAAAATTTTTGTAAGAAAATGATTGAGTAAATTATGATTTTCAAATGTTAGAGATGACGTAAGAATATGAATAAAATCTAATTAAAGAAAAGAAGTACCAGAGAATGTATTATAAAATATTGAATAAGAGTATCATATATGCATAGAAAAATAACATTTAACAAAAAATGCAACTCCGGAATGATTTTTTAATAATAATGAAAGATGAAACAGAAAGGTGAAAAAACAAATAAATAATATTGTAATTGGAGAGAAAATACATTCAATTTAGGACAAAAACATTATTTAGATTTTTAAATAAGATAGAAATAAAATAATTAAGAAGAAGGAAAAGTAAAAAAGAGCAATGTAAACAAGAGAAAGGGAAAAAAAATTAAATTTTGAATTGGGAAAATTCTAAAATTTTCTAAAAATGAAATTAGATAAGAAAGAATGGAAATAAACAAGGTATCTAAACTCCTAGGATTGACAAAAACATATACAGATAGGGAAAAAATTATATTAGGAAAAAATTAAGCGAGTTTCTAATAGAACTGATTCCAGTGGTAGGTAAAAAGAAAAAAAAAGTAGTACTATTCATAAGAAAATTTTTACAAATAAAAATAGTGAAATTGATGATAGAAATTAAAGTAATAGAAATGAAATAAATAAAAGAATCTTATACTTAAAAAAACTTTATGAAAAGGGAAAAAATTATTAAATATAGAAACAAAATACAAAGACTACAACTTTATATATAACTAAAAAATTTTCGTAATGGACTATATAATAGGAAATTGAGAAGTAGATAATAAGATTGAGGTATTAAATATGTTTGAAAGAGTCGAGT
This sequence comes from Platyscapa corneri, assembly GCA_018907185.1. Taxonomy (NCBI): domain Eukaryota; kingdom Metazoa; phylum Arthropoda; class Insecta; order Hymenoptera; family Agaonidae; genus Platyscapa; species Platyscapa corneri. Next base: position 221,780 of record JACCHW010000092.1, on the reverse strand, counting down.
CTGACCACATTTATTAGAAATAAATTTTTTCAAAAATGCAAGAGAAAACAGAAATGAAAAAGAAAAAGGAGACAAACATATTTGTACTGAAGAAAAAATTAAAAGATACAGAAAAAAGGAAAGATGTAAATAATATTGAAACATAGGAAAAATAAAAAAATTAAGATGAAAAGACCACAGAAAAGGAATATAACAGAATGAGAATAAATGTCAAATTTGGTGGAATACGGAATGCTGAGAAAACAAGAAAGAGGAATGAAATAATGCAGATATCAAAGAAACTAAAATATAAAAAAATATAGAAAATACATTTAAAATGAAAAAATTTAGATAATCGCTGAAAGAAAAAATAGAGAATCTAGGAAAGATATAATAGAGAAAGCGGTGTAGAAGTTATTCAATAAAGAAAAAAATACAGAGAGTAGAAAGTATTATATTTAAAGAGAAAGGTGCACATATTTAAAAGACGTAAATGAGAAGAAAAGTAAAAAAGATAATAAGAATGTGGGATAAAAGGCGAGAAAAAATTGGAGACTAAAAATATAGTATTTCAAAAAAGAGTAATTAACAAAAAGTGGTTTTAAAAAAGCCCTGTAGAAGACGGTCTACTACGGATTCTACAAATTGTCAATTAATTCTGCGTCGTCTTTTCCTGTCATATCATTTAATATATATCTTACATTGTTTTATATATTAAAAAGGAAGAGAGGAAACGCTACGATGATGCAAAATTATCTTACAATTGCAATAATCCGTAGTAGAGTATGCAATTGTAAATGAGAAAGTGGATAAAAAATACAAATCATAGAGGTAGTAGATATAGTGGAATTCGATCTCCATTCAATAGTGTGAAAACTAATATTAGAATGGGAAGAAATGTTATATGGCAGAAAAAATTTTTGTAATTTACTGTCGTGCGCTGATCGTCGGCGACGAAGATGCATGTGAGAATATATATGTGGTGGAAAAAGAACTAAAAGGATATAGAGATAAATTAGATAATCAAACTAAAGAGAGAAAAAGACTAAGTATTAGCATGTTTTACTAATATAAAAGGCAGTATTTAATAAAATTATATAGAAAAAACATATAAAAAATGCACTTAATCAATTACATAACGGAATATAATAATAAAAAGAAACCCATATTTAAGTCAAGACAGATCTTGAAATAGAATAAAAAAAGATGTAAAGTAGGATTTTTTTTTTAGTTTGACACTGTTCAATATAGAGTTGTCAGATTTGAAGATGGAACTGAAATGATTTAGAAGCCTAGGATAAAAACAGGTAAAAGAAAATAAGATTACTGATATACGTAGATGTCATGGTAATATTAGGGAAGAGGAAGAATGAATTAAATAAGTTATTGAGGCTACTTAAGAACTACGTAAAAATGAGTTAATAAGAAGGAAACCAAAATATAAACAGTTAATAAATAATTTATCCGAATTATAAGTTGAAAAATAGCAACGAACATAAAGAGCACTAAAAATAAAAAAAGAACTACCTTACCGTTGATTATCGATACCACGAGTCAAACAAAATTAGAAAGTGGTGAAAAACTAAATTATTTGCTGCTTGATTTTTAATAAATTTTTATTATTTTTCAGAGGCACTTCTCAAATAATTATAAATACTTGTCTTGTACAAAAGGGCAAGAGGTAAGCGAACTAGTGTGGAAAGGCTAGTCCAAGTACCAAAAGCGAGAATAATAGAAAAGTTACTCCTTTTGCCGACGCTTGGATTTCTAAGCATTTTCCTTTCTCGTTCTCTTTCTTCTGCTGATACATCAAGTCGAAACATCAGTTCTTTTGTTTCATGCTATTGAATGATGTTTCGGCAATAGCCTGTCGCTTTACATTTATTTATTCTTATTTTTATAGTTTTTCCTAACACTAAGCTCTGATATAAGAAACCCTCTATGTGTCATAACAGTGAAAAAAGTCATAACAATTTTAAAAACTATGTCATTGCATTATCACCCACTCTAATCTATTTTGCTAAAGAGACAAGTAGTTTTCTCCCGTACTAGTTACCGCTTTGTGCAAGCCTCTACTGCCCGGATAATAGGAGCTTTGAAACTCCCCCCATATACCGTTCCCTGCATGCCAGGGGGTTGATCAGACCACTGTTTTGGTGACATCGTGTGTTCCAGTAAATCAGTAAGTAAATTGATCGAAACTGTTATGATAGCAGCTCCCCGGGTCCAATCTTGTGGGGTCACATTTTTGCATACAAAACCATCGGTATTTGTGATATGATCGCGTGCCGGACCTTTATAGTTAAGCAAGAAAATAAAGAATCAGCAGGAAGAAGAGAGAGAGTATATTCATATAATCATATGATTTTAAGATAGAAGCAGAAAGAGAAACAGAGAGTGAGTATGTTCGTTTGAGCATAAGGTAGAAAGAGAAGGAAAGAAAGTAAAAAAATGCGAGTAAGTAAGTGGACTTTTGCTGCACAGCGTAAAGATAGTGACAGGTCTGATTTATCATTTTAATTTATTTAATTGGTCTTTTTGTTTCTTCTAAAGTATTTTTTTATTTTTGATCTCACTCGTGTATTTTTCATTTTATATTTCTATGTATAAAAATACTATATTTTGTTCTCTTCTTTTTCTATTTCATTGGAAAAAATCTTTCCTTTTTCTCTCCTTAGAGTTTTTTCTGTGATTTGTACATTGCCTTATATTCATCATGTTAGCCTCTCTTATTATTTTCCTTTTTATCTAATCTTGTATATTTAATGCGATGAACCTGATGTCAAAATAAAATCACACTTTTCTATTTATTTTATAAACATAAATACTCTTTTGCCATGCTGAAAAATGCTACAAACTCTTCCTATATATCGCTAAAACCTATTATATAAATTTCCAAATTGAATTTAACCTTCTTTATTTCATTCATTTTTATTTTTCTTCCTAATGAAATATTGTTTTTAAAAAAATAAATAATCTTAACTGATTAAAAGTATTTTTACTCCATCCATTATTATTTTCAATACCCTTCATAATTTATTTATTTATTAAAAAATATATTATAAATTATTGCATTTTAATATACTTTTCCATAAAAAGTATAAAATTTTAATTCGATAAGTTAACAGATATACACTAGACATACTTCAATTGCACATTATTAAATATAAAAATAATAATATAACATAATAACGTAATTTATTTTAACGTTTTAAGGTAAGAAATATTATCACAACTACACGTGCTACCATTAATATACATACTTTGGACGCAGAAAGTATACTTAGAGAATATTCTCATAATTCGTGCAGATAAAAAAGAAATTTTTTCTTGGATGATTTTATTTGAAGTTGATTGTTAATTATCATTATCTATTCTGCTGTGTATTTATAGTTATCATATTTCTGGAATTTATTATAATAAATACTGAAATCAGATTAGTATTTAATTTTCATAACGTAATTTTTATCTATATTACTTTATGTCTAAAATAATATAGAATTCATATTTCTAATCGATGTTTACTTTTTTGACAACCAATTAATAAATGTTTAATTATATTTTAAGTTAAACTTAATAAATTTGATCAAAATAATATAAAATATTTACATTTATTTTCCTTTCCCTAGTTCTCTTAAAAATAATTGCTAATATAATTTTATTTATGTATGAAATATCATTTAGTTTTCATATTTCATAAAGAATAATTATACTGAAAATAATATGTATTGTTAATGCAAGAAATGTGTGGATTCGAAGGTTTTATTTGAATAATTTACTTCACTTGTACTTAGGAGAAATCGTTTAATGATTTAAAAAATTTTTTACAATAACTTATTTTTCACGTTTAATTTAAGTCTGATTCAGTGAGTGAGACCGTAATTAAGAATTAGTAAGTAATTGGAGTAATGAAAGTGTCGTGATAGAAGAAGAAGTGTTGCGTTTGCCTGTAGTTCTTTTTATATAATTCGAGCATTCGGATGTTCTCATAAAAAATTGCTTATTTAATGTTCTAGATAAAACGCAAGGTGTATCGAATATGACATTCATCTGATTGTCCCTTTTTCAAATGAAAAGTTTATTACTATTTCGAAATTCAATAATTCGTAAGTAATGTAAAAATTGAAAACATGATATTTGAATGCTTAGCAGCGGTAAGTGTGGGAATGTGTCGATTTTACAATGTTCAAACATTTCCGAATGCTGTCGCGTTATTTGAGAAATTGCAAAATGTGTATAGTGGCATGTATATAAGTACGTTACATTAGTCGCGGATTCCCAAAGGAATGGAAAGTGTAAGAAAAAATGTTGAAATGCGAGTAGAACTAGTTTTTTAATAACACTTTATTCTGACTGAACTGAACGTCGTCGGTGTCAAATCAGAAGTGAAGTTCTTTCTTCTCGTTCACTATTTTATTTTTCGAGTTTTAACACATTAGGTCTACGCTGTATCTGGCCACGTAAAAGGCCTTACATTTAGGTAACAGGATCGATCGCATGCAAACGACCTACTGGCGCCCCGCCTAGTGCCCTAATTTCCCGTGGAAAACACTCGGAAAATTTTATCGCTTGTTTATTTGCGCCGCCTCACATATTCGTTTACGACTCGGACTGGCTCAGGGCCGACTGTCCCCTCGGAATTCCCATGGGATATTCCACGGGTAATTTAAAAAGACATATGACTAGTTCTCTATAAGAAATTGATTAAACTTCAAAATTCTAATTATATTTACTAAAATATTTTATTTGGTAGAAATTATTTTATTCGTACAAATAAAAAATTAATACATTATAAAATTATTAATCTTTGTACAGAAAAATAAAATTATAAAATAAAATTGATAATTTAATTTCCTTGAAAATTTCTAAAATATTTACTGTTATTCCAGAATTAAATATTAAGAAATACGATTTCAGTGATATTCGAATATACTATAGCAATAACTATAGTAATTTTTATAATAATTTTTAGTTCTATTATGAACATAATGCTATTAGCATTATATAAAATATTCAGTTTTAAGTTATAAAGACTAAGAAAAATATAAATTACTTATATATAATAATTATTAATAAATAATTATCTCTTTTATTCTCTTTATATTTTTAATTCTACTGCATATTTATAATTATCATATTTCTTGAAGTCATTATAATAAATACAGAAATCAGATTGGTATTTAATTCTCATTAAATAAAGACAAATTTTTAAGACTATTTTTTAATAATAATTAAACTAATAATAAGATTTGGAAAACCATGATATTACCTCATCCTAATTATTGTTAATTTTTTCAAAAACTAAAATTTCTCCTGTCAAAAAAGGAAAATAGATTAAGAGATAGATTTATGAGTCAACTATAATGAGAAATTTACATTGTACATACGTCATTAAGCAAACACTCTTTAATCGTCCTAGAAAATGTAGAACTTTAGCAATTGATAAGTAAATAAATAAATATCTGCAATTTTTTATAATGCGATTATTTTTATTTAACGCTACAACTGGTGATTTTTAAAATATATAGGTACTATTAGGTATTTCTTTTAAAATAATACTAAAATTATGCAGCCTGTAACTGAGGTATGTGTACTTAATGATTAAAGTAAAAAAACACTATACTGTTTTGAAGTTTACAATTTTAAGCTGAAATTATAAATTTCTATATAATAATGGAATAGAAAAACGAAACTTTGTATAAGAGGTTTAGTTTTTGATTATATGAAAATTTCAATATTGTATACGTCATTGTTTATATGTCATAAGTAAACTTAAAAAGTAAATAAATCTGACCTATTATATTTAAAGGAGGGAAAAAATGATCTAAGTAATTTATGTTTATCATCACGTATATTAATTGACTCAAAGTATAAAAGGAGCGTCGATAACTGAGAAACAATTAAGTTACTCGATCATATTCTTGAGTGCTAGATTGTCTACACTTGCATCGCTCTTTTTATGTTTATCATTCTTGATTTTAATCTTGAAAAATAGAGTAAATCAGAATAGTAAACACAATTTAACCTTATTTAATTAACTGTTGTAAATATAGAATATAAATTTTTACAAAATATTTGAAACATGATTAAATTTACAGGCCAACATTTTATGTATTCCAATGAAAGGAAACAGTTGTCTTTACGGATGTAAGGATGTTTTGTATGTCACATACAGCTATTCAAAATATTAACTTGAAATTTAACAAAAATTATTTTCAATAAATCGTTAATAAATAAAAATATATAATTCATTAATTAAAATAAAACGCAAGTTAAATATCAAATGAATGTATTGTTGAATTGGAATAATAAATTATAATAAAGATAACGCATGCGCATTGTAAAGAAATAACGTCTATGATAATACAAGAAAGTTATATTATTCGTTGGTATAATTATAATAACCCAAAAATGGTTTGGAATAGTATCAATATGTGTAATACGCAAACTATATGTATGAGTTTTTAAACAATAAATATGTTTATTTAAAAAAATGTAAAATATTATTGACTAAATTTCGGTACAAAATTTTCATTTTATTTTTAAATTTTTAATGAAAATTCAAATCTGTTATTTTTGGTGAAATAATTTTTTAAATTATATTTCTAATTTCTTAATTCATGAACATTTCTGTGGAAGAATATATTATATGAAGTATATATTTTTCTTCAAGTAAGCAATTTTATATTTTTATTTGTGAATATTTAAATTTTTTTAAATAGAATCAGATTATTATTAACACTATTAATTATAATATTTATCTTTATAAAATTTAATTTTGAATATTTTATTTTTAGAATAGTATTTTAAAAGATATAGATTATTAAAGTTATTTTATTTTTTAATTTATTTTACATATTAATAAATATTTTTATTATTTTAATACATCTTTCTCAATTTATTATGTTTAAATGTACAGCATATTTTTATGACTCCTTAAATTAACGATATTATTTTCTATAATTAATTTTTATTCTTTATAGTTTTTTTATAGATCTTTATATATTTTTTTCTTTATAGTTACTAAGAAAAATTTATATTTTATTGAAAAAATTATAGTAAAAATTCCGATACCAGAATATTATAAAATATTAAAATGAGTCTTCTATTATTACATAAATATAGTTTATGATAAATAGTAGTGTAGAAAGCAGTTTCATTCTTATTTTACATTATTTTCTATTTAAAAGTTAGTGCTTTCATATTAATTTTCTTATATTTTGCTATAAGTAAATATAAAAGAAAATAAATAACATTAAATTAGTAAAGATAATAATGTTGAATATTATACTTTTATTATTACTTGTATTATTGTATTATTTCTTCAAGTCAAAATAATTTGTTTACATAAAGTGTTTTAAAAAATTTGATTCAAATATTAACATTTGTTACAATTTTCTGATTTTCTACTAATTTTATTTCAAACTAACTATATTAAAATAATTTACCTGTCTTAGATTATCATAACAATATACTTTTGTATTAAATAATGATCACACAAATAGTAATTGAGCTTTATTAAAACTATTGTATGTTTACGATCATTTAATAGATTTTTACATTAATAATTGTCTTATATTATATTTTTTTATTTTCAACATAACATTATATTTATATATTTAGCTAAATATTTATTTTTTAGATGTATTGACAAGACTATAGTTTTATTGATAATTGATTTGTATAATCTTGTAATAATAAAAAATATCTATTATTTATAAAAAAACAATAAAAATAACAAAAATATATATAATCTTATAAACTAAACATACTCATATAAATTTTAAATATACATAGAAAAATTAATATATTGTTAAAAGAAATAATTTATAAAATGTCTAAGAAAGTCGAATGAATTGTTAAACAGTTTATAAAAATTTTTAATATGTACAATTTTTTGTTGTAGTCAAAGTTGCATATAAAAATTTAAATTACTTTATTTAAAAAATTCAACTAATTTTAAATAAAACGAGACTTAATATTAATAAAAATAACAAAAATAAGTCATTATTTATAAAGGCATTTATATCTAATAAATGATTTAAAATGTTAATTTTAAAGTAAAACCATCTTATTTACTTATCATATTAAGTGATATAATAAGATTGAAAAATTTATAATTCTTTGATTTAGAAATTAAATTTTGTACATATTCTTCAATTTTTATAATTTTAAAATTAAACTTTTATATGTAATATAATGTTTGAATGTTTCCTTTTTTTTAATAATTCATACTAATTTTTATTCTAAATTATGTTTTATAACAAACTTATGAATAAAAATCAAAATTTAACATAGAGTTGATTTTTTCAATAAATTAGAATTTTATATGAATTTGAAAAATTTATTAATAATTTAGAACTATTATATAAAGAACTTGTAAAAGTATGCTTTTTATTAAATGTTTAATTGAAATTTAAAGGCTTAATTAAATAATAAAAATAACTCAATATAAATAGTTATTATTATTTAATTTCTGTTCGAAACAACAATGATTTGATTGTATTAATAGTAAAAGTTAGTTAAAAGTACAATTGGTGGACATAAATGACACTTACTAATTTAAAAAAACATAAAGCTACTCATTAAGCAAGTTTAGGATTAAAAAAATAATTTTAAGGCAAATTTCTGTTTTTTCCATATATTTTATCATTTATTATTAATATTAAAAACATTAAAAAATTTACATAAATATTAATAACATTAAAACAAACTTTTATATAAATATTTTTTATACTATTCTTTTGCTTATTACATTGTTTTTTTATTTCAAATGAGTTACACAGTGTGCAAGTATCATTTTTTTCTTTATTTATTATTGTATAATAAACATACAAGTAATTTCAGCGAAAAATTGTAATGAAAACTAGTTGAGAACAGACAAATTAAGAGCTATGAAAAATATAGTATATATTATAGTATATTCATATGCGGTCCATGAATAATTGTTAATAATAAACTTTATGAAAGTCAGCAAGCAACTTTTCTCTTTAAATTATTGTTATATAATGCATTTAATTAAGGGTAAAGGAATGTAGAGTGTATGAGTAATAGTAATTGTTACTAATAACGAATTGCACAACTTTTGATTGAAATTATTGTAATACTGCAAATATAGATATCAAATATTCTATACACTAGTATATTTATGAAATACATGTAAATAATCCAGCATGAGTAGCTAACTGCACTTTTATTGTTGCTTTAGTAGTATCTATATTTTTTCAAAAAATGTTTTGCATTTATTAATATTTTTTTCTCCTTCCGTAATCATATACCATAAAAATGTTTTGTATTTACTTATTAGATGTTTTGTATTATATTTAAAATATATTTTATAAATGCAGAACTTCATTCATAATTGTAATCATAATTAAATCTTCCGATTATGAAATCAAATTAATAATATTAATAAGAATTTATATTTTATTAATATATATATACTTATAATGTAGTCATTAGAATTTTATAATAAAATTAATGAGTTTAATACTAATTGAATCAAAAAGTTATTTTTTATTTATTGAATGCTTTTAATTTTTATTTAATTTCATTATTATTCTTATTTGATAATTTATGTCTCATTTTCATCTTACTTTTATTTTGTTGTATTTATTGTTTAATTTATCTATTTCTATACTTTTTTTTTATATAGCTTTTTAACTTAATGCTTATATTTTGTTTTTCCTTTTGGTCTCTTTTTCCTAATTTGCATGTTCCTTAACCATGCTTATATATTTTGTTAACTATTATTATATTACTAGTAAAAACTAAATTTTATATCAAATGTTTTTTTATTTGGACATAATAATTAATATAATCAGTTGTGTAGCTTTTAAATAATATAAGAATTTATATATTTTCTTTATTTAAACGTTTTAAAAAAAATTGAATAAATTTATATAATATAAATACAAATCATAAAGATAATGATTCTAAGTATAAAACTATATAATATTTTTATTAAATATTTTTCACAATGGTAAAGAAAATTAAGATATTTACAAATTTTCTTTGTAATAAAAAGTTACGTATTAAACAAACAGATAAAATAAAAATAAAGTAAATTTAATTATTTTTAATGTTGAAAGATAAATTTGTATTATATTCTTTTATTAAGCACAATAATTTGTACATTTTTATCTTTTTTTCGGGTGATTTTTCTATCTGATTAATTTTTGTTAATTAATTTTGTTACAATACTTGCTGTAAATTATGGATTGCAAGTATTAGTGAATTTTTGTCAATCAAAAATAGGTAATGAATTCTTCGTAACTTTCGGCATCAATAGTCAATGAAGTGCAGTTTTTATTAAAATCGTATTTATTCATGGATCCGATAGAATTCGCAACATATTGTTAAATAGATTGACTTGTTACTCTCAAGTTCAATTTCTCCAAATCCTTTTTCTTGTTACACAATAATCTTCTCTGTTTCATTTCTATTTTCTTTTTGAATTTTGTTGCGCAAAATATCCAGTAATTATCCATATTCGTAAATTTCTTTACGCTTTAAACGTCTAACAAATTTCTACCTTTTTTTTACTATTCATCTTTTCTTTTTGCTAACCAATGTCATAGCGAAATTTTCCAAATGTATACATTTGAATTAATACAAATTAATAATTACTTTTACCAAATGTCTACTTCGTGAGTCGAAACGTCCAATACTTTACAAATTTTTTATTGGTTTTAAACATTAAGTTTCAATAACTTTTTAAGTCCAGCTTAAAAATTTCTATTTTTTGAAGGTGTTATTTGAAGGTGAGGCAGTAAATAAAATATTTTAAAGTATAGCGTAAGTAAGAGATAGGTGAAATATTTAAAAAAAAGTACATTTAATCTTAAAATTGAAGGTTTCTCTTTAAATTCAAGTACAAACTATTTTATAATTCTGTTTCTGGCATTATACTTTATTTCTTTTGATTAATTTAAGTAATGATACATGTACCATATCTCTGTTTTGTTGCTATATGCATGAATCGACTTTTAGTTATATACAAAATAGATTAATGTAAAATATATATTATTATATAACATTCTTCAGCACATTAACTACCTATTATATTAATATAGAAAAAAATATTATGTAGTAAAATTATATAATTTAATCGATCGTATTGTATTAAAGAATGATTTTTTTGTGTAATTAAATTTAGAATAAACTAAAAAACTAAATTTTTAGAGTATAATTTATATTTAATATTTATGAGTGCAATATAATTATAAATGTATGAAAATATGGAAATATAATTTTTAATATCTATTATTAAAGTAATAAATGACAAGTATAACAGTCATAACTATAAACTCTATCTAGTTTTATATTCATTAAGCGAAGAATAGTTATTCTTAATTAAAACTTGATAATTATTGTTATTTGAAAATTGAATTAAATGTATTAATATAGTAATAGAGTTGATTAAACTTGGCTGTATTTTTTATTCTCTATGCTTATGACCAACAACAATAAAATAAAATAAATCAGCTTTTAAATGTAATAGAATTGATAGGAATTTGGTGGGAATGGTCGAGTATTCAGATACTTTAACTTGAAAGGTCCGACCATTACATTATTTTATACTACGTTTGTATATATCATTTAAATTTAAGAATATACATTATTTGCACGAAAAGAAATACTGAGCATTTAAAAAATTATGAATAAAATATTTCGTTTTGTTGGTAAAAATTAAATTTTTTCTAATTCCTTTATATTGTTATTATTTCTAATTCCGTTATAATTTTAATAATCTATTGTATTAAATGTCTTAGTTTCTTTAAAAATAGAATTTACTGTCGAAAATATTGTAGATAAATTTAAAGAATAAGTTCTTATATACAACTTAATTTTTAAAAATTTTGTATCGTTAAAAAAATTTCATTGTTAAATTTTGTTTGTAATAAGACTGAGATTTACACAATAAATTTAATTTTATTACTTACGACACTGTGTGTCCAGTTGGCCATATAATCATACGATATTTGGTGTATATATCTTTCTGGCTCAAATTTTTAACAGTTAAATTTTTTTTATGGATACGATTGGTAAATTGTCTTTATATATATGAATCATCACGATTATCGTACCAAAGAAATAAAAAATCTTTGATCTTTGTACAATGACTATAAGAGTTAAATTAAATTCTAATTATCTCTTTATCTTCTTTTTTCTGCATTGTACATTCTGCCTCGGAAATTTCTATGAATTTTGCTTTTTCCTTGTTTGTAGAGGTTATAATGAGGTTATGAATCTTATTACAATAAATATTTTAATTATAAAAGTATTTAAACAAAGGTAAAATAATTGCTAAATGTCTGTAAGACTGCAAAACTACAGTTTAGAAGCGAAAAGTCTAAGGATAGACGCGTAAAGTTGTGCATACCAAGTGTTCCACGATTTTAGATTAAATAAAAGAAAAAAGTAGTTGATTTTGTTATCGAAATTTGACAAAGGTAATGAATAAGAAAAAAATAAAATACCTCTCTTGCAAGACGGCAGAGAGAAAGAGAGGGAGGTCAATTTTTCAATATAAATAAGTGCTCATCAACAGATACCCCAGGAAGATAGAAATATATTAAATTAATATATAGATACCTTCATTCGCATAATATCAGGATTGGTGATAGTATAAAATAAAACGTAACACTTGTGTAATATTTTAATTAATCTTTTATTTCTTTAGCACTAGCGGTAGCTCATTACTCAATTGAATTGGTCAAAAAGTTATTTGACTAAATCGCTTAAGATTAAATTGTTTAAACTGCCGAAATTAGATGAAATCCTTGTCTGTATGTCTATTCTAACATGTATATTCTAATATGTATATTCTAATTTCGGACTTTTATAGACTTTCTCTGTTTCTACTCTCTTTTCTTCTTGATAATTTCGTTTAAAAGAAAACTGTTATTATTTACTCTTTTATTACTTTCATATAAAACTATTATCTTACTATAAATTTTAGCTTATTGTTTATTTTTATGCTTAAAACTATCTTTTCATTTTTTATTTTGAATATAAACTATTACATCTAAATTTCAATTATAAATTCACGTTTCAAATGTGGTAGACTATCGAGTTATCTTATACTTTATGCTGATGTTAACCTAATTTTAGACCCCAGGGATAAAAACCTTTGCGTACTATGATAGAGAGGACCAGCTGACAAATATTAAATTAATTAACAGGAAAATGCAATAAAACCATTATCGCTAAGTATATTATAAAACAATGTGCCTGTATTTATGTACAAATGCGACTACATAGTATGGAGTGTCGGTTAGCGCACTCCGTTTGTTGTTACTATATAATAATGAAGAGCTTATAGTTAATATTGTAGTAATTTTGAAAAAGTAATTTAAGAAGCCAAAAATAAGATTCCAGAATAATATATATTTTTTATTTTGTTTAATATTTTATTTTTCATATAAAAAATTGCAATATGGCTTATTAAATTTTTATTATAATTAAAATTTCAGTATGAAGGTGACAGTCACAACATTAACTGATGAAATTTTTATTCTCGATGTAAGTGAAGAATTAGAGCTAGAAAATTTTATAGCTTTTTGCGAAACTGAAAGTAGAATTCCTGCACATGAAATTGTAATAGTATTTAATGGAAAGCATCTTTTAGATTACAAATTATCTCTCCGTGACCATGGTATAAGAGATGAAGACGCAGTAATCTTACAACGTATCCGCCAAAGTATCAATAAGGAAGGTTATTCATCAAAACATGGTTTGTTTTACATTTTATAACAGTTCCATTTTCAAATTTTTTCTATTTTTTAAAAGTTAAATTGTACGATTTACTGATTTTTAAAAATTTAACTAATAACAATATGAAAATAATATTTTTAAATGAGTTTAGATAAATTCAAATATATTATATTACCATTCTTAAACCAACATATTTAGATATAGAATAAAAATTACATAACTAATATGAACCATCATATTAATAGAATAAAGATGTTAGAATAATAATTGTAAACGATCGCGCCGCGATACTGTCGATGGTTAGGGAGTAGGAAGTATGTATAAAAATTTTTCTTTTTATCAATTATATTTAATATTATTTTATTAGTTTTACAATTGTATAAATCATCGGTACGACAATCTGTCTCGATGAACGTATCGAGCAGAAAAATCTACCCCTTCGACACGAGCCGCTACTTTTATGTTTCTTTTACGCATTTGTTCTTATTTACATCTACTTTTATTTCGCTAAACATAATATCTTATTAAATAAACCAATTCAGCCCATTCGATATCCGCTTTCAAACTAATATTACGTATTTTCTTTTTATTAAATAAATTAAACTTTGTTATTCGCATTTGATGTAAACTATAACTATGCGTATATAAAATAAAACTAAATCTACAAATGAAGTCGATTCTACGTATTTTAAATATAAACTATATTAGAAATTAAAATTACGCATATATAAATGAATTGAAACTAAATCTACGTACATTTATATGAAACTAGATCTATAAAAGAAACCGAATTAAATCTATGAAATTAAATCTTTAACATAAAATGCAATGAAATCAAACTTACTAATTATAAATTATAAACGTAACTATATCTATTAAACTAATGTAAATTATAAAAAAATTAAATCTACGCGTGTTTAATATAAATTATATTCACTGAATCGTCTTTTTGTGTTCCGCTCGTAACATTTTTTGTTTATAGATACCTGAGCCTGAAAAAATCTCCGCTGAGCTTAACGGAGGAACAGGGTCCTAAAATTTTTAAATTACGTCGAGCAGAACGTTGTCACATTAGTGTATAATTTCTTACAATATTTATTTTATAATCCTACCTATCATTTGCGTATTCGGCCGAGGTTTCGGCGATTTCTTTTTATTGTTCTCAAAAATCCGCCTTTCTGCAGCAATTTCTCCGCTCAAACTTATGTTTGTCCAGAGCCGTGATATGCGGTACTACTTTTCTCTTGCAGGGGGCCGCACTTACCCTTATGGTAGACCCCCAACGTCACGGCGCCTCCGCGATATCCGACTTCGGTGCAGGTCCACTCCTCCAGTGCGAGCAGAATGGGGTTGAAAAATGAAAAAAGGGGTGTAGGTAAAGAATCGGGTAAGTATAACAGGTTAGAGACCGTATGAGAGTGAGAGAAAAGGAGAGAGAAATTTACGCAGAGAGTGTGTAGCATGAAAGCCTGTGAGAACGGGAGAGAAGGAGAAAAAAGCTAGCATCGAGAGCGCGTAGCAGTGGAGTTCTATAATATTTTTAATTTTAATTACAGTATTTTTCAATTTCAAATCCTATTATATATTATAAAATATCGTCAATTATAAAATAATAATTAAAGAACTCTATGCGTAGAGGAATTAAATGTTTAATGGTAATAATATTCTATAAGGTTTTCTGAAAATATTTATGGATTGTAATAAATTTTAACTCTTTTTTCCAATTTATTCATCTATTGGAATAATTACATAGGAAATTATTTTACTTAAAGTATGCACCATGAAAAGATGATTTTCTCTCATCTTCCAGACAACAAATTGCTTCCCTTATAGAAATATTTCTGATTATTCGACTGAAAAAAAATTTTTTAATTATGTTTCGATATTTTCACAAAATGGAAACTTTTTAGAAAAGCTGCGACTTATGTCCGAAAAGGAGTACTACATCAGAAATTTTAGTATAGAGTTAAATTCATTCTTTTTACCGTCTGAAAGATAAAAGAAACATCTCTTCAGATGGTGCATACTTTAAGTAAAATCACTTTGTAAGTCTTATTGTAACAAATATTATACTTGAAAAACTATGAAAAACTCATTCCCAAGCATAATAATAAAATTGGTTTTCACAATCAGTTTATCAAATGTTGTAGTTAATGTCTTTTGACTACAAGTTAATTTGTATTAATAATAAATTAATATAAAAAGTATTTTATAGATTTTGAAAATATTTTTTATGTAAAATGTCAAACTTAAGTTTAAGCCAAAGTTTAATTATTTAGTAATATAATTGACTAGCACTATAATAGTAAAAAAATACATATACAATTGAAATTTGTTAGAATAAATTATTATTATTATTAAATTGTTATTAATATTTCATTAAAATTTTATATACTTATAATTATAAAAATTCTTCTAGATAAACACAAATACTACTTGATTATAAGAAATATTATATTTTAATTTTCAAGTCAAATTAATGACGATCATTTACACATTTTAGTATTTGGCATAGTTTTTCCCATTTAAAAATTTGTATTTCAAGAATTATAGTACATATACACATATTTTATATTGTAATTTATTTATAGTAATAAACAGTTTGATCAAGAATCACTATAATATGGTTTACTTTGAATAACCCCAGGGATTTTTTTTTTTTTGATCCATCAATATGAGAGATTACTCATAAATCTTTTTGATGTTCACATGTAATTTTTGTTTAGAATATACTTTATATAATTGATGTTGTTCTGAAACAATAATATTTGCTAATTGAATACATTCAACATGTTCATTCATTTCAGTAATTATAGTATGCAGTAATAATGCTACTTTTGGAATACACAATTTTTTTAATTTTTCCAACGAACGATCCCTTAATATTTCCTCCGAACACATTGGTTCATTATTCAAACCATTAATTGCATATTATCAACTAACGATCCACCATCAGGAAATAAGAGAACATTGAATAAAAATTGTTTAACTGCTTTTGTATGATGTTGTATAATAGTTTTCCATCTTTTTAATTCAATTAAGATTGTTTGTGTTCATAAGCAAGTTTTTCGGTAAATGAAGCATATGATAGTAAAGTTTCTACCGGAGTTGGTTTACCATGGCGAAAACGAGAAAACCATTCAGTAAATCCTTCTTGTGCATATAAATAGGATTTATAACATAAATATTCTCGAATTGAGGAAGATGTATTTTTGGCAAAATATTTGTTTTCGTTAGATTTTTTATAGTATTTTGAAGATCTGGAAATTTAAGCATGATTCTTTCAATTACATCTTTTGGCACCTTATTAAAAGCTTTTCTTGCTGCATCTAATTTTTCATTTGTCAAAAAATGCCTTATTAAAGCGTTAGTCTGCCATAAAACTTCTTTTTTTTGGTTGGGATAAAAAGTTAACGAATCAAGCACACTTATTTTTTCTAAATCAGCATTTGTTAACTCTTTTTTTAAATCTTGAGTATAGAGTTCTACATTATTTTATTTAATATTTTTAACAACTAATTTAGTAATTGCCTCAACATTTAAATTTGCATCTTCAGCAGCACTAAGACACTTTTTACGTTCTTCATAGTCCTTAATTTTCTCTAAAAATTGAGGATATTTTGTTATTTGTACTTCTCTGGGTAATGTAGATATATAAAATTCAATAAGTCTGCATCTTCAAATTCTATAAGAATTTTAACATATTCAAGTAAAATTTTATCTGCATTTTTTTCATTTAAATTTTTTATAATTGGTCTTAAAAATAATATTAAATGTGTTAGAAATCTAAAGAACTGAGAATTACACATCTTATCAATCATGCTTTCTATATCATTTATTAAAGTTATAACATTATTCAATATCAAATATTTTTGGATGCGATGTGCTGGTTCCTTAGCTTGAGTAGAAATTATTGGGTTTTTTGAAGCTTCAAGCTCATCAAAAATATCTTCTAATGTATTTTCACCTTTTATTATTCATCAGGCAAAGGAATATAAACTTTTGGCATAAAACCTCTTATTTCTGCTTCTACTTTTATATTAAGAAAAGGCTTCAATATGCCCAAAGACTAGAATAAACAGCTCAATAGTACTAACCCAAGCGTACATCATTAAAAAGTTCCTAAGCATATAATTTTCATAAACTTCTATTCGGATTACCTTCAATAGGCAATTTAGTATCGCTAAATGGATTTGTGTAATTTGGATCATGAAATGGTGTCCATCCTAGTAAACAAGCTACACGCGATTGTTGATCAGAATGTATAGCTAATGCCTGTGCCTTTTACTGTCTACCACAACGTACCTCAATAAGTATTCTTTTCTCTAATCTTGCATCATCTTCTTTATCTAAATCATTACATGGTTTACCTTCTCTTATTGGAGCATCTGGATCCGTTGTTGAAACAATTAACCTAGATGAAGTAAATGTGATATCTTTTTTATATTTTGTAACTGATATAAAGTATTCTCTTATGCTACAGTTTTATCTATAAAATTTTCTATCTGCTTGGTCTAAAACATTTTTTTTTAACCAATGAATAATAAATTAATATTCTCTTATTAATTTACTATTCTAATATGAAGCATATGTTTTTCTGATATGTTAGGACTATTATCCATTTCCATTTGTGTATGAAAATTTAAAGAACCTAAAAAATTCTAATATAGACAATAAAAAAGCCTCTAAGTATTTCTTTCATTTTCTAAACTAATTTCCTCTATCGATAATTCTAAACTTTCTATTTTAGCTTTCATTTCTCGCAGTACTTCTAAAACTTCGATACAATTCTGCATAAATTTAACTAGAGTTTCAAAAATTTGCATTTCTGATGTACGAACTTATATACTACTTAGAAAATCATAATATAATTTAGAATAAGCATTACACTATAGCTTATTAGCTTTTAAAACTAGGCCAGTAGCAGTGCTGTCTTCCATTATTTCTGTAAGAGTTAAACCACTCTTTTCTAGGCTAGTATTAATATTTTTAAGCTCATGTGATCCAAGCGCAATAAAAGAGATAGAATTATCAATACCTGTGTAAAACTCTAATTTTTTCAATTGTAACTTCATCTTTTGGTAGAGCACTTTGAAGAAGAAAAATTTATTTAGGCATGATTTATCTTCAAATTTTTAAGCACAATATTTAAGACTTAAAATAAATTAAAATTTTAATATTGTGGATTAATGGTATTTAAGGTAATAAAAATCTATACCAAATTTTTTTGAATATGATAAAATAGTTTATATAAAGTCATTTTTATAAATATTAACGTTATAAATAATCATTGCCTATTACAGTTTACAAATACATTTTTTACACTAAACAAAGGAATCGCGTAGCATTAGAGTATATGAGAGTGAAAAAAAAGGGGAGAGAGAGAGAGAAAGAGAAGTTAGTGTATAGAACGCGGAGCTAAAGAATGTGAAATTGAGCTAGAAGGAAAGAGAATTCTGCAGTTTGTGGTATACTTGCACTAAAGCGGCGTGCCTATACCCCACGGCATGGGCCTACCTTCGTCGGCCTTGCTCTCGCACAGTTTCTGTACACGCCAAGACCTTATTTAAAAATATTTTTGGCATTAATATTTCCTATTTATTGAACTTTTGGTCTGACTCGTCTTACTCTTCCCAAGAGTGGCTGTTCAAATGAATTGTTTTCACTTACCCGTTCGCCTGGCATATTTTATTTCTCCTAACTGTTTGTTTGCAGTTTTTACATTCAACTTATTTTAAAAATAGTTTGAATTTAAAGATGTTTGGGTGCGTCGGCTACAATAGTAAAAGTTACTAGAATTCGATAAATTATTTGATATTTTCCCTTAATTTAATATAAAAACTAGATATTTAAAAAAATCAATATATACTATTACTATAAAATATGTAAAGGCAAAAAATAAAATATAGAAGTCAGAGCTATGGAAAAAGATTTGAATATTTTTCATAAGACAAAAAATATATATTTTGAAAACGATAATTGAAGCAAAAATTTCAAAATCAAAATATTTGGTGCGACAGCATTTGGTTTGAATCAGTGATTTTGTGAGTGATTTAAAATTAGAAACATGAAAATGTATTTATGATTAGAAATGTAAAAAATAATGTTTTTTAATATTGTAAATATATAATCAAAGGTTACATGGATAAAGCATAAGTAGTTCTGTTTACTACTAGTAGGGGCTAAATATTAACTAAGGTTAGAATTAAATAGTTCCTCAATTCCGACTTACATACGTTTCTTAAAGTAAAATTATCTGAAACATAAATATCTAAGTAATCTCATAATTAAGTTATCGATTATTTCTTAATTATTATAGGTTGATAATCAATTTAAGGAAATTTAACTTTTCACTTTTTAATTGTCAAACTAATATTTTATAAGTACGAATAATTTTAAGATAATAAAAGAAATTGTTAATTTTACTTTAATATTTTTATATTACATTATATTATATTTAATATTTAATACTTGTATATTACATTATGCTTTTCTATAATAATAAACATTAATGAAAATGTTAAAAATTATTAGTAGATATTATATGGAAAATGTGATTTTTTTTTATTCATAAAAACTTTTATCTAAATTTAAAGGTGTTATAAAACAACCAACTATTAATTATATCTTTGTAATCATTTCTAAGTAATAATAGAAAAAATATCATAAGTAAAAGGATAAGGCTTGTCAAAATTGTATTAAGAGTGTACTATTTATAAAAACTTTCTTGGACAGTAGTTAGTAGTAACAATATTTTATATAATAAATTTATTAAGTTCTGAATACAATTTTAGTAATTCAAAAAAGTGTCTAAAAATGTTGATATCTAGTAAATATATTTTTATAAAGACAAATAAGTTTTATAATGTAATTATTATCTACTTGCCATATTGAAACATGAAAAATTTATGTTAGTGATTTATAATTATATCATATATAATAACATAAAACAATAAAAATTTTAAATAAATAAGAATAATACAGAAAATTAACTCTTATAGACGACAAGATTTTTTTATTAATGCTAGGCTTCAAATTTTAATTGATATTTTATTATTTAATCACATACTACACACATGAAAGTATCTATAACAAAATTTTACACCTTTGACCATTTAAAAAATAAAAGTTACAACAGTACACATTGTTTTTCCAGCATTCCGTGCCCCACCAACCGTTCTTGATTTTCTTCCTCGTCTCTTTAGGCTCTTATCTCTAATTCTTTATCCGCAATATATTATACAGTTTCATACACAAAGACTGGTGGTTAAACTATGTCTTGTCTCTCTCCACATTTCTTATAAACATGTCGTACTTATCGAAATTCTCTTTTCTAATTTCCCACATGTATATAACTACTTTAACTGCATTTAAATCTACTTTAGTTTTGCGTTTATTAATTCCTTAATGTCTTTAATTATTTCTAATATTACAGAACTCTTCGATTTCTTAATAACTAACTATATCCTTAATATGGCTTTCGTCCTTATTTTCTTTATTTTCTGAGAAGTCTAATATCAAATTTTCTTCGAAAATGTGCTTAAGGTGTTTTTACTTTTCTTTTTCATCTAATTTTCTGTGATACCTATAATGTTATATTTCCTTGCAAATTCCGCAGAATACTTGTCTAAATAATCTAACCTATTCATTTTCAAAACTAACATTCTATCTTCCTCCCTGCAGGGTTTTTGTGTGAAACCACTGTGATTTCCGCGATGTAGGATCGGGAAAGCTTAGAAGGTCGAATAATAACATACTTTGTGTAATTTCTAAATATTTATTTATGGCACTGAGGTATTATATACACTTATGATTTGGAGAAAAGAAAAATAAAGCAGAATTTTGTCGCGTTCCCTTCACGCTATGTTTTTAAAATATTCCACTGTCGCTTCTTTCTTTCGTTCTCCTTTATAAAACATTGTCATAATATTACTTACATTTTTTGCAGCCTCCTGTTGTAAGTTTTGTCGCATTTATAGTTAATCCACGAAGAAACCTAATTCCTGCTAGTTTTGACAACGGTTTTAGGCATAAAAAACTGTCCTGTGCTAAATAGAAGGGAAAAGCCTTTACAACTTAATTACGCTGGAGGAAGTTCGATTTGTCCCTATTGGCTTTGTTTACCATAGATTTCATTGAAAGTTATCCTCCGCTGCGTCACACAGCCACCATATCCGTATCCGCAAACCATGGAATTTTTGCCCGCTTGCGTGCATCTACGCCTAACTCTAAGCGATTCGCTCGCTAAGTTTGGTCTTGCCTATGGTAGTCATAGGAGCGACCAGCTACCCACTCATTAAGGTTATGGTATACCAGTAATCCCGAGCGATGGATCTGCCCTACAGTATCGAGAGATTCGTGACGCCATATAGAGATTCGTGACACCATATGCCATATAGAGCGAAAGTGGAGAAAAAGATAGGCCAAAAAGGAAGTGAATTGGAAACGAGGAATTGACAACGAAATACTCTACGTCCGACAAATGGTCCTCATGTGAGCCTGGTTTTTGGTCAATCAGATATTTTCTAAATCATAAAATGAAATATTTAATATTTCCGTACCGGTAAATATCTGTTCTAGTCGTGATCAATTGAGAGTCTTGATAATCCTTTTCAACAACACTCGAGCCGGGTCTCTTAAATGACCCATCTCGATATCAATAATCAGCTCTACGTCACTTCACACGTTGTAATGACATATGTAAAACAAAATTTATTTACCACGGCTTTCATCTTTCTATCGCTAATACATTCTTTTTCACTGTAATTCTAAGTAAAAAAGATACTTAGTCAATATTCGAGAAAAACTCCAATATTATATTGTCTTTGCACGAACAGTTTCCTCCCTTTTTTTGTATTTCTTTACATTGGGACAATACCACGTATTTGTTTTCTTGTAACTAGATGGCTTGAAGATCTTTGAATCTATCAATAAGGGTTTTTTCATTCTCATTTTACAAAATAACTACCCAGTAGCATCTGATTTTTTGATCAAATACTTTTCCTATCCACGCCGTCTTAATACGCATTAACAGCTACAGCACTTTCTTAAGCCATCTCTTAATTTCTTCTCTTTTTCTCTAATGCTTCAGTCCAATTACCACCAAATTATTCTTTTTTTCTTTCTTTCATTCTCCTCTACAAGCCAATTCATCTACCTATATTTAGGCTCCTTCTAGTTTTTTCCTACCTTTTATCTACTACTGTGTTGTATCTACTACGTGCTTCTTATTTACTTTACATTAAATAAAAATTATTTTTAATCAATTTTAAACTTTAAAATAAAATTAAAATTTATATTCTATTTTCAAGCCTAATTTAAATTATAATTTACTTTGAATTTATATTTTGATTTTAATTTTAATATATTATAGGTTTTATTATTATTTTGTTTTTATTTTCGATTTGCAATAACTTTAATAATACCCTTCTTTAAATCATATATATTATATTACAGTGGCCATCTTATCATAATTTTGCACTCTGATGTTGTTTAATGCTAGTTTTCATAGTATTCTAAGTGTCGGTTCCCGCTTAACAGTTTCATATTTCCCAAAAATTTTATAATTAATATTTTTAAACGAACGTCTAATAACTTAACAAATGTTGTAAAGAATAATGCTATGCATTTAATATTTAAAAACTCAACCGTTCAAATTTTGCAACGCTAATTTATATTTGTAAAACAAAACATTTGTACGAATTAAATTATTATCATATTATTAACAAAAATCACTTTTTGGCCCTTAGTTATAAAATGAAAATTGATTAAAATTAAAAAATTTTATTAATTTTTTTGATAAGATATTGCACGTGCTATAATATATTATAAAATAATTCATGTTTATTTTAATAAAAATAGATAGATACATGGATATCTTTATTGAAGAGTATATACAATGTTATATACTGTATCTCTCCTGTCCTTCGTTTTCCATTTTTTCTATTTTCTTTTATTCTTTTGACAATCATTATATTTTCTTTCTTATTTGTTTTTTTTTTTTTTTTTGTTTTGTACTACTTTATTTAACCCATTTTTTATATTTATCTGCACTTAATTGCTATTTTTAAAAATTTTAATTTTCACAACGGCTTTGTAAAATTTTGTTTTTCAAACTGTATCTTCATTCAAGATTTAGGAAATCTACCCTATTCGCCATTATTGCATAGAATACTAAAAAAAATTGACTCATAATATTTATTCAAATATCAAGTGATTTATTAAAAAAAATTTATAAATTTTTTAAACAAATTAAAAAATGTCATTAAAAAATAATCCTACATAAAAATTTCTATAACTTACAATTCGTACTTTTTATAATATTGAAATATATTTATAAAACGTTAATACATTATATTAATCAATTTAATAAAATTAATTTAATACTACATAATAGCTATTTAATAGTTTATTCACTACAGTATTGTGTAGTCATTTTATGACTATGTTTGTACTTAAAACAAATTCTTTTTTGTATATTTTTTAAATGGAACAATAATTTTAAGATAATCCCTATTGTGTGTATATATACAATAGGGATTATCTTAAAATTATTGTATATATATATATTATAATTATTAAAAAACTAAATATCTGCAAGGATCCATATATCTGTCTACACATACACATACGTACACACATATCTAACGTAACTTTAATTTGTCTATTTTGATCAACTATAAGTTTAATATACAAATAAAATACACAGATAACATTTTATTAAGGTTTAAATTAATTTATAAAGAGTATTTGTTGAAATTCATATTTTTAAATACATTTTTATGCTTATCTTATACAATAATATAAAAAATATTTAATTTTTATTTATGTTTTAGATTTTCCCAATTTAGATTTTAGCTCCATTAAAGTCCCTGGTACATTAACAAATCAGTTAATGACACAAAGTGGAACTACTGCTAGTCATGGATTAACTCTTCCTAAAAATGAAGATGATCCTGCTATGATTAAAGATATGTTTTTAGCCAATCCTGATCAATTATCCGTTCTTAAACAAAATAATCCACGATTAGCAGACGCTCTTTTATCAGGCAGCCTTGGTATACTATAGATATATTATATTACTTAGTAAATTGTTTATTTACTATAAATAAAAATATTACTTTAAATTTTATAGCAACATTTTCTGAAGTACTTAAAGAACAAGTTAAAATTAGAGAGGAGCGTCAATCACAACGATTAAGAATGATGAATGCTGATCCATTTGATACTGAAGCTCAAAGATTAATAGCTGAAGAAATTCGACAAAAAAATATTGAAGCCAATATGGAAGCAGCTATGGAATATAATCCAGAAACTTTTGGAACTGTAGTCATGTTATACATAAATTGTAAAGTTAATGGATATCCAGTAAAAGCATTTATAGATTCAGGTATTTATTTTTACAATAAATTTTTTTAATAATTAGGGCTTTTATTATTATGATATTATTTTATCGAAAATGCTTTGTATCAATGATATTTTATTATAGTTGAAATTAATTTAACACTTGAGAAAACTGCACTGTAATTTCTTCCATTTTCCTATATATTTTTATTCAGTTTCAAATTACATTTTTTATTGACTCATGCATACTACAAAACTGAAAATAAAATAGGTTTTTCTACTATGTTTATGTTTTTAACGATGTTTTATAAAAAAAACTTCAAAACATTATTTCAATAGATACTTTCAATAGTTTGAAGATAATTATAAAAAATATAAGTAAATATTCAACATTTCATTAAGAAATTATAAGTATTATATATTTATTAACATTTAAAAATCAATTTTTTAATATATATTTTATATGACATAATATTTGAATATTTCACCACAAAATATGATATTTAAATACAATAAAGTATATCTTGCTTGTTAAAGTTTAAAATCTAAACTAAGTGTTAAAACTGCCTGAAAATTGATGTAGCATGATTGTAATTCTTATTATTAATTTTAATGAATTAGATTCATAGAATATTGTAACCATCTTTATAAAATAATTTTCTCTTCAATCACAACTTGTATGTGAATCTTTGATTCTCGGTTTTAAAAAAGTAACTCGAACTATTTATGTAATTATAGTAAATTGTAATTAAAATTTTATGATCCTTAAAATGAAGTATGTTTTTTATTAACCATAGTTATATCACTTTTATTGTATCATTTTTAAAACTTAAGTTAATAACGTTTATAAGAATATATAAAAGCTTATTATAGTTAATATTTTAAACGAACTTCTAATAACTTAATAAATGTTGTAAAGAATAATGCTATGCATTTAATATTTAAAAACTCAAACGTTCAAATTTCGCAACGCTAATTTATATTTGTAAAATAAAACATTTGTACGAATTAAATTATTATCATATTATTAACAAAAATCACTTTTTGGCCCTTAGTTATAAAATGAAAATTGATTAAAATTAAAAAATTTTATTAATTTTTTTGATAAGATATTGCACGTGCTATAATATATTATAAAATAATTCATGTTTATTTTAATAAAAATAGATAGATATATGGATAATTTTATTGAAGAGTATATACAATGTTATATACTGTACGTTCTTAAACTACAAATACAGGTTTTTCTGTAGTTAATTATATAATACGAGAGCTTGCGATACATTGCTATAAATAGTAAGTTGCAGAAGATAGAAACCTTATGAAAGCACATTAAAAGTTGTGCATAGAATTAACGTAAGATGGACAATATATTACCTTAGTGATCCAAGTCTGTTCGACTATTCACTCTCATTTCCTTTATCAACTTGTCAGCCTTTTTATTCGATATGATGTAATCAATTACCGAGGCTCCATGCTTTTGATCATGTATAAACCTTCCTTTGTTGATTCCCTTTCTTTCCTAGTCACCAAATAATTCTTTTCCCTTTTTACTTAACCACCCTCTTCTTTTGCCGTCCTCGTATTAAAATCTCATCCTATGATTAATGGTTGCCTTCTTTCCCTTTCCACAAGGCTATCCATTTTTCATGTTTGCTCTTTTGCATTTACACGTGTATACTATTCCCAATACTATTTCTGTTACTCCTAACTTAAGACTTTTTTTAGTACTTTTAAGCCTTATACCTTTTTAATCACCAGGAACTTTCCATCTTTGGTCTCTCTTTCTTGCTTTCGTGATATTTTTTCTATGATGCAATATTCTCACCTTTGGTTCAATCTTTTTCTCTTTCTTTCTTCGTTCCAGATCTCGGTGATGCCTATGAGTTCATAACTTCTCATGAAATCCCTGGCCATTTAGTCTTTATTATTTTTACCTGCATACATTTCATATCAGCATTTATATTTTCTTGTATCCTTTCCCTTTGTCTTCCTCACGGTCTCTTCCTTCTCTCTCTCAGAAATCACTCCCCCCTTTATCACTGTGAGTCCAAGTCTCTGCCTTACTATTAATTCTTTAATTTCAATTTTTTCCCCGTTCTTTGGCTCTTTGCACTTAACTTCAATCGTTTTTCTAATTTTTTTCTCTATATATTTCATCATTGTTTATATAGAAATTAAAACTTTAACGCTCCTTTTTTCCCATAATTTTCTTTTCTGTTTCACGGCACACGTTGTTCCCTATCAGCGCTGGCTAAATTATATATCAAAAGCGACATTATAATATTTTTACTTATTATATTTATACTTATCAGACATTAAATATATCACATGTTTGTAATTTATTGAAAATTATCTATGAAACATTATTTTTCTTTTCCAAAATTATAATTTTTTATAATAAAAATAATAGATATTAAAAAAGAATATAAGAAAATTTAGTAAATAATTCATCTATTTATTATGATTATGATTTAATATAGATAAATGATTTTACAATAAACGAATTAAGAACGAAAGAAATATTTCTCATTAATCGAATATGGAAGTAACAAAATTACAAAACTATTTTCTGAAATACAAATTTCAAAAGTTTGATAAAAATAATTTTTAAGGGACTCATCAGCAGCTAAGTGGGTTAATAACTGAAAGCGAGAAGAAACCCCCCCCCCCAGAAAAAAGATCAAGAGCATAGCATAAATAGTGGTAAGATGTCGCCGTTATTCACCGCTCGATGCCAATCTACTGTTCAATGATGTGTCTATTATAAGACCACGAGTATCTGTTCCCATCGCCCCCGTTTGACTTAACGTACTGATGCCTTCATTTATACAAAATAGTATTACATAATTTATCTTTTTATTTTTACCTGAATCTTTACGATATCAGCTGTCCTTTGGAGAACGGATTCTTATAAAGTAAAAAACATACCAGACAACCATTCTTATCAAGCCGATAATAAAAACATAGAAAGAGTCAGTAGATGCTCTTGTTTCAATATTGATTCCTCATTTAACCTTTTAAAATTGGTGCTCAAGGATGAATATTAAGATTGAACAATACTCAAAAATTCCTAGAGTAATGTAGGTCTATTTTTATCAAAGTTAACGAAACTCAACAGGTTGCTTTTGACGTCTGACGGTTGTGGAGAGATGAAGCTCGTTGATAAACAGTATACTTTGTTGAAAGTCTATTTTTGTGAGAAATGTTTTCAGGTTTACAAAAAAGGCTGTAATAACCCACAACTAGTGACACCCACAACTAATAACCCTTATCTGTGCCAGTTGAGCATCTATCTTCTTGAAACACAACAAGTCGAAGACTTTTTATTTTCTTTACAACAAATAAAAGATCTTGTTGATACGCCTGCTATAAAAAAACAAGCAGAAGACCTAGTTAATATTAATCTATCGTTTTTAGATCGATTAAGGTTAAATATGTTTCAAAAGCAAAAGGAATAGAAAATTTATGCGACAGCAGAAATAACGTTGGTAATACAACAAATATTGAGAATTAGCACGCTGCAAGTGAGGCCACTTATATTACCAAGTTTTTGAACTCGTAGAAAGGCACAAGCGTCACAACCACAGAAGTGTCGAATATGACATTCCTTTTGAAGCTATGAAAAGATTAGACAATAGACAACCTAGCGTAGTATGAGAATACAACGGAAGATTATACGAGTCAATCTGTATTTACTACCTCGAATAAACTCTAGTTTCATTTCACGCGCAACTGTAACAAACAGAACCATCATGAAATCATTAAGGATGACGTCCAAATCTTGACTACGGGAGTGGAACTGAACAATCGACAAATTAAAGTCCAACAAGCAAGGATTCGTTGAATTTAGCAACAGTTAACTTCACAGTTACCAATACTAGATCAAACATAGGTGATCCAGAAACTTCTATACTACGTATACATGTGATAACGCTCAGCTCAATTAGTACATACCAGCAAGATCTGCTAGTTTTTGACCTCCCCCCCCCCCTCATAATCAACCAACAGAATAATGTTAAACATTACAGCAAAGTCAGAAATGGAACTAAAACAGAAACTCAGAACTGATAATTTTATCAGGATAAATCAATTGAGAATGCATTAAGTTCAACACGCCTATATTGAGTAGTAAGAACCAAGTCCAAGATTAAAAATAATGGCTCATTTACAAATATTCAAACAAACAAAAAAAATAAAAAAATAAATAGCCCAATGTTATTAAACAATAGTAAACATATTAGTGAGGGTACTAACAGTGCTTAATATACACTACGCTTCCAGAATCTAGTTTATTGATTGACAGCGCGGATGAACAATTCTATCACTAGAAGCTTGTAACATATCATTGATAGAGGGTATATCATCCATAGTAATCACTTACTTCGATCTATTCAATAAGTTGTTCCGGTGACGAGGAACACGTTGAGATCTGTTTTTGAGATAAAGTATTAGAACTTATGATGGGGATTTTTACATCAGCATTAATCTCTGTAAGAAGAACACGGTGTATATGGAGCGCTGAGGAAGAGTTGGATTGACGTGCTTAGATTGATGGAATAAAACACTCACTATTTATTTATATCATCGTTATGTCTCAGTACAATCAGATAGAATGGGAATGATCAATTGACGTCCTCGAAACACCGCAGTTCTTTCATTAGCACGGTTAAAAAATTGGTGTTAATTAGTTGATAATGGGAATAGTGCAGTAACCAAAAATGAATAGCCCTTTCACGAACGGAAAATCAGTATCACTAACTTATCGTGGATGCCAATCCTTCGTTCAAAGTCAGTAGACTCATCGACTAATTTTATAACCACCATGGAAATTCACCAAAAGAACAAGCATTTATTAATTTCACACACTCTTTATAAGCAACTTCCCTTAACGAATAGACGTATTCTAATGTAAAATAATAACCATTTTGACTTTAAATTTGTAATAGCTGAACTCTCTCATTTAACTTTCTTCGATTCATTTTAATTAGCTTTTTCTTTATTTTAAATAATAATAAATATATCTGTTCGAATTGTATTACAAAAAAATCTTTTATAAGATCGATTGTAACATAATAATAATATATTTTTTTAACACTTACGATCAATTCATGCTTTTATAAAATATATTTATATTTGTTGATGATACGAATCAACTGACTTTAATTTCCTTCGTGATTAAACTTTAAATATTTAATTAGTCAATCAATTTATTCTATAATGTTTAATAATATTCTAACTAATAAGTAAAATAAATTAAATATAAAATTTTAAAAAAGATAAAGTTGAAAAAACAGGTATGTGTTTTTTTTATAGTTTTTCTTTCGATTCAATATTCAATTTCATATAAAGTAGATTGATTCAATATTATATAAATGAATAACTAAATATATATTAATAAATTATTATTTTTAATAGTTCGTTAAATTTTTACTACAATTTATTTATAAGTACTGGAATTGATCTTATTAAATTTTTTTATGATATTACGACGTTGCAAGTTTAGGTTAAGCTATTAAAAGTTTATTCCTATTGCAGAATTTAAATAAAATTTTATTCTATTATATTAAAAAAAGCCTTTAATGAAAAAATTAAAATTTTCAGAAATAGTAAAATTGAATCTAGATTACAAAACTTAAATTAAGTTTTTTATTTAATACAATTTATATTTTTACATGTAAGTACTAGTATAAACATTTATCTCTTCATGTACCAATACATTGAAAACTATTGTTTTATATGATTTCAAATTATTCTAATGTTAATAATTTTATATTTTTATTTAGAGAGAAAAGTAGAAAAACAATAGACTATTAAGTTTAAAAATAAATAAATCTTTATTCGTAAGTTTTTTAATTTTATTTTACTATTATTAAAAATTATATAGGATGATTTAAAATGAGACAATATTTTATTTACCAGTCATGTATAAATATATTAAATCTTTATAAGCTGTTCTTCATTAAAAAAAAGCTCATGTACAAAGTACACTAAAGTATACTAAAATATAGTTTCTAATTAATTTAAATTTATGCTCTGTTTCAATTTTCAAATTATTTTAATTTAATTTTAATTTTCATATATATATATATACAATAAATTATTTCTATTTTTTTTTATTAATATTGTCGATATATGTATGGCATCCAACGATTCGCAGGTACTAGTATATTGGCGCCATCTGTACATCTGATCGATTCAACGCGGAGTTTGAACAAAACCTCTCTGCACAACATTTTCGCGTGCTATCAATCACTGTCAATGTCTCGTGCGAGTTAAGATCGATCAACGAGTCCAGCTCTTGCGCATACTCAATAAATTAATGCGTGGAATTTATCCTGACAAGATCATGCAATCTCTTTTTACTTAAAATTTATGTTAACGATCAAAAGATTTTTTGGCGTCAGTTTTCATCGAGCTTTCTCTCATACAACAACTGTATTTTTTTAACGATAACTTTTCCACCTTCAAAAATTTCTCTTTTTTCAAATATAATAATATAACTAAATTTATTTTTATTATTAGCCTCAACTTCTTTGTAATTATGTTTTAAATTAGTGCTCTTTTAAATATTCTTGTAAATAAAATTTGTAAATACAGTAGAACAAAAATGCGTTATTTGTAATAATTAGTACAAATACCCAGCATCATCACTACATATGCATATTTATTCTGTGAACATTTTGTTACTAAATAATAAAAATTAATAAACAGATACTTTTTATTAAATGTTTCCAATTGTTTATCTACTATATAATGAATGTAAAAATTAGCTGATTAAAATTTTTCTATGAAAGTGAAAATATACATATAATAATACAAATTTGTGTTATTTCTTAAATGAGTAAACAAAATTTTGGTTTTAGTATTTATACGTATTAACTATGTATAATTAAAAATTAATCTATAAAACTAATTAAAAATTAT
Source organism: Platyscapa corneri (assembly GCA_018907185.1). Taxonomy (NCBI): domain Eukaryota; kingdom Metazoa; phylum Arthropoda; class Insecta; order Hymenoptera; family Agaonidae; genus Platyscapa; species Platyscapa corneri. The sequence continues at coordinate 189,812 of JACCHW010000092.1, read as the reverse complement.
TAGAATTAGAGCTATTTTATTTTGTCCAGATAAATAAAAAGATGTTTATCGTGTTCATTTCATATGTACTTTTATTAATAAAGTTTTTTTTAATACGCATAATGATAAAGGTACTTTAAAAATCTTTAAATAATTCGATTCTTTTCAACTTATCCTGTTATAATTTTAAAACTCACTGTTTTTTGCATTTTTGTCATCCATAAATAGTTTAGTTCAGGTATTTCTTAAATGTATAGTTATTACATATAATCTTGTTTAATAAAGTAAGCACAAAATTTCTAAATATTTATTATAAGATTCTTTTATAATATATTCTTAAACCTGACTGCATTTTAATACTATTTTACACATCGTAAAACTTAAGTTTTACCGGTAGTTGCATTTAAAATATATTAGATAGATTTTATTGTATTTGACATAATTAATTTTTTTTGTTCTCTGATTTTTAATTTACTGAATTTTTTTTTTTTTTAATATGAGTTTTAATTCAGAATAAACTTTTATTAATCGGAATAAATGAATTAATATTGAATAAAATAAAAAGCTTTTAGATTATTAATAAATATCAAAATTTATATAATCACATAAATCATATATCAATATATATATATATATATATATATATATATATATTTATTTGTATTTTATATTTCAAAAAAAAATTCTTAATAATTTTCTATAATAATAGATTTGAACCCCTCAAATTTTTATTTTTTACTGTTATTTTTTCTAATTGTTGACATTAGCTTTTTTTTATCTCCTTCATTTCCTTTTATATTGTTTCTTCATTTTCTACTTTTATTATATTATTATAGTTTTATTGAACAATAAAAAATTGTTATATAAAGATTTACATAGTCTACATATATAAATATTTATATTTTGCCGTTGACCATTCTGTCTCTAAATTATACATTTACTTTTCATTTTATTTTACATTTGATACTTATACAATATTTTTATTATTTTAATCTCTATACATTTCATTTCAAACTATATTCACACTTTTAATACTTTTATTTATGATTAGAATCTCTATTTCTTAATTTTCTTCTGTATTACCTACTATTTCCTTTTTCTTTCGTGTTCTCGCCCAATGTATTTTATTCAGCTGTTCAAGTTCTTTTTGTTATTTTAAAGACAATCCTCCCAGTTCTATGATTTTAAACCTAAAACCTTGCACTCTTCGAATATGTTTTAATGTTTCTTCTTTTTTCCACATAATCTGCAACTTTTTTCTTCTTGTTTCAGCCATTATTTGTTTGCATAGTTCTCATTGCTCTTCCTGAATCTTGCTAATATTTTAATTTCTGTTCTTATTTTCTCCCTTTTACTTTTATCGTATATACAAACCCCCTTCTCCATATTTTCTAGAATCAAATTCTTTATTTCTTTCGTGTACTTCGATCCTTGTATGTGGCTAATCCATCTTTGTTTATCTTGACTGATCTATATTTTAATTGCTTTTTCTATAAGTTGTTCTATGTTCTTCGATTTTTCTCCCCATACTATCCCTGACCATCCTAAGCTATGCCAAAATTTTATCCTTAATGCTGTAAATTTTTTATATTTTTTACTCATGTTTTTCCTTCTCTGTTCAGGATTTTGAGTTTGTATCTCATTGCTGTTTTTGCAGCCTTCGACTCTATTTTGCCTCTATTCGTTTCTATCATTATTAAACTATCTGGAGTGTTTTTATCTAGTCCTAAGCACTACTTGATGTATCTTTTTTGATTTCTTTAAATTTCTTTCAAACCTTACCATCCGCAAATCTCTGCACCGTATAGTAATACACTTTCAATCATGGCATCAAATATTTTCATTCTTACTTAAATATCATGTTTGAAGTAATTTTCTCCAATACTCCAAAATTGTCTTATTAATAAGTTTGCTTTTTTTGCTATTTTTTTATGTATGATATCATCGTTATTATCTGAAACCGTGTAATCAAAGTAAGAGTATTGTTTTACTAATTCTATTTTTTTTTACTCCATATGAATATTTCATTATTTTCATTTCTTTTTTATCTTTTTTTTTAATTTAATTATTTTTGTCTTCTCTACATTTATCTCTAATCCTTTATTCTTTAAAAATTCTTTGAACTCTTAATAATTCTCTTAATTCAACATCACTCTTACCCAGTATTATTGTCGTCCGCGTACAAGATACTCCTATACTTTTATTATATAGATGTAATTTGAACATCCTCAATGCATTACCAAAAATTTATTCTTTTTATTCCATAATTTCCTTTCTTTTTTTAATTTATTTTTATCTTCTAATACTTTTCTCAAATATAACTGCTTTTGTTGTTGTTAATTAATATTATTTCTATAAAATTTAAGAATTTGTTGAAATTTTTTCAATAATTTTACAATTTTTTGTACTTTTCCATCTCCAGATTTCTGTTAAAATTAATTAATTTAATTTTCATTTTGAAATCTTCCTTAAATCTTTCCGCATTTTATATTTCTTCTAGTACCATTTACTGTTTTGATCATAAATTTTAGGATGTGCTTTATCCCAAAATTCTCAATGATGTTAATGGATTCATAGTATATTAAATATTAAAAATTGCAATTTATGGTAAAAATTAATAAAGTATTTTATTTAGGAGCTCAAACAACAATAATGTCAGCGTTATGTGCTGAAAGATGTAACATCATGCGATTAGTTGATTCGAGATGGTCAGGTGTGGCCAAAGGTGTCGGTGTTCAACGAATTATTGGGCGTATACATATGGTTCAAATTCAAATTGGCTGCGATCATCTAACAACTTCTTTTAGTGTTCTTAAAGAACAACCAATGGATATGTTGCTTGGTTTGGATATGCTCAAGAGACACCAGTGTTGCATTGATCTTAAAAGAAATGTCTTAACAATTGGAACTACTGGATCTGAAACACCTTTTCTAACAGAAGGTTGGTATTTTAGAAAAATACTAATATTTAAACTAATAGAACTAGCGGTAAATAATAAATCAAAATATTTTATAAAATTATAATGGAATAATATTTGATGTGTTATATAAAGTAATAAAATTTTTAATAAATTTCTTTTGAAATTGTATGTTTGATTAATTTTTAGGTACTAAAATATTAATTTGTAGATTCGAATCTTAGATTTTGAGATTACTTCCTTTTTGAACTTTGCATGAACATTCGCAAAATATCTTGGAACTTCCCTTCTCCTTTCTCCTAGACGATCAATCTATGGAAATTATCGTTACACATGACTATGATTAAGATAATTATATTGAAGGAAATTGTTATAAATATTTTATTTTATTTTAATATGTTTATTATTTGTTGAAATAATAATTGCACCGATCTATTTTAGGAGATCTTCCAGAATGTGCACGATTAAGTACTAATATTCATGAATCTTTGGAAGATGAAAATTTACAAAGAGTTCTTGAAAATAGCTCAAAAGATTATAAAAGTCAAGGTCTTTTAGGTATGTATTATTATTGTCTATTAAAAATATATTAATATTAAAAAATTTTAAATATCAACATTATAATGTATTTATACATTTGATTTTTTATTGCATTAAATAATGAAATTTTTTTAATTGGTATATTAATGATACAGATAATATAAAAGTTTTACAATAAAATATTATCCAATGAAAGATAAAATATGAATTCGTGAATGTAACGTACATTGATCTATTAAACTTATAAGCATTTTATTAGTCTTGTGACAGAAGTCTATCTAAAAGTTTATCTACCATAAATATAAAAAAACTAAATTAGAAAAAATATTATCAGTTAAGAAGATTGGTAAAAGTTTAACCATTGAAATAATTAATAATATTTAATCGTGATTTTGGATAATTTAAAATTCGAAATGTCTGATATTAAAATTATTCACATGTTGATTAGTATTTGATAATAAGATGTAGAAGACTAATAATGATGAAAAGCACTTTGAAAACGTATTTTTGTAATAAATTTAAAACATTGCTATTAAAAATAACACTTATGCTTAACTAATTTTTAAAATTATACAACTAATATAGGACTAAAAGCTTTAAACAGAAAGTTGGCGCTTAGTTTTCATTTTCATAAAAGAAAAAATTAGCTCACAAAGTAGTCACAATATCACGAAGTAGACTATACTTATGATGAAAAAATTTTCCATTAAAAAGGGTGGTTTTATTTCATTAAACATAAGGTTTAGGAAGTAAAAACCCTGGTGTTGAATATAATGAATTAAAATAATAATCATTCTTATTTAAAATATATTTTTCTTGTTTAACCTTTATTAATAGTAATATACAATTTCAGTTACTACTTAAAATTGGTATATGAAGAAAAATATTTTATTAATAATAATATTTAATTCTAGTACTTTTCATGATATGAAGAATTTCAAATCACATTTAATACAGGCAAATAAATAATTCTATTTCATAACTTTGAAACTAAAGCATTACAAATATTTATACTTAGAATATATCTGATACCTCAGTTATAATTAATTTACTATTATATAGTTATATAAAAAATAAATAAATATGTAGAATAAAAATAAAACAGATCATAGAATATCTTAAAAAAATAGAATTCCAAATGTTTAAAAAGTTTAAAATTGTATATATTTCCGATAAAATTATTATATTTTATAATTTTTTTTTAATTTAATTATAATTATTATATGTGTAGATGTAATAATTTTTCGTTTTATATTGTTGAATATTTAGATATTTAAAAAAAAACTTTAAAAAAGTAATTATTATGATTTTTTTGCTTTATGAAGATTAATTAAAAAACAAAATAATTACTATAGATTTTATAAAATTAATATGTTTAAAGGAAACGTTATAAAATGTAAATATAAAAATATTTGAAACTACTTTATAAAATTGTTATTAACAAAAAAATTTTAAACAACAATCTATCGAGATTTATAATTTTTTTTATTCTTTTATACTTTCAATGTATTATTACAATGTTATAGTACATCACACTACAAACAAAATTGTTTTCATTAAATAATGAGCATATCAACTGTCAAAATTACATCATAATAATAGAAAAATAGTTATTAACTTTTTAGCTGATAAATCTTCAGTATATGTTTTTAAAATTTTTTAATAGATTTATATTTAATACACATGATGATAATGGGTTAAATAAAATAATTACAGATAATTTTTTTAATTAGGATGCTTCCGAAAATAATTAAGAAAATTAAAACTACAATTCATTATATGCAGAGAAATATTTGGTACTTTAAATTCTCTATTAAATTTATTTAATACTAAATTCATCAATAATTTAGATTAATATAAAATTTTTTAAATATTGTTTAACATGGTTGTTTTTTATTTCCATTTCATCGTTTAATAAATAAACAAATTAAAAATCGAAATCAATATTCTGATTTAACTAATAAAGAACAATAATCTTTATATTAACTTATAATTAGAATTTCACTTGTCAATTATGTTTGATGTATAAAAATGACAGTATATAACGTCTAAAGTGCAAAGAATAGAGACAATCGCCTCATTAAGAGAAACGGAATCTTTTGTGTATCTGGATGTAAATTAAAAAATATTTTATGCATATAATTTTCTCAAAAAAAACAGTTGAAAAGTTCTGTAGGTACTTGTAAGTGATTAGATAAATGGTTAAAAGAGTACAAGATTCAAAGGAAAAGTAGATAAACTTGGTGAATTATAAATTTACCGCAATTTACCAGTGATAATAATAGTTACGCAGATATAATGGATGTAAAATAAATTATTGGTACTACATAAATTTATTTTATAAATTATATCATAATTTAGCACAATGTTAAAAAAGTTAAGAATTAGTTTTTATACTTTTTTTAATCATACGGTTACTTTTTTGTAACCGAATATTATTATTTTATATAACATGCAAAACATGAATAACAATATAATTTTGATATTTGCATACATATTTTAAATAATATTTCATAATTTTAGAACAAAAAATTAGATTTTTACAACTTTTTATGCATAAACTGCAATTTCTTTCTAATGTATATTGATTATAATTTACGTATTTTAGGTGAAGAAATCACAAGTGATTATGGAAATATATCATCCTCTAGTATAACGACACTTGAAACTAGGGTTGGTACTTTCGATCCTTTTACAGAATCGACAGTAGATGAAATTGTAGCACTAGGATTTCCTCGAAAACAAGTTATTTTTGAACTTCGTAGATCTAATGGTGATAAAAAACAGGCGATCGATGCACTATTTGCAGAATCTCTTAAGTTTTAATATTTTTGCATTATTTATTTTAACTACTAAAATATTGTTGTAATAAAATGTAATAGTAAAATTTAAGGATAAAATAGAAACTAACAATGTTCAAAATTTTTTAAAACTCTCATAAAATAAATAAATTCCGATTTTTATTTTTGATAATTTTATAATGTAATTATTTGCATTTATTTATTCAAAAATTTATTCAAAAATACATGTTCTTTAACTGATAGGTTTCTTCCGAAGAATTGATTTATGACTAATAAAAAAAGATCAATATTCAAACTTATTATTTATATTTATCAATGTAAATAATAAATATCTTTGTTTTTTACATACAAATTCGTTTAAACTTCAATTTTATAAATTGATTTTCAACCCCAAACATGAAAATTTATACTATTTTATTTTAGTAAAATTTTATAATTAATAGTTACATAAAATATCTTTGATGAAAGAAAATATAATTATTGCCTTAATAGAATTAAAGTAACGATTAAATATTATTTAAAAACATGATAATCAATTTATTTTTTATCTTTCCGTTTGTTTTGATAATTAAAAAATGTCCTTTAATAATTTTTAATCGATATATTAAACTATTTAAAAATTAGGACAGTGAAGCAATAATTAATTAAAAATAGAAATCAAAAATATTGTAAAAATTACTTTATTGGCATTTTATTTAATTAATAACATCAAGATTCTGAAACTCCTAGTGAAAAACCGTTTAGATTTAAGTCATTAATTTCCTGATTCAATATTTTCTTTAGTATTTCACCAACAAAGTTGTTCCTTTTGAGCTCGTTAAAAGAATTTATATTCTTTTATTTTTTTTATCCATACTGTTCTCTCTCCCTTATCACGAAATCCCCAAAAATGATCTAGAATTTCAAAATTATATATATGTATATAGGTAACTTTAATGTATCATTAGAACGAAATTTTAATAACTAGTTTTACGTGGAACCTAAATTAAATTTAATACGTTTGATGTGATTAAAAAAAGTAAACCAGTTGCAATCGGCCTCTTCTATTGCACTGAAATTTTTCACTTATAACAAAAATATGTATTAATGTATGCTTGTTTAATTCTGCAATGATATAATTTTTTCAAATTTATTTATACTAGATGTAAAATATATACAACATACATTATTGTAATTATTATTGTGTAACTGATGATCTTAAATTTCATAAAAAATCACTATCTTAAATAAAATTCTATTCAGTCATTTTTATTAAGCACCTAATAATAAAAGAAAGGTTTAGAAAACGTTTGAAAATGATTATTACCATAGCCCATTATATGTCATTTGAGCTGATTGTCATTCTCAAATATGTCTCAAAGTTTAAATTTCTAAACAAATTAAAAATAGAAAATTAATATGCTTTATTTTATTGGCATAAAAAAAAGTTGATACAAGTTATTACAAAACTTGAACCGTCAATAGTAAGTATTAATTCTTCTGTAAAATCTAAATATTTTAAGAGAAGTTTGTTAGTTAATTATGATTTTAAATATTCAACAATGATATGTTTAAATTTTTTCTGAATAATTTAGTTTAAGGTTATACATATTTAGAAAAATTATCGATAAGTTTTCTATAATGAACCGTAAATTTTAAAAGATATTCAATTTTGGCATTTTTTATTCTGTCAGCATTAATTTCATAACCTGAAAGATTTATATTTTTCTGGGCCATATTTTAATTGCTTTCTCATTCGATATATTACTTGTATGTAATATATTTTTAATGTGTTTATTGTCTTCAAATTTACGTGGTCGTCAACGAAAAATACTACTTCTCTCCGTTGAATATCTTTACACACATTATCCATTTGTTATTGAATTGTTGTCATAGAGTTCTTCAGAATAAATGACATTTACGTAACTTGATAATGTACATATAAATAGAAAAATCTGTTTTTCTTTTGTCGGATTCCCTCATGGGGATTTGAAAAAATCCTGAGTCTGAATCAAACATTAAGAAATATTTTAATCTTGCTAAACTATCAATTATCTCGGCAATGTTAAGTATTTAATAGGCAACGCTAATAGTTTTATTACTTGATTCCCCATAGATAATTACTGTAACTGATCGCGTCGCGTGATTGACGATGTGAGAGAGTAGGATGATGTAGGATAGGTGAAGGATGATTATTAATTAAACAAATAAATTTGCTCAGTATTTTCTTTAATTTGTGTAAAGTAAGATTATAATAATTACAATGGGTCGTGATGTGCGGAAATTTTCGGTTCTGTCTCGTAACGAGTTTCGGGACAGAAAAATCCCCTCGATCGCCTTGCACTTCCCTTTTATGCCCTTTGCTTTTCCGGGCAATTCCGCGTACACTTCAATCGTCGTAAACTTTTTTTTATCGCACGGTTAGTCTAGTTTACAATATTTCGTTTTTTCGACTTAATACTCTACGCGTTTTTATTATACATATATGAATACATCCTTTATATTTTCCATGTGGTCGCAATACGCGCTTACAGTTAAAAAACAAAGATATTACTTTATTGAACGATTCTCAATTGTTTCTAAAATTCGCTCGCCTTTTGGCTTTCCTCGTACCGTTTGTAACATAAGACGTTTTTCAAGTCACTGGACCTGAATAAACCCCCACTGAGCAGTCGGAGGAAAAAGGCCTTTACAAATTGTTATTCCGCGAGCAGAACTTCGTCGCATGTTTGCGTACATTTTTAATATTTTATCGCGCCGTTTTTTTGTGTTCGGCCGAGGCATTAGTTTCGCTTTTTGTCGTTTCCAATCATTTTATTCTGGGCGTCTGACAGTTTCGCATTTCCACGAGCTGCCCCTACCCCCTGCCATCTTAGATTGGGTGTCTAGCAGCTTCGCTTTTCCGCGACAGCCCATACCCTCTTGTTGGAGCCGCAGCAACGTTTAGCAGCCTCTTTGCAACGTTCACCCGCCTCCCCTGGTCCCACGTCCGCATCGCCCAGCGACTCCAACCCTAGACCCATTTCTCGCGCACAGCCGGGAGTAGTGGGTGAAAGGTACAGGTGGGGAGAGGTTCCCTAGGTCGTGTCGTACCTTATCGTGCTCGGACGCGATCAGGAGATGAGTCCCACTCCGTTTCGATAGTTGCATTTTGTTTAATTCAGTTATATAAAAAGGGGGTCCGTCAGGAGAAGTTCAGGAGGAAGGGAGGAAAGAGGGAGAAGCTTGTATGATTGCGTGAGAGCAAGAGAGAAAGAATGCGTACGCTAGGAGACTATAGGCTGAGATTGCCCAGCGTGTAAGTGTATAAGAGCGAAAGGGAGGGAGAGAGAGTAGCGCGTGAGAGCGAGAGAGAGAGAGAGAGAAAGCGTACGCTAGGCAGAGCGCGCCCAGCATATAAGTGTACAAGAGCGAGACAGAGAGAAAAAACGCCTACGCTAGAGAGAGAGAGATGTAGAGTAAGACCTAGAAGTGGGAAGGGGTAACGCTGCAGCTGGGTCGTGCACAAATCCGTGCTCCGGACGGGATGGGTCTACAACTCCGAAAATATTCCAGGCTAGAATATTTTCTGCAATGTTTGTTTCTCTCGCTGTACCGAGCTTTCGGCTCAAGTTAAAGAGGTGTATTGTCTTTTCCCTTCACTTACCTGCTTGTTTATGTATCACCTTACTTATTTGTATTTTGCCTATCACGTTCTGCGCTGCGAGCTCGAATATCGTATTTTTACAATTTGTTCGCTTAATTCTTAATATTATAATATTTACATCTAATATTATTCGGTACTGATCGGTTGCGCTCGTGTTGCATTCTGTTCTTCTCTATAAGTGTTTGTATTGCACATAGGCTCTTTGTTTAGCCTTGCTTAGAATTTTATGCAACTTAAAATTGTTAATAATATAAATTTCAAAACTTATAAATAACGAATGCAAGACGAATATAATAAATATAATATATAACGCCCTGTTGTAAACGGAGTATTTTCTTAACTAATGTTATTATAACTATATTTTCAATTTCAAAATTAATTAAATTCAAAAAGTTACTTGTGTATCGTCTACAATTACATTGCGCCATTTGTTACACAGAGAGTCATTGTATTCAATAATTCTATTCTCCAATATTTCATGTATTTGTTTCTTTATTTTTTTTTTAAATTTAATAGTATTGATATTGTTGTACGCTGACATACATTATCGATTTGTCGATTTTTTATCTATGCTGTGTGAGATATTTTTGTTTCAGGTTAACATTAAGTAATTAAATACATTAATATAATTTTTCGCAATTTCGTATATATTTTTTTATTTAGGTTCATAATTTTCTAATTTGAGGATTTCAATTCCAGCCAAAATAGTGTTTAATATAGGAGACGGTACATTCAAATTTTTTTTGTTCAATGTTTATTGAATTTAATACATATAGATTGTATAAATTTCCATCTTTCAATAGTAGAAAAATATCGTCTATCTTTTTTAGTATTTTTAATATTTTTAGTGTTCTATTGTCACTATTTATTTAATATTAATAATAGAAATTAAAATTAACTATTTCAAATTTTTACCTTCTTTGAACATATCGTTTGTTGTATTATTAGTGAATAATTTTGTATAGAAAGGGATTTCATAGTTCTTATTATTAGTTATATAGCAAGTATTACTTGCGTCAAATATGTTATCTGGTTAATAATTTTATTTTTTCTTGGGTCCATCTTGTAGTTGGAACAAATTCTTTTGTCTAGTTTCCTTGAATGTTTTATATATTATGTTAAACTTGCACATAAATTTGTATTAATTAATGAGATACCATCTTAATTTTTATTTGTGTATTACTTATTTAGAATTTTTTATATTTTCTTAATCAGTATTATATTTATCTAATTATTATATAGTTTTGATAATCCTGTTTGGTTTTTTATAAAATAAAATTACGTTAATAAATTAAACGTTCATTTATAATTTTTAATTATATTTGTTTGTAATCTGTGATTTATTTGTTTTTATTATTTTATTCAATAAGTTTTTAAAACGATCTCTATAACTTTATTGATATTTTGTAATCGTACGATAACTACAATTGTTTTTAAATTATTACTGTTTAATAAGTACTTAAATAATAATATAGTTGTATTTGTTTCTAAATTTTTAGATGATTTTGTATTGTTTAACAATACAATTTCGATAATCATTTATTCATTTTTAAATAATTAAATTTAATAATGTTATTGTTAAATAATTATTTAGAAATAAATAATTAGTAGAAAGTGGTAGTAGTATTTGAATTTTAATCATGACAAATTTATGGAGCTTTTATGTATGTTTTGTTTTGATGCATCATTAAATGATCTGTGATGTACTTACATAAATTTACGCCACTCACACACACTTTGTAGGACACGCTACACATTACGCGCGCTATTAGAAACTTTCTACGCATGTATTTTTCGAATGAATATGAAATAAAATCACGACAAACAAAACTTTACAATATCGTCACTTTCTCACGCTCTTAACGCTGTAAAGCACACGAATATCATCTTCTCGATTTTTATATTACTCGTGGATTCTTGAATTGCAAAATAATAAGGAATTTTTTGATTAAAAGTTATCCAGGGGAATATTATTTTCGACAAACTATGTATTTTTTCTAGAACTTAAAATAAACACTTTTATAAGCGCCTTCGATCATCCGAAATATATAAAAAGAGCTGCCTGCGAGCGTGCATCGCCTATTATTATTTCTACTTTCACAAAAGTCACTCATATAGAATGCCACAACTCTATTAAAATCGAATACAACAAGAACTTTGTTACTGTAACAAAGAATCTATCAATAAATTATCTTAAAAAAAATTACAAGTGGATACAAATTTATTAAGATAAAACCTCGAAGTCCCCACACTCCTTACAGATCTTTGCATTTTTTATTTATTTATTACTCGAATATCGTTCAAAATAGAGTCAAATTATTCATTACATATAAAGTATGTAATTAATATATTTGTTAATTATTTATTTTGTTATTTTTTAAAGTAGTTTACTTATTGAGTAATTCCTGTTTTGTTTTGTAGATTAATATTATATTAATTTTTAATTTTTAAGAAATTTTGAGCAATGTTATAAGTCTAAATTTATTGTATAAATTAATTTTTATAAAAAAAAGGATCTTAAAGTAAGAATTCATATAGAACTAAAAAAATGAGTTAATCTTTATTACTCAACCTATTTATATATACTTAACACCACGGAGAACCGAGGTGTAGCAGCAGTCTTTTTCTTTAATTCTTTCTACTCACTATTTCAGAAAGCATATAAGGGAAAAAATTTAAACAAAAAAGTATATTGATTATACAATTTATATATATGAATTGTTATAAAATAAATTAATATAAAAAAATTAAAACTCGTTAAATGAACAAAATTAATAAATATAAGATTGAATAAGTCAAACGATAATTTATAACGTCAATTATCATAATAAATTTATTATTCAAAATTGAAAAATGAGAATTAAAACCTAACTTTTTTGAAATTATAATGAAGAAAAATATTTTTTTTATTAAATTGAGTGATACATTTTGAAAAGTTCATTCTAAATTATAGATCAAATCAATATGTATAACTTATACTAAAATTTATAACCAATTAAAACGATGTTTATAACCATAATGAAATGTTTTTTTGTGTATGTGTGTACATATATTTACTTAAAAACGTATTGTAGTCTTTAAGCTCTTTAGGAATAATAAGGTAGACATTCCTTAGTATACCTCTCCATCGGTATCGATCTAATGCTTCTCATCAATTTCCTTAAAGATTCTATGAATGTCTGACAATTGCCATGAGTTTTGTTGGGAACTATGAATTTTCCAGACTTTTCCAGACGGATAATATCTCTGTTGAAGATCTTCCTTCATCGTTGTTTTTAAACGTAGCATGACTAATAAGAAACGATTTGGGAATCAACTTTTTTGGTTCCATATAAGTGCATTCTCGACCCTCTAATTTTCTGTTAAATTATTTAATCGACGCAAAGACCACTAACAGTTTTCTATCGTAGGTACTGTATTTGATCTCCACCTCGCTCAATTTTCGCCAGGAGAAACTTATGGATCTCTACGTGTCCCCATCGAATTGCGTGTAACAAAAATGGATCTGTTTGATGCGTCCATGGATAAAAATATTGAAGCCATGTGATTAATAAAGATTAGACTCACTGCTGCGTTGATGCTCTTCTTGCAATCTCTAAAGGCAGATCCGTGGTGCTGTTTCAATTAGTTATTGTTTTTCTGCCTTTTCTGAATCCTTTGAGAAAACCTGTGGGACATGCCTGTATCTTTATTGCTGCTAGTATGCATCTTCAATAAGTTCAACATACCGAGGAATCTTCGTAGGTATTTTATTTTCTCTGGTCTGAGGAAATTTTGTATACCAACCTTCTACGGGGATGATTTGTACTCATGTTCATTGACAAAGTAATCTAGATATATCACATTTTCACATGTTTCTCAAAGCTTTTCCCGAAACTGATTATGAGATCCGTTACCTTAAGTATATTTAGCAGTTGATTAAGTGTTTGATGTGTTCGTTGTGAGATGTTGATATGATGATCAGATTATCTATATAACATCTCATAAACGAGAGATTATACAGAATATTATCAATTCGAGCCTGAAATGACTGGACTAAATTTCTCAGGCTAGTATTCTCAAAAATTCATTAATCCAAAGATGTTGTGACGGGTTTTTTCAATTTTTTTTCGGTGACCATTACCTAGTAATGAACCCTCTCTAAGTCCGGGATTGAGAAAACTTTACAACTGTGGAAGTCCTGCACAATTTCTTTAATAATAGACAGAGGATACCAATCTAGTTTGGTTATATTGTTAACATGCTTATAATTTCCCGTATTACGCCAGCGTCCTTGCTTCTTGTGTACAAGATGAAGGATACTATTTCATTGGCTGCATGATGTTCTTATGAAACCTCATACTAGCATGACATTAAATTCTAATCTCACTCTAGTCTTTTAATATTATTAAATACTGGAAAATCCGGCAATGGCGATGTAGTGACTTCCCTAATAGTTTTGTAAAATTTCAATTTTTTCGTTCTAATGCCTTTGTACGCTTGAGGCTTATTAATTAGATGGTTCACTAATAATATGCTGTAGTACTAATAATTTGTTTATTATTAATTACTCTGTTACTGCTAATTTGCCTTCGGTAGTGCTTGAGGTTACTGAGTATGTTGGCATGAGTTCCTTTCTAGGATACTCATATCGGTTGCTATTTGGCAAGCTGTCGAGGATATCTACGCGTTGTATCAGTTCTTTTCTAGAATGTACTCGGAGTTACGGAATCAATGTTTTGGCGCGTCTGTCCAAAAGTTAACATGGTAGATTATATAGTGATCAGCAATCATAACGTTGCTAAATCTCTTGAGTGATCTTTCTTTGCTATCGTGTACAAAACACTAATTCTTCTTTTTTTAGTACCGTTACTTTGTCGATTTCACTAATTTTTAGAGGTAAGGACAGAATTTTAGTTATGAATACTATAATAATAGCTAAAATATACACTAAAATTTCAATTTTTATTCGTAAAACTTATTTAGCAACTTAAACACTAATACTAAAATAATTATAACATAAACACTGATAAAAATTGACTTATAAAGTATAATAAATGTTAGTGTGGTATAGAAGCATGCGTATAATAGACAATTTTTATTACGAGAATAAAATGCAAAAATTTTAAATTTAAAAAAGGACATGAAAAATAATTGTAAACAAATGGTACGGAAATTTTTAACGAAGTAATACTGGTGTTTCTTGCAGTAAAGCTCGCAGAGAACTAATGTCAAAAAAGCTTTTCACTAGTAATTGACTTATGATTAGAATTCAATTATAATGTCTCGTATTGTTCAAGATCGATCTCACACACTAACTTATTAAGCAATCGCAAATGCTGAGATTGTTAATTGATCCCAACCCGCAGGAGACATCGACAGTAATCGATAATACGCGAAATATGAAAAACTTGGATGGAGAGCTTTTGTTCGTACTGTTTATCTTCGGTTAAGTATGCAGGTCGCATGCATTATATAATATTCTATCTGATAATAAAATATTTCATTGAAACAAATTTATTCATAATTTTCATTTAATTTAAATATTGTAGATGCATTCTATTACAAATCTATTGAAAGTAAAATATAATAAATAAAATCTTAAACAAACTATATTATATTTAATAAACAGCTAAGTTGAGACACAGATTGTATAAGGATAAAATAAAAATTATTGAATGAAAAAATTATATATTTAATAAAATTTAATAAAATAAAAGTAAAGAGTGAGAAAGGGAAATAATATATTAGACACCAAATAATATAACGTGAAGTAATGTCATGTATTTAGAAAGTAGTTTCAATTAAGTAAGTATAAAGATTTATTTAATAAATTGGTAAAATAATCCTAATGATAATATAAACATCGATAAAACGTAACCCATTGGTGTTCATTAATAAAGAATACCAAAATAACTAATTTTTCCAGTCACAAAGAGGATAATTTAATAGTTAAAAAGTAACAAAAGGAAATATCCGTATCAAAACCGAAAAATAAAATGCAAAACTACATAAAAATTTTTTTTTTAAATATTAATGTTAATAAAAAATCTGATGTCAAAGCGATAAAAAGTTACTATAATAATTCTTGTTTTTGTTAATTATTTAAGAAAAGAAAAAATCTTTCAGCTATTGTAAAATAAAGAGCAATTTGCACTATAGCGAGCTCAGTAATATTAAGAGCATAGGGGAAAACACAATCATTAACAATCCCACAAAATAGTTAAATGATAATCATAAATAAGAGCAAAAATATTAAAATAAATTAAAGAGAAAAAATTGATATTAATAATAACATAATACATTACTTATTGATAAAAGTCCTAGAGTACAGATTAACGCTAAAACATTGGAAGTACAGGGCCAATTAATAACAAAAGCTACATACTCTTTCATCGCAATATTTAACAGAACATCCCTTTGTGTATATAAATCCGTAATAATGAATTGCATAGAATACTGAACATGTAGATAAAAGATAAATATATAGTCAACGTTCAGTTTCTCTCGGTAAATATCATTTAATAATCTTAGTGATGTTTTCTCGTTCATGTTACTAATATTGTCTGTTTAAGCTCGACAATATGTAGAACTTAGTAGATAGTAAGATCTACTAAGTAGAAAGATCTTAGCAGTAAGATATCTTGTTGTCGAAAATGTTAATGTGAAAATTAATAATTATGTCCCTCTATATTATGTTAATTAATATTTATTAAATTAAATCGTATTATTTACTTAAATTTTGCGTTATTTCATTCAGTTTAATCATTTTTTAAACGATAATCATGGATAAACGTTTTTACATCTTACATATGTTTCATAAAGAAATACTCGTGTATTTTGTTAATAATTACCTTCTCCTATTATTATATTATTATAATTCAGAACATGATTTAAAGGACAGCATTATTTCCAATATTTATGTTTGAGTTAGAATCTGTTTCAAGACAAAAAATTTGAGCTCATAAAGGTAACTAACATTGTTATATTTATTATTCATGACATAATTTATATTTCGAAGTATCTTCTGATTTTTATAATTCTATTTATTCCTTAATTGTAAATATAAATTTAAGTTTATTATTTAAATTAACTAAAACAAAATAAATTATTATTTTAATTATACATCTATACAAAATTATAGAAGCTAATTAATCAATACCTTTAAAAAATGAAACATGAATCGTATGTTCTAACCTACATAGTGCTTATCTCTTCTAGTAAAATTGCTAACAGTAATCCGTCAAAAATCAATCGAATCATTAAAACTTTATAAATTTGTAAAAAATTTCTCACTAGTCTAAAAGAAACTTTGTATGACTCAAAAAATATAAATATAAAATGAAGTATTACTTGTTTAATTATTATTCTAAATTCTGTTATATTAAAAAAAGTGTTAAATTAATTTACTTTAATATATTTTTAAAAATAAAAACAATTTTCTGCTTCATAAAAAGCAAGATCTTTTAACAAATATTAAATTATATTTATTTATATAAATCTTATATAAAAATTTTAAGTTGAATAAATTCTGATGGATAATTTAAATTTGAAAACATAGTTTATTTGCATTCTGTTGCACTTTACCTTCTTCTATCCATGGGTCATAATCTTCGATTCATTAAAACAACAAATACGAATAATTAATCGCATTATTCAAATAATTTAAATATATAATATATTTAATATAAGAATAGTGCTTATTATGTTTGTACTGGAATTACATATATTTAAAAATTAGAATTTTTGACCAGTAAACTAATTAAAGTTCATATGTAAGCTTCATTATTACATGTTATACTGATATAATTTAAAACTTAATATAAAAAATATTGTTATGTTAAATATTAACTATAAAAATAATAGACTAATCTTTTGATAAAGATGATAAAATAAGGTTTAAAAATATTATTTTTTTTATTATGGTTATAGTTAATTTGAAATTATTTGAGAAACTTCTATTATTACATTATTATTTATATTTCAGTATTCATAAATTTATGTAGTTTCGTGTATTTTCGTATAAATAGAGAAGTAGATGTAAAATAATACAATCACTAGTATATCAAACTAAGATTTTCTGTTCGGAAAATAAGGCATAAAACATAAGGTAGCTGTTAACAATTAGTGAAAAAAATTTTTTGTGTTTAATATTGGAAACTAGAAATAATTTTAGGATATTTAAAGAAAATTGTGTATAAGCTAATTCTTTGGAATACCTGTGCAAAATGTAAAAAATAGCGCACTAAATTGTATTCGAGAATGCATAGTTTTGGCACCCCTCGTGCCACTTAGTTATCTATAATCAAGTATTGATCCAGTATTGATTATAGACAATGGCGAAGAAAAAGGCGCCACTTATCACGAACATAACGATCGCGCGTTCAATACCCCATCAGCGCGATTTACCTCCCGTAATGCATTCTCGAACAATTTCGCAGTGCTCATTTAATATATCTAACTACTCATATCATTTGATAAGAATAGAATGCGCCGCGTGATAGGCTGATTGATTGCCTATCATCGATTAGAAATTATCATATATGAATAGACGCGTCCACTCTTGCCATTTTTTAAAATTTCTTTTCAGTCGCATTGTGCTTGACCTGCTATATATATAGTCTTCTCACAGCACATTTTTGCACATCAACCGAATTATTTATTAAATAACAAAATAATAGTACACCACCAACTATACACAAAATACATTCATTTAAAATAGATATTTTCACAAGTAAAATACTCACTCAGACATACTCAAACATACACTGAGTAATACTCACAATCATTAACTTTCACAACTAAACCTGCATAAAATATTAAATAATAATTAATTGTAATATTCTTAGTAAGTTAAAAATGTTTAGTATATTTTTAAAAAGTTAAGTGCGTTTTTAAATATAAGTTAATATTTCAGCGTAGCTTTTATTTTTCATTAATAGCGTTAGTATACGTATTCAACCACCATTATAGTTATAAGTATCATCTCATATAGTAATAAGTTTCTTTGTTCACTTATTTTATAAGTTTATATATTGCGTTAGTCATAAGTTAATTCGTAAGTTTTTATTTTCTTTAATTAATAGTTTTAAAGTAAAATATACAAATTTAATTCAGTTGTTGTGTTGTTTAAGTGTGCAAAGTATCATTATTCATTAACAGCTATTCACTATAATGAGTGCGTTCTTACTCATCCTAATCCCACTCACAAATCCAGCAAACTCAATATAAAACACTTTGGTCCTTCGTGGTCGGATACCTATAATAGTGAATTTTAACATCGAAGAGATCATACCCCCATCACAGTGGTAAATATGAAATAATGCAGAACATTTACACCACCGCAGTAGGTCTAATCGGAAATTTGCGGACACAAAAAGAGAACATGATCGAGACAAGAAGACCTGCTCAATAAGGGTTACTCGTGACAACCGAGTGCATCAGACTTAAAGAAATTGTGTACTGACCTATACGGGAGACGATTACTCATCATAGCCTCAATTTAGAGATATATTTAAAGCAATGATTCTCTCGAAGTCGGAAATTTCCGACGTCGACAAGCTAATGTACTTGCGACGAGCTGTGCAGGACCACGCATTGGAACTTGTCCGGGGATTCCCTATTTGCGGTGCATAAATGAGCCTGGCTTGGAAGGCGCTGATGACTGAGGTGGCTATGTGGGATGAAGTTTTGGTCTACAATGTCACTCAGACACTAGATCAAACATTCAGCGAGCAATGGGAAAACTCATTGGGCATGCAGTCTACATTTCCTAAATATGCCCAGTTTAAGGAGTTTTTAGCAACTCGAATTATAGCAATTTTCAGGAGAAGACGGCTGCTCACCCTAATACATCTCGAAATTTTCAATCAGCACCAAGGTGAAAGGCATTCATGGCAATTCACAAGGAAAAGGTGAGGGACAAGACACCAGCTGCCTATCTGTGTGATCTCTGCAAAAGGGATCGTAACACACTTCGTAGTTGTGTGCAGACTTCCGACAGTTAAAGCCACCAGCTCGAATGAGTCTCGTAGTAAACAAAACTCTACGCTTCAACTGTTTGGGGCACCACAACGCAAAGAACTATAGGAACAACATAAAATGTAAAATGTGCTCCCGCTGACATGACACCATGCTATATGAAGTTCTTCAGAGACGCACATCCAAAGACAAATAGGTAGTTCATGCGATCGTCAAAGCTTCAGACTGCTTACTTAATCATCTAGGCACTCATCCAGAATACTCAACCCTCACTCCAGATTACTTATCTACAACATTGCTCGTAACAGCAATGGCCAAGCTTTACTCACCACTTATCAATATCACGGTACGCATGCTCATACATATGGGATCTGAGCTTTCGTTCATATCAGAAGATATCGTGCAGAAATCAGAATCCCAAGAGGAAATTCCATTATACTCATTCATGGTATTGTTGGAACACAGGCGACTCAAACCAAGCGAGTAATCTCCCTTTTCTTAAGACCTACTCAAGGGAAGCCAGTGATCTCCATCCAAGCCCATGTATTCAGTGCATTAACAACAGTGCTCCCATCCTTCAAAACTGAGAATCAGGATTGGCTACACCTTAAGAACCTGGAACTGGCTGATCCTGAATTCTTAAAACCCAGAAGGGTGGATATAATTCTAGGCGCTATTTATATGGGCAAATAGTGAAACCCAATATTATCAATGCTTCAACAACAATGTCTATTGCCCAAGAAACAGTTTTTGGTTGGATCGTGTTAGGTCTAGTCAGGAACTCTAAGCAGACATTGATCGCCGTACACCATGTATATCGGCAACAAGAAGAAACATCTTTAGAAGAGTTAGTGAAGAGATTTTGGATACAAGAGGAAGTCGCGTCAAGCAATGCTCACGTCTACTCATCTGAAGAACTGGAGTGTGAACAACACTTCAGGTCTATTCACACACATGACTCTTCTGGAAAATATATAGTCAAGATCCCACTCAAGACCTCACTCAGTACGCTTGGTAACTTAAAAATTGTCGCACAACGATATCTACAAAACCTGCTCAAACGTTTATCAAAGAATGACGAATAAGCGCCCAATACAGAACATTCATGATGGAATATGAGCAACTCAATCACATGAAGCAGGTTCCAGCAACTGCTCATCAGTAACACTCATACTATCTGCCACACCATGATGTAAGGAAAGCAGGTGTTGCATGTGTGAAGTTGAGAGTTGTGTTCAACGGCTCATTAAAAACATCAACGGGACACGCTTTCAACGACGACATGCGCACTGCATCGAACTTACACCTGGATATTAGTGATATCCTAATTTATATCAGGCAAATCAAACACTTTTTTGCCACGGACATCACAAAAATGTATCGGCAGATAGAAGTTCACAAAGACGACTGGCACCTTTAGCGTATTCTATGAACAGAACATAATAATAGAGAAGTGCCATTTCATCTCACTACCATGACTTACGGTACAAAGGCTGCTCTATTCTTGGCAGTAAGAACATTATTACAACTCGTCGACAATGAAGGGGACAAGTTTCCCCTGGTTGTGCCGTCCATCAAGCACGGCAGATACGTCGACGATATTTTCTGAGTTGTAGACACTCTACAAGATCTCGTGGAAGTTGCTCTGCAGCTCCGAAATCTCTGCATGGCGGGCGATTTTCCTTTAGCGAAGTGGCACTCCAATCACCTAGATGTGATAACTGTGATCAACTTAATTTCAACTGAAGATCAAATAGTCTCATTCGACGATTGTGACACCAAGATATTAGGACTCAAATGGAATGCTCAACAAGATATGTTTATATATTGCGCTAGTCATAAGTTAATTCATAAGTTTTTATTTTCTTTAATTAATAGTTTTAAAGTAAAATATACAAATTTAATTCAGTTGTTGTGTTGTTTAAGTGTGCAAAGTATCATTATTCATTAACAGTTTTTCACTATTATAAGTGCGTCCTTACTAATTCTAGTTCCACTCACAAATCCAGCAAACTCAATATAAAATAAATTGAAAATTAAAAAAAACTATATATAGTTAACAAACAACACATAGTAGTTAATAAACGTAGTATAAGTATAGTAATATATAATATAATATATAAGCCTATTATATTAATTTACTTAATATATTATATATAAGTATGCATGTGATTTATTTTACTTCATTTAATTTCAATTTAAAGAATTTATTTTCAGATAATAAATAAAAAATTGTTAGCTTATTAATATTTACAAGATATCAACTGTAAGAAGTTACCTTCAAAATATTTAAAGATAGATTTATTTCAGAAATATTTTAATAGATTATTTTAAAGGTACATTTAAAAAGATAATCCCAGAATAATGAATTCTTATAATTTTATAATCATAAGCTTACTTCATATTTATATTGATAATATGTTTTAAATTATATTTTTTATTTAACATTTACATTTTATTTTTCAGATTTTTAGAAAAAACAGTAATATAAATCAAGCAATATTAAAAAAAAACATACTGTAGAAATACTATAAATTGAATAACAGTTCTTATTTAATTTAAAAAACTTTTATTTATTTTTTCAAAATATTATTACCTATTAATAAGTGTTGTAATTTTTATCTAGTATTCTCCTCATCTTTACAATATTAACATTATTTCAAATTTTTTAAGAGTACTCCTATTCCTTCATTAATTTTGACGTAATTCCTGCAACTGAAAAATATATAAGTTGTCTTTTGAGGTATAAAAATTAAGAAATAGTATTAAGTTATTTATAAAATCAAATAAATTTTATTATAGTATAAACGCTTTTCGGATTTGGTTTGATTTTTGTGATTTTTACATTATTTTTAAATATTTAACGCAAGATTGGATAAAAATTGGTCCGGTATACTAAAAAATACTATGGTTTGTATTAATATTTATATTTTATGAAAGTCTCACATTATATGCAAAACGAAATAATAATAATTTTATATTAACCATTAATAGTGACCATAAATATGAATTTTTTGTTATAAAATTTCACAAATTATTGTACATTATCAAACAATTTTTTTTATTTTTAATTTATTATTAAGTATCTCTTTAAACAAACATAATAAACAATACATTTATAAAAATATTTTATGACTTAAACTCTTTTATTAAACAAAAGTTAATTATAATTATAATAAAAGTAAAAACTTAAATTAAAATTAATAAATGAGATAATAGATATTAATAGACGAAGAGCAAACGCTTATAAGCGAAATAGAAAAGTTTAAAAATTTATCATCCACTTGGTACTGAGCGTATGAAATTTTAGGTGTGATAGATGAAATTGATATATTCTAACTATAGTAAAGTTTTGTTATTGTGCTTTTTTATGTGTCTTTTGATATTTTCCAGCTATCTTGCGAAAGAAACTCAAGTAGGTTTTAGAGTACCTACCTGATAAAGACAGACACCACATCGCCAACAGAATTGAGCTAAAATATTGCTACATCTATCATTTTGCAGTTTATCTGTAAATACCTATCTCATTATCTGTTGATGTTTTTTCTCGCCATTATATTATTTTTTTTCGTATTATTTTTTCCTTTTCTTTATTATTATCTTTGTTCTAATTATCATTTTCAACAGTAACATTTCGTAATTATTAATAATTAAGATTGACGAAAATAATATAAAAAATTCGAGAGTAATTTTTTCATGCTCGTCATGTATGTTCTCTACTATTGGTTAATTAAGAAGTTAGTTTAATTTTCCAGGTTCTATTAATAATTTTATATTAGGTTTAATAATAATTTGAAAATTCTAATCTGGCAAGGATATAATCCGTAGAAGACAAGTTAGAGAATTGTATCTAATATATTCATATATATCTTTTATAAAATAAAGTTGGATAGTAAACAATATAAATGAATAATTATAAAAGTATATTGGACAAGTACGATTACACATGAAAAAATATTAATCAAATAAATTTATTTTAATACGAATAAAATTATGCGAAATAATTAATTTTTATAATTTTAATCAAATGATAAGATAATATAATAATATCTATAACAAAATGTAGATAAAAATCAAATTTTGATGTTTTTTGTAAGTTTATTATCATTGTATAATAACCCAAATGTAACCAGTACAGGATAAGCGATAGCAATATAGTGTCGTGAAAAATTTGATATGTAAATAAAAATGTAACAATAAATAAATTAATTCAAATATATTGTTTAAAATTATTTTTGATTTTAAAATGCTACGATAATTTATATTTTTTACTATTATGTAACAAATAATACGATACCAAATGAAATATTAAAGCATACTAAATATTTTAATGAAAATAACTATCTTTTTAATAATATTGTTTATTTTATCATACATATTACTTTTTTAATTAATTGTTAATTTTATTACTGATAAATATTTTGAATAGTTGATGATAAATGTTTATAAAAATTAAAGTTGCATTAAATAAAAAAACTAGGGAAGATTTAACTAACCAACTTATATTTAAAAAAATTTAAATATATTAAATATCTTAGGTATCAGGTGGTCGCTAGATATACTTTTATTAAAATATTTTTAACAGTTTAGTAAGAATAGTAAATATTTTCAACAATAAGAAAATAAAAAAAATTTCATTGATATAAATATTTTTTCATGAAAATAACATTTGCAAATGACATATAATTCTTTTTAAAAATTTTCAATAATGAACAAAAAATATTATAAGTACTTATTTTTAATAATATTTAGTGTTTAAATTTTTTATATAATTTTTAATTATTTCGTATCTTTTTCGAACACATAAAGATAAATAATCAAACTGATTTTTATTTTTGACTAACAAAAATATCGTAATAAAAAATTAAATCATGTTTATAAAGTCGGAATTTTTGTTATATATGTAATAACTTTATAAAATTAGATTCTAGTATCATTAAGAATAAAAAGAATGATGAATATACTTGTTATTTTATTTTTTGCTACTTAAATTGAACATTTTATATAACTTTGAAACTTACTAATTTAATTTTTTATTTTCAAATTCAATTAATTTAATTATATTTTTTAAAGCTTGTTACTACGACCTTTCAACGGAAAAAAAACTAGAGATGAAATAATCTATAATTTCACTTCTTAAATATATATATATATTTTGCATATTTTAATTAACATAATGAAAATAGATAGGTACTAACGTATGTAATGTAATTCTTTAAGTAACGATTTAATTTCTTATCAAGCAGAAAATAAAAAAGAAAAGCTTGTACCTGAAAAAGAAATATTTGATATATTTTACCAAATACTAAATTACAGTACACAATTTATATTCAATAAAAATAAATAAGCGAATCAGTGTACCTGTATTAAAAGAATAAGAATTCTTTATAAATAAGATCCCGGTACATCAAGAGAATTTTGATTATATTAAAAAAATGTACACACTATACAATGATATTGCAGTCAGGAGACTATGATATGCGCATATATATATATGAATAAATACAATCTTATTCATTTAAATTAAACGCATATTAAACACAAAGAATGGATATTTATTATCACCGATTTTAACTTCAAGCAAGAAATAAACTTTATCATCTAAGACGTACGACTTAATTGAAAATTATTTCTGGACGGAGTTTAAGCTTCTTTAACTTAACCTTTAATTAAATTCCGAAAGCATAAAAATATTGTTTGACATCATGAGAAATTCCTAAGAAATTCACTTTAACATACACGATCGTTTAAAATGCTTTTGATTTTAAAGGTTTAATTAAAAGTAAACTTATAATATGTTTTTAATTCAAAAACTAAAATAACAAATTAAAATATTTGCTAATTTACAAATATAATTTATGTAGAAAAATAAACATTCGTTTAATAAACTATATCATAAAAAATTAAAAATATATTATATGTAACTTTTCTTTTTTTACGTATACTTGACCTATACATATTTCTATAACCTATATTATATCTATGTTAAAAGTAAAATTAGCTTGTTTATCTTGTTATTAAAGAATAGATTTCTATTTATACTTACTTCTTTTTCTTCGTCAAATTCATCTTCATTATCGGAACCATGAATAGATGTAACAGGAGTAGTATGTCGAGATGTTGCAGGTGATGAAGGCTCACTTATTGGTCGTGGATAATTTAAGCATTTGATATTGCTGTCCATAAATTCAGAATTTAATTCAGGATAAACTTTAATTAATGCTCTTACTCGAGCATGCTGATAATACTAGAAAAATATATTATAATAATAATATATATTATATATATATATATATATATATATTATTAAGAAAAAAGTAATATTAATAAAAAAGCATAATTTAAAAAAGAATTTTATTCATATTATTTCTGTCAATACTAATTACTCAATCTCGAACAAAACAGGTTTATTGGAATTACTTACTCTATTGCCTCAAGTCCTTTCTCTCCCTTTAAAAATATTTCAATAAAAATTAAGAAAAATCTCAAACATATATAATGAGTAATAAATTAATGAAAATTTATTAAATTATTAAAAATAATAAATTTATTAAAATTTATATTATTTAATAATTTAATAGTTACTTTTTATCATGTTTTCAAAAATAATTTAAAATTAGTTATATTTTATATTATTATGATAGTTTTATTTGGATTACAAATTAGAATAATTAAATAGCATTTTTTATTCAAATATTAAAGCTAATTTAAATTTACTATGAATTAATAAATTTTCTTATTATAGGATTATTATACAGTGAAAGTCACAAATTATGTTCAAATCTTTGAGAAAATAAAAGGACATTTTAAGAATACTAAGAACATGTACTTACAATTCCAAGATTTCGCCAATCTAGCAGATCACTAAGCCGTTCTGTTCTGTTACGTTGTATTATTCGTTGACGTCTATTAAGTCGACTAAAATCAAACATATATTGAGCAAGTTGTTGTACACTTTCTTCTAAACTTATAAATCTACGATCAACTATATAAATTCCATAACTCATAGGATCAGCTACATGTTCTTGCATAAAGCATCCAAATCCAGAAAGATTTGTTGTTATACTAGGTATTCCCATGACCGTACATTCTGCTGGTGTATAACCCCAAGGTTCATAATAAGATGGAAAAACTCCTAAATGACAACCGCGAACAAACTCTTCGTAGTCTAAACCAAAAAGTGGATTTGTTGATGATAAAAATTCTGGATGAAATACAATCTGTCGATCAATAAATAATACTCAGTTAAATATATTAAATCATACTATTAATTTGAATATTTATATACTATTTTATAATTATTACAGGTATATTACAAAGTTGAATTATTAATTTTATATTATGTTTTTATTTAAATACGAGAAATTGTTAAATAACAGAAAAAAAGAATAATATAGGGTCTTACTTATAAATCATGTTATATATTTCTTTTTATACATATCTTAAGATATGCTACAATTTTGCTCAAAAAATAAAAATATTATTTCATAAAGAAGAATACCTCGGATACCTGTTCTTACCACTAGTTAATTTCAATTGATTAAATAGTGATGCTAAGCTAACAAAACTTTATATGATAGAAATTATTATCCAAAATTTCTACTTGACGTAAATCTAGTAAGTCAATATTCATCTATGAGATACCATTAACTCCATTTTTACAAATGAAGCTAATTTATCACTTCAGATTCCTCGTGTACACAAAGATCTGTACCGGCCATTTTCACTAATGCCTAATATAATAACGTTGTACTTCGTCTGCTCTTTTTTCATATTTTTTTAAAGAACCATATCTTCGTCGGTACATATCTTTATTTCACTTTTTATCTCTTTTAAAGAAAGTGTGGCTTATCAAAAATCTGACTAAATTTGTATATCTATATAAATTTGTTTTCCATTTGTGATCGATCTTGTTTTATCTTCTTATATTTTTTCCAATACCAAAACAAAATTCAGTAAGTAATCCATCATTCCTAATGTTTAATTTATTCAAAGTTAATATAACATTACATGGTATATGTAAGAAAGAAATACTACTTAATTTCGTTATTGCTGTCTACAAACAGAACATTTTCGCAATAGGGATTAGTAAAAAACTAAAATTATGCGTCAAAAGTTGATTATAAGAACTCCCTAAAATCCACGAATTGCCAATTAATCAATATTCTTAAACTAATTTCACTTTATTATTAGATTATAAGCTTGTTTAAAATTACATACATAAAAAAAATTCAATAACTGCCTTATTCTCACTCAGATTCTAGTAAACAAGAATTTAAGAATTTCTTAATAACATCAATAAAGATATTTAGATATATATATTTATTCATTGCTTTTATTGTATATAATACTTACTCTAAATTAATTTTAATCCAATAATAAACTTTTCGCAAATATAAAAATATCAGATAAATTTAAAGTTGTATTTTAAAAACTTCATATATAAACTTAACTGTCGAAAAACAGTACTTGCAACAGGTTAAAAAAATTTTTCTAATTTATATATATGTGTATTTGAACGTGTGTGAGTTGAACATATTAGTATTAAACAAATAGTACTAAGGAAATATACGAAAACACATCATATAAATAATTAATACACAACTCTATGTGAAACCAGTGTAGTGCAAAAATAAGTATAAGTATAAATAGTGTATTATTATGCAAATATAAAAATTTATGATCAAATACAAAATTATAATGTAAAAAACTTAAAGAATTTATATACTTATTATGTAAGATGATATGCTTTTTCAATATCATAAATACCAGATTCAAATATTCAACAAAAATATAATATTACTCATAAGAAATTCATGATAATTTGATTTTGAAAAGTTAGCATTAAAATTTTTTTTACGAAAACTGATACACACTTTTAATTTTCATTTTTTAATATTTTTTATAGAAAATATAATTTGAAAGTGATTCTCTTAAAAATATTGGCTGAATTTTTTAATCGGCTTAATAATTAATAGCTACTATATATCTTTTAGTTACTATGCTATCCAATTATGTATATATATATATATATAAAATATTAACTTTTGTAATACTTTTAATTTCTATACAAGATAAATTTATATTTAGTTACATTTATTTTAAGATTAAACTATATCAAGGTAATCAATAAAGACACCGAACAAATCAAACAATAAAAATCATTTCTCATAATCACAAGCTTAAAATTAATCAATGTAAAATAAATAACTTCTTTATAGTTCTTATACTTCTATAAAGAAAATATTAAAAAGAAAAAAAATAATTGTTATTTATATTATTATATTCAGTGCATTTATAAATCATTAATTTTCTGTAAATTTTAAATAATATTACGATTTAAAATTAATTTTGTGTTTCAAGAATATGTTCGACTTTTAACTTAAAACTAAAATATCTGTAATATTTAAAAAATTAAAAAATATTTTTAAATAATTTGATATGAACTTTATACTTCATCTAAAATTTGAAAGAACTATATGAACGTAAAAGTAATATAAAAATTAGAAAAAACAGATTTTTATGTATAATCACTTTGAGAAAGCTACCACGAGCATAAGTTTAATTTTAACTCATTATCATAATTAGATGAATCTGACAATTTTTTTTTTTTATATACATCTGGTTCTTTTTTTAAATGAAAAGAACTTTTAATACCAGATAGAAGAGTACATCTAGTTGCATACATGCATTTGGTTGATTATTCGAAATATATGACGCAAAAAAAGAAAAAACGAAAAAATATTCGACAATTCATGAGATTAGCATAGTAATATTTCATGTGTTGACTTCTATACTGAAGAGATTTTATTACTACGTTTCGTTTCGTATTGAAATTGTAAAATCAATTCAGATAGTATTTACCATCTTCATTGTTATTTTCTTGAATTTCTTCTTGAGGTACAAATTCATCCTTAATTCTAAAATGATAAACTATACAAATAAACAATTTATATATGTATATTTATATAATACACTACGCAATCTAACCTAATTTTTATTTTTTTCTTTAAATGCAATTTAATACATAAAGGAATTATACAAAAAAAGAACTTTGGCATGAAAAAAATAATAAAATTCAAAAATTAAAATAATTAAAGCAGAGAAAATGAAAAAGATCAAGTTCAGATAGAAAGTAATTAAAATGGAAACAGATAGTCAATTTACATATCAGACAGTACAATTTAAAGAAAATAATAGACATAAAGAACACATAAAATTTATAGTTAAAAAAACAAACATATTATTATTAGGAAAATTTTGGGGTATTACGGAAACATCTTTGAATGCAAAACAAATTATACACTAATTTAATATATGGAGCCAAAACTTGGGCTTAGAAAATTCACGTAGAAATTCAAAGGTAAAAAAGAAATAGAAATATATGAAATGTGTTTAACTTAAATAAAAATACACTTAATTTAATTATGATATTGTAAATAAAAAGTAGAGATAGAGATAGAGATATCAAAGACAGCAGTTAGATTTGAGAACAAAGGCTTAAAGGACGAAGACATAAGGACTTTTAAATAGTGTGTAAAAATAAGGATTGATGAGAAATTAGCCGAGTGAGTGAGTTATTTAGTGATGATGGATGAATTGAATGTGCACACACCCATACAAGATTTTAGCTAAATGAAAATAACTTATATTTTAACAATAAGCACTTAAATTCTAACGCACTTCAAAACTAGAACTTAACGAAAAACAATATAATTAAACGCATTTTATATACAATAATTATAACAAGAGAAACTTATGATTAACTGAACTTATATTATGTGAGTATTTCCGTTTGTGTAAATGCAATGAGATGTGTCAGTATCTATGTATGAATATATGATTAATTATAATTTATTTATTAATACAATCGCTAGAATAAAATGTTGATGTAAGTGTTGTTAAATCAGTGAAGCCAATATTGATGTACTGATGATTATAATAATAGTGAGTTTTTATCTAATGAAAAAATGATTAACAAAATTTGCGCAAATGAGCTACAATCGATGAGTTTTAGATATGTAATCTAACTGAAACTAGTCATCAGTGAACAACGAGCATGAACGCGCCATAATGATCGATCTAATGCCTTATCAGTGATATAGTGATTAAAGGCGAATTAGCCAACCATACGGTGCGTCATACTCATTATCAAATGAGATAATTGATAACCAATTCAAATGAGCGACGCGAATTTGTCGAGAATGCTTTGCGGGGGATCAACCACGCCGATTAGTTATTGACGCACCTGAGTTGAGCAGCGCCCTCTTTATCGCCACGTGGTGATCCATCCTTATCGATAATCAATAATTAATCATCAATAACCAGGTGGCGTTAGAGGTATCTATAATGAGTCATTTTCAAACAAGAATAAAGTAAGGAAAAAAGAATGAAAGGGGAGACAGAAAATTATAAAGAAAATTAAATTAATTTCTGGTAAAGCATTGGTGATCAAGTTACATATGAGCCAGAAATCGAGAATAGAAAATAATATAGGAGAAAATAGAGATAATAAAAGTAGACCAGTACTTTAGATAAATTATTTAAATAAACAACTAAAAATTTGCAAGAAAATTCAAAAATATTATAATGGAAAATATAAAAAAAATGTATATATAAAATGAATAAACGAGAAATACATGTATATATTCAGTTATAAAAATCTTCCCACTTAGAAATCAAATATTTCTCGGATGTGCACAAAGCAATTTTATATTTAAAATTTACTATTATGTATAACTTTTTTGTACATTATATCCTCAGCTTTCTTCTTAACTAATCTTCATTCAACACTAAATCACTTACAGACGAAAAGAAAAGCCAAGTTATCAAATAATATTTTATTTTTGCATTATTACTTTGCAATTATTATTTTGAACAATATTAGTATTGACAGATCGAATCATGAGTGTTGAATGGGTAAAAATGAAAGTGGACTGGTGTAATACTTTTTATTTATTATTTATTTATCTTTAAATAGCACTAGCGAATCTACTAAATCTGAATGTTAAATCCACCGAAAAATTAAACTGAAATCTATTTTAAAATCATCCCTTTACGCCACCATTTGGGTTTTTATACGTTTTCTCTGCTACCCTACTTTTTCCTTGGTGATAATTCCGCTTAAACAGAAAACCATTATTATTTACTGTATTTCTTTGACGCGCGCCGACACGACTCGACTGAAAAAGATCGAGCCGTAATCCGGGTAGGCTATGGCGCACAAAGATGCGCGCCAGTGTCTGGCACCAGCCAGACACCCTCGGCCTGGATTATCCGCCCGTAAGCCGGTCACGTGGGCCCGTATACCAGGAAGGCCCGAATTATTCGGCTAAACAAGATAATTCGGCCTAAATATGGGCCGAACATGCGTCACCCGGTTTCTGGCGTCGGTCAACCACAAATGATTGACGACCTTGATACGGTTTGGACGATCGGGACGTCGGGGGTGCCCGGATTGGAGGGGCCGCGCTCGATAAACTGACTGGCTGCTCGAGAAATCGAACAAGCCAATCAATCACACTTGGCTTCCCTTCCGCCGGAAATAAAAGGGCCAACTTCCTCGGAGGACAGTTAGTTCCGGCCGGGAGCCAGAAGCAGGACAGCTTAGAATGACCTCGCTGCCGCTACCGCTTCCTCAAGGAAAAAGGCAACTCTGGAGTTATCATTAATCCACCCATCCGCCCTTGTCAGGGCGATCCCTTGCGAGTTCGAACGCCACATTCAACCCCCGGGTGAGTAGCCGTGACTTCCCAGTGGAAGAGATCCGGGTCGGAGGAATATTTCCTTCGTCCCGCGCGTATTGACGCCGAGCCTCCCCAAACGCCCGGGAACTCGGACCACGTCATCTTATTGTATCTTAAAATATAAAACTATCGCCTTTACTTTTATAAACTTATCACTCTTATTTTCTGCTTATTCGTATTCTTGATTTTAAAAAACTATCGTCTTTCTATTTCTATTTATTTAATGTTTATAATTTTTTTTGCTTAATTATAAATGATATTTCGTTTCCGTTTCTCTCGATTATAAACATTTTGGTTCTCATGGGCTATCGATTTACTTTATACTTTATTTCTTTGTCTACCTAATATTAGGCCTGAATTAAAAATTTCCTTTGCCTAATATAGAAGAGGGGAAAAGCATTGATATTCTAAACTACAATAAGACGCGTAAATATCTATACTAAATTATTTATGAGTGGAATAAAGAAAAGGTGTTCAAATCATACGAGGCGGAAACAAAGAGAAGGGTAGAGGTGAATAGGAAAGCTGTTGGTCAGTACTGACAGTAACTATGCGTAGTATGAGCTATGTATGAAGAAAAAAGAGTGAAATGGATAAAGTAGGGAGGTGGAAGGAAGTTCTGCCAACTACTGAATCAGTGACGCAGTTGCAAGCTAGGAGAGGGGAGAGATTTTGAATCGACACTTACATTATAGTAATTTTCTTTATAAGCCGCGTTCACAATAACAGCTAGAAAGAATAAAATTAAAACATAATATTATTTTTCATTTTCAACTATTTATCTAATGTATTGATAAATTAATAAATTTTATGGTCAATAATTAAAATAAGTTATTGAATTTTCATCAGCTACTAATTAAAAATTTTGTATTTGAGATAGTTATAAAACAATAATAATAATAAAAGAAAAATTACGTAAATCAAAATTGATTTATATTTGCTTAATTTTAATTTTTCCTTTTGCTTTTCTATATGTTTTTTAGATTTTTTATAAAAAAATTAAAAATTTAACATTATTTAATTAAATTTCCTATATTATATATTTTATTTTACGTTTCTTTCACAGTATACATTTTTATAGCAAATTAATTTTTTATTACTTAATTATCTTGTAAAAACTTTAGAATAATTCAAATTACTATATATATAAATTGAATTGATGGAAAATGTAAGTGAATATTTTAATGAAACTGTATAATCTTTTTATTTATATTTTTATTTATTTATGGAAAAGAAATTTTGCTTAGAAAAATAGCATATTTGAATTTATTCAATACATATTTTGTTTTCATTTGTTACATTTAAATTTTGTTTTTTTCTTTTTAAGTGTTTTTTCTATTTAGAATGAAATATTGATTGTCTATATTTATATACTCATAACTTTTATTGTATTTTACTGATAAATAAAATAATAAATAAATAACTGAATAAATTTGAAGATAATATAATACTAGACTTATATCAATAAACAGAAACAGAAGACTCGATTAAAAAAATAGATTTTCATTTTCATTTTTTTTGAAACTTAAGTAAACAGTAACTACTTGGCTGAAACTAATTAGAATATATAATTAAATTCAATTTATGAGAAGCAGACCATACAACAAACATAAAGTATTTAGAAACACATAATTAGCAGATTTGCTCAAAGTAGCCTAATTATACGATCAGAAGAATATTTATTCAAATAATTTTCAAGTACAATATTAAAAGAAAATTATAATTAATTATAGTTTTATAGCGCATAGAATGAATATTTACCTTCGTTACACTTCGTAATATTTAAATAAACGCATTTCACTAGTTGATCATGTGATTATACTTATGTGTGTGTGTGTGTGTGTGTATATATATATATATATGTACACTGGATAGTTTTGTTTAGAAACGCATTTTTATATGCGTATACTTCGTAAATACACTTGACCGTTTTTCGAATATTATTAAACTACATACCTTCACCGCTATAATTGATTGATATTATAAGAACTCTGTCCGTTCATTATACGTTGTAATTATACGCTTGACTCTATTGAAATGTAAATGATTTAGTCTAACCATTGTTAAAAAATCAAATTTTTTCCGTACGTTTTATATGCACATATTTAGGATAAAGTAGACATAGTAAACTCTAATTTGATATATATATATATATATCTGTATAACTTATTATTTATATCTATATAATAATTATTTATAATACCCATAAATTTATAGATAAATTTTTTTTCATATCGTTATTGGGTTTTAGAATTTTCTGTTCTATCGAAGTCTTACGAGTTTTATATATTTGGAATAAGTTTTAGTTGACAATGATCACTCGTTAATTAGAATACCAATAAATTAAAAATTTTATAATAAGAAATAAATATTATTCTAAATTAGTAATAATTTATTATTATAATAAACGAATAATTTACGCACGCTCGCGCGCGCACACACACACAGAGGAATAGTACAAAATTTTATAAATATTCTAAACAAACTAAAAATTGTATAGTATTTGACATTTAACTGTGTATATAATCATTTATAACTTTTAATTAGAATTTATCTAAAATATGTTTAACAAAATATTTTATGATTACAAAGGATGTATAAGCCTTTTTACGGTTAAGTATGTGCACGTTGTTGAGAACTGCATGTGTTAATTCTAATCGTTGATCACAAGCGGTTTAAAAGGAGAAACATTACCAAAATTTACAAAAGATTTTTCTAGTCAGTAGAAGCGGACTTGTTATGTCTTTACTGTGAAACGTAACGGTGATTTGAAAAGAATACAGCAACTTTGCCACATAAGATAGCTCTGTACTCTAAAATGGCTGTTTTTATTACAAAGATTCTTAACTTATACAGCAAAGTAAACTTTTTATGCTGGGTATAGAGTGCTACTATATATATATATATATATATAACCGTAATATAAAGGTAGTATAAATACTACCTTGCACAGTGCTTAATTAATATCGCGTCAGAAATGATCCCAATTATCAACCTATTGGAAACAATATCATAAAGAGAGGGCGATTACGAGAACCACGGATGTAAAGAAGGCAATAAACATCACGTACTTTACACAGTATTTATTTGTTAATTGCGAACAGTACGAGTTTCTCGAAAAAAGATGCAGAAAGAGTAATATCTTCATGAAAAACAGCAGAAACAAATTGTTACGGTGTCGAATATCGTGGTTACTTTACTTTCTCTGTATAAGTGAATTCGGAAAAAACTAACATGAAATCAAAATATTTGATCCAATCACTATTTATCATAAACTTATTGGTTCTCATATATAGAGAAAGATTTGATATTGTTAGTTATGATGAATTATACGAGTTTTGTGGGATTCCAAGTTGACAAATACCAGTCTAAGACTACTAATACATAAAAATAGAAAACAAATTTTAATAAATTAGATAATATTTTTAACAACGTAAAGTTTTAAATTATATTTTAAATATTGTTAATTTGGCATCAATGATTTTCTAATAAAATTCTATAATTATGATTGTGTATTATGTGTAAAATACCTTAACACGATCTTTGATAGTATTGAACAAATTACACCTTCTTACTGAATTTAAAACGGGGTCATTCCAATCATCAGCTATATTATGAGTTGTAACTGGTGGTAATCCATTTCGTTGAAGAGCATATAAACATCTAAAAGTAATTCATTATAGTTAAATTTCATTTTTTTAATTTTAATTATATTAACGTCTATATTACTTAAATGTTTTATATAATAATATGCAACTTTAGTATACGTTGTCGTTTTCATATCAATGAATAAAATCTAATATAGAAGATAGATGGATTGATTTATTTATGAACAATATTATATTGTCATTTGTGTAAAATACATTCTTATGTGCTCTATTTTCATACAAAAATAATTTTCATCACTTAATCAATTTTAACTATAAATTTTATAACTTCATATTTTTATTTTCTTTGTTGTGTTCCTCTTCTTTCGTCGACGTTAACCTCCTCCATTCTGACTTTTTTCTCTTCAATTTAACTCTATTCACTTCTTCCATTGGATCTTGTATGACCTACTTTTATCTTTTCTCTCTTTTCAACATGTACAACCTTCTCCTCTTTTACTTTAAACATAATCTTCTTTTTTACTTAGTTTGTTTCTCTATTCTTCTTTCCTTTGGATCTTTGATCTTGTATCTTGTATGGTCAGGTTATTTTCTCTTCTATGATTTTTTACCTACACAATACTAGTCGCCTCCTTCTCTCATATCTCTACATTTGGTCTTCACTATTTTTCTTATTTCTCCTTTTTTGTATGTCTCATCATGGTTTATGCAGCATTTGACATGTAACCTTTTAAATCTGCTTTATTTAATATAATTCTGTTTTTTCTATTTCTGCTTCCCGAACATACTATCTTTACTTTCACCGTAACCCCAATATTCTATTTTAACCATTTACTAATATCTTCTTCCGATTACTTTTTCTCTGCATTCAATTCTACTATAGTGATATTGTTTTTTGCTTTTATTTTTCTTACTTTTTCCATCATCGAATCCTATTGCGCTTTTCTTATTTCATCATGTTTATTTTCAGTTTTTTCAATATTATATTTATTAGTTACTTTACTTTTCTCTAATATAATTGTTATTTTCTTATATACTTTCAGTTCCGCTTCAATTTTTTAAATTCTTTTTTTATTTTTCTTTAGTTCCTTTTCATAGTTTTTTACTTTCTCATATAGTAGACATTTATTTTCTCCTTAAATTTTTAATTTATTAATTCATAATATTTCTCTTTCATTTTCATAATCACATTTGAATATAACTCACCTACTATATTATCTTTGACATTCTTTAGCTCCTCTTTTATTAATTTAGACATTCTTTGATATTTTATTTTTTCATTTCTTTGATCTCTGCCGCTACCTTTTTATTTCTATCTCCATGTTTTTCTTTTCTCTTTTTCTTTTGAGATATAGGTACACAATGAAAAAAAAATTCAACCAAATAGTCACAGAAAACAGTAAATTTCTTTAGGCGTAAAACACTTTGATATAGTTCCATAGATTAAAAAATCCCTTTAATTGAAAGTTGTACTATATAAACACTGTTATATATATATATATATATATATATATATATATATATATATATATTTCAATGCTTTTGTTGCTTATTTTATTTGTCGGCAACATATTTAAAAATAAGTAATGTCAACCTATTTAACTTAATTATTAAGATTTCAAAAACCAATAAAAAATAAATAATTCCAATTAAAGCACTGAAACGCAATATATAATTTTCTTAACAATTAAACAATTATTAAATAAATATGCGTTTATTATATAATTTTCACTATTAAAGAAAATCGATATACTTATTTTTAAAAGTCTTCAACTTTTTTCTCGCCTCACTGCAAAAGAATCTTAAAGTTTTCGTAATACAATACTTTACTTCAACAACCACAAATTGATTACAAGCAAAAATATAGAATTTGCTTAACACCTATTACATTCGTATCAATCAGAAACACATTTATTTTAATTTCTTCCCTCATTTGAAAAACTTATTGCGGTTTCTTGTTATTTTTCCTATTTGAGGTTTCACAACTTAACTTTCTATATATATTATAATAATATATCCGACACTATTTATACACTGTGTTTTATAATCTTGAAACAGCACATTATAATTTCAGATGAAAACTTTAACTTAATCCACGTAACTTTTGATAACAATAAGCAAGTAATGATTAGCGTGCAATTTATTCATAATTGCAGGCCAAGTCAGTATCATTAAAGTTTCTAAACAAGGAAGAAAAACTATCTCGCTATTTTTACAAAGCCGAAATATTTCCTTACAATGTACTTTCTTACATTGTTACTTTTAATCATATATCAATTTTATTTATGAAAGTACCATGAAATCATAAAGATAGTTAACACAATTTTTTTCATATTTTATAATATAGGAATATGTAATAAAATATTATCTTAATAAGATTAGATAATATAATAATATTTTATTATCAAATATGAAAAAACTTTTTCTTTTATTGAAGTCATAAATAGATATAAACAAAAAAGAGACCTTGTGAAAAAACCAACACTTGTCTGCTTATTACAAATATCCTACATTCTTTTTAAAAGATATCTGGAAAATGATTAAATTAGTCGTAGTTTTACTAAAAAATAGATTAAATTTATCATTTACTTGAATTGTATGCTTAGATAAGTGCTATAAAATTTTTTTTATAATTATAATTCTATTTCTTTCAATGAATTGAAATATTCTCAAATAGCTACAGAAAATCCTTATATTTATTATTATATTTAAAATTATTATTTTTTTATTATCAAATATTATGCTTTACTATCTAAACAAATTTATATAATAATTAAATTAATTACGATTACCTTTTTATTTTAATAAGATCTTCTTTGAGGCATAAATCTTTATTTTCTGGCATTCGCCCTGAAAGACAAGTCTCATACATTCGTTTTCCAATTTTTTGTTGTATATCATTTATTGTACCACGGAGTGACTTTGTTACCTGTATAAGAAATTAAAATTTTATTTTTATATTTTTAGATTATGAAAATATATTGATTATATATATTTATAATTATATCTATAATAATAACTTTATATTTAAAATTTTAATATTAATAACTATTTTAACAAATTAAATACATAACTTAAATTATATTTTATAGCATTAAAAATTTTTAAAAAGGGTTTAGATTGAATAAATAATTTAGATATTATAAAAGAAGTTGCCTTTTTGTCAAAATAATCCTTGTTTTCTTTTATGTGAAATGTAAAAATTTTTAAATGAATCTGAATCTTCAAAACTATTATTTTTATGATATAAATTATAAGAATAGTTTACGAAACTTCAAAAGTTTATCATTAATTATTATTAAGAAGAATTATCGAAAATATATCTAATAAAGTAAAATGATTATAATAGTTTCAAGTATCAATTTAAGTAATAGAAAATACCTTTAAAATAGTTTCAAATACTCTTGATATTTTTAATATAACTAATATTAATAAAAAATTATTTATAGTAAATGAAAATTCATTAATTCTTTCAAAAGTTATTTATGGTAAATGAAAATTTAACCTAATTTTCAAGTTATTAGATAAAGATTACTTTAATTCATTTTATTAGAAAAAAAATCATCTTTTTATTATCGTAACTCTTATTAAAAAGTTGCGCATAAACTGGAAATTACTTAGCTTTCAATTTACAATTTCGATTAGATAGTTTAAACATGTTCAATATAGTGTATTAAATATTTATTAATTTTATAAATCTGTAGTTAATTTCAACAGTGGATCAATAATTATTCTTGTGTAAAGATAGATGGCTATGATATGAGAAGTTAGTATAATAATAAAATTCTTATTGTAATAATTATATTATATACAACTATGTAGGTATATTGTAACAAACGTAATTGATATATTTCGATATAGTAGAAAAAGCAATCAATACATATTTTATTACAAGACAAAGAGTATGTAAGTCGCTATTGTTAATGAGGAAACCGTTAGAAAATTGAATATATATAAGACATAATTCTTATTAATTAGCTAATAAAAGTGTTAGAGTAATACAGACTGTAGAACTATTCTACTTAACGGCAATTAATAATTTATATCAAATTCAATGACAGAGTAGTCATCTAGATAAGTGTTAAGATTCTTAACCATGTAAAAATGGATATGACTGTTGAATTCAATTGATCATTTTCGCTAATCACTATGAATATTTCTCCTTGAAATCTAAAACGTTTACAATACGTCAAAAATCATATGTTAGATTGAAACAATAAATTTTTTCAAATGAATCTGTCCTGAATAAGCAAATACGGAGTATCGATGACAAACTTTATGTCTGTAATTTGAATTTTAGAGAGAGCACTTCTTACAAAGAAAAAGTACAGTTAATGTTCATTTTGATGAGGAACTTTATTGTTTCTATGAACAGAAATACAGCTTTTTTAGTCAAGGAAAAATTTTCTGTGCGAATACAATTCACTACCTCGATCAATCAGAATCTTCGTGGTCAAATTATATTCAATATATTTGAATTGCTACAGCATCCACTTTACTCGATCGACTTTGATTTATATGAATTCTTTTTGTTCCTCAACACTAAGATATACCTGCGAGAAAAAGTTTAACTTAAGTAATGTTATTCTTGAGAT
This sequence comes from Platyscapa corneri, assembly GCA_018907185.1. Classification (NCBI taxonomy): domain Eukaryota; kingdom Metazoa; phylum Arthropoda; class Insecta; order Hymenoptera; family Agaonidae; genus Platyscapa; species Platyscapa corneri. The sequence continues at coordinate 149,040 of JACCHW010000092.1, read as the reverse complement.
AGAAATCTATTTTAAGAAGTTTAAAAAATTGTATTCTTATAGAGGATTTAAAAAAATAGCAAGCGAGCTCAAGATAAGTGTATCGTTAAAAACAAAATTAAGTTTATAAATATCAAAACTAATGTAAAAAGTTTCAGTTTCCATTCTTAAACGGATATTTCGTGATCCACCTTTATATTCATTTATATAAAATATAAAGTAGGTATACTATCAAAAATAAAATGAAAATAAAGCAAAAAGTATTACCTTCATAATATTTAATAATATAACTAAATATTATAAAATTTGGATTGATTAATATTGATAATCATTATCAAATATAGAAAAACTTTTCCTTCATTAAAATAAAAAATACATATAAACAAAAGAGAGACCTTACGGAGAAACCAAGACTTGTCTGTTTATTACAAATATCCTACATTCTTTTTATAAGATATCTGAAAAATGATTAAATTAGTCGTAGTTTTATAGTACTATTTATTTTCTATCTCTAATTTCCAAATCAAAAATAACATAGATTGAAACCCAAAAATAAACAGTAACAAAAATGATATGATCAAAATTAATCTCCCAATACCTCAGTAAATTATATTCTTTTCAAACACTGTGTATCGAAATAAAATACTATAAGAATTGCACAGACACAGATCAATTTTATACCGAGTCATTTTATTGATGTAAATGAGAAATTTATATTTGCTTCTTTTATAAATCCTTTATGTTGTTTTTTATGGACTTTTATTTTCTTTGTGAAATTTTCCCGTTAAAAAGTTTTACGATAACCTACACCTGCTGGCGTTTATAAATATACCTAACAACTGCCGATTCTTTCAAAGAGCACTATTTAAACTGATTCAAGTTGGTTTTTGTTTCAAATGATCCAAATCTATTGTTTTCAATAAAAATAACTACTGATAAATTTTTTATCAGAAATTCATATGTTAGTAACCTGAAAAAGATAAGAAAATACAGATATGCGTGTAGCTATAGTAATTGGATAAATAATAGATAGATAGATAGAAAGATAAAGAAACAGAGAAGAATTAATAAGAGAAAGGACAGAAGAAATGAAGAAAAAAGATAGAAACGTAACAAACCTTTAATATAATTTCAATAATAAATTAAATTACAATAATTTTTAAACATATTAAAAATAAAAAAGTAGTAACGAGAAAAATTAATGTATAGAGTTCTTTTTAAAGAAATATGACTATTATATTAATTTGTTATTCTTTTTGTAATCCAAAATAAAATATACATTATTAAATTAAAATAAATAAAATCAATTAAATAATTAAAAGCATGTATAATGGATGCATACTATTTGATCAAATTTTTAATATTTTTCTGTCTTTGTAAAGTTTTCTATGATTTTGTTATTTCTTGAGAAATTCTGTTTCCTTTATATACGTATATACAAATTATAAGTACGTTACAATAAAGACAAAAGTAAAAAGAGCTATACAAAAAAGGATTACTTATTACGTCTAAGTGATTACAATAAGTTTTATAAAAATTATTAATTGGAGCAATTAGTTTTTATTGTAATGAATAGTTTGTCTATAAACAGATTATTGTTTTAATTGCATTTAATTTATACAATAATAATAAGAACATATATTATTTCATACTATTATATATTAATTTATAAAAAATTAAATATCAACGTTGAAAAAAATATTAAGGTTTGAATTTAGGAATTAGCTATATAACTATTTCTTGTGTAAATATGTTGGAATAGCCAATTTAGAATAGTATAAAAATATTGATCAAATAATCTTAAGAAATGTAATAAAAGTCATAAAAATAGTAAAGCTTGCACAAAGATGCCATGTTGTTAATATTTGAGTTGTTGGAAGGCATTATGATATATAGTACAGATACCAATATTTAGATGCATTAGTAGTTTTAACTATACAATGATCGAAATTTTATACAACAAAAAATATTAATAAAGGATGGCTTCGAATAGAGATTGGTAGTAAAAATAAATACATCAATTTTACAGGTGAAACTTCATCTCTAATCTATAGGACTCATAACTGATCCTGATTTCGAGCATCACGATTCGGATTCATCATAGAATGATGTTTTCAAAATAAAATTAGATGGTGCAATAAAAATATTAAGTAGACTACAAGCTAACATAATATGTAGCGAAGAAACACTCGGCCACAAATAGACAAGTTTTGGGAATGTGTTGCAAGCCAGCTAGGGGATTAACCCTACCCATTCTTAGGTATGAAACTGATATTGAAAATATTTTGTTGGCTCATTCTACTACCTTACTTTCCCTCTCTCCCTCTTCACATTATCTATGTCTATCTTTTTTCCTTCTTTCACGAACTTTGTTCAGTGTAGTTCTTACGTTTTATACCTCTATTTCTGCCTCTAGTACACGGTCAATCGGTAATTGTCCTTATTAAGAAATCTGAACTGGGTGGGTATGATTTCTATAACCCGCGCTTAGCAGTACTCTTGGAATCTCGTACGCGTAGATGCACACTCAGATGTTAGACCCACTTGTCATGGTCGCCGTGATCTAGGTTAATTCACAGACATTGGAATGTGTAGTATCCATATTTATAGAGGTTGGTTACCTCTTTTGGTATCCTCGGTGCATAACCGTATAGGGAGATTAAGTTGACTCCCAAAGTCCAGCATACAAGCGACAGAGAATAAATTGTCAAGGATCTTGTCATTAGCGGTTACCACCTCTAAGATGCAGTAGTGACAGAGTGAAAGAAGCCTCTTTCATCAACGATAAAAGAAAATAAAAAATTGATGAAGCGCATTGCCATTCATCGGCTAACATTGTAACAGCTTTTACCTCCTTTTATTGTACGCAGGAGATTTTTTATACCAGAGCACTGTCGAAGCTCTTGATAGTTTCGAAATTGCCTTTTGGATTGCGAAGAAGTGTAAATAAAATAAACTTGCGTGGAATTTTGAACCATTAAAAAAGGCAAAGGAGCATATTGCACCATAGATTTCTTGCTTTATCCAAGATAAGAAAAAGCATTGATATTTAAAAATGACAGAATTCGAGTAGACAAAGGGTTAAAAGTTTTGTTAAAATTAGAGAATCCACATGTATAATAGGAAAATTATGCTAAAACATTCTTCTTCGCTGTTATCGTATAATAACTCTGGTGATAATTCGATTCCGATTACATAACTGCTGGCATAGAATCGTTGTATCGAAGAAAAATTCTCTAATAAATAACGTTCCGTATAGTCAATAAATATATGTTTTACAATATTACCAAAAACTCATGCTTCTTTTAAAGTAATATAAATGTTAATGAAATTCAATGTTCAAGCAAAAATGTTGTAATACTAAAAAAGGCTTCAACTTTTCTAAAAAGAAACCATTCTTTATTCCAACCATTTTGTTTAATTTTTATAAACATTTTCTTTGACTCTGGTTAAATTTGTGATACATTACATTTCTATTAATACATGTATAATCAACAATAAATTAAAAGTTTAAAAAAGTTTCGTGAATCAATCTAAAGAAAATTCTTAATTGTCGAAAACTTAATCATATATTTTTCATAATGACTCCTAATCAATATAAGAAATTAAATAAAAATATAGTAATCAATAGTTTTATATCTAAAATTATGAATAATATTACTTAATAATAACATTACTAAACTGCCGAGCAAGGAGACACAAGGTCTTCCAGTAATTGCAATATATAAAATAACAAATTTTTCTGAGATTGTCAAGCAGATTAAAGTATATTACTTTTTACTGGAATTAAAGTCATATGAATAAAAAATGTGTTTATCAGATAATACATAGAGATAGTTCATGTTATCCATCTTGATATTTGATGAGATAAATTATAAAATTTAGTAAATTTAACATAAATAAAAATTATTATGATTCCAAATTTTCAAAATTTTGAATAATGTAATGGTATTATCTTGAAAGTATAATTAAAAAAAAAAAAACATTTTGTGTTAACTTATTTCTAATAATTTTTTTAAAAACTTAACTTACTGCATGTCCTCGCAGCGACTCAACGTTGAAGTTATTTGTTCTTGTAGGAAAGATTAAAAATGCAACAATAGTAATATCTAACCCAGAAATTTTAATATAATGATTTAATCTGGCTAATGCTTCAATAAATATATCGGCACCTTTGTTCCCAAATTCATAACGTCCAGCAATGAAAAAATACAAAGTCTTGTCCAAATCAAAATCAAAATGTCTGTAATATAAAATATTTTTTTAAGTATAAATATAGAATGCGTGAGTTAATAATAGTATATAAAATCGAGGAAAATTAATATAGAAATTTTCCATCTAAGAGTGATATTTATTGGTTCAAATTATTCCAGTAAACAAAATCATAGTATTTATATAAGTCTAAATTGCATTTTAGTACATACCTTAAAGTTATACACCTTACAACGGTATTACTAAGTTAAAAGATCGATTCAAAACGATTGAAGTATTCATGTTAAATAAATTTGATATTATTTTAAAACAGAGCAAACCTTTTCTAGAAACATTATTAAATGTACATAAATATTTTAGTTTCGATACAATCTTAATTAATATCAAAAACAGCATGTATTACTTTCAATAATGAATTAATTTTTGCAACATATGTATATACTGCATAATTTAATGAATATTTAATAATTTCTGCGTACTTTTCTCTGATTCTATTAATTTTCTTACCGCAAATTTTATTTTTAAATCTGCGTTAATTTACTTCCAGTTTTGACACAAATGTATATTTATTTTATGCACCCCAGAATAAATTTAAATTAATCAAAGTGAATTAAAAGTTACAGAATAAGTTTTGCACTTAAAATTCATGAAATGAGTCTTTAGATTCATTCATTTTAAATAGCGCAAATATGCATTTTTTATCTATACTTTTATAGGTTCGGTTAAGGGAAAAACATAAAAATAGAACTTTCATTACTTGCAAAAAAGAAAAATATTGTGCAAATGCCTTAATAAGTCTTTCTGTTCTTTTATATTAAAAAAAAATTTTTTGTTGTACATCATACATTTGCATCTTTTTACTAATATTGATTCTTCTGTCCTCGTAATATAACTAATACTTAAGAATAAATAGTTTAAAAAAATAGATCATTTTAATACAAGGATAGGAAAAATTTAGATTATAAAACAACAAATAAACAATTGATAATTAAATCCATTTATTTATTTCCCCCTTTTTTCATAAATATACTTATAAGTATAAGTAATAACATTTTAAATAGATGATCTATTTCAGAAGTTTTATTTTTAAACACTAATAGGTATTTCAAATATATTGTTTATTTATACCAGATAAAAAATTAACTAAATATATTAAATTAATTTTAAAAATACGTGCTAAAATAAAGAATGTACTAACCCATAAAAATGTCCTCTAACAAATTCATGAATTTTTTCTTTATTAATAGCGTGCAGATTTTGAAATTCATGTAGAGCCGAAAATTTTTTAACATTTAACCCATTAGGTGTTATAATATCAGGTACTCTTTTAAGTAAGTGTTCGGCTTCGAGTCCGGTAATATCAGATACTGTAGTAAATATATGTGACAAATGAGTAGCAGCACGTTCCATACAATATCTATGGTATATTTGACGTTTTCCAGCCTCTTCATCAACATTAAACTATACATCAAAAATATTATTTTTTTAAACAATTTTTTTATTTTTACACTTGTATAAATAGTTTCAAAATTTTACCGAAAAAAATAAATGTAAATATTCCCAATAAATACCTTATTTAAATTGTTATAAAAGTCAGTTTTTCCTGCACACAAATATCGACCTAAAAGCGTAGCATGTGTAGTAAAAACTGTAGCAATATTTATATGTCTCGTTCGTAAGGCAATTAGTCCAATTCCTGCCTGCCATTCATGGCAATGAAGAACTATGCGTGGTTCAGTAGCTGGAAAAAATTCTGACATTTTTCTGAAAATTAAATTATTTACTTTTAAAAATTATATATTAATTACCCTTTGTTTTTAAATCTCTACTCAAAGTGAAAAAAAAAATAATTTTGTGCAAAGTAATATAAACTATTTTTTATCAACTACTTAATCGTAAATTTTTACTTGTTTATATAAAAATGATAATAAGAATAAAAATAGAAAATATTTCGTAAGAAAGTTTAGTTTTTATAAAATATTTTTTTACGACAAATTCATGTTAACATTTTTTTGATGACCACACATTCCTCGCGTTAATTTTGTTTCTCCTAGTGGATATTTAGTTCATATAATTTATTGATATCTATCTTATATTAAATTACTTTTATTTTCAATAATTTACATTAACACATATAACACTATCTAAACATAAAAAGTTAAATTATGGTAATTTTTTCAAATGCAAATTTAATAGCATTATAACTATAGTAAACTAAATTTACCAAAATCCATTTTATCTAATTACAATATTCACTAAAAATCACGGGTGAGTATAATTATCTGACACATATTACAAGTTAAATAAATAATTTTTTACTATGTACATATTTTTATTTGCTATCTATTTATCATATTAAGTGTTAAAATAAAAATACTTTAAATAAAAGGAAATAGTTATATGTTTCTAATTAGATTGAAATAATTTCTGTTATTAAATCACAAGCTTTTCGGAATATATAAATTTTTTATAATTGTTGACAGAACATTAAGTATTTCGGGGTTAAAAGTTAAAATTTAAGCCGTTATACTTAATAAGTTCTCGTCTATAATGCATCATCTTTTGTTTTGCTTCACGGGAAATGATTTAGGATTTTTTCCAATTGAACCGTTACTAGCAATATGATTCAATAGTATTTTATTGCACTCTCAATCTTATTGTAAGTGTCTTTCTATATGCAAGTATACAAAAGCATTTTAATAAGAAATTGTCATTTTTCACTATATTATTAATATTAAATACTTAATATTATATAATTACAAATTGTGTTTATATTTTTTATTCGAACGATAACCAAGCCCTGTGATCACCCGTTCAACAATAATATATATATTTAAATATTTTAAGCAGATGTTTCTGTACGTTTTATACAATAATAATTCAGAATAATATTGTATAAAAAATACATGTTTGTTTCCGTATTTTTTTTTTTTAAAAAAGAGAAAAAGAGTTTTTTCTCATCTTCAGATTAAATCTATAATGAAAGATTCCACGTATAACATTTAATTTCTTCTATAATTTACTTTACTTTAATAAGTTATTCAAATTGTGTGTCAGATGTTTTTTATTGAAGTTTCAATTTCAGTCATTATTATTCAAAAAACATATGGTTGTTATTTTTTTATCTAAAAAATTTTGTATGGATTACAAATATATTAAAAACTATATTTGTCAATTATAATATTTTTTCTAAATTATTTTTTAATGCTAACAATTAATATATATTTAATAGAAGCAGTGTTAACAACAGAAAATACCGATTTTGTCACCACTTGAGAAAAGCGTGCATGAGCGAGTGTTATTTCCACGGCAAAATAAAAATCATATAATTTGTTGTAATTTGCAACGCCGAGAAATAATACTCGCTCAAGTGCATTCCCGCGAACCGTAGCAGCATATGTTTTTAAAAGAATTGCAAGCGCGACAATCACCAAAGTTATCGGAACCTCGGCACCTTTGAGACTTCACGAAATCATCAAGCCACCGTAAGAAGAAGGAGAATCACTAATTAGTCTATTATAATTGCAACCGTCGGCAGACGGAGCAGAGTTCTTTTTCTAACTTTGAAAATACCGGTCGACCACTTGTATTTTAAAATAAAATAGTGCTGAGTATAAAAATATTAGATTCTATTACCCCTTTTACTATTATCCTATCCTACCTCCCTCGTGCGATTTTTATCATTAATAAGCATGTATGGCTGTTAAATAAACTAGCAATGTTTCTTTTTTTTTTTTAACTATGGTTTTAAGCATAAGTTTGTCGCAATGTATTTTCTATTCTATCTTGAATAATCGAAAAATAAATCTATAACTAAAAAAAGTCTACTTGAGTTACCTATATCAACAAGTTTCATCTTGTTGATCATAAGTTATTTTTGTTATTAAAGTATTAATTTTAACTGTTGTATTCGAATTAATAATTAGATCTGGCTATCTCGACTAAGTTTAACAAGAGAAGAAATTTTTATTTAAGTCTCTAAAAAATATATGCTTTCTTCATAAATATATAAAAAATTTTCTTTTCTTTTATTAACTTTTAAATAGATCGCTCGTTTTTCTTTGATTATAAAATATCAAGTTTTCTGAATAATCTTGAATCAGACTTCTCTTAAGAAATAGCTTCACTATTTCTGTATGTGAATTCGTAACAAAAGTCTGTCGCGACTATCGCTTCAATCTTTTTAATATAGCAGCATCGTTAATTTTTTTTATGGAAAAAGTTAAGTTATTTTGATTTCTATTTTCTTTTTTAAATTGTATTAGTCGAGGGTTGAGCAACTGGGTTTGATAATTCTGCATGAGGTAATAACTGATTCTTAATCTGATCTTTGTCATTATCAACTAGACGAGAACTTTACTTTTTCATTTTTCAAAATATAGATATCTGACTTGTATGCTTGCTTAAGCAGGTGTTTCTAGAGATATATTGGTTTGTTCTTGAAATTTAAATATTTTGTAGCAGAAGAATTTGAACAGTTATAATGCATCAACTTTTGCTATACATTCAAATCAACCAGCTTATTATTTATCGTCATAAAATTTATTATGTAATATATTTTGAAATAAAGTTATTTATTTTTTAACGAAAAAGAAGTTTAAGAGTAAAATTGATTTACAAAACCATTTGGTTTGTTAATTTTATGCTCTTTAATGAATTTATTTTTTATTTAATTTTTTAATTTTATTTAAAGTTTAAACTATTGTATCAAATACTTCAATAGAGACCGAAATTTTCTTTGCTCCCCTTTCCACTAGTTAAATTTGTGACTTTTAATCAATTTTACACTAAATATATTAATTTTTAAAAATATAAAAAATGTCACTGGCTCAAATGTGTACTTTAAATATACCTTTCGCATTTATTAGAAGTACATTTGATATAAACGATGACGCCACTCTTTCAGTTTATTTACTAGTTAGAATGTCGTTCATATAAAAAATTTAATAATGCTTTTTGACGTTTTTAAATATAATTTTTTATACTATTTTATTTTAGATAATGAAGTTTTATTCGACAAATAGACAATCCATAAACATTTAACGCACTATTTTTTCAGGTTTCTACTGTTCTTTTCTTTAATTTCCTTAATTTAGGTCCCTTAAATCTCCCTAAAATCCTTTAGTATTTTCTTCAAACAGGTGTAATCGATTTTGTCGTTATTTTTTATGCTTTATGAAGTTTTAATTTAAAGTAGTTTTTCCTTAAGTTTTTTAATATCAATGCCTCACTCTTACTTAACAATTTAAATTTATGGCTACCAATTGAAACTTTTCTACATTCAATACTACGTGCGTCGTTACAGAAAACGCCATTTTGTGTAGTAAGTATTCTAGTAACGCCTTGAAATTATAGTATTTTGATATTAATTCTAAATCCTTTTATACTTTTAATTAAATATTAGTTCAACTTTGGGTAGGCATATTTAAATTCTTAATATCAATTTCATAAGTAAATTAATTTTCGTAAGAAGTCACTATAATTAAGATATATTAATTCTAGCTTGTAAATTCTTTTTCACATTCTAATCTTTTTAACTTGAAACTACCTATTCTATTTTAAGTATAATTATGGCATCAGATTTACATAAATCAATACTAATATTAAACTTTTATCTAATAGTGCCTAGGTGCTTCTTGAATTGTGAAAATTTATCCCATCTATTTTGAATAAAACCGTTATCATACTAGTAAAGTATATTAACTATATTTTAACTATAATAAATTGTTTGGAACAGTTGCGACTTACTCATGATAGAAATACCACAAATAAATGTTAACTTGACATAGATAGATAGCAACCCATTGATTTTCATAAATATATAATATACAAATATTTATTCGTTTAAATAATTTGAAGACTATTTATATATTTTTATTTTTTATTGAAAAACAAACTTATTCTTTCGGTTATATACTAGCAATAATTTTAGATGACACAAAATATTTTTTAGCTATTAAATTTTATATTGTATTTTCAGAGTTTGGCTAAAAAAGTTCTTATAATATTCCATTTTTTGTAATATTGATAGATAATATAATGTTTAAACAATTTTTATATCCTTTATAAGTAAATACAATATATAATATTATAAAAAGAACGTTTTGGCACATTATACTAATAATAATTACGTTAATAATTTTTCTACGTAATTTTTTAAATATTTTTTCAGAATATAATACCTGTTTTTTTTTAAACATATGATGATAAAATTAGCATTCTTTAAAAGTGATTTCCTAGTATACAAGTAAGTACAACCAAATCAATAACTATGTACATGGTGAATGTGTTCACTAGTAAATGTAGACAAAATTATAAATTTTATAATAATATAGCCAAATATTAAAGATTGAAATATTTCTATATAATGATAATACTTATAATTGACTGCTTCTATCGTGATATCTTTTTCCTCCGAAGAACATTCTTTATTAAATATTTGCAAAAATTTTGACAGAAATATTTCTTTTACCCCGTATTTTTAATAAAAGGTATTAACAAATAACTCCATTATAACAAAATTATCATATACAGCTATAATTAGCAAGTTTTAAAACAATAATATCTTTCATGAATACTAAAATATTAAAAAGTGAATATAAAATTTATTTTCAACGAAATATATACACCTTTCAATTTAAGTGATTTACTAAACTTAATAAATAACACATAACTAAATTCAAATTGTTTAATTATGTTATGTAATATTTATTTTATTTAAATAATTATTGTGATAAGAAATTTCTATTTTTTTAAGTGTTATATCTGTATCATAATTATACACAAAATATATAAATAATAGCCTTACAAATATTATTTAAAATTATGTTTAACATTATTGATAGGCTTTGTAGTTTCTATCAAAAACTAGTTTAGACAGCCTAACCTAAAATACTATAGCGAATATAGGTGTATCTCATAACATGTTAAAGCACTGGCGAGCAGATGTTAAAAAGATGCTTAGCTTAAACTAAAAAAACTGTTTAAAAGTTGACGTATTTCAGCCTACATTTAGGCGTCCTGAACAACATTAATCCGATCAGCTCGCCCGCGCCAAAAAAGTAACGGCCCGAGGAAGGAGAACAATGAGGCGACCGTCGGATCACTCGCCCGAACTTGTCAAGCAGTTGTTTGGCGTTTTGACGGGATCATGTAACATTTATGGGATTTACAAAGTTCTTTGCGAAAAGCCGTTTACAAAGGTTCTATGGTCTTTTTTCGGAAGTGATTCGGGTGAATGGATGAACAAATCAAGCCATGTTCAAGCGCTTTTCTTTTTAAATTTAAAAGGTATAGAATTACGCATAAAATTGGAGTGAGCAACTTTAATACTCGGCGCGACACAAGTGCACGTGTGCCATGTGTGGCGTGCCAGAAAATTAAACGTAGTAAAATTCGTGTTTTATTTCTGTTATCTATTCATCACCCTTGTCGAAGTTTTTCGCAGAAAACGAATACGTCAAAGCATCTATAAAGCTACTTTGCTATTAACTCTAGGTACTTTTTAGCAAGAAGAAAAGGAATAAGCAGTTTAAATGAATCTTTAAAAACTTGTAGATTGAATAAAATTCCATTTACGTTTTCATCTGTACTTTTATTATTTCACTCTCATATCTTCTAAATAAACAACGCAAATTTAATTTATTAATAAAATTTTGTTTTTGAAAATATATTTTTTTAGTCTATCAATCGATAATATATTGAAAAGTTCTATAAAATTTAATTTAACTTTTTTATTAAATTATATCCATGTAATAACTTATATTTTAATTATGTTTAAAATACATGGTTTATATTAGAATTTTTAAAATCAGTTACATAAGACGTACCTAAATTCAGTAATAAATTGACAAACAAGGTACCCGAAAATTATGGCATCATTAGCTTCAACATCTAAATGTGGAATTCCAAAATTGCAACAATTCCATAATTCTTGCTTATATTCATCTAATTTCCATGCTGCACTGCCAATATCAAATAAAATTATTTGTGGATTACCATCAACTAACCACCTGCCTGTGATCACCTAAAAATAAACGTATATAAAAATTTAATCTTTATTTCGATTTTCAATTTTCTTAAAATCAAATAATATTATATATAAATTTTTCATTTCATTATTTACTTTACAATAATTTGAAAATTTATAAACTATACTTCATACTCATAGAACATACTGTTTTCAAAATATATATAAATTAAAATTTTGTTCATCAATTTTACCGAATCGACTTATTGAAACAAAACGGGGGATGTTTTTCCTTTTCCAACAACTGTTGCCTTAATGCAGACAAAAAAAAAATTCATCAACACAAAATTGTTTCCATTGCATGAAACGGATACACTATAAAACATAAACAATGGACAGGCCAGCGATGCATTGATTTTCGCCTATTGATAAACAAGAATTCGCATTTCCACGCACGAGTATCATCTGGCCCCGCGCCAATTTAGCCATCCGAGGCCTATAAAAGGCGAGAACGAACATGCAACAAGCAGAAGACCCAGTTTTAACAGAAACAAGCGAAAGATTCAACTCTAAGAAGTAGAAATATGTATTATACAAACCTAATTATTGTGTTAAGTCTAAAACTTACGCACTAAATTTAGATCATAAATATTGTATTTAATTTTTTAAAATATTTTTTTATTCAATATTTTTAATGTTATGCTAAGAAAATAATTTTTTATATTATATAGAAATATTTACATAAATTTTTTCGTATATAGTTATTTATGTAATAGTCATTTTTCTTAAGACGTGTGCTTTTTTCGCTGGAAGTGGGAATTTACAAAACAGAGAAAGACCCATGAATCATCGTAAGAAAAAGAACTTGATAGATGACTTTTAATTTAAAACAATATTCATAATAATTAACCCGAAGTACATGAACTCTCTATTTATGTTTAAGAGTATAAGGTTTTTAAATTAATAAAAATGTCTGACAGAATAACATAAATGTATAGTGCAATTTAAATATCAGACTTAACCAGCCTACTATAGAAGAGCTGAATTATTTAATCTCTTTTAATTAATAAGTTATTTACTACTCGAACAATATAATGTGAAAGGAAATGTATACAAATCATCCACTAGTAATGTCGACAGATGTTGTACGTAACACAAATCTCCATCCTTGCATTCTTATTATTCTTTTAAGAAATTGATTCGGATAAAATTTTTCTCTGTAAACTTCTAATTGACGTGAGAATTCCCTTCCTCGCTGATCCATTACAATTTACAGTCTTTTAAAATGAACTGTATTAAACTAAGTACAAGTAGCCAAGTGTAATGTAGATAAATGTGCCAAAATAATTTTATATTTGAATTAATTTTTAGAAATCATTGTTATTTGTATATTTTTATATTATATTATCATTCACTAATTATTTCATTAAATTTTAATACATTATTACATTGCTACGTTGTAGCTTTAATTAAAAAGTATTAATTATGTAATTATTATGCATTATATTATTAAAAATATTATTTAAATAATCCTATGTTTTTTAACAAAAATAGAAAAATATTCAGTATAAAAATTATTAACTTAAAATAATCTACTTTACTCACTTTGAATCCCTGATCACGTAACATCTTAACAGCTTTATTCAGAGGATTATTTTGAGCAAAATCTGTTTCTTCAACTTCAGTTTTAGCACAAGATCCTTTATAAGGACCTAGTAAACAATACTGATCACCCATTTCTTCAGTAGAAATATATGCTTTAGATCTTATAACAGTATAAATTCCTCCAACTAAACATTATATTTTAGAAATAATGAACTTTTAATTTTTAATATTCATTTATTGTAATATTACCTTTATTTGCTGCTTCCCAAGCTACCTCAAAATTCCATCTATTTTCGTATTGAGTATTGTAACTGGACTCCATTTGCTCTAATAGTTCTTAATTATTATCCAGTCGATAAAAAAATTAATTAACACTGCAAAACTTGTGATTAACAAAACCTAAAATATAAATATAAATAAAATAAATAAAATAATATAAATAAATAAAATATATAACAAGCATAATAATATGAAATAATTTCTAAAAATAAAAATTATGAAACTTTAGAAATTATAAAACTTTAAAAAAACTAGTGAGTTTAATTGTGTGCTTGTTAGAATTTTCATAAAATTCTCTAAAAGAATATCTTTTATAACTCATTAGAATATATTCAGTGAGTCAGATTTTACCCGATTAGATAATTTCAAAGATTCAAAATTTTATAAAATTCTATTATTTTTCCCTTTATAATTTAAAATATACTTTAATTTAATTTCTAGTATTTAACATAAAAAAGTGAAATTTAATATTGATCTACCAAGAAATGAAATAAAGTATCGATGCAATTGAAATTAATTCGAATAAGGATTTTGATTAAGACATTTTTTAAAAGTTTCTATTTATTTAAGTAAACCCAGGGCTTCCATTGATGGTCACTTTCAAAAGTTAACTTTTATTTTTTGAATTACGAAAAACATAAAAATATTAGATATAATCTTTGATTATATCTAATCAAGTCTATCCATTCGTATATTTACTATATTGCTTACTCCTTATCATTAGCTTTATCCTAACTTCGTTAATACTTACTAATAAATCATTAAAAACGTCGATAATAAATTAACATATAAAAAACCATCTATCACTCTTATTCAGATCAAACACTGATCAAACTTTTCAAAACTTAATTAATCACTTATATTTTTTATCAAATACAAAAAATATAATGAGTCACAATTAATTAATTTCTAAACTGAAGTATATATCTTAAAATCGTATCTGAAGAAATAAATAAAATTAATAACCCCATTTTCATTTTTATTTAAATAAAAATATTGGTACAAATTCATAAATTCTAATTTCAATTATAAGAGAAAAAAGTAGTTGTATCGATAAAATAAAATATAATATAGTAAAATAATTAGATACAATTTTAATAAGTTTTATGACTTATTCCGTTTTTTTTATTGTTATTTTAATTTTCATCTTTAGAATGAAACTCCATTGAGTTATGGCCTTAAAGAATTAATGAATAAACTTTTTGCTAATAATATTCTTATAGAAGTCAACAAATCAAATAATCATGTATTACAAGACTCATTTAGAGTCGATATCGTATTGCTTTTTATCTAACTTTTCCACATATTTACTAATTATTAACTTTATTTTTCTCTTATTTGATTTTAATTATGTTTTTAAATTTACCATAATCTTAATTTTCTAATTTGGTTGGTATTTATTTCTTTTTTCTTAGTTATTTAATTCTAATAATCTATTTTTTTTTTTAATTGAAGAAAAGACCTTATTTTTACAATTTATAGGTTTATAAACTCAAACTCATATACACTACAAGATTTAAATTTTTTTATTTTTTTATCGTATTAAAAACATCTTTTTAGTTCTCAAAAAGAATTCAGTGTATATAACAATTACACTATAGAAAAATAAATTTTAACTATTTTTAAAATATATTTTGGTTTATCTTAAATTAAATTGAAACATAAGATAAAATTTTTGGATATAGTTATTAACTAACAATAGTTAACTATCATAAATATCACTTAAATGTATCCTGCACTCCTTCTTTAATTTGTCATTTATCCAAGTAATTTATAACAAAAATATCTTTTGGATAGCAAATTAATATGCATTGTATACAGTAAAATTCCTGAGTTTTTAGTCAATTAAATTTTTAGATATTTTTATACAATCAGAAAATTGCTGTTGAATGAGACAACCATAGAAAAGCTGATAATCCACAATGGCAAAATATTTGTAACAGTACGAATCAGCTAATAATAATTTGTTTATTTCAAACCTTCTGGGTAATATTTTACAGGTCTGTAATATGAAACCAGACATTGTTGTATATTAAAATCAATTATTTGTATCGATTTTTCCATTTTAATTATATTTCATACAAAACTTAGTTTAAATATTAGCATAAATAGCATTAACTGGTAATAATTGTTAATGATAATTCAAGTAGTTATGAAAATTTATATTCAAAAACACTACTTAAATCTCACCAAATATAGAATGTAATCTTTGAAAAGTAAATATTTTCTTTTAGCATCGATGGATCTAATTTAAATAAGCATACTCCATTATTATCTGTAAAAATTAAATTCGTAAAGCTCTTCTTTGCATTCTATAAAAGTAGCTTCTTAAAGTACTTATTATAAAAATTTATAAAGTAATTGTTTTGATTCATAGTCTTCTAGTTTTTTAATCGTTCTTCTTCTTTTTATCACATACATCAATATTACCGTTTCGCTTAAGTATAAAGATTAACCAACAAAGAATGCATTGCAACAGAACTTTTGTCTACAAATTAAGTATTATTTTCAACAGATGCTATTTTTTTGGAATACATTTGAACGTATTTTACACGATAAATAAATTAATTTGCAATAAATATCATTTATTGTGGTATAGTGTTAACACATACATTTGTAAAATATACGTATATATTTTAAATATATATACAGAAATATAACCCAAAATCCAATATAAAAAATTATAAAATAAATTAATTAGAATTAAAATGCTTTATTAATACTCTGATTGTTCATTTCAGCTTTAGAAATATGGTACTACTTTTCAACAGAGTAATTTAACTAGGAGAAATTTATTATTTAAAAAGAAGTTACATTAGTAATAATAGGAAACATTTGGTATTTTACTCTTTTTAGCTCTCAATATTTTAATGCACTCCTGAAGATTAATTATAAATTTTTACAAGAAAATTTGAAAAACATCATTAACAAATTAAAATGAAATGCCAAAGAAACCAAAATTAAGTTTAAGCATGTAAATAGTATTATTAACTGTGTTATTGTCACGAAATATTAAAGGTTTTAATATCAAAATATTTATTAACGTTTGCTTCTTTAATATCAATTTCTAAAAGTTTAATTGATATAAATTGTATGAAATTGGTTTATTAAGTACCTTTGTATAAAATAACTGAGTATTGATAACAGTAGTTGATTTACTATTCTTTACAAGGTACTAAATTTCCAAATTGATTTATAGGTTAAATTTAACATATATTTCCATTAAACATATGTGATTTTTAATACAATACAAAAAATCAATATCGATATGTAATTCGCTTTTTATTTTAAATAGAAAGATGTACGTAAAAATAAAAATGAAATTAATTAGTATCTATGAAAGTCCTAATCATCTTCAAATACTGTAAGATATTTATTCAATGAATTTAGTTATGACCATACATATTTTTATAAGAAGCACCTTATTTCTTCGACAGGTTTAATTGCTTTTGGAATTCTTCTGACTGGTTTAGAACCAATTCTTTACAATTAAAAATATAAAATAGAAGAGACTACAAGATATGTTATATAGATGAATATTTTACATGATAAATTATATAATGATTATTAAAATTGACCAAACAATTGATATTACAATAATTCAATTTTTGTCGGCAAGTAATTATTGCTGATAAAACGATAATTTATTTCCATACACCAAAAATCAATAAATAATGAAAACAATGAATTTTCCTAGGTGAGTTTGTTTTGAATAGTCTCATTGGACAGAAAAGGTATGACTAAAATTTTTTATATTTACAAAAATGATCTTTATAATTTTTTTTAAAAAGACAATACAAAAATAAATGTTCATTATGATGACATAATAAATAAGTATCGATAACAACTTTTTCATTCAGAATAACCAAAGCCAATTTTATGAATTACACTACGAATTTCTACCACGTCCACCGTATTCACTTGATCTAACTTCCTATAATTATTTCCTAAAATATAAGCCTAGTTTAAAGAGTTTAAATAATGATAGCGCGTTTAAGAAAAGTGCTCTAAAAAAAAAATCACTTGAAAAACAACTTTTATTCCGAATAGGAATACTGATTGATTGACCTACTCTTGTACAAACTACAAGTGGAATATTGAAATTAATGCAAAACATTTTTTCTAACCTTTACTAAAGAAAACTTGTAATAAATATAAAAAAATATTAAATGGTAGTCATCAATTGGTAATCAAGAATATAACACTACATAAAGATAAATTGCATGCTATTTAGTACCGTCTCTAATTGAAATTGTCTGTATATTGCTAATACGAAACGCATCATTAACACAGTCAAAGTTAAAATATCCATACAGAACCTTATTCTACTCCTAATTAAATAAATTTTTTAAAGAACCACCTTCTCATGATTAGCGATAATGATCACAAATCTTAATTGTGTTTATGTATGTATATCGATATTCATTATTAGTAACGACATTATATAAATTATTATATTCATTATATATATTAATGTTGCAATATCTAAAATTATACAATTATATACAGATTAAAATTAAGTAACGTAATATCTATTTCATTCTCTAACATATTTGAAAAATTATACTTTTTGAATACAGTGTTGATTATTTGCTATTTCTAAATTCAATAATAAAAACTACGAAAAATATGAAACCTACAAAAATAATAGAACAAAAATTCATATTATTATATTCTGTATATAACTATAGTAATTTGACACTTTTACTTTTATTTTTATAATAATATAAGTTTCTATCGTTTACCTGTAAACCGGTCTCCATCAAAAGTTAAAGAACTACTTCTACTGACGGTAAAAATTTAAATTTTAAATGAGCAGACATAAGTTTCTCTTCAGCAGAATCTCGCATCTACTTAGAAATTTCATCAATTTAATACAAAATATTATGAATGAAGTTAACATTTAATAACATTTGCATTAACTTTATTGATCATTTAAAAAAAAATTGTAATTTAACTTTGCTAATTTTATTTCTATTTAACCTTAAATCTATTATTTGGCTATCATTTTATTATTATATATTTAAGTCATAAAATAATTATATAATAATTACATTTTAAACAGAATTTATTAAAAAATATATTATATATAAAACTGATATATAGTGATACATTACAATGTATTAATAAATTTTTGCATCTAATAGAACTTAAAAAAATACATTGTATACATCTATAAGATTTGAATAGATAAAATATCAATAAAAGTTTAATAAACTATAGAATAATGTGTTTAATAGTATTCATAAATATGGATATTTATGATATTAAAATTTTATCATATAATTATAAAGTTAAAATTGTAAGTGTATATATTTATAATGTTTTATAAGCAATATTTTATTATAATTTTACAGAAATTTCGATTTAATTTTTGTTGAAGCAGTTAGATCACTGTAGTTCAAAATAAAGTATAAATAATTTACTTTTAATAAGCAAAAATGTTTGAAGAAACGAAATTATAAAATTAATACTATATACTATATATATATATTTATTTTTCTATAAACTTACATTTTAAACAGCAGAGCATGATTTTATTTGTTAGCTGTAATAAAAATACCGTTTGCAGATTGTATCTTAATTATCTTTGGATTCTCGTTATGTCATAAATGAACAGAACTCTAAAGTACGACCTTCAAGTAGCATCTGGCCTGTTTTACTTATAATCCATCAGAAAATTTATAATAATTATAACAATAAAATCTAATATTAAATTCTATTAGTTATATTGTTGTCGTTATATGAACAATCTTATCATTGAAAGTGCAAACTACAATATTAGTAAATAAATCGAATATTGTTTTTTCGTTTGATGAACACTCCAAATACTATATAATCTATCCATTGCACTTAAATTTTTTCTAGTATTTTATATTTAACCTTGAAAATTGCGATTAAGCAATCCTTCATTTATCAAATTTTAAAAGATAGATTTAATACTATTACTAATTATTGAAAAGACTTTTTACGTAAATAACTTTTCAGTCGCTTTATAGGTGTTGCCCTTTAATAAATACATTATCGTTTACATTAGGTGGACATTTTCTGTTAAGATTTTTTATCGATAAAAATTTTATAATATAATGCAGTATAAACGCCATATTTTCCACTAAACTTATGACTCTTCTTTATTGACAAACCATAGCAAATGTCCCATTTAACAATAAGATTTTTAAACTCATTAATGACTAATATTTCTCAAAAACATTTAAATTGCTGTTTTATTTTACTAAAAAATAAGTACTAATTTTTAACACAACATGATACTATTTTTATAGTATATCAAATAAAATATTACCGATTTTAGTCAGATCTCGATAATATAAATTATCGTATTTAGAACATGAAAAATGTCGATATTAATAAATATTATCCTAAAATTATTATCCGTATTAAAATTAATTTATATTCATACTAAATATTTTTAATCAAAACGTGAATTAAATTTAATAAATAAATTTTACTAACAAACATGCTGAATGACTGTATTATTTAAAAATATTTTAATTATACTCACCTTTTATTGATAAAATTCCTTTTTAATTATGATTGAAGTAAACTAATAAAATGTTAAAAATATTTGTATCAAAAAAATCTGTTGTATTATATATTAAGGTTTAATACAAATAAAACAACAATAATTACTATGTTTAATACTTAAATATATGGATTGAATTATAATACTCATTGATTAAAAGTATACTTTCATTTTTTAGGAGATTTATATATACATTATGTATGACGAATGACTGATATATTGATCACTTTCCTTTATGCATATACTTAATATTTATATTCATTTATACATTAACTTTCATAAAGTAAATAATTTTTATTTGACATAAAAATATTTTTAATCATTTACAACATTAATATCAATTATTAATCTCAAATCAAATTTTTAAATAAATGCATTTTTCAATTCTATTTGTCAAAAACATGTACAATATATAATACAAAGTATGCAATGGAATAATAATTTTCAATTTTATTAACCAAACTTATTTTAAAAATTTAATATTATATAAATTCTTAATACTACAGCTTATTATACTTTAAAAAACTAAAATAAAATTTTTATTTTTGGATTTCATTTACAAATATGTTACATAAATTTTATAAATATTAAAAAATACACATTAATAAATATATGATAAACATAATACTAAAATGCTGTCAATTATATCACTAATAAAATTAATTACACTTACCCAGTTTTATATTATATATGATTTCAATAAAGTTATATATTAAAACTACTTTTTTATATTGTAGTGTAAGACAATTTTAAACTTAGTACTGTAATGAGTATTATTATATCAATAGTTATTTCAAACCACTAAATAATCAGAATTTATAAAGTCAACTTTCCTTCATGAGTAGTTCTTGTAGCCCTTATCATGTCATCTACATGTCGTTTATATAAATGTATGATCGCGAATATGTGAAGTATAGTAATTTGTAAATTAATTTATACTATTTATTCTTATATACTACATTTTTTACATATCAATCTATCCACAAATGTGAATACTGAGGACTGCAAACATTTAATAATATACAATATTAACAGATAAAAATATAGTAGAATTTAATAATTTGAATTTTTTTTTAAATATTAAATTATTATAATGATAACATAAGAAATTAAGTATTGAAAAGTTAATATTATTAAAAGTTTAAATTAGTTTAAGAGTTTTTGTTTAATTTTATTATTTTGTTGTTTGTTCTTAAATATATTTGTATGATAGACTATATTTTATATAAATACATTTTAAATAATTATTTAAAACAAAAGTCTCGTGAAAAATAAAAAATTATTGAATATAATTATATATAATATATAATAATAATATTATATGTAATATATATAAAAATGCCTATTTATTTCAATTAAATAAAATGTAAAAATGACAATTAAAATAATATAAAAGTAGAAAAAAACAGTAAAGAATAGTGGGAAAAGGCACAAACATTTTATTAGGGTAATATTAAAAAAAAAGTAAAAATAATGATACACTAAAAGAAACTAATAAAAAATTCTCATAAAATATATATAACAAATGAAATTGAAAAAAAATATGAAGAAAATAAAAAAAAAGCAATAATAATACCTATTATATTCACTTGATATAAAAATAAAATCAAAGAATTTATATATTACAAATAAATACAGAAATAAAATATACAATATATTGAGTCAAAATAGAGATTAAAAATACATTCAGTATTTAGTATATTAAAAAATAATAAACTAAAACTAAAAAATTATAATGCAAATAAACAAATAAACAAAATTAATATCTTAAATTATATTAATAATAGAGATTGAACATTATCAATTTTTGAAAATTAATTAAAACCTATTTTTTTCTTAATTAATGTAATCTAACTACTCAATATGAATAAATTTATTTTGTATATAATTAATCTAAGTTCTTAAAATGATAGAATCGTAATATATATAAAACTTTATTGCAATTTACAACACAAAAACAATAAGAATATGATCGATAAAATAATTATCTCATTAAATCAAAAGCTTTTCGTAGTTATAGTTAATTAAAAACATTTAAAAACACTTATTTAAAAATTTTATTTAATAACATAATAATATTTTATTTAAATAAAAAAATTAGGAAGCAAAGGTCTCCTAATAAATTCAGAATTAATTTTTCTGTAATTTATTTTTTTGCATTTTTTCGCATAATTTTTCTTTTAATACTTTCTAAATCATATAATTAAAAATTTGATTTTTTAATTAATTGGTTTTTAAGATCAAATATAAAATTTACTTCTTTCAATAAATTATAAAGTATAGATTATTTTATAACAAAAAATTGAATTTAAATTTATGAATTTAAATATATTTATATACCAGATATAATTTATAATACTTTTTAAAAAAATTGTAATTAACTACATTTTAAAAAAGCTAACTATGAATATTCACTATGTTAGAAACTTATGATAATATTCTAAATGTTTAAAATTTTTGTTTAATTTTAATTTATAATTCTTATAATAAAGAAATAAAAATTTCTAAAAATGTTTTTTATATTTTTTTATTTGTAAAACTATATTAGGATGGTTCATGTAAATTATTTTATTTTACTATACAAACAAAAAATAAAATTATATTTAACATAAATAACATAAAAGTTAATGTATTCTAAGAAAACTATTATGTAATCATATAAATCTTTAAAGGTAAATAAAATAAATAATTATGTGAAATATTTGAAAATTAATTAATAAATTTACATGATAAACATTTTTATAATATAACATCTAAAGCAAAAAAAAGAGCTTTGTTAAGTTTAAATTTAAAAATTGACAATAAAAATAAACACATAAGCTATACACGTCTCTTGAGTTTATGAATAGTATTTTATAATTTAATAATCTTTAATGTAATGATAAATTTATTTATATTTATAAGTATTTTATAAAGTAATTCATCAAAAATGTTATGATAATCAGATATAAAATGGAAAATACTGCCTTTGTTGTATATCAGTCCAGTGAATAAATATAACAATTCATAAATAAAATTTTAAAATGTTTTAATTTCCAATACAACCTTACCTTAAATTAACAAATGTGCTTAAAATAGCTATAATTTGTTACAAACTTAATAAAACATTACATTTATAGTTTATTATATTAATTTAACAAACTATTTTATAAATTAACTTTTGTACTTTGTACTTTTCAATTGTATATTTGTACTTAATAAATTTAATATCATAAGTTTATAAAATTTATAATAGAAATTATTCTAAAATAATACAGCATACCGGATATACTATATTATTCTGTTTCAAATATACATTTTTTAATAATCATTATTAAATAAATTTTTTGTTAATAATATTTTAATTTTATAAAAGGCTACTATGAATAATATAATATTGATTTTTGGATCTATTAATATGAAAGTATAAAATAATTAACATCATATGAAATTAAATGATATTTTTATATGTAATATGATATAAATCATGTTTTATATTATAATATGTAATTTTATGTTATAAATTTTTTTCTGTTGATTGAATATATTCCTATTAAATGCAGATTGCACAAATAATTATTAACAAATAAATCTATACAAAAAAATGATCCATATAGTATCTATTATCTGGTATCATATAATGGGTAGAAAATACATTAGGTAATTTAAAATGTTTAATTAATGTATTTCGTGATATTTAGCTAAATTAGTGTTATAACTAGAAATAGTTATGCATACACACACACACATATATATATATATATATACAAGTATATTATACATTATTATTATACATATGCATAGATATACGTGCTAATAAAGATATTTGGAATTAAACTATTTTAAAGTTATTGCAGAAAGTGCAAGAATATTGTATTTAATAAGATACAAGTCAGTTGAGATTCAGTTGGAATAGAGATATTTCAAAAATTTAAACAAGAAAATTAGATCTATTACTTAATTATTAATAAACTGAGTTCGTTATTTATTATTGAACTAATTATTACCTTATTTTGAAATGTAACGAGAATAAAAAAATATATAAATCCAGTTTTTATTATAATTTTTATACAAAGAAAATAATATTACTTGAGAATTAATTATGCTAATAAAGGGTATGTGCAATAATACGTGCGTTTGAGTTTGATTTATGTGTATGTGAAAAATAATCACATGATCATTTATCGATAAAACCTAACTGTTCCGTTAGTTCTTATTTATATTCCAATTAGTATTAAGTAATCTCAATTCTCTCCTTGAAATTATATTGTTGCTCGTTTGAATATGTTTTCTTTAATTTACGAAGTTAAGGAGGATTTTCATTAGAATAATTTCTTTGACTGACTTAAGACACTTATAAAGATCAAATATAATAAATATAAATATTTAAATATATTATAAAATATTAATAGACTACATAAATCTATAGTCTATAGTATACAGTTGATCAAAATATTTGAAAGTTACATATATTTAAGTGTATTATAAAATTTCAAAGATTATTATTTAAAATTAAATTTATAATATTAATTGTTAATATCAAATATATGTATATTTTATAATAAATATTAGTTATAGAAAAAGCAAAAATAAGGAATGCTTACTTAAAAAATTGAATTATTAGAAAATAGTAATTTTAGCGGGTAATTATTACATGGTGTAGCAGGTGTGAAGAAAAGTCATTCCTCCATTAATTAAAAGTAGGATACAAAAATTAATAAAATGAAAAGATATTTTCATCTAATAGACAAATTCAGAATTTTTCATTGTATTGGAAAATTGCACTGACAATGACAAAAATTGCCTCTAAAGTAAAATTTTTCCTTTTTATGCGCATATCTCAATATAATATAAATGAAATCTTGTAAATTCTTTATTATATTGTTCATTATTGCAAAGAAACTGTTTAAGACATAAACGGAAATAATAATCATTAATGCATATATATCATTGTAATTATAATATTTCAAAAATATGAAACAAATAATTATTATAGAAATATGAAATATATTTTAAATAATATATAAAATAAGCGAGGCAAGAATTATAGAAAAAAAATGTTGTATTAGTTTTATCCAAACCGTCAATAAGCAGGAGGCACTTAAAAAAAAACGTGAACAGGTATTAGTGCAGAAGAGAAAAATAGTAGGAAATGCGCAAAAAGTGCAAAGGTTGATAAGAAAGTATGAGATAAGTGTTCAAATAAAGAAAAATTTTCGATAGGTACATTGTACAATTTTTACGAGAAATATATAAAAGTAAAGAGAGTAAGAAAAAAACAGTTGTAGTGGACTCAACAGAATGAAAGAGAAGGGAACGAAGGTGAAGGCAATAGTGTAGATAGAAAAGTAGAAGTTTGGGAATGCTAATGTCAATGCAAGATAGTACAGATATTGAAAAATATAGAAATACTTATCAGTCATACAGCATTTCTGTATAAATAAATACATAAAATTGAAATAAAACAAAGCTATATGCAATAAATAAAATTATATTTATAGAGCAACAACTTAAAACAAAAACAAAAACAAAAATTTTAATTTAAAATCAAAATCATAATTAACATTAAAATTGATGTTAAAGTAAATAACTAATTAAAAATTTAAGAGTTAAATTAAAGTTAAAATTATAATTAGATTTTAATCAGAATTACAATCATAATTGACATAAAAAGTTTAAACTTAAAACCAAATTAAAATCTAAAGTAATTTAAAATTAATGTGAAATAAACTAAACTGACCTAATTTAAATTAAATTAAGCTGCATCAGTATTATTCAGTCAAGTTTACCTTCTCCAAAATGAAGAAAGGGAACACTATAAATAGAAAAGCTGGGAAGATAATCATAGCAGGCATCTAATAGATAACTAGAAGATAAATGGATAAAAAGGAAGATGATTTTAGTCTGAAGGAAATTGTCTAACTGAAGCAAATAAATCAAGGAAGATAAGGACGGGAATAAAGGAAGTAAACTTAGTAATCAGTTAATTCACTGACGATATTTAAAAGAAACTTTTTTTATAGTGGTTAAGGCCCGCTGGAGAAGTTAGAGAGTAAGTTCTTTAGCAAGGTGAACAAGATTGAACAGGAGGTGAAAGAAAGTTTGAATATTTTTATAAAAAATAATGTCACCTACGTAAAATTAGAAAACTGAATAAAAGTAGTAAAGAGCGTAAGAAAAAGTGACCGAAATATTCATATAAAGAAAATAAAATAGTAGAAGGAAAGACACTGGAATTTACAATGTACAAAGGAGTGATTTCTCAGAAAAGGATAAAGAAGATTGTAAATACTCGGCAAAGACGGAAATAAAAAAATAGAATATTAGTCTAGAATATAACAGTGTTAGATGAATACGGATACCTGAAAATTTCTAAAAAAACATGAAATCATAGGTATTGCAGAAAATTCGAGAGAAAAGAAAGCTTAAGCAAAGGTTAAAAGAATATTTATATAAAAGGCCTCACGGAAGAGAAACGAAAAGGAATAGCCAAGGGATAGCTCTCGTTAGTTATCACAAAAATGAAGTTTCTGAAAGTATTAAAAATAAGTAAAAAAATTAAGGGACTATACTTAAGAATTAAACTAGACACAATTGTAGTTAAAGTAAAGATTGTATGTATAAGGCAAAATAAAAAAAAATTAAAATAGACTAATCGTATCTACATAGAGACTGGGAAAAACGAACAATAATAGAGAAATTTCATTTTAAGAATAGCAGAAAAAGAGGAATACACAAAAAAAAGTAAGAAAGGGGAGGAGTTACTTGAGTCGATTAAAAAAGAGTTTTTTTATTTAGAATGGTAAAGTGAAAGGTAATTGAGATTTCACTTACAGCGGCAAGATTGAAACTTTAGAAAAGATTTTATTATTACAAATTAAGGGTTAAATGAGCTGGAAGAAATGAGGGTGGAAAAGAGAAAAGAATCAGACCATTAGCCTTTCTATGTGAATTGTATTTATACAGAATATGAAATTAGAGGACACGGAAAGAAGGTATGTGGCTAAAAGCAAATGTAGGATAATGCAATGAAAGTATGGAAGAGTTAGAAAAGTAAGCGGACCTAAAGAAAATATCATCAAAAAAGTAGAAACAGAGCTAGAGATAAAATATACAGGCTGCATAATGATAAATGTTGGCAATAGTAAAACCCTAGCCGTTGATCTCGTAGGACGATCGGGATAGGCCAGCTTTGCGAACTACCATAACGCGAAAAGGTGACAGCTGCAATTGCGTAATGACTAATAACAAACGAACAACAGCTTTACAGATAATCAATTATAATGACAATTTCTGCTATTTTTAGCTGCGCTAAAACGGTTCTCTAATTCCAAGATCACTACTGGACAAATAATTATATTATTTTTTAAGAAAATGTATATAATAAGGCGAAGAGGAGAAGGCATATAAGCTTGAGGCGACGAGCACCAAGTAGCTTTAGTTTTCGGTTCTCGTTCAATACGAATCGTTGAATCGAGTACCCTGCTTCTCCCCCTTTATTATAAAAATAGTCAGTGTCAAGGTAATAAAAATAATTAAAAACTATTCAACGTTCAAATTCAATCTTTATTTCACCCGACTTCTATCCCTCACCACGATTCGCAATTTATGATAAAAATTAGTCAATGAGATAGTACAAGGGAAGTTGAAGGAACAAAAATAACACATGGAAAATCATTAGTAAAGTGTAAGTTACAAATGAAAAAAGATGTAAAAAAGCATCAGTAAGTTGAATTTTTGTCTGCTTAAGACTTTAGATTTTAGAGTATCGTGTAAATAAGACTTAAGCCTTGGTTCATAAGTTTTAACTGTATGAACGGCTGACATTATAGCGCGCATTACTTAAAATAAACAAAATAATAAAATGGATAGGTGTTGCCAATAAGACAGGGCTCATATTGGCAAAGGAATAAATACTAATATTGTAAATATTGAGTGTTATGTTTACAAGGCTACGAGCTTCCGAAAATCCTATAGCGCCTTCGATGACATCACGCGCCGATCAGGTAAATGCATATTTATAAACAACTTGCGCTTGATACGAATTTTGTAAATATTTACCTACTCTTTTGCGCTCTTAGATACGTGACTAAGTTTAAAATTGACATAGCTTTCTCATACTCTTTATTTCTCTCTAACTTTCATAATTATACCTTTTCTCTCCACATCTTTCTGTTGCACATATACGCTCTTTCTCACTCTCTTTCTTTCTCTCATTGTTTCTCGTTACACCACTTAAAATTATTGTAAAAGTTTTTTCCCCCGTTGTGACACGTAGAGTTTTTTTTAGGCTAGGTCGACTAATAAAATAAAACGTAAATACTTATTGCGTTTTGGCGACAAATATAGCTAACGGCTTTTCGAGTTAACAAAAAAGCGAATAACTGTGGCTGCAAATCTTATCAACTATCTAACCCGAGTTAGCAACAAAATATGTCATGCAGTTCTCAGTGACCAATGAAAACGAAGAGAGGCAGGAGAAGAGGCGGTATAGGAAAGCGCGAGCGCAGTTTTTTAACTTACTTCTGTTTTAGGTTCATATGTACAACAATATTTACATTTGTTACCGTACTGTCACAAATAAATTCTTTGATTAAACACTGTTAATCTCCCGCCCTGCTAGGTTTTCTTATTTGTAGCATTTTTGCTTAGACAGGAGTATTTATATTCAATCTGAGACCTCATTTAATTATATTTTTGTATACTTTTTTTATTTCGTAATTCTTACACCCCTAAATTTCTGATCCGTATGACAAAATACTCTCCACTAACCCGTCAAAAAATTTCATTTTCATTTTATTATTTCCTTTGATATATCTCTCCGTAATGCTTCAAACTCTTCCTAGAACTACGGTCATCTTTTGTGTCAATAGCTTTACATACCTTCATCTTAATTATGTTCTTTAAATTTATATTATATACATGTAATATTTTTAAATGCCTCTAATTTTACTCCTTTTCATCTAATTTTTCCTATTTTTTTTCATCATAATTTTAAAAATTTCATTATTGTCGTTTTGTGTGTTTCGAATAATAATCTTTTTTTTTAAATCTAAATATTTTGAGTAATTCGATATAATTACGATATAATCCACGTATGATAAAGACTCTTTTTTCCTTAACAAAATTTCTGAATTTCCTGATTTTTTACCTTCTCTTTTAAATTCAACATTCGTCTATTGAATAATGTTGGATTTAATATTTAATCTTACCTAAGTCTTGTAGCTACCTTAATTTCACCTTAAATTTCTTTGTCTATCCTAATTTTATTCTTTTTATCTTATTACATTCCTTGTACATTTCGCTAAAAAAATTTTTTAACTTGTCTTCTCCAAACCTTTCCAAATTTCTTTATGAATACATAAGCAGTATCTGTAGTTTTTCAGCCTTTCCTAAAGCTAAATTAGGTATATATATATTCATACATTGTGTTTGCTTCCATCTATTTTTCTATCGTGCTTCTAATAATTTCTGCAAATATTTTGTAACCCTAGTTCATTAGTGTAATACCCCTACAATTTATTGTTTCTTCTTGTTTTTTTTTTTTTTTTAATCTCCAGTTCTATATTCTCTTTCGTAGTTCCACATTTCATTAGAAATCTTATCCTCTCATTTTTTTTCAAGTAGCCAATTGTAATTTTTTCTCTCTTCTGAAATCTTCTTTATTATAATTTATTTGCTCTCTGATTTATCCATAATACATTTCTGTCCCACCCAACACTTCGCATGTCACCGGCTGTCACTTGTTCTTCCTTTGCTATAGCTGATTATTTCTTCTACTGCTTTTTCTAACTTATTTTTTTATTTCTTTCCAGTCTTTTGCCTCTTGAATTTTTCTAATTCTTTTCTGTACCTTTCTACGTTCTCTTCGTAGAATGTTTTTTACATATTTCTTGATTTTCTCTAACTCATCCCTCTCATACAATAAACTTACAATCATAAGTTTGTGATTAGACTCTATGCTCTCTGTTACCTCTATCTTTTCTAAGACTTCCTCTGCCTGTAAATTAATAAAAACTCTTTATTTTTATATTTTGTCACCTTTATCTTTATCTTGTCTGTATTTTTTATAGCTAAAATAATCCCTTTTGCGTATTACTAAACGTTTTAGCGTAACCCATTAATATCTCATATCTCTTTAATCTGTTGCAAATTCTATTTTTATTGTTGTCCTCTGTCCGTATGTTTCCGTTAAATATGAAATATTTTGATTCATTCGATAATTTCATTCCTGTATTCAGCCTCTTTAGCCCTGTAACTTTCCGATAGATCACCTTAATATTCGTCTTCCATTCTTTCAACTAATTATGCACTATTTCTGTATCTCATTTTATATCCCTTACCGTTCCTTCCCTCTCTCTCTCTTTACTATCGAACTTCTTCCTTAACCTAACTTTACTTTTTGCGACCGTGTATTACGCTTATTTCTTTTTATTGATGTATCTTATAAATAAACTATTCTATTCTCATTGTTCTTTCGCTTTTGCTGTGGTTCTACTGTATAAATTTTCACTTTTAAAGTTTATTTTATTGCTTTTGCTTATTAAAAAGTTAATGCGAAACTTTTCCACCCTCGCGATGCTACCTACTTCGAAACCCGAATGTTTCTCCTGGTATATGTTTGTTGTTTCTTTACTTTGCGTGTAAAAAGACTACGGTCTACATTAAAAATTGTCGCAGCTTACAAAATTTTCTCAGAAAGGTGTAAATAGATCTCATAGAAAATAATTGAACTAATAAGTTTCTCTACTTTGATTTACATTTACTTTTTTACTTTTGGCTTATTTTTCGTTTTTTATTTATTAGTAGAAGGAAAAGAGTAGAAAAATTAAAATATGTAAGTTTCCACTATATTTTTATTGTGTCATAATATAGATGCCCCTGTATTGAAATATAAATTAACTTTTCAGATTATATACAGAATAAAATTTAGTGAAATATATCAAAATAAATTTTCTTAATATATGACTAATGTCAATAATAATATTAGTCGAAACAATGTAATAAAAATTTTTGACACAATAAAGCGATTTATGATAAAATGAATTATCAAAACAGTTTTTTTAATAACAGAAAAAAATGCGACAAAAATGTATCTCACCTCATAATGTCAAAAATTGATAAACAAAATAAAATTTTAATGAACCATGCTTGACATCATAGTGAATCTGATACTTATTTTAATTATGTAAGAGATAAAGTGAAAAATACATTATTTACACATATAATAATTACTTGAAAGATCTTGTGTTCTCTCTATTCCTTTTTTGGGATATAATTTTAATTGTAAGAGAACCTCTATTCATTTAATATATAAATATTTCAAAATTTTCCCCAAAACATTCTATCAGCTACTATGTGTACATTAAATACTAAAAATTAAAAATTCTAAAATATATATACCAAAATTTCATCACATTTAATTATGTAAAATATTTATTTTTTTTAAGTTTAATATACAAAATTTTATTTCATAAAAATTTTATTTTAGAAGTTTTTTAACAAATTTTAATTCATGGCAAAGCCATACAATTGTACTTAAAAGTATTAGACTACAAGATTGATGCAGAGCTGCAAAATGAGTAGATACATGACTAAAGAGTGTAAGAATACCTAATGTTACTTGCATATATGCAGCACTTAAAACTGCTATAATAGTAGTAGAAATACGCCCTGGTAACTTATACTTTTGAGAGATTACACCCATACATGTAACAACAAATAGTGTTACCATAGCCTATAACATAACATAGTATAATTTATTTTTTTTTCAAAGATATACAATAATACTTTATACTTACTAATATTCGATGATTAAATTGTACTGTAGCAGGATTTTCTGTAAAATTTTTTAAAATTGGTGTCAAAAATAAATAATCATCAGGAATCCATTTATTAGACATTTTTGGAAAAGTATTATATATTAATCCGGCATCTAAACCAGCCACAAATGCACCAGAAATTGATGTTAGAAATATTAGACTTTTGGTTGAAAGAGCTAATAATCTAAATCTTTTTAATATTTTAAAATTCTGACCCACTATTTTTGATCTAAATAAATCAATGCTATTATTTTGATTAGGGATAAGATGATCTAAAGCTGTATAAAGAAATTTACTATAAATAATAATAGCTAAAGCCAGATGAGAAGCTAATCTATATTGTGAAACACGTGGAATCTCAGAAGGGCTATTAAATTCATTTTCTAATCCTGACTTAACCATATACCAACCAAGAAACCCTTGACAACCAATTAGAGTACCCAATACTAATAGTTTCTTCTTCATACCCGGTTTTAACATATCTTTTACATAAAAATAGCTAGCTGGAACAATAAAAACAAGTCCTATTAAACGACCCCACATTCTGTGTATGTATTCCATTAACCAAATTTGTTTAAATTCTTGAAGTGTTATATTATTGTTGATCCTAAACAATTGTTATATATATATATATTACTAATTAAAAAAAAGTTCAAATTAAAAATAACAATTATGATTGAAATTATTAATAATATACTTACATTTTAAATTCAGGAAATTTTTTATATTTTTCAAATTCATTTAACCATGAAACATCATTAAATGGTAGTTTTTCTCCAAATAATTTCCAAGTTACCATAGATAAACCAGATTCGGTTAGTCTGGTTATACCACCTATGTGCAAAGTAAGATTTTTATAGTAATACTAGTAATTCTTTATTGAACAATATTTTACATTGTGTACATTTAAATTATTACATTTGACATAATTAGTTTGTACATTTGGTTAAATATCTTTTACATTTTATTTTTTAAATATTCATTATATAAATTCTTGTACATGTACTTATTTAAATTACTTTGTTTTTTATAATAATGTATATCTTTTCTATTCGCAATTTTATCATTTACGCATTTACATTTCTATTTATTTAATTAAAATATATCTTAATATTGCTTTAAGATTTTTATATATTTCTTATAACATTGACTTTAAATTTTTAGCAATTTTATAAATTAAAGAAAAAAGAAAAGCTACTAATTTAAAAAATATAATCTAAACATCTTCAACAGGAACTACAAAAAATATTCGTTATGTCTTTTTTCCTGCTGTTATTATAATCCTAGCTTAACTGAAAAAGGAGAAGTATACATTAATATCCAATTTGATACAGATTATATAAATTTGCAAATATATGAAAGTTTCAGTACAACAGAACGCTTGCTACATGGAACATACTGGCACTTTCTAGTAATGATAAAAATTATAAAACATTTAAATTAAGAAAGAAGAGAAAAAACTTCACTATTTCGAGGGCCACACTTACAAATCAATGAAACTGAGTTTTAGTTCGTGCAAAATCACCTCGATCCAGCCATGTTATCCTTTTTCATAATGGGCTTAGCTGTTACTGTTGCTGTTAACCCAACTCTATTACGATGATTTATATTGAAAGCCAGATGATTATCGTACTTAAACAATCCTGTTTTCATTCTGTTACTTCTTTAAATATTAGAAATTAATGGACCAAAGGTAACAGAAAAAAGATAAATCTAGTAAAAAAATACTTTAAAAATTTCACCAAATTTCCTAGCACATAGACTGTTTGAAGATTGTCCACTTTACTTTTTTTTCATATTATCACATGTTAACTTATCTTTTTATATTCTTTTCTCATATCGATGATTACGCCAACATGTTTTGTATAAACCAAAATCTGACCTACTTTGATAGAAGACTTACCCATTTTAAAACTGCATGAAATTTGTTCTATTTTGAATAAAAAAAGATAGATAAAAATAATTATATCGAGATGAAACCAATCTCAGAAAAAAAAACAATGCTATTTATAAAAAAAAAAGTTTTGAAGTTACGTATTATCTAAGGTATCAAAACATCTTTATGTTATAAAATCTACAAAGTAAATTTTTTTAAATTTATCATTTTTTAATCATAAAAAACCGTTAAATTAAAAAAAAAATTATTACGTGGTATTGTTAGGTTATTCTATCTTCGTACGTTTGGCAATACATATAAGTTTCATAATTCAAAAATTTTTTTGATACAAAAAACATATAACTTAAATAGTTAAAAAAAAAAAGTGTTTTTCAGCATTTGACTTATTATCAATTATCATTAAAAGTATCGGATTGTCCAAATACTGTTAGTAACTTTTTAAATATGCATTAAATTGATAGAAATACTATGCAATTATAATTTTCTTTCAATTTATATTTATAATATCTAAAAATACTACAATAATAATATTTCAATGTAATGATTCAATATATAATAAAAATATATATGATGCAAAAACGTTCTATTACCTAAGAAAATGTATACCTTTAACATCTTTTAAATAAAATCATTTTTTGTTTTATACAATGCTCTTTTTGAAAATTTAAAAAAAGAACTATATATAATTTTTTATAATTTCTTTAGTTAAAATTTTAAATTTACATTATTTATAACTATTTATATTTGTGCTATTATTACAGAGCTAAGGCTGAGAAACACTGTACATAACTACAAATTTGTTATATATTTTTAAATTTATCTACCTTAATTCCTATATTTGAATAATAATGGATGTAAAGATAAGGAAATATAATTCATTTAGTGATAGTATCAAAAGATATAGAGAAATAATAATATTATTACGACATATAGTAATAAAAGTAATGATATAAAGAAATTATAATATAAATATAACTAGATAAGAACCCAAATATTTTATTATTGAGTTATAAAATAATTTACATACTACATATATTCAATTTACATTTAAGTAAATAAATTTATACAAAAACTAAATAGAATTGAGTAAAGAGATAAATATATTATAGTAAAAATTTTAATTTTAAATTCCAACATAAAACTTGTTTAAATTACAAAAAATATTTTCATCAAATTTAGAAATAATTTGAAATAAATATAATAAAGTAAATTTTCGTAAGCAAAAATAAAGTTTCAAAAAACTTATTTAAATTAATAAAATACAATGGATTATTGCAAATAATCAGAAAAATGGGAAAGTTAAAAATGAAAGCTAAGAATTTAATAAATTACAAATACAATTGAAAAAAGACTATTAAAATCTGTATAAGGTTAAAGTAAACGATTATTAAGTTATTTTTTATACAATGAACAAATAAAATAATAGTTTATATTATGTATAGTAATTTAATATTTTAAATAATTTAAAAATTAATTTATTGAAAAATTAAACAATTATTAATTTGAAATTACTAATTGTTATATTACGTTCATAATTGTTGTTATTATTATTTATTATTATTATTATTATTGATAAATTTTCTTATTTTAATAATAAGTTAAAATAATATATAATAATCCATAATAATGAATAATTATAAAATTTATTTTATATCTACAGTTTATTATAATTTTATTAATTTATATTTCTCGTTAAAAATTCCAATAAGATTTTATCTTCATTTAAAGATGTGAATCTTTTATGAATTAAAAAATAAAATTTGTGCTATTATAGAAGATATATTGTTTTATGTATAGCTACATTCTTTATAAATTATAATATAAATAAGGAACAAAACTTAAAAAAATTTTTATTTTATGAAAATAATCGTTTCCTCTTCATACTGGTTAATGATCTTGATTTCGATTAATCTATAGTATAGATAAACTTATTTTGAATAAAATATTCTTGAATGTAAATTTAGTTTTTTAGAATATTTCATTACATTTTAATGCTTTAAATTTGTTTTGTTGCGTAACATTAATTTTTTATTATATATTATATTTTTTTTATATTTAAAATTATTTAACTATTTATATGATTTCCAATTTCTAATTAATGTTTCATATTTTTTTGTACATATTTCCTTGAAATTTTAAAATAAATATTAGCATAAGCAAATAGTATACATGCTAAAAAATTGAAAATTACTACAACCTCTTTACAGACCTAGTATATAGATACCAAACATATAGATATATGTACTCATTTGTATACACCTTCGTATAAAAAATATTAAAGCTAATTTTAAGTTATATAATTAAAATTTTATGTATTAAAATAATAAATCTTATATCTGACTTGCATATTACATTTATAATATGCATATAAAATAATATTGATCACTTCTTGTTAATGCACATACTCGTATAAATAACATATATATATATATATATGTCTTAAAAAATACAATTAAAAAAACTTAAAAATAAAAATTTATTATATTGTTAAAAATAAATTCACATATTAAAATTATATTATTTTACACTTTATCATACCTAAAGTTACAGCAACAAATACCATTCCACTACATGTTAGTAACCAATAACCAACTATTTTTCTCGAAAATGATTCGATTGATTTAAATTTTTTATTTATCTTATCATTATAGCATAAAGAAAATTTCATCTGTAATAATTAAATTATTTACCAAAAGTTAATATTTTCTTATAAATAGCAAAATAAAACAAAAGTTTTTATCTAAAAATAAATGATACCTCATTTTTTAAATTTAGATATTTTAAATTAACTTTTTTTAAATTAGTATTTTGAATTTTAAATACAAAAGGTTTGCTTGCGCTTAGCTGTCGAAATAAAAAACTTTTATTTATAAGATTCATGGTTTGTAACTAAATATGTAATTAATAACTAAATATTTTAGTTTTTTATAAATATTCAAGAAAAAATAATTTAACGTATATTTAATTTATCTTGGACAATTTATTTGGTGTTTACGTATAGATGAATACGATCGGGGCAACTGATTATCTATTTATCAGTTATACGTTGAATATGAAGAATATATAGTTCTGTGATTTTAGTACCTGTATTACGAAGATTAAAAAAGTAAAAGTATACAAAAAACATGGTTGCCATATTTTAATTATGACTATTCGTATTTTAAATTAATAAAATTATTAACATGGATACTAGAGCAATTGTCGAATATAACTATTTAAAAAACTACTAAAATTAAGTATATTTTTAATAGGGTCGGAATAAAGATATAAATGTGTCAGAAATAATTTTTTTACGAATTAAATAATAAATACCAATTAAAGTTAACGGAATTAACGCAGGTGATTATTAGGTCTGCGCATGATTCGCAATTACAATTACAAGCAAGTAATTAGTACTACTATCTTTACAATTTACTAAATTTCGAATTTTAAATCTATTAAATATAAATTGATTTAATTT
The DNA here is from genome assembly GCA_018907185.1 of Platyscapa corneri. NCBI lineage: Eukaryota > Metazoa > Arthropoda > Insecta > Hymenoptera > Agaonidae > Platyscapa > Platyscapa corneri. Next base: position 111,297 of record JACCHW010000092.1, on the reverse strand, counting down.
TCTATTAAATTTTTCAATCAAGCTAAAGATAATAAAAATTATCATTAATTTTTGCATTAAAATAGTCAATATTCTTTTTAAATGTTTTTGCTACAATATTTTTCATTAAACAAAATATGAATATATGTAGTTATTAAATATAAAAACGTTTTGCGATATATAATTAATAAATAAAAATTTATTTATTTATGTTTACGAAAAAGATATAATTATTTCATCAATAATATCACTTAATTTGTTCGAAATGAAACTCGTGTTTATTATTAGTAATTGCAATTAAATGTATACTGTACAATAGGGTAGTAATTCTGAAATGTAAAGTATGAAAAGAAGAATAATTTGAAATAATTTTGAAACCTTTTTACATTGTTTCGAATTCGAAATGGTTTGCTTGGATATTAAAAAAAAATAATATGATCAAAGTATCTATGTAGTTCTCATAGAAATTTATTTATTAGAATTTAAACTGAATACAGATATTTGTGTAAATGATTTTAATACCGTAAATTTTTCAATTAATTTTAAAGTGAAAACATCTGGTGAATTGTATATATATATGACTTAAATTCGAAAAAATATAGGTTAATAGTTTTTAATTGTATAAAATAAAAGTAGTTTTTGAATAAATGCACAATAAATGAATAATATACATAATTGAATATTATGTTAATAAATTCAAGTTTTATTTAATTTTTCGTAATTTTTAACCAGATAGGCGATAAGACAAAGAAAATATTATTATTCATAATTTTTGATGAAATATTAATGTCTGATTATAACGACTTCCGATAAGAGAATTAGAATACTAAAAATTGGTACAACAAATAAAAAATTCACAAAAAAGAAGAGAAAATTACTCATTATTTAAGGGGGAAATTTTCAAACGTATTTGAAAAAGGAGAAAACGGAAATCTATTAGTTTGGTAAGTTGTGTTAATAAAACATAGTTTGATTTAATTTCATTTAAATTTACTTTATACAAAGATATTTGTTATTATAAGATCTTCGTTATATATTTTTTAATTATTAAGATTTCTTATATTATTTAAAATGAATAGAGATTAGTTTATAAGTAAGTCACAGAATAATATTATACTATTATTTATAAGATATCAGGACAAAAGCTTCGGAAATTATTGAAATTCAACTCTTTTTTGTATAAAAAAATCAACTATATTTCTCGCACTGGTTTTTGTAATCGATATTACAATATTTCTTGAATATTAGAAGATCGATTTTATATTTATAAGTATTAGAGTTGAAGAATATAAAGTAATACACTACATCAGAGACGAAATAAGAGTTTCGATAATGATAAGTACAGTATTAAAATATGAATGAGAATGAGTGATTATTCAAAACCGATGAGTTTTTTATAGAATCAAGTAAAGTATGTTATATTACTTAAAAGGAATGAATTTGCTGATAATGCGATGGTGGAAGTTAAGTTAAGCAACGAGTGGCACACTGTTTATTGTATATATTTTGATACTCTAATTAATTGCACTATTTGATTACACTATTACATTGCACTTAACATATAAACAATAAGCTTAAAATTAATACAAAAATGAGTGATCATAATGGTTTAACAATTAATAATAACGATGGGTTAATGCACTAATATTTTACACTTAAAACACTAGTGATGAACTGATACAATATGGTTTGTACAAAAATTGTGAGCTAGAAATTGATATGCTATATTTTGCAATAAAGATAAATGTGAGTAATTAATACATTAATTTACAATTATAATAATAAATAAGCAAGGAATTAATGTGTAGCAACTATACAGAAATATTGATAAACATATCATATTTGAATCAATAATAAAAAGAGTAACGTTTCGAGAAGAGTTGTAACGGAACTACCGACTAAAAATAATATCTTAAAAATAATAAAAGTTCAGTCTATTGTAAATAAAACTATTTTTGGGTTATTAATATTCTTAGAAAAGTTTTCTAACAATAAAATGTAAAATAGGAAACAAGAGGAGAAATGAATCAGTTTCTCTCCGATTCGCAAGCGAACGGCACGTGCATAATTATACATAATATAAAAAACAATATTTCTTTTTATCATATCTACTCTCCTAAAATTCTCCGTCTTTCATTTTTACACTTGATATACATGAATATATATAGAAAAAATTAAGTTTTTGGAACACTCGTACTTTAAAGTATGTATGTCTGTGTGCCTTTATGTACATTAAAAATATTTATGTATCAATATCTCTTTGAATATATCCATATGAATATAAGGTTCTTATGAACTAATACATATTCGAAAATTTATTATTTTTTTGTTGATTTTTATTTTTATGATTTTGTCATAATCTGTAAAAACAGCTAAATAATTGTAGATTGGAGTAAATTATAAAATTTTTATAAAAAGAAATATAGTATAATAATAAAAAAAATAATAAATTGATGTTAGAACGCGATTTTAAAATTTTGTGTGATATTATAATATACTATATATATTATATTATTAATATAATAATTACGAATTAATTACTTGTAGGAAAATTAAAGAATTAAAAATTTTATAACACTCTTATTAATCTGATATTTTATATTGTACACAGAGATTTTATAATATATATATATAATATTTATATATATATTAATATATATAATAATATTAATACAAATAAAATTATTTGTTTAACAATATAGACTGTAATTTTTCTATTGACTTAAAAAGCTTGATTATGTGTTATTCATATATTAAAAATTGAGGGGATTCCGGGTTCGGAAGTGAAATGGTAAAGATGCGGAAAGTAGTGATATTTAGTTTTGTAATAGATAATAAGTCAAATTAATAGTAATAAAGTGAAAAAGTAGTCCAATTAAAAATTAAATGTGAAAGAAATAAACAGATAAAAAATTAATTGAAAAAGTATTTTAGAAAATAATAAGAATTGAAAGTCGCCGAGATAGCGGGAAATTGAGAGATAAGCAATGCCATCCATAGAGAAAGAATCCGAAGTAAAAGAAAGCAAGAGTGGGATACAGTTAAGCACAAGAGCAAAAAATGTAAACCGACGCATGCCCAAAGGGAAGTAGAGTTAACGGATAGAGAACAAATCGCAGGAAAGAAATATACATATGTAAGATGTTAGAGCGAAAAAGTGTAAGAGAAATTAAATAAAATGAACAAAATTATGGAGAGGTTTGGTAAAGAATCGAGTAAAATTGAAAAACTCAAAGATGAAAAGTTAGAGAAGCAAACGAAGATAGGGATAGAAGGCAAGTGAAGAAGATAGAGTTGGAGAAAATGGTAAAAAATGCAAGGAAAGGCATGAAGTTTGAAAAATTATAGGTAAAAAAGGCAAGAAAGTAAATGAAGAGGATGTAAATAATAATTTAAGAATACAAAAGGATAGAAGTGAAGGGCAACTAACAAACAGATAGATTTGAGAGATAAAATAAGAGAAAGATAAAAAAAGAACAACATAATCGTATCAGGATTAGAAGTGTAGGAAATCGAAAACAAAGAAGACACGAAGAAGCGGTAAACAGAAAGCTGAACATAGTAGTAAATATAAAATATATATGAAGTGTAGAGGGCACAAGAAAAGAAAAATAGAAATATAAGAGCTGATTTTCGGAATGTAGCGGGGTTATATAAATTGGGAATGCAAGGAAAAGAGTTAATAAAAAATAGAAGATCTAAAAAATAGAGAAATAATAGTAGGTTTAACAGATACGTGGATAGCAGATGAAAAAGAAAAATTCAAAAATTATCACATGACGACGAACAGTGTGGTGAAAATAAAATAAAAAGGCACGTTGGAAAGAAAGAATTGTACTAACAATGAAAATGTAAAGATATAGATATAGAAGAATTATAAAATCAAAAGGTGTAATTGTAGTCAAAATCAAAATAAAAAATCAGGAAATAATAATAATGATAGTGTACACGGGAAGAAGTATAAATTTGAATTGTGAATATTTAGACGAAGTATTCGAAGAAAATAAAGGGTGATAATGTGTGGGGATTATAATACAAGGTCTTATGAAGAAGGAATATCTAAAGACTGGAAAAGTGGGGTTATTTTGCTAGTGTTAAAAAAGAGTGACGAATGTAACGTAAAAATTACAGAGGTATAATACTAATCGACACCTATGCAGACGATATTATAGTATTAGCAAAATGTGAGACGTACATGAGAAAAATGCTAAGAATTTTTAAAAAATACTTCGAAAGTTTTCTTTCGAAGGCCTAGAACATAAGACAGAAAAAAACAAAATCAGGAATTTCAGAAAAGTGGGTAAATTTATAAAAAAAACTGTTTTCAGATGGAACAACAACATCATCGAAACAATTAAAGATTGTTTCTATTTAGGATATACATTCACTCAAAACAATAACGAAATCATCAAAAAACCTTACAAAAACGGCAAATATTAACTTAAGTAAAGTCTAGAGTATTTTGGAAAAAATTTTCAAAGAAGACAAAAATCAAAATGAAATTATTTGATTCATTAATTAAAAGTGTAATATTATATTGTGTAGAAATATGGAGATACAGAGAATGTAAGGACTTAGAAAAAATATAAAGAAAATATTTAAAATAATGTTCAGGATTATATAGAAATACTCCAGATAGTGTTCTAATGTTAAAAATAAAAAAAAAAATAAGATTGTACCAAAGGCTGCAAAAAGAGCAATAATATTCGAAAATGAAAAAATGTCCAGCGAAAATATGATCGCAATCACATTATGTGTGAAAACAAAAATTGAGGAAGGAAGAAGAATATCAAAGCTAAGGAAAAAAGATATGAGAATAAAGAACTATTCTGATGAAATACTAGAATTTTGGCAAGGTTTTCATTGATCATGATGTAAATAGAAGGGAAAAAGTAAAAAAATCGATACATTATGAGAAGAAATTAAAGAAATAAAAATAGGTTAACAAATAAAAATATGAATTAGTCATACAGAAATGCTTAAGTATGCAGAGGAATGTAAAAATTTAATATACAGGGCATAATAGAAAAAGAATGTATTTACGAAAAATAGAAGCGAGAGAAAGAAGAGTGGGAATGAAAATATTAGCGAGATTTAGAATGGATAATGAAAATAAAATAAACAGACACCGGCTGACAGAAGAAACAAAAAATTTAGGTAATGTTACGAAAAGAAAGAAACATTAAATCACATATTTCAAGAATGTAAAGAATTAGAAATTAATTCTGACAAGGCCTTCTCCACTAGGAAACGTCGTTAAGGGTAAACTATAAGAGAGTGGAAAATAAAAGATGTAATTTGTTTTACATTTAAATTTACGGTACAACACTTCTGTGACGTGCCGAAAGCTAATGCTGCTCGCCCCGATGGAAGTTGAGACCTTCGCGGATGATTACCTGACTTTGCCTCAGTTTAGAGATCAATTAACTGCCATGATAATAAGTAAGTGCACGATTACCGGCATAGACAAATTCATGTACCTGAGTCGGGCTGAAAGCGGGTACACTCTAGAGCTCGTCCAAGGATATCTGATGTGCTGAGACTCAATTGAAACAGCCTGGGAGCATTAACAACAAGGTTTGAAAACCAACGTCATCTCATCAACGCCCAGCTGGAAAAATTGTTTAGTCTAAAGACTATATCTAATAAGGCTCGTAAGATACACCGTCTGTTGACACGAACAAATGAGCCCGTGATGAGCCTTGATCAGCTCAGAATCAGGGTGTGTGAGTGAGACGCTGTTATAATCCATCATATCACCCGATTTTTGGATAAAGAGCTGAGGAATCAGTGGGAGATTCTCTGAGCAGACAAATGACCTTTCCTACATACGCCCAATTCGAAAATTTTCTTCAAATTTGAATTGTTGCTCTTGAAAATATGGAAAATACCGACTCAAAAAGGTCGTTTTAATGCCCTGGGACTTCCCCCGGACTTCAGCCAACTCCATAGTGAAAAGCTCTCACGGTCACTCAACAAAATCATAATCAAAGAGTCAGGAAACGAACACCAGTTCACTTTCCTTGTGACCTTTGCAAGGAAGATCACTTCATTATAATGTGCCCCAAATTTAACGAATTGAGGAATCTCGTAGGTGAGAATGACTCTGATGATAACCAGAGCCTATGCTTCAATTTTTTCGGGCCATTACAATGCAAAGGGATGTCGGAACACTGTAAAGTGCAAGAAATATTCGCCGACAACATATGATGCTTCATGAGGCTTAGAATTATTTAAACAAGGAAACATAGGGATCTGATGCAATTATTGATACCTGTGACTGCTCATTTTCTCTAGGTACTCATCTGAACTACTCACCCTTGACATCAGTTCACTCATTCGCTATGCCTTACTCACTATTATCAACTCTGCTGGCAACAGCCATAACACGAATTGAATCACCGATTATCACTACTCATACTCGTATATTTATTACTGATACAAGATTTGAGCTATCATTCATTTCGGCAAATCTCATGCGAAAGCTCAGAATCCCTACACAAAATTTCATCTTACTCATCCACAGGATTGATGGATCACAGGCTACCAACATTAAGGGAGTTGCCTCTCTTATTTTAAGATGTGCTCATGGTAAGTCAATGGTTGCCATTCAAGCTCATATACTCAGTACACTAACATATGTGCTTTCATTCTTCACTGCATCAAAACAGGATTTGTCTCACCTGAAGAACCTGGAATTAGGTGATCCTTATTTTTTAACACCGAGAAGGGTGGTCCATCATACTGGGAACTTACGCATATGGGCAAATCATTCAGCCCAACATCATAAACAGCTTACCATCGATGGCCATAGCCCAGGAGAAATTTTTTGGCTGGATCGTGATAGCTTTAGTCGAAAGTGTCAAGCAAATATCGGCTGCTGTACACCAAGCGTGTCATCAAACGGATGAATCTCCTTTAGAAGAGTTACTGAGGAGGTTCTGGGAACAGCCTCAATAAGTGCTCTTGAGAATTCACAAAACATCGTTCAACGATGTCTGCACAGTCTGCTAAAAAGGTTGACTAAGGATGACGAATATCACTCCCAGTATAGTGTGTTCATAATGGAATATGAACAACTCAACCATATGAAGAAGGTCCCGAGGAATGCTCACCATCACCACTTATACTATCTGCCATACCACGTGTGAGAAAATGAAACGGTGCATGTGCAAAGTTGAGAGTAGTGTTCAACGGCTTATATAAATAATCATCAGGTCACTTTCTCAACGACGTCATGCACACTGGACCTAACTAACACCTACAAATTTGTGATGTACTCACCTGGATGAGGAAATTTAAACACGTCTTTGCGACAGATCACAAAAATGTATCAGCAGATAGCAGTACATAAGAATTACTGGGATCTTCAGTGAATCTTATGGATAGATAAGAACAACAAGAAAGTGCCATTTCACCTCATGACCGTTACTTACGGTATGAAAGCTGCCCCGTTCTTAGCTGTTCGAACACTGCTACAGTTCGTCAACGATGAAGGGAATAAGTTTACCCTTGCCGTGCCCTCTATCATTCACGGTAGATATGTCAACGACATTTGTGGAGGAGCAGACACTCCACCAGAGCTCGTGGAAATTGCTCTGCAACTCCAAAACCTCTACATGGTAGGCAGTTTTTCCTTGGCGAAATGGAACTCTACTCATTAAGATGTGATAACTGCTATAAACTCAATCTCACGTAGAGAACAACGTCTTGGATTCAACGATTGTGATATCAAAATATTGGGACTAAATGGAACTCTCAATAAAATGTGTTCTAATTCGAAACGAAACATTCATCAACTCATAGCAAGCTTACAAAATGCCTTATATTATCTGAAGTGGCTCAGATATTAGATCCACTGGGAATCACCAGTTGTGATTAAAGCCAAAATGGTTATGCAACAGCTTTGGTTGACATCCTTTGCATGAATTATTGCATTCCAGCTTTGCAGTAGATCAGAAAAGAGCTATCAGAAAAGAGCTCACCGAATTGACCAATATCACAATTTCACAATGGTTTAATACACTACACTCAACATCAATGGAATTGCATGGTTTTTCTGACAATTAACAATGACAGTAGTCATTTACTTGTCCATCCAATACTCTGATACCAGATCAATATTAATCTGCTCACAAACATAAGTAGCACCTATCGAACGGCTAACCATCCCGAGATTAGATCTAATTGCAGCGCTGCTTCTAGCAAAACTCATTAAACATACAAAAGCCACACTAAAGCTAGACATTACGTCAACTAATCTGGGGACGGAGTTACGAGTCACACTCACATGAATCACAATCACAAGTCGTCATCAGATGCGTCATGCTGGAAAGATTACGTCAGGAACAGAGTATCTCAAATACAGAAGCTCACACCAGACGCTCATTGGAGAGATATTCCTCGTACTTTAAATCCAGTTGACTGTTCATTAAGAGACATAACGACAATTTTAATCTATAGGGAAAACAGAAGCAAGAATAATATTTAATGATAAAATTAAGAGAATTAAATTCTTGTATATACAAAATAATGAGCAGAAAGGACGAAAATGGTAATGAAAAGAGGTACACAAGAAAGACATTATAAATCAGACATAGAAGAGAGAAGAATAGAAAGGTAAGGGAAGATAAAGAAGCAAAATATAGTAAAGTATATTAAAAATATAGTAAAATATAGTAAAATTTAGTAAATAAGAGTAAAATAAGGAAAGAGCATAAAGATGAACAGCAGACTCTGAGAAAGAAAAAAACTTAGAAACATATTTGGAATTTGGCTTGCTTAGAGAGGATATTTGTTCAAAGTTGTAAGTTTGTTCTAAGCCATGAAGAGAACAAATAACATAAACAGAATAGAATTAAAAATTAATTAAGTACGGCAGTAAATAAAGTAGAGAGGAGAAATAAAAAAAAAATATACCAATAAAGGAGAATAAGATTGAGACGAAGGAATATGTAAAAATATCGATAATACTAAAAAAGGTGTATAAAAATATTTTTTGCGTAGAAGAAAGAGAAAGACAGAATGTTGAAAAAAATCGATATATTGAGAAACAAACAAATTGAAAGCCATAATTTTAGGAAAACGATTAATACAACGATTATAACGAAATTACTAATAATAAAGGGATAATTTTATGAGTAGGTAAGAAAATATTGAATCCAACCACCAGCTAATTTAAATATAATTAGGTCAAGAAATGAGGGAAAAGAAGAACGAGGAAAGTTGAAACTTGGGGGTAGATTAAACGAAAAAAGCAGTTCGACACAAGAAAAATGAGAAAAGTGATATAACAGTGAAAAACGGAAACACAAAAAAGCATCAAAGTGAAATCAATAGTATTAGATAGAAAAAGATTGAAATACAATTGGTAGAGAAATTCGATAAAGGAAAAAAAAGAGAAAGTTGTACATATAACAGAAAAATGTGTAAAAAATTGTTGAAAAGGCAAAAAACAAAAGTCATAAAAGAAGAAATTAAGAAAGCACAACTACAAAACCCTTCTAAAGGCTAGTTAATAAAGGGAGAAACAATGGAGAATAGCTGGATAGCAGAAATGAAATAAAAAAATAATGGAGATAATTTAAAGTAATGTATGAGAAAAAAACGAGAGAAATAGAGGACTAGAAGAATAGAAGAGAAAAAGATTAGGAAGGAATAGAAGAGGTGAAACAGTAAGAGTTACAGGAGATATAATAATTAAAAATAAATTATAAAAATACACAAAAAAGTGTAAATAACCAATGAAATGTAGGGTCTCGGAAATAAACAGTGTTAAACGGGATGTGAAAAATAGTAAACGAAATTATAAACGGAATCACTGTTTTGTATATAGGATATCAAATTTACATTGTAACGCGCGCCGGGCCAGGTGTGCGTCGTACCGGTAGACCGACCGCTTGAGCTGGAAAGGAAAAATAATAAAAAAAATAAAAGAAAAAGGGGAGGAACCCCACCGATACAGCCTAAAATCTGGGCCAGGCGGTTTATGGCACCTGTCGCCCGTCGGATGATAGGGGCCATATAACGCGTCTAGGCGACGGGAGCCGGTAAAGGCCCGGATTATATGGGTGGTGTAGACGGCTGCGGGGAAGTCCCTGGTCGCGTGTCTCGACGTGTTCGACTTGCAAATCCGAACGCGTCGAACAAGTGTCGCCAGGTAGGCTCGGCTTCCCGCTCAGGGAAAGTATAAAAGTCGAGTGCCCTCGGGCGAAAACAGAGAGATCACCAGGAAAGGCGAGAAAAAGAGAACCACGCGCTCCGGAAGCCGCACGGTGCCTGTTAGTTCATCTATCTTCTCCACTTTCCGCATCACAATCCGCCCTTCTCAGGGCGATCTTCGAACGTCTCGTACACCCAACGCCAACGCGCACCGCGCAAGCGAATAGGCCCGAAGCCGGGAAGGACTTCGACGTCGCACCAACCGCCCTTCTCAGGGCGAACCTCGGGTCCAGCGTGCACCCCACCTAATGCGCACCGCGACCACCAGCCAACAGCAGAGCGACGAGGCCAGACGAGCTCTTGAGCCCCGCGTGCACCACCCAACCGGTGCACCGCACCTACCCGACAAGTGCACAGCACCGACCGGGCCGGTGCACTGCCCCAGCCGACGACGCGGGAACCGACATCAGCCTTTAATCCCCGTCGGTACCCGCATCCACAGGGCGATACCGGAGAGGCCTACAAAAGCTCTGGAGAGCTTTCTCCTCCCCGACCCGAGGAGACCCGGGGCGAGGGAATATTTCTCCCCCCGGGGCCTTGACGACGAATCTACCCCGAGCTCTCGGGAGCGAGGTCGATTCGTCAATTGAAATTATAAAAAACAAAAGAACACGAAAGAAAACAGAACTTGAAAAAGATCCATGGTTCAGGTTTTGAAATAAACCAACACAATAAACGCAATCTATAGCTAAAAACAATAATAGATAAATAGTTAACAAAATATTTGTTTAATGGTGTAATAAAAAATCAAAATTTAATATAATAGAAAAAAATAAATTTGGAAAAGCAAAAAAAAAATTATGAATGAAAAAGTGCTTTCTTGACTAAACTAACGTAATTTATAGATATTGTAATGCGTATGGAAAGAAAAATTCAGAAAAGAGTCAATCAAAATCTAATAGATCATGTTTTGAGACAGGTACAGACCATCCGAAACAAATAAAAATCATTTCAGGATGGACTAGATCAAGAAATATATGCATTTGAGTTTTATTGTGCTTAAAAATCTAATATTGACGCAGGAATAATCTCAAATGTGACTGATTCGGCCTATAAAATACTACACATTGATTTGAATATTGCTGCGATATAGCATACTCTGCCATCGCACGTTTCAATCAAGCATGCCTCTTACACCGTGTCACTGTGACAATATTTGCCGATTGTAAACAACCGCGTGAGTTGTTTCGATGTTAGTTGTGGTAAAGGTGAAGAAAATGAGGGAAAGTTTAATATAATTTTGAATATTTTAATTTTATTCTTGTATCCTCGCAGGATCAATGCATCGTATAAAAAACCTGCTGCATCGCCTTGAATTTTCGTCGATACAATTTTACCTGTCATCTGCTGATGGTTCAGCCTACTTTCACAGTTCGCTGCCTATCACAAAATAAAGTATCTATAGTCAATGGCTTATACTCACAATAAGGAAACTTTGAATTGCTATTTGTTGAGTGCCAATATTTTATTACAGGTAGCATCCGAAGAATTATTGACTACATTTTACATTCACCGCAAATCTAAACCATACACATCACATGTATCTTTCGCAAATCGGTTCGAAAACGTAACAATATAACCGATTACCGCCGGTAATCCGCTCGAGGTTCGAGGTCATCACGTCTCACCCATTACCGAGTTTTCCACGCTACCCTAGACCTGGAAAAAACCTCCGCCCAGTTGGCAGAAGATAAAAGGTTTTCACATTACTAACGTACGTCGGGCGAGGCGTCATTGCAAACTCATATAATTTTTCACGTGTAGCATTTACAATTTCGCCGACAAAACTTATCGGGCCGAAGTTTAAGGTCTTCTACCTTATAGCTCAAGCGATCCGCGTACCTGTGACTTTCTCTCGCTCAAGCCTGTTTTGTGTTGGAGCCGCAGCACTTCCGCGGGGCTGAATCTTTTTCACGAGGAGCTTCCCTTATCCTTGCGGTGGACCTCTTCCCTTTCAAGAGACCTCACTTATCTAGATGGTGGACCTCCTTTTTTTAGAGAGGCCACGATTACCGGACGGTGAATCTATTCGTTTGCGAGAGGCCTCGCTTACTCTGGTGGTGGACTCCCAACGCCGCGACATCCCCTCGCTGCCCAACTCCAAATGGGAGGAAAAGGGAGTGTGCGAGAGCGAGAGAAAAAGAGAGAGACAGAGTCGAGCGGGGAACGCGCAGCCTATGAGCGTACGAGAAGAGAGAGGGAGACTCGGAAGGGATAAGCTGCCTGCTTACTAGTATTTGTTCTTAACTTTTAGCTATTTTTATTGTGCGGGTGGATAAATCGATTATACCGACTTTAAGGTAATATCATAGTCATACCAATAAATGACAAACATAAAGCTTCGTCACGTCAGCGTATGTCCAATATTTGATCCATACCGATTATTGTCTCGATTTTTACTTCGATCTAGCGAGAGAAGATGGTGTGGCCGAACGCCATTATTAGACTTGTTGGAAGAAAACTACACTTGAGCTAGAGCTTTCAACTAACATACAGCTTAATCTATTATCAACTTCTTCTTCGAAGTACATCGAGTCAAATTGACGTCTTGCACAACGATTATAAATGTATGTTAATTATAAATACTTGAATAAAGAAAATTTGTATATAAAAAATTTACCTAATTATTACAAATTTTTTTTAAAACCATTACTAGAATAATAATAATAAAACTTTTATCTTTTTAATGCATAATAAAAAGAATAATGTTTAAAATCTCAATATGTGTCAATGTCTCAATATTAACAAAGTGTATCTTGAAATCTCAAAAGGCGAATAATCCATATTATAAAAAAATAATAGAAGAAAAACAAATAGAACGTAATAAAAAACTTAAATCAACAAAATTTTAAATTGTAAATAATACTTTGTTTTTTAATTATTTTATGTTTACCAAATCTATATACAATTGTGCAACTTCCTTTTTAATTAATATTTTATATTTTAAATGCAAAAACAGACATTTTTTACATGAATATTAAAATTTTGACTTCCTAAAAATCATATTGTTTTAAAAGTATTTTTACAGAACTATTATTGATGGGGTATTTTTATATAAAAGTATTTTATTATTATTATTTTTATATAAAATGTAAAATTTTTGTTTTATTTATTTTTTATAATTGTACCCTAAAAATCATTAAATTATTTATATCTTTGTAATTTAAGTATACTATAAAACAGATATTAAAGTTTAATTACATAATATTATATTTAAAGACCAATTGCGTTTGCCACTGCAGTAGTCATTAGAAAATAAACCTGATATTTTTAAAATCAAATAATGTATTGCATTATATCAATTAAAAGTAATGCACGTATAATTTAGTCTTTATATTAATTATTTCTCATTATTCTTAATTTTTTAATATTTTAGTGCAATGTCATTATAAGTGAATTTTTAAGAAAATATTAAAAAAATTTTTAAATAATCTTAATTAATTTTCTGTGTGAGTAAATTACATATATAAAATTATGTAAATTTTTTGAATCATTAGAATATTTTAATCCTGTCATTAATTTTTATGTTTTCACAAACGCTGTATGATTATTTAGATATTTTTTTAATTTTTATAATTATTTTTAATATTATATTTTATAAAATTTTGTATTATATTTTATATCATTTTATACATATATAATTTATATATTGTATATATGTATAATAAAACCGTTCTGAAATTAAAATTCTTAAATTATATTTTGTTTTTAAAATAAAAATTATAAATCTTTAAATTTTTGTGTAATCTTGCAATAATTTGTTCTCATTTTATTTGTAAGACGAGCATAAAAATATAAGTTTTACAGTATATATAATGGAAAAGTGATTCAACTTCACTTTCAAAACAACGGTTATAAATACTTATTACAAAAAAATATTTTTTTAATTAATACATAATAATCTCATCATTTTTATAAAAATTGTTGGATTGCTGTGAGCAGAGCATGGTTACATTTATAAATGCATTGATATTCTTGTGGATGAGTTTGATTTTATAATAAATAACACAAATATATAATTATAAAATTATTTTATATTGTAAAGTAGTCACTAGTAATTCTGAATTTCATAAAATAGATAATAGTTAATTATCTTTTGTATAATAATATTATCGAACAACAAGAATGCTTAAAAGTAACTGAACTGCGTAGAAGCAACTTAATTGTCGAAAACTTATTGCACGTACAATGATGCATATCAACAATAGAGTCATTGTGTGGCTACTTGAAAAAAGTAAGACAACTGAGCAATGCAATAATTTAAGCCGAAGCATATGCTGTTCTCTTAACTATAATAAATATGTAGATGAAACTATAAATTGTCATATTACTAGCAGAATATTTGTGCACTATATTCCTAACCATTATAAAAGTAATAATGTTCAATTATACGCATGTAGCTATTAAAAAAGTGAAGTTTAATATCTTTCAGGATATAATTACTATATTTATAATTATTTAAATATATTATTCTTTTTAATCGAGCATATTTACGATGTAAGATAAAAATGGAAACCAAATCTTGTATTATTATGTTTTATAAGTAGGTATTTTGTATAAGATATGAAGAGCGAAGTAATGGAGACAACTATTTTGTATCTAGACTCTTACTTGACTTAATTTACTTGATATGTCTGTTCCTGTTAGCTTACCTGTTTTATTACTAATATTAGATACCTGCACTGGACAATCTCTACATTTTATTTATTTATAATAAATATTCAGAATAAATCATTATAAAGCATTTTAAAAATTTACAAAAAAAAAAATTTAGTGGAATATTCTAAATTTTGTAATACAGAAAATAGTTGTACATATTTTATTATATGTTATATAAAAAAAGATCAAAATATACTATTATAAAAAGACATCTAAATTTTATTAATTGTATATAATTTATTTATATCCCTTTAAATTATATAATTATTATAAAATAAATTTATAATTATTAACCACATTGATTATTAACTATACAATTGAATTATATTTAAATAAAATTATAATAGAATGAAAAATTGAATCTAAAATGAAATATTTTGGTAGAAGATTAAATTATAATTATAAAAACAAAACATTTTATTTAAGAAATATTGACAATTAATTAACAAAATTTCATTATTAATTTTATATAAGAGAATATAGTAGTCACTTAACATAGATAAGATGTAAATAATTCCAAATGAAAAAAAAATATTTTAATTATCATTCCCTTAATATAAGTTGAACTAAATTTACTAAATATTTATTTAAAATTATTATCGAACGATTTAGTAATTAATATTGATTATAAAGTTTGTTTATATATATTTTTTTTATTAATTATAAAAATTTTATCGATATATTCATAATATCTCTGATACTACTGAAATTTGAATATAATTTACCTTACATATTTATACCAGTTCGAATTTTTACGGTATATATGCCATAAACTGGCTTGTGATCTGATGAACAAATATTTCTAGTAGAATCATAAACAATACAATTTATTTCACCATTATTCAACTGAATTTTATTTTTACCATCTGTAGCTTTAAACAAAATATTATTACTTTTATAAAGAATTCGATCTGTATAAGATGGAGTTCGGTAATTAATTGTTGTATCTAATTGTTGACTTCCATGATTGTATTTATAAGTTGGAGGAAATGTTATAGGAGCTTCTCGAAAATGTTGCAAGATAATTTCATTATCTAATACTATCTTTAATTGATCATCATTTAAAATAATAGGATTATTTTTCGAAAAATGCGTATTATTTATCCACTTCATTATTTTTTCTCGTGAACTATTAAGGCGGAAGTTTAAATCACCAAACACAAAAACATTATCAAAATTTTCGGTTATATCTGAAAGTATATTTTATTATATTAAAATATATGCTATAATATTCTATTTTAATTACGAATATATAATAAATCTAATATGTGAAATATAATGTAGATTTATTTGAACAGAATATAGGTTTGAATAAGTAATCGAAAATTAAAAAATATTTTAATTTAGTAATAATTTTAATTAGTTTAAATTTAAAAAAGGAATTATATTGATGTATAGATTATTTTATTAATTCTAAGAATTTATTTTTTTTGTTGTAATAAATCAAATTCAGTTATTTTTGTGATAGAATATGCCATGTTTGACATACTGTCTTGCTGTATGATGTTTTTATTTTTTATTATCTCACCAGTACGAACTTAACAAACAGCAAAGACAAAAATCATAGAAGATGAGGTGATACGGATGTACAGCGGAAGAAATTGGTTTCGCAGAAAAGTGCGAAGAGATAAAGATAAAGCGTTAAAAACAGATATAATAAGATAACAATAAAACGGAACAATATAGAATATAAAAAAATAAACATGGGTTTTTGGAATATAGCTGGGTTATAATAATTTAAGAAAACAAGGTTAGGATGAAATTCTTGAACAGAATATTATAGGGCCTACTGAAACATATAACAGTAGAAAAAAGAAGTTTCATTATAAAGAAATTAAAATACTTTGATATTAGAATAAACAATGCGATAAAAGAATTTTAAAAGGCAAGGTTAGAGGAGGGGTTATTTTAGCTATAAGAAATGTAATAAAATGGAAACAAGAGAAATAAAAATAAATAGTGAAACTGAAGAGCTGATAACGGTTAAAATAATAATAGAGGGGAAATTATTTAATATAGTAATGGTATATATGAAGAGGAAAATAAAGCATAACTTAGAATATTTAGATAAATTATATGAACAAAACAAGGAGAAAGTCATTATTATTGGACGGAATTTTAATGCGAAGACTAGAGAAGTGGGAGGTTGGTTAGGTACATGGGGAAAGGGGAAAAGATACTAAAGTGATAAAATAATAAATAAGGAAGCGTTTAAATTAGTAAATTAAGTTGAAGAAAGAGATTTTTATATTTTAAACGAGAAAGGGAGAGAGGAAGATAGTGGGTATATGTTTAATAATAAAGTGAGTTCGTCGGTAATTGTCTATTTTATTATAAATGAGGAAGCAGAACAGGAGATAAATAATATGAAAATAGTAGATAGAATATGATCTGACCATCAATCATTAAAGATCGAATTTACTGAGAAAATAGCAGTGAAAGAACCAGAACAAGAAGGATCAACACGAATTTTATGGTTAGATTAAATAATAGTGGAATAAGAAGAAAAATTCAGAATTAGAAGAGATTTCAACTTGGAAGGAGCTTGTGAAAATTATGTAGGAGGTAATTACAGTCAAGAAAGGCTATAGAGGAGGAGGCAGTGGTAAACTAGGGAATGTTGAAAATTAAAGACGAAGGTAGTGAATGTTATAAAAAATTGAGGAGACAAAGAACAGAGGAAGATATGGAGAATTATCTGCAAAAGGCATATACAGGGGTAAATAAGATTAAAAAGATAAAAAAAAAGAAACCGGAAGAGATATAAGTAGGAAAATTTTTTGGAACATTATATATAGAAATAGAAAGGTAAGGAATCAATTCGCATATATATATATATATAATAATATATTATTATATAGCTTAAACGAAGAACATGGTTAAAATATTTTAAAGATTTATATTGTGATCAGACTAAAGAGGACAAGTAGAGTGAAGAAGAGGATTTGTATGAGGTTTCGAAACAAGAAGATGAAATGATGGAAGAGATTAGAAAAGAAGAGGTATTATAAGCTGTAAACAAAATCAAATGAAGTAAGTCAGCTAGTGAAGATGAAATAACGAATAAAATGTGGAAAGATGGAGGTATTAAAATTGTTAATTGCAGGACGAAAATATTAAATGAAATGTTGAATGGACTAAGTATGCCACAAGAGTGAAGTACGGAAATTTTGGTTGCAATATTTAAGAAGGGAAATGAAAAAGATTCAAAAAAACTACGAAGGAGCAACTTTAATGGATACTGTCTATAAAATTTACGCAGGAATAAATAAACAAGATAGAGGATTTCATTGAAAATAATAAAAAATACGAAGGCAGACAGTTTGGTTTTAGGAGGGGACAGGGAACTGAACAGAATCAAAAGTGAGTTATTAGCTTGTTTCATAAAGTTTAAAGCTGCTTACAATAAAATTAAAAGAAAAACAATTTGGAAGAAAATAAAACAGGCAAGAATCAAAAGTCATAAATTAAGCGCATAAAAGATGTTTACGGTAATACAAAGAATAAAATCAAAATCGACTCCTAGATAATTAGAAAGGGTTGAAACAATATGTGACAATGTAAGGATGCCTTATAAATCCAACAGTATTTAATATATGGTTGTCAGATTTGAAATAGGAACTCAAAAAAGTCAGAAGTTCAGATATATAAATTGGGAAAGTAAAGATGAGATCAATTATCTTTGTTGATGACATTGTTTTGTTGGCAAAATATGATCAAGAATTGAAATATATAATAATAATAATTAGAAATTACTTAAAAAGAAATAGTTTAATAATAATTGTAAATAAAATTAAGATGTTAATTTTCAAAAAAGTTAACGGAAGAAAGAAAAAAAATTAAATTTTTATTAAACAATAATTAAATCGAAATAGTTAAACAGTATACTTATTTACATTTGTATTTAAAATTTTTTTATAAGGTTATACTTTTACTGAAAAAACTGGTGAGGAGATACATAAGAAATTTTTGCCAAAAAAGCAAATATTATTTTAAGGAAAGTGTGGAATATACCTAAGAATTTTTTCAAAGAAGCTTTTAAAATATTTATAAAATTAATATAAAATTATTTGGCATATTAGTTGTATTTAACGTATTAGTAAAGATATACAACGGGTATATAAAAACTTTTTAAAATAGAGTTAAATAGAAATACACGAGACAACGCTCTTATACTAGAAATGAAAATCAATAAACTATATATCAAAGCTGCAAAAAGAGCCTTTAGATTTGAATATAAAATCATGAACAGCATAGGAATGAAAACTATTAAAGAATATCTTACGGTAAGGATAGAAGATAGAAGAATTTTAGTAAACTATAGATTGAAAGGCAAAAAAGAAAAAAACTTTGTGGTAAAAAAATATATTTTTGGCAAGGCTTAGAATGATCGTAGAGTAAGTGATAAGAAAAATTTAAAAACAGGGATAAGATTTGGAAAAAATTAAAATATATTCAGGCATATTATGTCGAAAGTATAGAAGATTACCAGTGTATTTATGAAAAAAGTAGAAGAAAAAATAGAATTTGCACGAAAATTACAGCAAGATTTAGAATGCGAAATGAGAGTAAAGCTAACAAACACTGGATTTTAAAAGACGAGAAACTATGTAGACTTTGTAAAAAAAAGATGGAATCAATAAAACACATATTAAAAGAATATAGGGAAATTTGAATAACGAGAAGTAATTGACAAAAACTGTATGAAGAAAAGCAAAAAAGATATTGGTTTACTTTATAAAACATACCGATTATGCAAATACAATAGATATAAACAGTAAAGATATGAAAAATCAAAAAAGAATGAAATATAATTAATATGTAACAAGTAAAGTGTAATTTAAGTAATATTAAGGAAAAATATATATGTAAAAAATTGTTGCCTAATGTTAATATTAAGAAAAATTGGTGAAATAATAAGAGTATAATTACAAAATTTTATAAGCGTAATATGTAAGTTAATATTAAAGAAAATTTTAAATGTATATATATGAGAAAGATTAATGTTGAAGTACAAATATTTTGCGTGTAATTTATAATAACAATATAATTATTGTTCAATAAACACAGTAAAGACAATAATAATATATAATTCTTTTTATTATCATTTTATTGTTTTAAATCAAAATTAAAATTTTTATAATTACAACAATTTTTACGGCTTTTTATATCTTGTTACATTTTTATTATTTTCCATAGTCTTATTTTTATTTACTTAATTTTGTTATATTTAATATTTAATAATAGTAAATTTTATTATTCTATTGTTTGTTGTTATCTTTAATAAAATTTATTTTCATAATTTATTTTTAAAATATTATTTAATACTATAGAATGAATTTTTTGTATTAAAAGTTTTTAGTTCTTTTGTTATTATTATTATTATTATTGTAAACGATGCGCACGTTTGTTTGGAATTGTTTCGTTAAAAACAATTCTAACTTGTGAAATTTATTGGAAAGTATCACGCCCGCTCGGGTGACCCTCCGAGGTCGGACCGACGGGTAGGTAAGAGGCCGTCGGGAATGTTTTCAATCGGAAACTCTCAGACGGGAAAGTGACGCCGAGCGACGGGCGTGAGGGCGAGCGAACGGGCCCATGCATCGAGGATGGGCGCAGCGCTCAGGTACGAACGAGACGACTGTATCCCTCTCCTTTCCTACTGCGAGCTACCTCTCTCTCTCCTGCCCACGTGCTAAACTACCACCCGCTCCATCTCTCTCACCCGCTTGCGCATACTGTTATCCCGTTCTCTCTCGCGCTCATGCACTCGTGCGTTCTACTCTTTATTCCTCTCTCTCTCCCTACTTCCTTACTCTACTATACTCTTTCTCTCTCTTTCTCGCGCGTAAGCGCATTTTCCGCGCTACGACTCTCTCGCTCCTGTTCGCGCGCACTCTCGCGCCCTTTCGCGATGCATAAGGCAAGGTAATGGGCCTGTGGGACCGACCACCGTTAGGCGTGCCGTGGCGTAAGAGGCTGGATACCGTGGGTGTTCGAAGGCCCCCGCAAAGGGTAGGAATTCGAGCGTCGAAAGGCGTTCGCGGGCGGGGTGAGCCGGGACGCCGTGGGTATCGGTGGCCTCCCGCAGGAAAATTCGGCCGCCACGAACGTGTTTCGGTCCCAATGGAGAGAAAATTGGGAGACAGCCACGGGAACCAAGAACCACTCGTATAATCCCGCTCGATACGAGAGAAATGTAAGGGCCTTTTTTCCCCTGCCGACTCCGCGGGGGTTTTTTCAGGCCCGGCGCGACGAAAACACATGTAACGAGCGGGGCCGTTTAGAAGAAAGAAAGTCAAGCCCGGGTGCGACTGAACATCTGCGCGTAGGTTAAATACCTAACAAATGTACAGCGTTAGAATAAAATTAACGTGTAAAAAATTCCGAAATGCGAAGGCAATAAATGTACGTGCTTAAGCGGAAAAGGCGAGGATGAATAAATATTGCCCATTGTAAATATGATTAGCAAGCTGTAAAGGACGGCGGCGGCCGCCTGGTAATTGCGAAAGTATTAAATACGGCGACGTGCGGAAAGGCGGGTACTGTCCGTCTCGATCCTCGCACCAACACCTATCGTGTATATTATAATAAAATTATTCGGAGTCCACGCAGTCTTAATATTATTAAAAAATTCCCTTTCCTCCCCGAAAAAGAATAACTACGCGACGCGATCGGTAACAATTATTATTATTATTATTATTATTATTATTATTATTATTAAGAATATTAATAACGGTTATTATTACTACAGGAGTGTGATAACCGGGTGGAAAGGTTTGGATATTAGTTGTATTTTAATTAAATTTGTAACACTCCTTTTGTCATATTATTTCAAATATATATAACAAATTCTTGTTTACACGTATTATTTGTCAAACTGCATAGTAGTTTTGTATTCGATTCGTCAACCCATTATGCGCAATTTGCATCAAATTTTATTTACTAATTAAGTACATTTAATTTCAAGTATTTACGATTTTTTCTATTTTTGTAATAATTTTTATTACAAATAGAAGTACCATTATAATTATTATTTATATTATATTTATTTATTATTATTATATTTACTTTTTTCCAATAATATTATAAAATTCGTCAAAATATTATATTACTTATAAATTTAATCATAGATAGTTTCGCCTTAATATAATTAGTTATTTATTTTACAACATTTATTTTAAGAATATTAATTATTATTAAATCTTCTTTATATTTATTTTAAAGTATTTTTAAATAACAAATTATAAAAGATAATTGTGGAGTAAAGGAAATACACTTTTGTCAATATGTCAATGTTATTGGAATATATATTGAGATTAAGTGAATAATTCTTTTGAAAATTTATTGGATAATTTATCAAAGAATTTGTTTTAATTAGTTAAAAAAATAATATTTTTAAAGAAGAATGAGATAAAAATAATAGACATGAAATATTCAATTTAATTACGTATAAAAAAAGTTTCCTTTATTATTTTGAATGAAAGAAGGTGGAAGAGTAGGTGTTTAGAAAGAATACAAAAATTTAGTTAACTTAAATACTTGTCAACCAACGCGCGTTTATTATTTCTGTTATTATTTTGCTTTGTTTGAAATGTGGCTTTTAATTACTCGACAACTTAATCTAAAGCTGGGACCTGACGTAAAAACCTTCTTGCGTTTCAAAACAGGAAGAAAAACAATATTAAATTTTATGATGATACCGCCTACCCGAATCTATTTCTAAAGGACAAGGGATTTTCTCCCGCATTCATCGCCGCTCCCTTCATCACAAAATCGCTTTCAACTGGACACTAGGAGTCTTACAAATAAAACTCCCTCCAAGCATCGTTTTCCGGGTTTTATGGGGTTGACCCAACCATTTTCTATAACGATGATCTTTCTTACACCAATGTCACTGGCTCAGATTTCTCAATGGGTCACCTTCCACAGATCGTTAACCTAGTGTCCCAGAGCTTCGCCGTTGTTCAGTGAAAATAAAGATCAAAAGTAAGCAGAAGATAATTTGTGTTGAAACAATGAAAGAGAGAAAGCGAAAACGCGAAAAAAGAGAGAGAAACAAAACAGAAGAAAAATATGTCAGCTGTGGATTCTAAGCAGAGGTATTTGGAAGAGAGAAGAAAAGGGGGATATATACAGTTAGTACGGAAAGTGAGATATAGTGAAATGGTAAATGTGTGTATCAGAGACAGAGAGAGAGAGAGAGAGAGAGAGAGAGAGAGAGAAGGGATTGAGAGGTTAAGACATATGCTAGAGATGCTTAGATGCTTACAATTTTTTACACTAAGCGAAATTTTATATTTATATTATTTTCTAATATCAAAATTTATAAATTATCTACGATGCGTGTTAGATATAATTCAAGCTGTTGTTGAGTTCCCCAAAATTTTGTTATCCGTTTCTCTCAGAATTGTAATTATTTCTAACAAATAACTACTTATTTTATTTTTTTACTTTCCTACTGAAAACCTCATCATATCTTCAACACACTCCTTATCAGAAAATATGATACAGTATTTCTAAGTGTTTGCAGCATTTTCATTTTATCCGATCGTTTATGATAAATTGATCTATAATGATTTAATTTATAAGACATTCAGGCATCATTTAGAATAAATCTTTTTCAAGTATTTTTTACTTTTTAATTTATTTGAAATCTTTAGAGTCTTCTAGTATTTTTTGCTATTCTTATCAAAATCACTATTTTAAATGAATATAACCGTTTTTCATATGCTAAAATCAATTGACAATTAGGGATAAGAAGTAACGGAATAGAACTTCCCATGAATGTTGTTCCTTGAAATAAACGTTGACATTTTTATACAACATATCAATATTTTCTTATTTTATTTTTATTTTTATAATAAAATATTTGATTGACTTGGAATAAATTTTATCTACTTCGTATTAGTATTTACTTATAAACATTTTTTAATTTCATGGAACAATGCTCTATAAAATATGAGAGCAGTATTCTAACAATAACTTTTATAAGAGATGAAAATTAATTTACATATCTAACATTATGTTTGTGTTTGTGTGTAATAAATTATATAGAAACATAAAAAATATTAACATTTAAACATAAATATAATTACTTTTATTATTAATTTATTAAACTCTTATACTTAATTCATTACATTTACCTCTCTCTTCCTACCAGTGTCTATTTCTTTCTTTATCTCTCGCTCTAGATTTCTAAATTTCAATAAACTTTAAATATTATTTAACATTCTTGTCTATAATCACATTTAGACTACCGTATAATCAATACGATTCAATTTTTCCGTTTGATCTTAGTAGTAGGCTCTCAGTGACTAAAAATGTTTATTATAAAATATAATATATTTTTACTAAATTTACATATATCACAGATTATATTTTATTTTTTTTTTATTTTTATATTATTATTTCACAGAATATATTTTATTAATTTTATTATGTATAAAATTTACAAAATGAATATTGTTATTAATATCACAAATGTTGGAGGATTTCTTTTTCGCAATCTAAATATCAAATTTCTGTTTATAAATTCTAAGTTTCTATACATTGGCAAATTAGGAAAACACAATTATTTGTAAGACTTGACAAGACTAGGATTCACTAGAGGGAAAAACACTCTAAGTATATTATTTTATTTAAAAAACTTACAGAAATTAGGTTGACGTTTTTTAACCTATAATTAACTAGTCTGTTATTAGATATTATGTTAAAGTAAATAAAACAATCTCATTATAAACCGCAATTGTTGACATAATATTTTTCTTCTTCTATTTTTTTGATAACATATTCTTTGTTTCACAGGGATATAACCTTTTACGTATTATTTAAACAATATATTTTCTCAACTTTAACTTCTAAAATTACACTTAAATCTAATGCAGGCACTTTCTTTTTTCAATATTATGTCTAGTTAAAATATATTATTTTAAATGAAATATTTACAAAATTGCAGCCTACTTGATCGAAAAAAATACAGTATTCCAACAATAAGATGTGTTAATTGTATTTCCTATGAATTCTTAGTATTTTAAATTTGAAAGCATCTACGACTAATAAAATAATAGAATTGTATGGAGTGTTACATTTTTAATTAAAAACATTTTTTGTTTCCATAAATTATTTAAATTATTTTTGCCCCATAATATTGTTAAAAGTGACATGTCTATCAATTTAATATATAAATATCTTTTAAAAAATATGTGTTACTGAATAATAAGTTACATCAAGCGTCTTCTATGGTTGTTTGATTGCAAAAAGAACGATTGTCTTGTAATCGACTGCGTGTAGTGGTGTCACCACCTTGATGTTGTGAGTCGAGGATCTCAAGGTTCCTTCTTTTCCATGAGTTGATTATGTGACCTTTACTGATTTCAGTTCAGATTATAATGACTCATTGATTTCTTGTGACTAGTGGCCCTTCCTTAGACTTGAATTAGACTAGGGCTCATCATACGGAGTAGAAACTTATAATTTTAAAGTGAATGATGAACCGAAACTTATAGTGTTACAATGGAAGAAATTAACATAGCCATTAACGGCAAGAAGTGTAATGAAGTGATCCTGTTTTTTTGTCGCCTTATATAAAAAAATTATCGACTAAAAAGCAATAATTTTTGTTGAGTGTGAATCTCAGGAAACTAAATCTCTGCTACAATTTTAATGTTGTATAAAATAATTATGATGATTATATTTGATAATTTATTAGAAAGTATCATAGAGTATACTTTCACAGTGTCATTAATCGCTCGCATTTTAAATGCTCTAAGATATATAAATGATTTACAATTGTGCTTTCGATGACGCAACAATATAACTGTGTCCATAACCATACACACAATGAAATGTGAAGAATTTTGATTAAATAATTTGTCAGGATTGCAAGATATTGCAATATATTAGACTCAATATTTTATTTTATTTTTAGTGTTGCCAATGGAATTCCTTGAGGGGCTTCCCCAAAGATAGGCAACGTCAGGAAAGCCCGAGTTGTAAACGACGACGTCGGGCAGCCCCAAGAAAAACACGTTCGGGCTTGCCCGAGAGTTTTCAGGGAAGTCGGGTAATCGGGTATTGTACGAGCCGAATCGTCACCATATGTCGAACTTGCATGTCCGAACATGCAATTGCAAATGACGGTAAATAAATTGTAAATAAATAGAGCGATGCGCGGGCCATTCGGCACTTCGGTTTTGCAAACGTAAGGAGCGTGTACGTTTCTCACCGTGCGAGTCGGCTACACTATATATATATGTAGTGCTGTGCTGGTAATAAATCTGTTTGAAAATATAATCAACTCGGAGTTTCTTTTCGAATCCGTCACCCTTCCCGAGTTAGGAAAACGAGTCGAAGAAGACTTAGAAACAATGTTTAAGACACATCTACAGATGAGTTGAAATTTGTTTTAAAGAAATTCTAAACTTATTATAATCATCCTTCTACTGTATTTCGCAAAAACATTATATATGGTATATTTTTTCTGAAAAGAAATTAATAAATCATAGAATTTTATAGATTTTTAACAATAATACTACAACAAATTTAAAATATAAATGTAGAAGCTTAAATGATACCAATAATATTAACAATATATGTAAAAGGTCATTTCTATTGTAGTAATGTATATTTTATTATGCAAAAATTATTGATTATAAAACTTTTTATCATAAATACATGCCCATAATAGAACTATATATAATTATAGATTTATTTATTTCTAAATTTAAACCTAAATTTAGGAGAGTGACGGCGAATAAGTGTATAATATTAAGCTAATATTTATTTGGAGGCTTCTTATTTTCACATTTATTTGCATAATTTTTAATCAATTTATTAGACAATATAAGTTCTTTGGGTTACTGCATTACGTATTTATATATTAAAATGAACTCAGATTATAATAAATTATTTTAAATAAAAAGAGATTTGTAAAAAAGAGAATTAAGATAAAGGCTCTGAGTTATTAAATCTAGAGTAAGTTATAAATATTATTTTTTCAGTCTTCAAAATTGAATGAAATATAATTTATCTTTTAACAAAGTCAAGCACAGAATTCTATGGAGGGAGAGAGCATCTTCAAAGCGGGAAATATTGAAGGTGATCATGCCGTATTCGGCCCTCTGGGACTCCTCACGCCGTTCACTCTACGATCAAAAACACTTATGCAAGATTTATGGCGTAGTGCAATGTCATAGGACCAGGCCATCCGAATGGAAGAAAATATGAAATGGATTGAATGGGTAAAAGCCGCCGAAAGATTGAAACGATTGCAAATACCACACGCTCAAATACCGAAAGAACTGACGTGTAACAGCCTACAGCTGCACGTCTTCTGCTATGCCAGTTCAACGGCATACGCAGCGGCAGCCTATCTGCGTGTGCAATATGAGTCCGGGAAATGTGATGTTTCGCTCATAGCAGCAAAAGGGCGCGTGGCCCCATCAAAGCTCATAACTATACCGCGGCTATATTTCAAGGTATTGGAAGTGAGACTAGTTCATTTTCTAGAACAGGAACTCGACGTAAATATTCAAAAACGCGTAACATGGACAAATTCACAGATCGTCATAACCTGGATCCGCTCCGACCAGCAGACGCGGCACGTATTTGTAGTCAACCAGCTAGGCTAAATTGCCGAACTTACTAAAATAGAAGAGTGCCGACGAACATCAATCCGGCAGATGATGGGACCCGTATTAAGGATGAATTCAATAACGCGGAAACTGCATGGTTCACAGGACCGGCCTTCTTACGAGAACTAGAATCAGGGTTGCCGCAAGAAAAGAAATTACCAGCGCACCAAGCCTCGGAAATCAACACGTTAGAAAGAAAAACATCGTACACGTTCGCAACTACAGCCAAGAAACAACAACCTTTAAACGTGCCTGAAAGACCGAAGCAAACGAGAAATGACAACGGAGGTCTGGTAAAAGTAAGAACGAGTAAAGCTCGAACAAAAACATCGAATGTTCATAAAATCAAAGACTCCTACTCAAGGGAAAAAAGGATGACTTGATCAAGACCGCGCAATTCGAGTCCTTCGGGACCGATGTGGAGAACTTGTGCCGCGGGAGGGCATTGAAACCCGGGAGTAGAATACTGAAGCTTGACCCTTTCATCGATGAACACGGATATAATAATGAGGGTCAACGACCCAGTGATTCGGCTCGAAGACGCCGAATTTAAAAACCAGCCAGCAATATTCGACGGGCGACACGCGACGGTGAAAAAATGCTGGAAGTGTATCACGTCAACTACCAACATGCCAACACGGGAACGGTGATGAATGAAGCGAGACAAATCTATTGGGTGTTAGGTTTGAGAAGAGCGATAACTTCAATTTCCGCCAGATGCCAAGAATGTTGCGAACTTTGGGGTCGTTCAAAAGCACCGAAGATGGGACCCTTGCCCACGGGCAGGGTCGCATACAAGTTGCGACCCTTTAGTCATTACGGGCTCAATTATTTCGTGTGAGTAAGGGTTGGCTGTCGTCAGGAAAAGAGGTGGGACGTGTTATATACATGTCTTGCAATTAGAACGAAACACTTAGAAATAGTAAACACACTCAACGCCTGTTTCGCGATAATGGCGCTCCAGATGATGGCTGCGCGGCGCGATTCGCCATCGGTATACAGCAATAACGCGGCGAACTTCACGGCGGTGAGTCGAGAACGAAAGCGAGCGGTAACTAATTTAGAAAACGAGAAAATCGCGGAATTCGTCAGCAAAAGGAACATCGAGTGGCGGTTCAATCCTTCCCAGATGCCGCACATGAAGGGAGCATGCGAGAAAAGTAGTACGATTCGTAAAAACAGCATTGAGGGAGGTTTTGAGGGACCGAATAACAACCGAGGAAATTCTATACACCGTTCTCACCGAGATCAAACATTCGGTGAATTCCCTACGACTCACGCACGTGTCAGCTGACCCGCAAGATAATGAAGCGTTGACCCCGAATCACTTTATCCTAGGAACATCATCTGGCGAAATAACGCTGGGCAGATACGAGGCACACGAAGTGTGTCCCAGAAGGTAGTGGTGAGCGCTTGCGCGATTCGCTTCCTCTCTCTCTCACACTCGCATGTCTAGTACTCGTACTCGGTCTCTCCTTCTCTCTCGCTCTTATGCTCCCAAGCGCTAGGCGCTATCTGCCAGGCGCGCACTTACTCTCTCTCGTGGCTCTTTATCCTTCACCCCTCCATCACTTTAAATAAATAAACAACTATTTAAATTAATTAAATAAAATTAAGGGACAATTTAGAAAATCGGAAAGAAAAGGGTGGGATATATTTGCCCGCCGAGACAGGCATAAAATTAAAACCGCGACCGCGCGAATTTCATAAACAACGTGAGTAAACATTCCATACAATAGAGAGCCTTCCTCTTTCTCCTCAATCTCACGCCTAGTTTTCTGCTCGCATCAGGGATCAGGGACTGAAGTTGGAATCGGGCTTTTTTCCGCCCTGTTTGGCATCAGGTAGGTTTTTTTATGCCGAAGAATGATTAGGGACATAAAGTAATTTAAACGCTTCGTCTAAATTGTAAGAAGAAAAAGGTACCAAAAGGGTACACGACTTGGAAGTGCAGTTAGAATTTCGAATCAGTTTTGGTTCGGACTTCGGGCTTGTGCGGCTGCCTTCGAACGGCTGCACGATGGCGGCGAGTGTTGCAGTCCTTACCTCCGACTGATGGATTGTAAATGCCATTAATAAACAGATTTTGATTAAACGCAAAAATTCAATCTAATTACACAACCTCTATCTTTCTCGATCAACTTTTATGAAATATATTATTTTTTATAAATTTTGTAATCATAAAATTATTATTTAATTGTTTTATTCAAATATCTTATGAGGTTTTTACATTGAATAATATACATAATACTATGATATTATATACGTACCATCAAATCTGTGATTCACAGGTAAAACTTTTGGTACACCAAGTAAATGAATAATTTTTTTAATTTCTTGAATCCGTTTATCTGTATTGTTTGTATGTGGTGATAAATGCATCATTATGAATAAAATACTTGTACCAAAAATAATAAATGCTAAATATACGGCACCTTTAGTTTTAAAAATTGTATATTTATTTGATAGAATCGTGTTAGTTTCAGTTATTGAACTAAATAATGTTAATTCTCGACGCAAAAATAATATAAGATGTAATCTACCAAATTGTTTTTTTGTTTTTAAAACATAGGTTGACCCAATAATATTCTGAATCGTAGATTCCCATTCCTTGATATTATACATACATGTTTCTTGGGTTCCTATAACAATGATATCTGCAATATTTTGAAATCCGTCAGGTAACACAAAATTAATTAAATCATTTTGTGGTTTTTGTCCATTCATATTCCATGTACCAATGTAAATATATATCTTTTGTTCTGAAATTATTTTTTCTAACCTTTTTAATTCTGATCGATAATTGTGTATAATATGACCATGCAAATAGTTTCTATAACAAAATTATAAAAAAATTTTAATTCACTTGCAATTGCTAATTAATTCTTAATTATTTAAATTGTCATATTATAATTTTAAATAAATACAATTAATTATCACATATCATAGTATTGTAAGGATAGTGCGGACGTTGAGGTTGTATTTTAATGATTTGCTCCAAATTTAATTTTTTTTTTAGATGTTATTTAATAATTATAATTTTACAAAACTTAATTATTGTGTTTATTCGAATTTGATTATTTGAAAAGTAAAAACGCAACGTGTACCAAATATAATATTTAGCTGATTAGTTTCTTTTTTAAATGAAGGCTTTTTTACTATTTTGAAATTCATTAATTCACGAGTAATGTAAAATTAAAGAACATGATGTTTGAATACTCAGTAGCGATAAATGTGTCAATGTATCGATTTTGCAATGTTCTGATATTTCCGAATGCTGTCGTGCTACTTAAGAAAGTGCAGTGTGTATAAATGGTATGTATGTATGTAGATGCATTACAGTATTTACAGTATTTAATTTTCATAAATAAGTTTTTAAATATTTATTTATTATTCTGAATATATTTACATTATACATTATATTTTCATAACAAAATATTCGAACTTAAGTTATGAAACAAAACGTATATTATATATGTAAAATGATAATTTTTTGTAAAATTTTTGTCGCCGGCAGTCGGCGACTGGCCCTTGCACCGGAAATAAACAATATATTCATCGTACGCGTATAATATAAATATTGATACTTAACGAGTTTAAAAAAGAAACACATTTCCTCAGCCTTTGAAGTTGCAGCAAAATCTTAACCGGTCGTTGAGATTTTTCGAAAAATCGAATATCCGAGACTATAAATGAATAAAAATTATATGAGAAACTAGCTAAAATTCATGAATAACTTAAGGTACCCAACGGGTGGATGCTTATGATGAAACCATAGAAATATCTCAATGGACAAAGGCTCTATACCCGGGAGCAGAAGGAATATCTACGCTACGTAACGATATCGAGCCACCATGTTAAAGTAAAAAATAAACTTTCTTTTGTTTTTACTAATCCACCAATGCTTGGAAACGGCTTCTGAAAAGGCCGACCTTATCATAATAAGTAAATAATTATTAATAAACAAAGTATATAAAAATCCGTGCTTTGGCAGCTGTGAATACACACATTTGCTATGGTAACGTAATATTTGAGTAAAAAAATTAATTTTACAAATTTAAATAAAATCGAAATAGATTAGATATTTTTAGAATTTATTATACAAAACTTAATAATAAATATAAAATCATATATTGCTAAATAATTAAATTAAAAATTAAATAATTATTTTTCAATTAATTTAATTTTGATTATCTATGTATTATATATAGTATTTAAGAAAGAAAATTAACATTTAAGTTAATTTAATGTATACATATAACTAAAAGAAATGACCAGATTTAGTAATAATATTTTGATATTTTGGTGGTGTACAGTTACTCATTTTTTTCATTTTATTTCTTGTACTTAGAAATTTTCCAATGCTTCAATAGTAAAACTTTGCTACTGCTAAAGCTATTGTGTAATAAAAAAATCGTTTCTTTGTTACTGTTGTGAAGTAGTAGTAGTAGTAGTAGTAATAGTAGTAGTATTCTAATTTAAAAAAAAACTTATAATTATTCGTTAATTATTTTTTATTTTTCTACTATATAATATAGTTGGATAGCTTATACCAGAGCGGAGTATTGTTTATTCGTAGATTTCATGTGCGGGATAATGCTTTAGAAACATAAGTAATACAACTATATGTATACTACAAAATTATAATTTTTATAATATACAAGTAAGTAATCTTAACTCTTAATAAAGGTTTATAAATATAATATTCGTTATAATTTTAAATACTATATATCTATACAGCTAGAGTGCGTAGATGCGACTTCGCTGCCGAAAAAATGCGACACAAAGAACAACGCACATAAAAAAAACAAAAGTATCATTGTACGGTTATTTAGGAGTGGGACAACTACGCAGTACAATGGCTTACACTGAAGCTCATTTTATTCTTTTAACACTCCCTGCCTTCGAGATTATTCGTTGCATCCCTGATTGTCTCTTAATTTTTATTTTTTTTTTATATCTAAAACAGAAAAAAACGCAATACAAATTTATTTATTGGCATCATTTATAATTTTTTTCTCTTGTAAGATCTCCAGAATTTGGTTTACGTTTTCATGTAATTTTAGAATTTTCTTTTTTTGTAGTAGAATATAAATCATCTCATGGTGTCTTCGTTTGTTCTTTTTCCTGCAATTCTTTCTCTCATTCTTTATCAAATTTTTATTGCTTTTATACATATTTCCTTCTTTTTTCTTAATTTTGCGAACTCTTAAAATTTCTGCTAACATAGTATTTTTCACGTTCAAAGATGTTTTTATATAAATTTAGTATCAAATTTATATATTTACACTGTACCCTTATTTCTTCTCGGGTTTTCCATCCTCATATTTTTGCTTCTAAGGTAGGATTTCCTTTCTCACTTCTTCTAAATAATGTTTTATAGATTTTGTAACATGAAATCTGGTATTGTTTGGAAATAGAATCAAGTGGTAGTATCCATTAATACTTTTGATTAGTTTTTCTTTTAAAGTTGATGTCGGATATTTTAAATATAGTAGTTTTAGAAATTCATAATAAATACTACTTTTTTGATCTTACAAAATGCAAAATACTACATATACAATAATTTTAAAATAAATATATCATTTTTGCATTTATGAACTACTATTATTCGATATATATTTTATAATCTGAATTATTAAGAGTTAATATAGTACATCCATTTTTTATTACTAATTAAGATTCGAAGTAAAAAAAAATTAACTTTTGTACTTTGAAACATTTAATATATGACAAAATGCCTTCTTAATAATATGCTACCCAATTGAGTTTTGAATAATTTCTGTTTTACGTCATAATTTTACAAATTATTGAATATCCCAATTTTTTTTTATACGTTGTACTTCTAAGAAATTATTAGTATACATATTTACCAAAAACTATATTTTTAGCGGATCTTATATTTATTATGTATATATTATATTAAATATATAACTAATTAAACTTTTATCTTTTACAATTCTAAATTACTATACTTAGGAAAATTAAGTAATTATATAGAAAAAGAATACTTTCTCAAAAAGTTAATTTTTGTTTTGTCATAGGACAATCATAACTCACATACGTACATCCTATCGAGAACTTTCATTAAAACCCTTGTACTAAATAATATAAATTTTACAAAATAAAAAATTAACAAAAAATTTGTAATGAAAAATTAAATGCAGATAAATACAAAAAGAAGTCACTTTCAACACCGTTAATGTACACGATATTGAATGAAGCAAATTCATTTTCCTCATTTCGCAGCTATTATATCGAGATATACAAACTTCATATATGTACAATATTAATTTTTCAAGGTATTATTAATTTCACCTAAAAAACAAATTGTATTTTTATCCATGATTTGTTATAATTAGTTGAATTTAGTTATTAGTTATATATTTGTGACAAATTATCATTTATAATTTTTATTAATGCATTAATCGAAAATATTTTAGATTTTTTAAAAGTATTATAGAAATTAAAAGAAAAGAAAATCTCTATTTTTATTTATACTATATATTTATAACGAAGCAAATATAATATTATCACGTATTAAATTATTTTAATATTTTAAATTTTTTAAATCTAAAATAAGTTCTTAGTACATATCAAGCATATAATTAATAAACTTTTTTTCAAATTTACAATAAATACTTATCAAAATGAATTTTGTATCTAATTTATGATGAGTAATAATATAAGTACTGTAATAACAGAATTTGTATTTTGATTTTTTCATGAATATAAAAGAATAATTTTGTTTGTTGATAAAAACAAAAGAAAACATTAAAACTTTTTATACTATTAAATCAATACCTTTTAAGTGCCTTACTGTTTCCATTTTCATTTTTTTTTAATTTTCTAATATATGATAAAATATTCATATTTTTTTATTTTTTTAATTTATTTGTAGCTTGAAGAAATTTCGAAAGCCTACATTTACGATGTCACGCTAATCTGAACTTGTAACCATGGATACTAAAACCTATACATATTTATTTGTAAGTTATTGGATGTCTTTTTAATAAAAATATATATTCTAAATTCGTTTTAACATAAAATATATTCTGTTAATATTATTTATTTAAATACATTTTTAATATATACATATTCAAACATAAATGAATCCTTTTAAAATTTAATTTAATTGAAGCTGTAAACCTTTCAGAAAAATTATCTAATAATTGCGTATATTTAAAACCATATAATTAAAAAAAAATTTTTAATTCTCGAATTGATAATTTATAAAGTTATATAAAGAAAACTACAACTTTACATTTTTATCAACTTTATATAATAAAATCATACAATCTTGTTTATAAAAATAGTATAAAATACATGTATACATTAAATGTCAGTGTAATAATTCATATTTTAAATTGTACATGATTAATAAAAAAGCATCCTGTATGTTTTATCTTATATTATTTCTGATTTGTAATACTTTTATTTATATATCCTATAAAATGTTACTATTTATTTAATTGAATTGCGAATTAATTAAATATAGATATGACCAAAGATATTTATTTTAATACTTTGTACCACAGTTTAATGTACTTAAAACAACCAAATAATCAAAGTGTATTGTTTTGGGTTACACAAGTTGTGATACTTCGTATATCAACATTTTTGTTCTATTTAATAGTTTTATACTTACCATAACTTATTTTATCTTCTACCTATCTTTTGTATCCATGTATACATATGATAAAAACGTTATATTTCTATTCTATTGAAAAGTTTAATTTTTAACTATATAAAAAAATTGTTGAAAAACCTAAAATTTGGTCGTAACTGATTACTATTCAATAAAAACGCAATCAATAAAAACAGCTGTTTTTAAAAATAAATATCTAAATTAGTATTAAAAATTATTTTTGTTTCCATACCATATTTACCTTTTATATTATATATATATATTAAAACATTAAATTTTTTTTTGGTTTATATATTATTTCATAAAATTACGTAACTCTTTTTTTTTTAAATAATATAATATTAAATTTAATTAAAAGGTTTTCATTGTAAAATATTGAAATTCTAACTTTTTTAATATAATTTTATAATATAATCTATCAGCTATCCATCTCATGTGAAAATTTTTTTATTATTTTTTAATCTTTAAAAAAAAATAAAAAATTTAATAGAACTTAAAATTAAAAACATTATTGAGTAATAATATTTTTTAAAATCCACACATAAAATTATATAATTCATATTTCCAAATATTTTTTAAATTTTATATAAAAACCCTTAAAGTATTTTTTCAATTAATAATTTTTAAATTACTAAAATCGATTAATGCGTAACATAAGTATATTTATTATTATTATTTATTTATTTTTATATTAGTTCCAATAATCTTTAAATCAACTTTATTCTGAAATAATCATTATATATATATGAAATTTTTTTTCGAAATTAGTAAATTCAATTTCAAGTAGTATTACTTATATTTAGGCTTTGAAAATCTTTAACTATAATTATTTTTATATTCTATTTGATATTAAAAATCTTGTATTTATTAATATGTAAATTTTAAATAATTTATTTGTTTTTAGTAAAGTATATATTTGTAATGCTCGTTATAATCTGTTAAAATCGTAGAGAATAGTTTAAGTATTTAAAAAATTTTTTAAATAATGTTTATTATATCTTATAATCATATCTGATATTTGAAATTTACGTAAAGTTTATAACAAATTCATAATTAATAACAAAAAATATATTCTATTTTATGTAAAAAAATAATTCAATTTTTTTAAAATACATTTCTATATTAGGTTATTTGTCATTAGAATATTATTTCTAATTTTTTTAATGAATGCTTTATGAGTATTAAATATTATATATTATTAAATATTTTAATATCAAGATAAACGACTCAATTACAATGAATGCGATAAAAATAATAATTAATTATAATACACACACACACACACACACAATATAAGAATAAATCTTAATTATTCGTAGTTTTTGAAAAATTTCAATTAACAATATCCTATTTTAAATGAAAGAAAAATATTTTGTGTAATAAAAGTAAAAAAATTTACTGATTTTATATAAGAAGTATTTTGTAAGAAAATCATATTCAGTGTTTCAGTTTCTGACAATTTGTTTCGATATTTTTTCTTTATTTTTTTGTTCCTAATTTCGAATGCACATCTACAGAAAATATTTTTCGGGCTTTCATTTATTGTTTATCTTCAGATTTTTGCTTTAAATTTTATTGAAATTCCTATACAAAGTTTATTTACTGCGTAGTAAGAGTCCAAGGAAATATAAAAATAAACAATAAATTTTAACGTTTAAAAAAAATATTTATTTGAGTGTATATGTATAAGTAATTTATGTAATATTTTCAATGTTAGAATGAAAACGAAAAAACTTAAATGTTAACGTCTATTTCGCCCTAAACCTATACTTTTAGTTCTAGTTCGGAAAACATGCTAGTTCTGAAATATAATCATTTAATATTTAATTAAATAAGCATAGTAAGTTTTTGCTAATTTTTTCATATCGTTATTATTTCATTAATTATTAATTTATACTTTATTCTCTTTTGATTGTTGACAACAAATATTTGTCAAGTAAAAGATTGAGACGTAAATTTTATTCATTTTTATACAGCCTAGTGTCCATTTTGAGAGCAGTTTTATAGATGAAAGTTTTCTATATTCTTCATATATTTTCTTGTCTCAATTTTCTTACTTTACTTATATTGAATGAATCTCAATTTTCGTTGCTGTATTGAAAAAAATCTTCAAGTTTTCAAAATTGTTGATCGAGGGTCAACGAAAGTTTGTTGAATTTCCGTACGAAGATGACATCCCTCAACGCTAAATATTGAAACCTCTGTAATTAAATAAATAAAAATATTTTTAATTGAAATAACTTATATTTTTTACTATAATCTTATTTGGTACTAAATTATAACACAAATTATTGAAATTTAAATAAAATGTATATTTATTTAAATAGTAATTTCATTTTTGTCAAGTAAAAATAAAACATAATTTTTTCAAATTTAGGACATACGTTTTAAAGCAATATACTTATTTCATTACCTCAATAAATGATAGTATATTGATACAATTATTTAAATTGAGTAACAACACTGCCGATAAAACTATATTTAATAAATATAACCAGATGCTGATATTTGTTACATTTTTCAATTCATTTCTACGTAATTTTTTTTTAATATTACTCTTACAAGTATCAATTTATTTGGAATGATTTTATAAAAAATTTCTTTTTTATTCGTATAACTATAAAATCAAAATCTCAATTTAAAAGAAAATTTTATCTTTTTCCTCAAATATAATGATAAAAGACATTTGATTTTTAATTTAGTATACATTTAAAAATAACATAAATAAATATTCCATGACTAAAAACTTTAAAAAGATTTAATTAAATCATAAACAGTTATTTTTATATATATAAAATATATGATAATACTCAATTTGGTTTTAGAAGAAAAAGTAGCATAATAAACGCAATAAACTTACAGAAGAGTTTAATAGATAAACTGCTGAATATAGAGATAGAAAAAATTTTTGCGTGTTACGTGAATATAATAGCTGTATTAGACAAACTAACAGGACAGGAAATATGACACTGACACTCACATATCCAGATAAAAAATTATGGTTAAAAAAGCAAATATAGTAATAAGAAAAGAATGGAGTCTAGTAGATGGTTTAAAGAAGACAAGTATGAAAATGAAAATATTCAATGATTTGGTAGAAGAGGTGTTCTTATATAAAGCAGAAATATTTGGATGGAAAAACTGTAAAGAAATAAATGAATATTTAATTTAAATAGAATTTAAATGCATAATGATGCTGGAAATAAAACGAAACACAATAGTGATAAATTCATTAAATAAATCAATTAAATTTAAGTAAATAGTAATGAATAACGAAGACATAAATATTTTCAATGAATACATAAATATACAGTGATTACGAACTTTATTTGAAATCACAGAAATAAAGTCAAGAATGAGAAGAAAGTGGGATAAAAAGAGTATATTTCTATCAAAGGTTTTGTCGATCAAATTGTTATTAGATATAGAAGTTTAAAAGCGGAGAAATGATTTGAAAGAGACAGATTATAAAATAAGACAAGCTTAACACATATTAACATAGTGGAATTATACAGAAAGCTATACAAAACATTGCAAGAGAAATAATGAAGTGGGAAAAAAAGATATAAACATATTATTAATAAAGATAAAAGTAAAAATGAGTAATGAGTAAGAAAAAAAATAAAATTTATAAAATAATGTTGCTTGATATTTCCCAAAATTAAAACTAAATTATTTAAATTTAAGAAGAACGATGTATAAATTGTATTCAAATAAATAGTATAATATTAATAACTATTATACTGTGTATTGTGATTAAAGATAATAAAATAAAATATCTTTAAAATGAATTGTTAGATTGTTTTTAAACTAAATTGTAATATAGTTTCCATTATAATTTATATTTGACAGGAAATAAGACTGTTAATTTCCTATCGATTGTCTTTCAACAGTATTTTCATTGTGTAAGGTACTTTTTGATATGTCATTTTCATTATTTATTTACGCTATTGACGAGATACAGTCTTTCGTGTAAAAGAAAGATCTTAGCTGAGATGAACCGAAACATTTTTGTAATGTAATTTATAATATATAAATATAATAAATGCTACTATGATTTTATATATCAAGTCTTAGTATCAGAAATATTATAACTATCATTAAAGAATTAAAAAATAATCATCAGTGTAATTATAGTGTAATTATATTAAAGGAACAGTCGAACATATTTTTAAAAAATGTATTTCAACGATTTAGAAATACATAATTTCTATAATATAAAATACTTGAAATTAATAGCTCACTTTTATTTACGCTTTAATAGAATGATTATTGTTTTTTAGATTACTTTTATTATCTTACAATATTTTAAAATGAATATAGACTACTCTAATTATTATAAATAAATATATGATCTAATTTGAAAAGAATACTATTAGAAACAGTGCATTTAACTTACCGTCGGGTAATTCATAGAGTTTTTTAGGTAATGTATCAAAATATGAATGATGCAACGCATTTTCTGCACCGATTCTTTCATCTGGGTTAAGTTGTAAAAGTGATGATGCCATATTATCAACTTCTGGAATATCATAAAGTCTAGGAAACGAAAGACCAAGTTTTCGAGTTGGATAGAAAGCTAGCCTGTTAGGCTTATAACCTGGTAATTGAGTAACTCCAGGCCATGTCTCTTCAGTTGGAGTGCCTAGAATTTTAAAAATTTTATCAAGCTGATCGTACGTACATCGAACGCCAGGAAAAGTCGGTACTCCAGTTAACATTTCAACAAAAATACATCCAACACCCCACATATCTAAAGACGTTGAATACTCTGTTGAACCAAGTAAAACATCTGGGGGCCTATACCATAGAGTAACAACTTCATGAGAATAAGTATGTGATGGAACTGATTTAGCTCTAGCAAGACCAAAATCTGCTAATTTAAGTTCACCAATTTCACTGATCAATAAGTTTTGAGGTTTGACATCTCGATGAAGAACTCTCCTGAAATAATTTTAGACTTAAGTGAATAAAAAGCTAAAAAAACAATAAAAAATTATATTTTAAGATATCTAAAATTCACTCTCTTATATCCATTAAATAGATTTCATTACAACTTCGTGTGCTTTTGAAAATTAAAGTTTTATCGATAAGTGGTGAATTATTATATAGAAAACGGCGAGATTTTCAGTGTAACAAAAGCAATATTTGTATCTTTAGACGTTTTTAAAAAGAAATGCAACTTCTTAATCAATTTTAAATATATATTTACAAAAATCTAATAATGTATTGTATGTTTCATGTTTTTTTTTTTTTTTAATAAAAATTTATACACGAAAGAAATTTTTTGTCCAAACTTATATTTTCGTGTCTAAATTTTGAAATGTTAAAACTGAAAGACATTAATTTGGTAATAGTTTATTAAGCAATATATAC
Organism: Platyscapa corneri; assembly: GCA_018907185.1. Classification (NCBI taxonomy): domain Eukaryota; kingdom Metazoa; phylum Arthropoda; class Insecta; order Hymenoptera; family Agaonidae; genus Platyscapa; species Platyscapa corneri. Next base: position 70,779 of record JACCHW010000092.1, on the reverse strand, counting down.
ATTATTATAATATACATAACCTAATTTACATCTAATTTATAATTAAAAGTTCACAAAAAATTAATGTATTGTTTTATATCTAATATCCTACATAAATAATTACAAATAATGGACAATATTAACTGGTTCATGGTCTATTTCTGTTGCGTGAGTTAGTGAATCTATTTTTTCGCGATTGTTCTCGCTTCTTCAGCTCTTCCACAATATTTATCAGGTGTTCCTTATTTTTTGTTGTTTTTTTTTTGCTTCTTAATTTTGCATCTTTCGTTAATAAAAAAGTGTCCTTTTTCCCCATTTTAAAGTCTTTTTTAAAATTTTTTGTGTCTGCTTCTGAATCTTTATAATATTTTAAATATGCTTCATTGTTTCTGACGCATATGGCACAATCTTCACTTTTCTCTTCCTCCAACAGAAAGTATCGTAATTGTTTATTTTTGCTTCATTTCCCATTTTATAATTGCATTTTTTATACTTATACACTTTTTATATACTTTTATACTTCTAACTTTACCTAATATATATTCTTAATAAAATTATGATTCAATAGTAACATTATATAATAAAAGTTATTTAAGTATATAGAAAGCATCATAAAATTTGTTTACAAATTTTTTATAAAGAATTTAGATTCTGATTTAATTAAAGCTTACGTTTCTTATTAATTATTCATTAGTACTTTAACAGTATCGCTTATTATAATAAGACATTTTCTACTTTTTGATTTTAATTTTTTTAGATAGAAGATACAAGTAGCTAAATTATAAATATTTCTTGTAAATTTAAGTTCTATCATTTACATGTACTTCTTTTATTCTGATGAAAAATAGAAATAAACCAAAGTATGATAATTAACTTAATAATAGTTCATATTTACTGTTAACTATCTATCAAGAGATAGCTCTGCAAGGGTCTTTTTGGATAATACTTTGAGATTCTTTGCTACAAATACAATTATACTTTTGATTAAAAAGTTTTCTCCCATCTATGAAATAATAATTATTTCTTGGTAATGCTGTAGTTAATTACCTAATGCTATATTTTCATTGTACAAATATCGATACGTAGTGATACGTGAATTAAATATATATTTTTAATTTATTAATAACAAGTGTTATTGATTTATATGTATGTTGTTATAAATGGAATAAATCCATAAAAGATTAAGTGACTAGTACAAGACAAATATTGATCTAATTATAAAACAAAAGCTTTTTACATAGTATTTAAAGAAGTTTATCTATAATATTATGCAACTTTGAAAAATCACTAAAAATCTATGTAAAATATATTTAAAATAACAAACTTACATGACACTGAAAGTTGTATGTTTATAAGCCTGTACATTGTAAATAAAACTAGAAAAATAAAAGCATAACACCTAGACCAGAATAAATAAAAAATTTAACAAAAAAAAAAAACAATCTGAAAATATAGAATCAGAACATATCTTAATAAAAGATCACATTAAAAAATTTATTTAACTCGATCTTTTTTGAAATAAATACTTTTTTTAATTGTATTACTCTTTATTCTAAACAATACCCTAAATCCATAATATAAGTTTATTATACAAATTTATTACGTTATAACATTTTTATAAAACAAAATACGATACAATAGTATGATGCAATATCATTTATACAATAGAGTACATAAATGCGTAACCATAATTTTTAAAATTTGGGGTTGACGAACAAAATTTATATTATTATCATACACCACTATCTGTTATTGATCCCCTACAAAACTTTAGATTGATTCATACAATAATTTTTATTTAAGAATTTGTAATAAACGTGTTAGATATTTCTCGATACAATAGAAAAAGAACAATATTGATGCGTATTTCACTTTTATTTTTGTAGATAATCGTGCAATAAAACGAGATAAAAGTAAAAATAGATATTGTGCATGTAAATCTCTCATGAGCTACATTAGTCATTATTTACTGGTTCAATTGTAATTTAAATGTCATTACAAATCTCTATCTGATGAGATCCACCTACGACTCGCCATAGATATGGTCAATGAAAAATCGTTGAATAAGTTCAGAACACTATTTTTGCTGATTGATACATAAAAATTATGCAATTTAACAGGAGCTCTAGGCATTGTATGGATTATCAATCTATATTTTACTTATAATTTTAAAATGACAACCTTTCGATCGAACAGATTTCATAATGTTCACGTCGACAAGTAGATACAGTTTTAAACTTGAAAGCAGTATGTAAATTGTCTTATGGAAAATCCGTAACAATTTTTATTGTTATCACTAATTAAACATGGATCTATTATTATACGCTATAAACTTAGCAATAATGAAAAATAATGAATTTATTTTAAAAGAATTTGCTAAAAAGAAGGCAAACACGAGCTTATTCATTATAAAGGTCGTGGCTCTCGTCATATTCATTATTTCTTGAAATGTGACAGATACAATAATCCTTATTTAAAAAAAACCAAGCACGATCATAACAGACTACTATAGTAAGTTATCAAATTAATGAGATATTGACAGACACATCACCATGTAAAAAATAGTAGTTTCACCTTGTTACATAGCCTATTCATCCAGAATCGTCAATTCTATGAATTATGTAAGACATTGCTTGTATTCATCATCTTTGCTCTATTTGACTTCCTGTGATTTCACTGTATTTCTCAATATGAAATCTCGATATGTAGAAAAAATTCAGTTGAAACAAAAAGCTTACCGTAAAACAGAACCATACTTTAAAAAGTTTTAAAAAAATTTATTTTTAGAATGCTTAAAAATATGGTAAAGATGTTAAGAAAAGTTTTTTGTTATTAAAAATAAATTAAATTAAAAAATGCTTTTATGAAAAACTTGCGATTCATTTTTAACACTAGTAAATATTAATTCATCCTTGTAGATTATAAATGACTGCTTAATGAGGTCAAATTTTGTAAACATTTAGTAGTTTTAACTATATGCTAGAAAAATATCGAAAAAAATATTTCTAAAGCATTGGATAGACTAAAATATATACATACGCAAAATATTAATTATATAATACAATAATGTTGAATATAGTAAGATTTGGTAAAGCATAATATAGATATATTTAGATAAAAGTTTATGAAGCAGTAGATTTTTTAAACTATCATAAGAACCCTTTTTAATACAACACATACACTTAAAATGTATAGCAAATAATCTATTGAATTATAGATTTCAAAAATTTTTTAATTATTAAATATTCCAATTATAAATATTAAATTACCACGGACTAGGTAGTAAGTATTTATTTAACTAATTTAATAATATATATGCATAAACAAATAGTTAATAAAAGTATTGCATTTTTTCACGAATTAATATGCTTGTAAAAATAGCTAACCATATAAAATTAAAATAAATCGACTTATCAATAATACTTTATAATTGCGTTGCCATAATTATATAAGCATATTCTTTTCTTACTGCAAACTCATAATTCTTTGATCTTGTTGGAAACGTACGTTTTCGTAAAACAACTTCTTTTCTCGTATTCATTTTGAAATGATTGTTTATATACGTATATGATTTTATAGTTTTTATATTTCTTTGCTAATTTCATGAGCATATTATCGAGACGATGAAAAATCTTAGATTAATCCTAATTGTTTTCCTTACCCTGTGGCTATTTATATTACGCACCGCTTTCTAAGCCGAAAAACTATTCGAAATAAAATACATGTTCCCTCTTTGCCCACTTATTGAATGGTTCGTCGTGAAAATTTTATAAAACCTTATAAATACAATGTTACAATTTAGTAATATAATATATTTTCTCTGCATAAAATCATAATAAAAATTAAGATTTAGATAATTTTTAAAAAACGTCAAAATCAATAAATGATTACTAAATTTTGTTAAATGAACAGCATATACCTCAGCATAAGCCTCCGCACTGCGTCATCTCCACGGTCTTTATTTTAGTAGACGCATAATAACTTTTTGTTCTATGATATACATACTTGCGTGTACCGAATGTTTTCGACTATTTTTCTAGGTGCTTCTATGCAGTTTACCCATTTCTACTACTCAGTCGGTTTTCCGCATATGGAGAGTTGCTTGTACATTGTCTCACTCTGCACTATTGAAAACTCAATACTCTACTTTGTATTCTTATATTAACAAAATAATTATAAGTACTTGTTTATATTCTAATGTACATTATTTTACAATATATATATATATATTTGTTTAATTATTTATCTAAACCAAAATCATCAACATTCATATCACCCACGATCTATCATCATCAGTCCAACAGGTTATAGGCCTAACGGGTTACCACTGCGCAACATAAGAAAAATATAATTGGAAAGTGATTAGAACAAAAAAACAATAAAATAAATAAAAGGCCTATTCAAAGTGAGTAATAATGTATGAGTGAATTTGCATTTAAATTGAAATAAGTAAGTAAAATTGAAACAATACTATATATTAATTGATGAGAAATTTGATTTAAAAAAAAAATATATATATATTTTAAATTAAAAAAAAAAATGAAAAATTCAGAAGTTATATATTTTTAATAAAAGATAAAAAATTCAGATTTATTAAAATTTAATTCATAAATAAAAAAATTAAAATACAGAAGTAACATATAATAATACATTTTATCTCCCTTCTTTACAGAGTACAAAGCAAACTTATATAAATGAAAAGAATACTTTATCTTAAGATAAGAAAACGCCAATGTCTAAAAAATTAAAAATTTAAATAAGATGATAAAACGACTAGAAACATAAAAGGATTTTCATTAAATAAAGCTATGGGCCAATAAACAATTGAAGCGTTTAAAATTGAAAATGAGAACAAGGGAGGATTCATAGCATCAGCTATGGAACCGTCTCTATAAAAACTAGATACAAGAATAAATAATATGCGTGAATATATGGCAGGAACGCACAAGTGGAAATGCAAAAACAACTTGAAATTCAATGAAAAAATGCATATCAGAATCAAACGCAGCAAATGATAAGATCGATGCAAAAATTAGTCGAAATCGTCAACCTGATTATTCAAAAGACCACGGATGACCACAAAGATTTCCTTGAACTTAAAAAAATAAAGATCCAACAATACAGTGGAATCTTTGACTATCGACACTTAGCCTCTGCAAACGAAATAAATTGAGACCAATGCTATCACTTTTCCATCTAAAAATTTAATCGTTCAATCAAAAATAAAAACTCGCGAACCAGTGAAATATCATTTCGAGTATAAGATAGTAAAGAATAAAAAAATTAATCACAGACTTGACTACTTGAAGGTAGAATTAAAATGTCACGAGTTTACCGAAAGCATCAACGATATCGCTTCAAAGGTTATACCAGCAGAGGCATTTCTAAAAATAAAATATGAAGCAAGAGGAATCATAATAACAAGACTAGAACCTAACATTCATGAATAATGAATTCTGGTAATAAATATCGACGAACCGCGGGAGATAATCAAAAGACTAGTAGCATATAAAACAAATTCATCCACTCTTTCAGATAGAGCATGAGAGCTTAGTTATACAATTTCACAAGGACGAAAGAAAGAACAATAAACACCTTCTGTTAGAAAATCAAGACCATAATAAGGGAGTACAAGGAGTGTAACGGGGCAATACCTCTTATAGAACAAGAGAAAAGGGTCTCTTATTTAAATCTGAAGTACCAACTTTCATATATCTACTCAATTCGAGTATTATCGCCGACTCATTCAAGACAGCTAATGCCACTATTGAGCTACTAAAAATTCAAGCGATTCAAATAGAGTAAGCACAAAAATTACTACTTCAACCGAAAAATGAAGAGATAAAAGTAAGGATAATACAACTCTAATATTTACTTATATTTAATCATGATCTTATTAAACACTAGAAATCAATGTGTTTAGTCAGAATTATAAAAAATTAACTTTTGTTTTGATTCTTCATTTTTTATTGTAAACGGTTTTCCTGATGCTATATACTTCAAAAGTTTATCACCATACTTTATTTACTATATCTAACATAAATTATTAACAATTTCACATAGATATCAAGTAACAAAATATATTAAATACGTGATATTTTATTGATGTATATATGAGTTTGAAAAACATTTTTTTAATGTAAAAATATCAGAAATCTAAATTTTAAATATTAAGAGCAACAAGTATCGAAACAAATCTGTTTTTTGTGAATGATTAATGTAAAACGAACAATTTTAAAAAAATTTCAACTATTCAAAGATTTAATTAACTTTAAAAAATATTACAATTCAATAGTAATCTACGACTTTTATTGACAAACTAAAAATATTGTAATTTTCAAATAAAAATAGGAAATATAAATATTATAAAAGTAACACAATGGAATTATTAATATCATAAAATCTTTTTTGATAAAAACAGCCAAAATATTTTTTGACGTAAACTATAAATTTAACTCTATATTCTAAATCAAGCTTTGAATAATATATTAAATAGACTATAGATGAAATTTAAACGGGAAAAAAGTATTTAAAATTTATTTATATTTATATAAATAATTTATTAAAATTTATATAAAATAAAATAATTAATATTTATATATAAATAATTTTATATAAAATAACATTTATATAAAAATTTATACAAGTATTTAACTTAAAATATTTTGAATTATGAATTCTATTCTAAATTATTTGAAATAGAACTTTATCAGCCCAAGAAAAAAATATTAATAATTATTATAATAATGAATCTTAGAAATAATCATTAGCTGTAAACTTCTTATTTTTTAACTCAACTGTTCAGTGTAATGATTTCCAAAATATTGAGTTGAAAGATTTACAGCCCTTTTTCCTAAATTAACGGATAACGGGAGAGAGAAGCTATAGTAAGGAATTCACTGGAACTACAGAAATTACCAACAAATTGGCAAAAAGGTTTCTTGATATGAATGACAAATATATACCCTGGCTCTAATATAAAAAGCAGTTAAATTTGAGTTTGGAAAATTTAAATATTAGGATTTGTTTATTAATAATTTATGTAACTTCAATTCAATTATCTTCTCATTCACTCATGTAAAATTACTGCGTTTTACTTTAATAAATAAAAAAATATATCACTAAGACATCATTTTTAGAAATTATAGAAAAATAAAATTGTAGACGTTAAACTAATGTATTAAATAAATAATAATTAAGTGTGTTAGTTTTTAATTATGTATTACAAATAGAAAATTATTTAAAATATGACTCCGTAAATTGAAAAGTTTAAATAAATAAAAATTAAAATCTAAATCTAAAATTTCTGATGAATCAATTTTTAACCTAATCTTACAAACAGATAGTGAAATTTTAATGTAGATTATAAAAAAAACTAATAACTTAAATTAACTTAAGTCGAAATATTATTTTAATATTATCCAGTGATGTAAATAAAAATTGAAGACTATTTCCAATTATTTCATGAAAAATTCTAAATTTTGTTTGAAATGTAGCATTTTTGAATTATGTTAAAAACGTATAAAGTACAATACTAATCATTAATAAAAAATTTTTGAAAACTTTTTTAAACTTCAAAAAACTATCTTTAGCCACTTTATTGTCATTCTTTAATTTTAGGAGTATCTTATATTTCATCTTATATTTAAATTACACTTAAATAATATAATTATACATATTCAATTTTAAGAATATATCTGTTTGATTTTTCATACATTAAATTGCTATATAAAATATTGAAGCACAATGATACTGTCAAGAAAACAGCATGTAATTCGATAGTAGTTTTCTTACTCTTTTTTAAGAGCTGCACAATTACTTTATTATTTTACTATGGGTGTCATTGTGCGTACTAGAGTTTTCAGCACTTCAGTTGTTCCTACACAGTTCAAATGGTTTTACGCAGTTGAGTTGTTTAGCAATATAGCAATCCCAATTATAACTCACGTTATAAATATACATTATACTCAGAGTTCACAGTGATTATTTATACTGCAGAAATAAATAATTTCATAATATATATATATATATATATATAGTTGTGTTATTTATTATAAAATGACACTTATCCATAAGAACATTAATTCGTTTACAAACACCACCCGTGCTCTACTCGCATAGTTCTAACAGATACATTATTAAATACTTGAGTTTGCATATTCATTGAATATTTGTTGCATAAATCTGTACATCTAAATATAATTTTATATATTTATTGAAATTTTCATCATCTTACTTAAATATTTTATTATTTATTAATTATTAAATTAAATATCATCTAAATAACTTCTTTGATTAAAATATAGATAAACAGTATCAATAACTACAGTACATGAACATAAAAAAAGAAATTTTATTACTTACCTTCGATGACAGTAAGCAAGTCCACGTAGAAGTTGAAATAGAAATAATTTAGCATTATGTGGATCAAGACCACCACCAGCACTACTATATTTTTCCATATATTGTGAAAGATCTGTATGAACGTATTCAAAAACAAAAGTTAGAGTTTCTCGTGTGTGAATAATATCATGGAGTGTAACAATATTATTATGTTTTAATTCCTTTAGCAAACTTGCTTCTCGAATAGCAGTAAATGGTGCTCCTTCTTCTTCTTGTAGTCTTATTTCTTTCAATGCGACCACTTGGTTCATTAAATGACTGAACCCCTTAAAAACTGTTGCATATGAACCTTCTCCTAGTTGTTCTAATTTCATATATGCTTCTGATTTTCCAAATGGAGAATCACCCTACAAAATAAGTGTTTTAATAATATTTATTTAATAGTAATTCAAATGAATATCAATTTATAAATATTTTTAGAAGTATTTTTATCCAAATAATTTGCTTTAAATTAAAAAAATTTCTTTATATGGAGAGCACGATTATCAAAGATTAATTATCTTCTTATAAAAGGTTATCTGAATTTTTATTATTTATATTGAAAAATGTCGAGTACGTAACGTAAACAATGTTTCATATTAAGTATAAACTATTTTTTATTATTTTTCGTATAAAAAGATTTCATTATTTAGTTATACTTTTCTTTATTTAAAAAAAATATATATATTCTAAATATTTCAACTCTGAATAATAGATTTGATAAAAATTTGAACTACTTTTTTAATAAAAAATTTGTTCATAAAAATATTAAAGGTTAACCATAATATTAAAATAAATAATAACAATGTAAAACAGGCCTTAGTGAATAAAAGTAAAGATCAAAAGTTTCTAAATAAAATATTGCCTTAAAAATTTTAGCGTATTCTGTAATTTTTGTTGTAAAACAACGACTTTTCTTAGAAATCCTAGTTTTAAACATTCATTTTGGAAAAAATCTTCAAAAATAAATTGAATACTTAAATTTTGTAAACATTCTTAAATATATAATATTTACTTTTATCTAAGTTTTTTTCATTCAGTGTTAATTTTCATTTATTTTTATTGTGAACATTACATAAAAATGTATTTATATTTATACAAAAAAAAAATTTGAAATTGGAAGATTTTATCCTCGCATTTAATTGTGCATAAAAGCTCGAAATGGTTATTTATTTAGCAAAAATATTTCGTTTCATTTTAATCATATAAACAGCTTTCACAAATTATAATATTAGAAGTATACAAATATATACACACCAACATAAATAATATCGGTATCTAAACTAATCAATTATGCAACGTTTTTTTAAAATAAATTATCAAATTTAGTTGCAGTTTAAAACGAAATATAGTATGTTGGCATTTTAAATACACATTATCAAACATTACTTTATCAAAACTTTATTACAATTTTAGTTATTTTATTAAAACCATGATAATTAACAATTATTAAATTATATTTTTGAACACAAAAAATGTAAATAACAAACTAAGCATACTATAGTTAATTTAATATTAAAATAAACTTATTTTACTATTAAGAATTCCATTAACAATATTAATAACTTAAATTTTAATATATTTTTCAAATCAAAGTACAGATTATATTTTAATTATTGATATAATTACCGATTAGAGTTTAAGTTTTAATTAAGTTTAAAAATTTCTTGAACTAAATTTCATTAAATATTTGTTTTCAAATTGTTTTATGCTCTATTATATATAACTGAATAATTCAATGTTTTATTTTCATATGCATATTCTACTGAATTTGGATATTACAAACAATTTATTTAAATTTTTATTTCTTGTGTTTATCTACTCCATATAACAAATTTTTTATTTGTTTTTCTTCTAACATTTATTTTTGTTTCCTTATAAACTAATTTATTTGACATATTGTGATAATATAACATACAAAAGATATCTGGTATTAAATTCTTTTAAAATTAATTAAAAATATTAATACAAAATTTTCGAATAATGTAGTTCCAAATATTTTTCCATTTATAAAAAAAAAAAAAAAAACAAAATATAGACCAAAAATCTCAATAAATTACTTTCTATACTTAAAAATGAAAAAAAAATTACTTGTTACAGTTTTCATCGTACGTAATTTTTATTTTTATTATTACACTTAAAAAGATCATATTTGCATTCATGAAACTATAATCAATACATTAACATAAAAACATATCTCTTCAATCTCTTTTCTCTCAAATAAAATGGTAAAAGACATTTGATTTTTAATCTATTATAAATTACAAAATAAAATAAATAAATATTCCACGACTAAAACCTTTAAACAGATTTGATTAAATCATAAATAGTTCTTTATATATAATATTGCAATGGATTTTATATATAAAATATATGAAAATATGATAATACTCAATTTGATTTTAAAAGAAAAAAAGCATAATAGACGCAAAAGCGTATTGAAGAATTCAGTAGATAAATTGCTGTATATAAAAATAGGAAAAATTTTTGTGGATATAAATAAAGCATGCATTAAATAAATTAGAAAGATGGGAAATATGGAATTACACGAATTAATTAAGTATAAAAAAAGTATGTAATTGATTGAACAGAATTTGATATAATTATAACAGATTTGGAGGATCAATTACAAATTCTTAAGTTCATGAAAAAAAATATAGAAAAAAAAAGAATAAGCTCATTGACTGAAGCAAATGACATGATAATACGGACAAAGAATGACACAGAATAAAATAAATTGGTGAAATTATTTAAAAAGAAGTCAGTAAAACTAAATACAGAAAAAGCAAAGATAATAAAATTTGAAAATCAATATATTTTAGATGGAAAGGAATCAAAATAGATATAATTAATAAATTCACATATTTAAGGTACAAATTTAAATAAAATCGATTATTAATGAATTGTAGCAAGAAATTGTTGATATTTCGTTATCGAACTTGTAAAATTGCAAAAACTCTCGTGTTCGTATTATTTTTCGAAAGCGAAAATATCTAATAAATTATAAAAATCTAAATATATAATCTGTTAGCTTACTCAAAAAATATATTTCAATTGGAATACATTTTCATTTCCACGAATTTTAATAGTTATTTTGAATCTCCACTGCAAATTTGCTTTAATAGTTTTATATAAAATAATATTTGTATTTATTGTAATAATTGTAATTTTTTATATATACATACAGGTATTCTCATTAATTTTGCTTCTTAATCAGTTTAACCTTTTTTCACTCTTTCTGTTTCAACGCTTATTTTAATTATTACCAAAAATTTATGTCTTTAACTCACTATAATTTATAATAAATTTCCATTATACATTCTTGTAAAGACTTTGTAAGAAAATTATCTTTACATAATTCTTTCTAATTACCTTCGTACATTACATTCATTTTTTTTACATACATCAGAAGAATGATTACATTTTTTTTCTTTTGCAAATAGATTCTTCTTCTTATTGCTGTTATTATTATTATTATTATTATTATTATTATTATTATTATTATTATTATTATTATTATTATTTGTTTAGAAACAATTTCTATATTGTTATTTACAAATTTATACATTTATAATTTCTAATTTTATTTAATGTGATATATAAATTTTTTTCTCAACTTTTAATATGGCTTTTTTACGGTATATTACTTTCTTTTTCTGTTTCTTTCTTCCTTTACTCCAATGAATTTTGTATAACACATTTAAATTATTACATAATTAAGAAATTCTTTCTTTATAATCGTTTCATCATTTATTTTATATCTTACTTATTGATTCATTCTCATTTTTATTTTAATATATACTTTTTTCCTTGTACAATTCTTATTACTAGTAAATTTTTTTACTTGTATATTTTGATTTATTAATTTATCAATCTATTTATTACGGTTTGTCAATTTTTTTTTAGTTTCCCCTTCCCCTCATATTTTCCTCTTTTATACTCCTGTCTTCAATACAATTCAATTATACTTTTCCTCTATATTGATTTACTATTATTATGGACAATAAGTTTTTTAAGAATAATTTTCCTGTTGCAGGTTTTTTTTGGTTTTAATTATCTATTAATGTTGTTGAAAAAAATATTTAATTCATTTTTCTTCACTGCTTTTAAAATAATTAGCATTACTTACTTTTCAAGAGTCAAAGTAAAGTTTAAAAAAATTTTAAACTAACATTTTGGAAGCAATTTGTAGCAGTATTACATACAAAATAGGTAGTTTAAATTAAATTTAACACTAAAAATTTATATATTTATTTTAAAAGAATATTACTATTAATTTAAAAGTTGATTTTTAAACCCGATAAAAAAAGTTTCCTCAGCTATCTATATTATATATTTTTTATTTTGATATTTTAAAAATATAATTCTTAAAAACAAAGTTTGAAACAGTCTTGTTATTAATTTGGAATAATTTGTAAATATTTTAAGGATTCTTATTTTAAAAAATTAATTAGTATTATTATATTAGTTATTGAATATATCGTGAATTATATTAGTATATTTATTATTAGGTAAATGAACTTATCAAATTTTTAATAAATAATAAATAATAAATAATATTAGTTTTGGAGACCGTTTGTAATATTTTTAAGTAATAATAAAATTTTTAAAATAGTTTTAAGTAAATCATTTCTTTTTGGGTTTGAATTGTGTGAATACATGAATATCCATAGTTATTCCATAGAATGTATATATATTGCGTATAGTATGTAGAATATGTTATTCGTGTTTATTTTTTATAAAAAATATTATAATTTCTATATAATAGGTAATGCAAATTTTGAGCTTAGTTGAGAATTAGTTAAAAAAGAAAAAATTTATTAATAAATAATAAAATTATAAAAATATAAATATGAAATGATTTACATGTAAAAAATACAAAAAACATTTATTAGATAAAAGTAAATTTTAGAAGAGTACTTTAAATGAATATTTAATTTTCAACTCAACATTGATTTTTTTAGAATATAGTTTTGTCCTAACATAGTATATGATATTTAATTATAAATAAATTATTAATTATTTTTAATAATTTTTATTGTTATACTATTATATGATATTAAATACTTAAATATGTTCCTCAATCAGACAAAAAATATTGATCTTAACATTGAAAAATTAAAAAGATTATTTCCTATCTTATTTAAATAGTTTATTTTAATGTTTAGAATTTATCTTATATTTTACTTACTCTCAAATTTTAAGAATTTGAATATTTTTTTTTTAATTAAATTTTATAAATATTTCTTAATTTTTCATTCATAGAATAGTTAACTTTATCTATAATTTATAATTTTAAATCATGTAGCATTTGGTTGTTTAGTTATTCATTCAGTTTCACCTACCAATACTTATTATAAAATTTTATTTAAATAATTTAAATGTCTTATTTATATTAATAGATCATATATTATAAAAATTCAATATTATGAAAGCATTATAACAAAGTATAGAAAATATTTTTAAAAAATTCTATATAAATTCAATATATTTTTCCACTAAATATAAAATGTTTTAATTTAATTCTATATTGTTATAATTTTACGTATATAAAGGTAAAAATTTTATGTATATAATAATTGATTTACCAGAATAAGATTCTCTATCGAGACGAGATACGATTTAAAAACAATTTTTTTTCGGTTATCATATGTAACTATTGTTTAAATATATAAAAAATTAAATAATCCCAAAATATGTAATAAGGAGACTAACTTTTAGTAAACGACGCGGCTTACGTCAAATATAAACAGTGCACAGAATAGTATGTCATGAGTTTAAGAGTGTCTAGTTATTTAATACAAATTAACTGTGGCTTAAAAGTTAAAGCTATGACAGTTTATAATTGTAACAAAATATTAAATAACAAATAATCATTAAAAAATTTTTTGATACATAATATTATTATTATGATACAGAAACAACAGTTTCTACATTAGCTAAAGCATCCTTAGTAGTTTTCTGTTTTTACTGGATCAACAGGTGTATTAGAACCTAAAGATTTATTAAACAATATGCCAATTTTTTACTTTGAACTAATTTTGTACAATTAGTAATAGCTTACTTGTAATACATTGATGTTTAGAAGGATCAGAAGCTATTGCATTAACTGAAGTAGCCTGTTGTTGCTGAAAAAATTCCAATAAAACGTTTTTTGTATCAAACGTCTCATTCGCCTGATGTTTGGCGCATTCGTCATGACTTGTGAGAGCTCTTTTACCCATGCAATCTATTTTTATGCACTTTCCATATCGTGTGCAATAAGCCGCACTTACACTCTTTTTGTCCCTCTGAACCCAAGGAAATTCGTTTTCGTAGGCCCGGGATTACGCTGTATTTCTTTCAGTAATAATCGTCACTACCTATAATGAGAGATTTTACCATTAAAAAATACAATTTAATAGTATAAAATACGTAATTTTTGCATGAAAATTATTTGAATGTCATAAAAAAATACTCTAAAGCAGAGAATTTTAGTGTTCAAAAATCAAGCAAATTTATTATTGCTATTTTCATAAATTAAATTAATTTATTATGGCAAAGATGCATGCAATGCATTTTATTATTTAAATTTAGTTTAAAATAAAAATTAAATATAATTTTAGTACAAACGATTTAAAAGATATAGCTTTCATGATTTATTTATATTTATATTTTATTCAATAAAAAAAATTTTAATTTAAATCAATTTAAAATTTAAAAGGGTATCCTTGTAAAAGTTAAACTTTATATAGAAAGAAATAAAACGAAATTTACAACACATTCAAATATATAAATGATGCAAAATAAAGATCTATTGAAAAATAGCATAGAAAAGTAAACAAAATTTAATTAAAGTGGTGACAAATATACTGAAAGACCATGTACAGATTTAAACTATACTACTTTAATTATGTTTATAGCAATTATATGGTATTATTAGGATAGAAAATTATAAACAGTAAAAAAGTAGATAGATTTAAATAAACACAGAATTTTTAAAACATTGATTTCATGTCAAAGTAAGCAAATTAAAATAATCATGAATCATAACCAATAAAATGTAAGCTTACTAATAAGCATTGATGAATAATAATAAAAATAAAGCTTCAAAAATTATAAGTCCACAAATATCTTGTAATTTATAAGGTCTCTTCAGATAAAAATATTGTTCCACTCTGCTTTAAAACAAAACAAAAAAATTAAGTTCAATTATGATATTATACATACTAAGAATTACATGCAAAGTATTATAAAATATTTTAATAATTAGCAAGTAATCAAGTGATTATTTAAAATTATTTAAACATATAGTACTCTAAGAGATAAAATAAATACAACTGATATATTATAGGTATAAAAAATTATAGAAAATAAGTTCATTAAAAAGAACTTGTTGTTAAAATAAAATAAAGTGATAAAAATAATTGAACTTTACAATACTCAAAACACTTGAGTCAGTTATAAAGCTAAGGTTTATTGGGAAATGAATATTATTGTTTTTCAATGCAAAGAAAGATAGTATTTATAAATATTTATTGAAAATACAATTGAGTTTATAGAAATTTTAATAAAATTATAAAAAAAACAATAATTATTTGAAGAAATCTGTCATACAAATGTATCCTTTCTATTATTAAATGCTTTACTAATGAATAGTCTCATTATTTTTTCAGAAATTTGTTACTTAACTATTTTTTATACAAAGTTTTTTCTTCCACATTTAGACGGTTAAATTGTTATAATAATACTTTAATAAGTAATACATTTATTATAAAAAATTTATCCTATTTTTATAAAATTTAATTGAAAATATTAACAGATAATATATTCTGTTATTAAAGAAAAAAAATATCATACAAATCTATGTGCATAAAATAGTGTCAAATATATGACAGTATTGTTTGAAACTGCAACTATAAATTAAAGAAGAATAAGAGTTAAGTTTTTAAGTCACTATCGCTCACACAATTAAAATATTAACATTATAAACTATCTGAATATTAGAAAATTCTATGATTGCATCTACTTTAATTTTCTCCATAATTTTTTATGGATTAGTCTTTTTGTTTGCTCATATACTCTAAACTGATAAACTTTATGCAATACAGTTTTTAATTTTTAATATACTTACTTTTAATGACGATTTTTTACATAAATATTAACTAGTATACTACGCAATTTATTTGGTACATGTTTTATTCTCTGTCATCTGTCAATACAAAAATTAGTCCACTTTTAAAATATAACAGTAAGTGTAATTCATATCGACAAGAATTTGGTTTAACAATCCATCACATAATGAATTATTTTTAACCTATAAAATTGAGTGTTTCATTTAATGCTATTTAAAAAACTTGTGTCAATTCTTTAAAAGAGAATAAAAGAATAACACTTTGTAGCTATAGTAAAAATTTAAAAAAGCTAAAAAAACGTTTTTTAAAATTGCGATTATCTCTAAATTTTTAACAGAAAAATTATGTTGTCTTGAAACCTTATAAAATAAAATTTATTATTTTATATTACATCAGGTAAACAATATGTACATTATTTAGTAAGCTAAGTATTGAACATGATTAAACCAAAAATTAAAAATATATATCTCTTTCACTTTATTATAGGTATTTTAAAAATTTATTTAAAATTATTTAAACAAATTAATTCATTTATTTTTCTTAAGTTAAAATTTAAAGGAAGTCAAAGTTTTTTTATTATATTGTGAACTTTTAATAAATTATCAAATTTTTTTTTAATAATCCCTCCAAATAAATAGTATTAAATAAAAATTAAAGAGAAATATTTTAAAATAAAGAAAACTAGATAATCAATTTTCAATACTTATCCTGTTCTCAATATTAAACATGCCTTTGTTCATGAATGTCTTTAAAAGTGAACAAAATATATAAAAAAATTACAGAGCATCATGTCTATATTATAGATAAGAGAAATTACATTATATTCATCATATATATCTCTTTCACTTTATTATAGCTATTTTAAAAATTTATTTAAAATCATTAAAACAAATTAATTCACTTGTTTTTCTTAAGTTAAAATTTAAAGGAAGTCAAAGTTTTTTATTATATTTTGAACTTTTAATAAATTATCAAGTTTTTTTTTAATATTTCTTCCAAATAAATAGTATTAAATAAAAATTAATAATCTTTTAGTTTCTTAAAAATATTTATACCATTCATAAAATCATGGTTACAATCAAGTACTGTGATTTAAAATACTTCTCCAAATTGAATACTTTACTATTTTTAACTTCATTTTTAGTGTATAATTTAATTAGATTGTAACGAACGAGGGACTCTTACGCCACTCACAAATACTCACACACACAGCATATATAAATCTATTCTACCGTGCTTGCGTCTCGCCCCTCCACCGATTGTGAGAGTAAGAGAGAATGACACATTTCCGGCCTGTGCGTATCTACTTTATTGCACGTATTCGGCTACAAAAGCGTCGTGACTATCCGCCACTGAATTCAAAACAACAAACAATTAAATGACTCTAGATAAAAAAAGGATAAGCACAGCTACTATATAACGAACGCCTAAATCTGCTTATCAATATATTAATTTCTTTTATCACTAAAAATTGTGCATATGACTATTACATTACGAATTCGCACTTTCATATCAAAATCTGCTTAACTCATCTTACCGAAGGTTCATTTTACTAAGACAAACATCATGCCAATCATTGGGCGCTCCACCGAGAAAACATCTATATTTCATATGTGCCAAAAGTTGTGTGGGGTCCTGTAAATCTTACATTCGAAAATTATCTTCATCACCGTTCTAGAAAATAATATGTAATGCGAAATTCTCTCAATTGTAGTTAAATCTTATAAAAACCCCTGGTTCCAAGATTAGCGAACTTATTCGGCGTTTAGCATTCAGCAATTAATATTTGAAAATTCCATCGAGCAAATTTTTATATTTTATTGTAAAAATTAAACTTATAACTTTTCTTAAATAAATAATATTTAAAAAAATTTAATACATAAAAGCAATTTTGATAACCTTCATATCCTGACTCCTTACAACTGGTGTCAGAAGTGCGGGATTTTTTTTTCACAAATTTTTTCGATAAAAACTAAAAACTTGTCAAAAATTATGAAAACTCAAGAAGATAGAGGACTCAAGGCTTATATTCAAAATTAGAGTAAAAAGGACTGAAATCTATCAACATTGCAACACCATCGACGATCTTGCTTGAAAAACAACACCATCGCTGAGCTCACCCACTACTACAACAACATCGCAGATCTCACCTGCAGATTCATTATATCAATTTCATAATCAACAGCAAAATGAAGAGCGCATCGATTTCATCGTAAGTTTTACGTAAAATATAAAATAAAATTCAAAATCGTTAAATTCGCATAAAGTTTGAAATTTATATAACAAAATGGAGACAAATTTATGTACAGCATTTAATTTTATTTCACAATTCAACGGAGATAGAACAAAATTACATCGATTCTATAGTTGTTGCGACATCGCTTTCAAATTATTAACTAGCGCAGAAGAGAAAATAATGTTATTTTCCATGCTACATACAAAAGTCATAGGAATAGCGAAAGATGTAGTTAAAAACCGAGAATTTGAAAATTGGTAGAAATTGAAGATATATTTAAAGCAAAAATATATAATAAGAAAACAGAAAAACAATGTTTGTTTGAATTAGTTTCTTGCAGACAAAGATAGACGAGGACGTTTTAACATACTCCCAAGAATTAAAAATTATTATCTAGAAATATCCAGTAATCTAGACGACATACTCGAAGAAGCCTAGAAGAAAAGGTATATTAAACAATTAAAAAATAACAAACATAAGTGCTTTCATAGAAGGGTTAAAACCGGAAATTTCAATATTCGTACTAATGCGAGAACTTGAAGATATAGAAGATGCAATACAAATCGCGACTGAGAAAATTCTCGGTAAGTAAGTAAGCAGCAGTAAGCTTGGTAAGTAGCAGAAGAGCAAAAAAACTATAGAACATGAAATTTTTGTAAAAATTGTAACAAACCGGGTCATTAGTAATTTTAATGTCGTCTTAACTTCAATCATACGAATTATAATAAATTTCAAAATAATTCAAATTTTCATATACAATGCAACTATTGCAAAATATTTGGATATTTAGAATCTGAATGGCGAAAAAAATTTAACCTAAGAAATTATAATGTTAACAAAACCAAAATGTAAATGGGTCTAGACATAATACGAAATTCTGCAATTATTGTAAAAATAACGATCACGAGATACAAGGATATAGGAAGCAACAATATAATGATAATAACAAAAGACAAAATCATTACACAAATTCGAATACTACCAATAAACAGTAAACAAAAACACAGCCATAATAAGCAATTTAAACTCGAATCATACTTTGGTTACTGCCGAACCAAAGATATTCAACCTATCTCAAGCAGAACAATAATAAGTAACGAAAATTTAATTAACAATCTAATAACTCACTACAATTAACAGGCGTAAAAACTATCATAAATCTTGACGTTAAAGAATTAAACTCAAACATAGAATTACTAGTCGATGCAGGTGCAGACATATCAATAATAAAATCTTCAAATTTTGTAAAAAACACCGTATATTTACGATAACTCTAAAATAAATATCAACGGATTATCTGCAAAAAATGAAAACAATAGGATACTGCTTTGTGAATATAAAAATTAACAACAATACATATAAAACTATTTTTCATATCGTAAACGATGATTTTCCAATACCTTATCAGGAAATTTTAAGAATTGATGTAATAATAAACTTAGGAATAATTACAAATAATCAGCAATAAATCATGAAATTAAATTAAGAAAAAATACCTATGAATATTTACAAAGTTGGAAAGGAACTTCTCAAATTAAGAATGAATGTAATAAATTAACTAAAATTCCTGCTAGATCTCTGACATTCGTCAAAGCAAATATCCTAAACACAAAATTAGCAGAAGGCATAATAAACAAAAATTAACTAAAATTAATTAGTTAGTAAAAAATAAAATTAATTAAATTAAGGCATAATAAACAAAACGGTATTCATATCCAAAGCATAATAAAAGTCGATAAAAACGTTGAAGCAATTACGTCAGTATTAAATACAAACGAATACGATATAGAAATTAACACTCCCATTGTCGAAATCGAAGAAATTGCGCCCTGTTGTAAAATTATAAAATTAAATACATATAATGTAAATAATTATTCGTCAAACAGGATAAAAATCTTAGAAAATCAACTGTGATTAAACTATTTAAACGAAAAAGAAAGTCAATAAATATTAAGAAATTGTAAAGATTTTATTGATTTTTTTTTCTTGAAGGTGTTACTCTCAGCTGCACGTGTACAGTAACTGATAAAATCGAAACTATTACCGTTAAACCGGTACCTTCAAAAATTTATAGATATCCGGAATGTTATAAAAATGATGATAAAAAATAAATAGACGAAATACTAAAAAACAATATTATTCAACCTTCAGTCACCTTGGAATTCACCCCTTTGGGTCGTACCGAAAAAACTAGATGCCTCGGGAAATAAAAAATAGCGAATCGTAATAGATTATCGAAAACTAAACAATTGGAGATTCTTAGCCCGTTCCGAATATTTCCAAAATTTTAGATCCGTTAGAAAATTCAAAATATTTTATAACCTTAGACTTAGCATCAGGGTTTCATCAAATAAAAATGGATCCTCGAGATAAAAAAAAACTGCTTTTTCAACAAACTTCGAACATTACGAATTCAATCGTCTCTCTTTCGGATTAAAAAATTCGCCTGCTTGTTTTTCTCGATTAATGTCAACGGCATTAGCTGGAATCCAAGGAATTCGCTCTTTACTCTACCTAGATGATATCATTTGTTACGCGAACTCATTAGAAATTCATAATAAAAAATTAAGAGAAATTTTTCAAAGATTGAAACAACATAACCTTAAATTACAACTTGATAAATGCGAATTTTTAAAATGTGAAGTGATGTACTCAGGCCATTGCATAAACGAGGAAGGCGTAAAATCTGATTCAGAAAAAATAAAAGCGGTAACAAATTACTCAATTCCAACAAATTAAAAAGAAATTAAATCTTTACTTGGATTATCAGAATACTATAGAAGATTTATAAAAAAAACTATAGTAAAATTACGAAGCCCTTAACATTTCTGTTAAAAAAGGATTTAACATTCAATTGGACTAGTGCATAGCAGGAAGCATTTGAAAATCTAAAATCGCAATTAACTTCTACCCCAATTTTGCAGTATCCGGACTTTGAAAAAGAGTTCATATTAATGATGCGATTAAATATGCATTAGGTTCTGTCTTATCACAGAAGAACGGAAAACAAGATTTACCTATAGCATACACTAGTAGAACACTAAATCGTGCCGAATCAAATTACTCTACTATTGAAAGAGAGTTACTTGCTATAGTATGGGCAGTAAAGCATTTTCGACCATATTTATACGGGAGAAAATTTAAAATTATAAGCGATCATAAACCATTAGTATGGCTATTTAATTTAAAGGATCCAAGTTCCAGACTCTTCCAATAGAGACTAAAATTGGAATAATATTATGTTTCTGTCGAATATAAAA
Organism: Platyscapa corneri; assembly: GCA_018907185.1. Classification (NCBI taxonomy): domain Eukaryota; kingdom Metazoa; phylum Arthropoda; class Insecta; order Hymenoptera; family Agaonidae; genus Platyscapa; species Platyscapa corneri. The sequence continues at coordinate 48,808 of JACCHW010000092.1, read as the reverse complement.
TCGGAAAAATTAACCGCAACGCCGATGCGCTGAGTAGAATTCCAGAGTTATTAGACTCTCTAGAATTATTTAAAATTGTCATAAATAATCTATGTATAAATTTTACAAATATAAGTAATATAGAAAATTTTTATCTACTAAATCTACTAAATCCACAAGATTTAATGAAGCATCTTGTCAAATAAATTCTATCGAATCTACAATATCGCCAAATGAATCTAATAACAATAATAATAACTCTTAAAAAGTTTACAGAAAACTTAAAAACAAACATAATTATAAACGACAAGGTACATGAAAATCGTGATTCTATATTTTCTGCAAAAAACAATTATATTATTTGCATATCCAAGAATTTCCATTTTACAGAAAATTTTTTTAAAGATTTTAATTTAAAGAACATTAATAAAGAATATTTAGAAAGTCAAAAGCCCGAATTACACGACATAATAATAGAAAAAAATAAAAATTGCACTGTTAATTATTTCATTATAAAAAATTTTTACTGGGACGATTGTGAGCTTGAAAATTTATTTAAATGTCTAATAAATTTAAAAGTACTTCTATTAAAAGAAAAACAAAACGAAATAAATTTACCACATTGGATAAATCTATAACATCTAAATATAACATTGTGAGGTCAATGTTTAGATATATTTTTGAAAAAGGAAATCTCTCCATTAACTTATATTTAAATAGCAAATATACTCCAAAACCTAGTGAAATTGAAACATTATTACAAGAAAATCATTGCTTATCTAGCTCGGATCACCCCGGATTCCACAGAACTTATAACAAATTAAAAGAAAATTACAAATGGGACAATATGACGAGAACTATTTATGAATTTATAAGAAATTGTGAATCATGCCAATTAAATAAACTTGTTAGAAATAGAAAGAAAAAGCCTATGGAAATTACAACTTCAACTAGACCATTTAAAAGCATAGCTCTAGATATAGTTGGTTCACTTACTCTAACAGAATCTGGTAATAAATTTATATTAACATTGCAAGACGATCTGTTAAAATTCACTCTAGCTTTTGCACTACCAAATCACGAAGCTAAAACAATTGCTGAAATATTTACAAAAAAATTCATTTGTATATTTGGTATACCTAATAGTATACATACTGGCTTAAAAATAAGGTTTTACATCTAATTTGCTTAAAGATGTAGCAAAATTATTTAAAATTCGACAAATTCAAACTACACCATATCATCCTCAAACAAATGGTTCTTTAGAGAGAACTCACCAATCTCTAGTAGATTATTTAAAACATTATATTGTTAAAGAACAGTGTGACTGGGACGAATACTTGGACTATTTTTCTAATTCATTTAATACAACACCGCACAGTTCTACAAATTATACACCTTACGAATTAATATTTGGCATAAAACCAACTCATTCCTCTGCTATCACAAAACCTGCTCAATTTAGCTATACATATAAAGACTATCTAATAAATTTATTACAAAAGTTAAGAAAAAGCAGAGAAATAACAAGAGATAATATCATAAAATCAAAACAACAAAACAAAATTAATTATGATAAGAAAACAAAATCTACAAACTATAATATTGGAGATAAAATTTATTTAAAAACACAACAATTTCCTAAATCGAAAAAATTAATCTAATTATAACGGCCTTTACGAAATAATTGATATAATTTCTAATTCTAATATTGTTATAAAGCAAAGATGTAAAAAGGTAAAGTAAAAAAGTAGGTAAAAGTGCATGTTGACAACATAAAACCAGCATTTTCCAAGACATAACTAAAAATCATTTTACTATTCTACTTCTAAAATACAGGAAAAACAGAAGAAAAACGAACCGATCCACAAGGTAATGAGATACGGTTACCAATTCATGCGAGAGAAGAAAAGACTTTTGGAAAAGGGACTAAAATACCCAGGCTACCACAGACCCCTTATAGAAAAAATGGAGTTTATAGCAAAAATCGTGTATCAACACTCTGAAGAATTTAGAACAGTAATTCGCTTATTATATTTCGAAGTGGGAACAGAGAAAAGAGTCGAACGACAACTTCTGCGGGAGGACAAGAACGAGAATCACCATAACTGTGCATGGGTACCACCAAATGATGCGCAAGGCGTGAGATATGTGATACTTAACAACGAAGAAGAGAAAGAAGAAGAAAGAGGAAAAACGTATGCATGGAAACTGTACGAATTACCCCAAGAAAACTCAAATCAGAAGGCCTAAAATATATAAAAAAAAAATTAATAAATAAATAAAATATGATAAATAAGTTAGTTAATAGATAGTCCACCGATTGTGAGAAAATGTATCCTTTCTATTATTAAATGCTTTACTAATGAATAGTCTCATTATTTTTTCAGAAATTTGTTACTTAACTATTTTTTATACAAAGTTTTTTCTTCCACATTTAGACGGTTAAATTGTTATAATAATACTTTAATAATTAATACATTTATTATAAAAAATTTATCCTATTTTTATAAAATTAATTGAAAATAATTTAACAGATAATATATTCTGTTATTAAAAGAAAAAAAATATCATACAAATCTATGTGCATAAACTATTTCAAATATATGACAGTATTGTTGAAACTGCAACTATAAATTAAAGAAGAATAAGAGTTAAGTTTTTAAGTCACTATCGCTCACACAATTAAAATATTTAACATTATAAACTATCTGAATATTAGAACATTTCTATGATTGCATCTACTTTAATTTTCTCCAATAATTTTTTATGGATTAGTCTTTTTGTTTGCTCATATACTCTAAACTGATAAACTTTATGCAATACAGTTTTTAATTTTTAATATACTTACTTTTTATGACGATTTTTTTACATAAATATTAACTAGTAATACTACTCAATTTATTTGTACATTTTTTATTCTCTGTCATCTGTCATACAAAAATTAGTCCACTTTTAAAATATAACATTAAGTGTAATTTCATATCTGACAAGAATTTGTTTAACAATCCTCACATAATGATTATTTTTAACCTATAAAATTGAGTTTTCATTTAATGCTATTTAAAAAACTTGTTCAATTCTTTAAAAGAGAATAAAAGAATAACACTTTTTAGCTATAGTAAAATTTAAAAAAGCTAAAAAACGTTTTTTAAAATTGCGATTATCTCTAAATTTTTAACAGAAAAATTATGTTGTCTTGAAACCTTATAAAATAAAATTTATTATTTTATATTACATCAGGTAAACAATATGTACATTATTTAGTAAGCTAAGTATTGAACATGATTAAACCAAAAATTAAAAATATATATCTCTTTCACTTTATTATAGGTATTTTAAAAATTTATTTAAAATTATTTAAACAAATTAATTCATTTATTGTTCTTAAGTTAAAAATTAAAGGAAGGTCAAGGTTTTGTATTATATGGTGAACTTTTAATAAATTATCAAATTTTTTTTAATAATCCCGCCAAATAAATAGTATTAAATAAAAATTAAAGAGAAATATTTTAAATAAAGAAAAACTAGATAATCAATTTTCAATACTTATCCTGTTTCTCAATATTAAACATGCCTTTGTTCATGAATGTCTTTAAAGTGAACAAAATATATAAAAAAATTACAGAGCATCATGTCTATATTATAGATAAGAGAAATTACATTATATTCATCATATATATCTCTTTCACTTTATTATAGCTATTTTAAAAATTTATTTAAAATCATTAAAACAAATTAATTCACTTGTTTTTCTTAAGTTAAAATTTAAAGGAAGTCAAAGTTTTTTATTATATTTTGAACTTTTAATAAATTATCAAGTTTTTTTTTAATATTTCTTTCAAATAAATAGTATTAAATAAAAATTAATAATCTTTTAGTTTCTTAAAAATATTTATACCATTCATAAAATCATGGTTACAATCAAGTACTGTGATTTAAAATACTTCTCCAAATTGAATACTTTACTATTTTTAACTTCATTTTTAGTGTATAATTTAATTAGATTGTAACGTAACGAGGTACTCTTACGCCACTCACAAATATACTCACACACACAGCATATATAAATCTATTCTACCGTGCTTGCGTTCTCGCCCCTCCACCGATTGTGAGAGTAAGAGAGAATGACACATTCCGGCCTGTGCGTATCTACTTTATTGCACGTATTCGGCTACAAAGCGTCGACTATCCGCCACTGAATTCAAAACACAAACAATTAAAATGACTCTAGATAAAAAAGGATAAGCACAGCTACTATATAACGAACGCCTAAATCTGCTTATCAATATATTAATTTCTTTTATCACTAAAAATTGTGCATATGACTATTACATTACGAATTCGCACTTTCATATCAAAATCTGCTTAACTCATCTTACCGAAGGTTCATTTTACTAAGACAAACATCATGCCAATCATTGGGCGCTCCACCGAGAAAACATCTATATTTCATATGTGCCAAAAGTTGTGTGGGGTCCTGTAAATCTTACATTCGAAAATTATCTTCATCACCGTTCTAGAAAATAATATGTAATGCGAAATTCTCTCAATTGTAGTTAAATCTTATAAAAACCCCTGGTTCCAAGATTAGCGAACTTATTCGGCGTTTAGCATTCAGCAATTAATATTTGAAAATTCCATCGAGCAAATTTTTATATTTTATTGTAAAAATTAAACTTATAACTTTTCTTAAATAAATAATATTTAAAAAAATTTAATACATAAAAGCAATTTTGATAACCTTCATATCCTGACTCCTTACAACTGGTGTCAGAAGTGCGGGATTTTTTTTTCACAAATTATTTCGATAAAAACTAAAACTTGTCAAAAATTAGGAAAACTCAAGAGATAGAGGACTCAAGGCTTATATTCAAAATTAGAGTAAAAAGGACTGAAATCTATCAACATTGCAACACCATCGACGATCTTGCTTGAAAAACAACACCATCGCTGAGCTCACCCACTACTACAACAACATCGCAGATCTCACCTGCAGATTCATTATATCAATTTCATAATCAACAGCAAATTGAAGAGCGCATCGATTTCATCGTAAGTTTTACGTAAAATATAAAATAAAATTCAAAATCGTTAAATTCGCATCCGAAATTGTTAAATTCACATAAAGTTTCATTCCATCGAGCAAATTTTTATATTTTCTTGTAAAAATAAAACTTATAATGAAAGCATGAAAAAATCCAGTATTTCGATTACACCTTGATCTGGGATATACTGTAACGAATACAATTGAATACTTAACTTCTTAAGTGATTATACTTAACTTTAAGTGACGACAATTTATTACGAAAATTCCTACAAATTTTATGCAGATATCCAAGCTTTGGTTTAATTACAAACGTATCTTTTTATTATCTACAATGGTCAATTACAATCCATCAGCTTTTTCATTCTTTGTGAATTAAAATATCGATTACCAATCCATATAAGCTTATGATCTGTTATCTTACGTACATTTACTCGCCATTAAACAAGAATTATATTAAGTATTTCTTCGGTAAAAATAGCGACATTCATCGATTCTCATCATAAATAGATTTATACACATGTTTAAATTCAATGTACCAATATTTGATGAATGTCATAGACGATGAAGATTATCCATAAAAGCATTCAACATTGTTTATATTTCTTCTTAATAATTTAAATTATAAAATAAGCGAAATACGGATTGAGATTTCTCTTTCTCCATTGTATAGAAAGTATTACATTTACTACAAACAGTATTAATAAAAGTTAACTATGAATTAATCTTGTAGGGTGTCATATAAAAAGGGTAATGTGTATTAACACAATGATAATGTAAATTTCCTTCTCAACACAACAGCCTTTCTTCAAATATGACAATTTATTGAGCCTCCCTCATACTTATATGCACCTTTTATTTCTTTCATTACCAATTTTATTTATTTTTAATTAATTAATTACTATTATTATTTAATAAAATTAATTTACAAGACTTAATTATTGATAATTTTATTTTTAATATTAGATTAAATACACACATTACTAAAATATACAATTTCAGTTTTTTAATTAACCTAACATTGTTTGATATTACAAAGTATTATAATTTATATTAGAAAACACCATAGAAAAAGTAAATATTATACAATATATTTTTTAAATTATATATATATATATATTATAAAAGTATATTCTAAAAAAAAAAGTAAGTATTCTTTTTAAACATTGTTCTTCTAAAATTTAAATGTAGATTTTTTTATCATTCCAAGATAAATATTTTTATTTTAACTGATTTGTGAAAAAATGTTTTTTAAATGTTTTTTATATAGATATGAATTCATTTAAAATTTTCCAAAAATTGTCGAGATTTATTTATTCACTTTACAAATAATAAATAAAAAATATAAAAATGTGTTTATCATATTTCTTATACAATTAAAAATATTATATTAATATAAGAAATTTGCTCCTATTAAAGATTTTTTTATTAATAATTGGTTTTATTTAATAATTATGATCAAAAGAAATACATAAAAATCAATAAATAAGTAAATCTTTGCTTTCTTACTTATATAATACTCTAAAGAATAGATTATATAGATAGGTCTAGTAAGCTTTTACAAATTATATAAATTACATATATTTATTAATAAGGGCTGCAAGATTTTTTTATTATTAAAATCTGATATGATCTTACATTTATGTATAAATAAGATACATCGTTATAATTGTATAATTTAAAAGCAAATTCTATGTTATATTTACAATTTTTTAAAAATATAGTTTGAATTTGTAAAATATTTACTAGCATGCTCTATTAACTGAATACTAATATGAGATTCAATAATAAAATTGAAAAATAATTATTAAAAATGATGAATTTAAAGTATTTATCAAAAATAGAATAATTAAATAAAATTTCTTAAATACTATTCTTACCTTGATAATTCAGGATTTTCAGGACAAATATTATAAACAACATATTAATTACTAAAATCTTATTTAATCTAACATAAAAAATTGTCATTGATTATTGGTAAGTTTCAAAATTTAAGAAATATATTGTTTGATAGTACATGATATTAAATTTTACATTATAAATAATAAAACAAATATTAACAAGTTTGTCTAAATGAAAATGTAATAGTTTTTTATAATATGAAAGTTATTTTAAGTACAAGTATTGTAAGATTGCATATACACATTATTATATTTTGTTAAAATGTTTAATATAATTTCATTAAAGTAAAACTAGCTCATAATACAATTATATAATACGTATAACCGTGTGTAATCTTAGATAAAAATATTAAGTTATAATGATGGTCTGTTATAAAATATTTAGTAAGTATAATTTAAAAATAAAAGTTTTTTTCATATCTGCAACATGTATTAAACGTTTACATTGTTTTCTTCTTCATAATAATTTAAAACATAGCGATCATTTTTTCTATTTCACATTCACATCTATTTACAGATAAATATAATAAATTTCAACTACGAATAGGTCTTGAATATTAACACTATACCATGATTTTGATTTTTAATAAAGTTACTCAACACTGCTACAAATGCTTTTTATTCTTTTAATTCTAAAGTATACATAATTGTACTTTATATGTTAAATGATTTTAAAATATCTTATATTGAAAACTACCTATTTTTAATTATTTTTTATAATATATTCTATGGTTATGATTATTTACGAGAAAGTTTTTAATTTTAATAATTAGTTAAATATTATAATAAAATAATAATTTACTTACACCAAAAGCAGAAAATCTTTTAGTTCGTCTGGGTGGGTCTCCACCAAGAAAAACTTCTGATTTAGGTCGGGGTGGACGTCGAGGTCTTAAAATAACTTTTGCTTCTTCTCGAATATCTTCGTCTAAAAGCTTTGAATCGCTCGACACGGAGAGTTGTCTATGTACTCGCTCGTGTTCTCCAATGTCTGACCAATCTATAAAATTATGTTTTCTCCTTTCGATTATTTTATACGATACGTAAAAAAAATAATGATTTACAACTTTACACAGACCATAGCGTCTATTTTTATTGGATTGTATATTACCATTTGGTTCTAAACGATCTAAAAATTCCTCAGAATAGCCATTATAAGGTAATTGAACTCGGTTTACTGCATCTTCAGCTTCTTCTTTTGATATTGCTAAAATAAAAAATAAAAATTTCATTACAAAATTCCATTAATTTTTTTTATTAATGAAATTTTAATAATAATCTAGTGTTATAATTATGAATGTTCTTCATTCGATTATATAGAATTGTGACTATAAAAGAATCGTCTATAAATATAATAGTTAAAAATTGTATATAATTTCCTTATAAAATATTTATTATATATTTGTATGTGTTTAATGTGAGTGTTTTGAACAATTTTAAATTGAGATGATTTTAAGGTAAATTAAAAAAATTTGATTTTTAAAACTTTTTTTAAGAAACAGCAAAATAAAAATATGTAAGCAGAAATTAAACACTAACCGAAAAAAAATGAGTTTTTTATTTAACTAACTACATTGTTATATAAATAAGTCTTTTTAAAAATATAATAATTCCATTTTTAATTTTTATACGATAATGTATTGCGTTTAATATACGATATTTTTTTAAATGTCAAACGTATTATTTTATTTATGTTGCTGCGCCAATAAATAACATATTAACTCGCTAGTCAGGGAACGAAGCTAGATAAATTAAGTAAAGAATTATTTATAAGGTATACATGACAAAAAAATATAATTTATTTAAGAACAGATATAATATGATGCAAAAATGCATAGATAACTAAATGAAAGAAAAGTCGATTATACTAAAAAATTATAGTCACTTGCAGTAAAAAAATGTAAACGGTAAGGTAGAGAACCGATCAATTTCCTCTGGATTGCCCATATAGCCCATACCTTGCAGTATTTATAGAATCTCTGAGAGAAGACTTAGAAAAGTAAAATAAGGATTTCTTTTTACATATAAAAACTTTGGCAAAAAACGGGATAGGAATTTCATTTAGTTGTGAATATGAATTCTGACGTTGCATTTGTAATAACTTTTGCCTTGATAAAGCAAAGCCAATTGGATTTCGCTTCTTTCAATAGATATAAAACCGCAAACGAAAAAATAACAATGAATGACAAAACAAACGTCCCAGCTTTAAACGGCTGATCCATTTTTACAAGTCTAATTGATGATAGAAAAGAATACTTTATACTAACTTTTATTATTATCTAACAAAAAGGTATAGTTTATTATCAACTTTTAAAACCATAAGAAACCATTACTAGAAATATTTCTCAATAGTTTTTATGTGTAATCTATTATTATTCTCTTAGAAAAGTATGAATTAGTTGTATATAATAATATTTTAGCAATAAAATGCGAAATTAATCATTTTGATTTGCATATTGTAAAAGTTTCAATTTCTCGTTATATTTAACGAGATTGTAATTAAATTAATGTAGATAATATCAAAGCTGAAGAATGAAAAATATCTTTAAAAACACTTTAAAAATTTTCTAAATAAACCTATTATTACCAACACTGTTATCATTTTATAGTGTGATTTTATCAGCAAATGATCTTAATTTTAATTCAAATATAAAAAAAATATTTCGTTAGCATTTATAAAAACTCGTTTCGTAAATCATGATATAAAATAAAAAAATAAATATCAGGATACAATGTAAAAATGTGTGCAAGCGTAAATAACAAATAAATATATGAATTTTTATTTTCTATAAAATAAAAAAATAATTATTAAAAAAGTAACAATAATTCTGATAGAAATAAATTTATCAATATTAATTAGAATTATTATGATTAAATTGATCACAAAACAAAAACTGCTGACACCAAGAATAAAAGAATAAAAAGACTAACTTTAATTTAGCTGTTTATTCAAAGTAATGTTAATTAATGATTGAAAGCTTGCTATCATAAATATATTGCTCCAAATATTGCTACTAAAATATAAGGTAGTAAGAACCATTATCGAGTTGGGAAATGTATCAGCATGGTATATTGGAAAACGTATTTGATGGTATAGAAATTCTACATAGTCTGATCTGTACAAGAAAAATGTCAAAGGCATTGTTTCAATGAAAATGGTGTACATAAAAATAAAAATATAATAAGACGTGGTATATTCGGTATTAATTTAAGTAAATTATTGCACTAAAGTCTAAACTATACAAACAAATTTTTCTTTAATTTTTAAAATTATAAAGAAATGTACAACAATGTATGTATAATTAAACATATAACACAAATAAATGATTTTTGCGAAAAATTTTAAACATTAAAAAAAAATAATCAGCAATTTCAATCCCTTTTTAAAAAGAGCTTATGTATTATATTACGAATTTGTTTAGTTTTAGTTAATTTATCTAATTTACTTGTCATATTTAAGTATTTTGTTTAAAATAGCAAAAATATCAGTTAGTTATAGATGTAAATGCAGTAAAAAACAATTTTAGACCGAATGCAGTAATACGCACTCGTAAATTCAATATTATCATTGGGCCACAAAAGGGAAAAAGTTGGATTGAATTTCTACAATCGGACGAAAGAATTCACTCTTGAGAGAACGTTAAATAAATATGAGAGAGAGTTGACTTTATTGACGGACGATTTATACCACTCTCCACGCGTGCCATGTTATTGATAAAGTGAACTTGTGGTGATCGCGACAGCCAACAGGACTCATAAGCGTCCACGATCTCACCTTTTACAAAGTATACTCTTCATCACCGGATTCTTCTCTGGATCAATCCATACACTGTGCACAAATGGCTGTCTCAAGCGCGCAATACTTCTACCTGTGAACAACAGCGGGAACTTCGGAAGGAAAACGAAATTATGTATTATCAACGTTAAAAAGGCCTACATATTATGATGAATTATAAATAAATTTAAGTACCCACGATCAATATCTAAATTAAGAGCAGATAACACTTGTAAAAAAGCATATATAAGAAATTTGAAAGTGAATTATAATTTTAACATTAATTAATTCAATATATATATATATATATTATACTTATTCAAGTATATAAAACGTGTACCGAAATTTCTAAATAATTATAATATGAAGACCTTATAAATAAATTATAATATAATAACCAACCTAAAATTATAAAAAATATGTAAAAATTTTATTTTTTTTAAATTTAATATTAGGATAAGTATATGCATCAAGTAATTTAATAATAAATATAAACTCTTAATTTAACAAAATATAATAGTTCACCAATTATCAAAAAAATTTTACAGAAAAAATATTTCAAAAGTTTTATTTATTTTTTATATATAATTTACTAAATTTATTTCTTTCAGTTCTAAAAAGTATATTTTAATAATACTATTAAAAATGAGAACATAAATTATTATTAATTTAAGATAAAATAATTATATAAAATATACAATTAATAAATATATTTTTTATTCATATTAAAATTAATTTAATATAAATTACTTCAATAAAACTTACGTTAAAAAAAATTTACTATTTTAGCTAACAATAAAAGAATTGAAAATTTTTATTTTTATTAAGTAGTAATATATGTTCATTGTTTTTCAATTTTTACACGTTTCACAGTGTTTTTAAATTTTGCATATTTGTCTAGTATTTTAAAATGCTATATATTACTTAAAAATTCTTTTATTTTAGAATTATTTGAAGTTTATAGCCTACAAAAGGTAAAATAAATGATTTTAAATTAATTTTCTTATTAAATCAGTTTTATATTTTATTTTTGAAAAATGATAGAATCAGTTAAAAAAAATAAAATGTCGATATTAACAAATTTGTAAAATTGTTTATCACATAATATATATTTTTTAACTATTTTAGAAAATATCAGATATGTCACTTATATATTTAGTTTTATGTCTTACATTTATGTTTAATTTATGTTTAATATAATTTATAATACATAATTAAATCTGACGTAAAATTACCTTTCTAAGACTTAGTCTAAAAAATATTGAGTCTATTTTGGGAAAGTAATGAGTAATTGTAAACGAGTAATTCTTTACTTGATTTATTTACATTTAAAAGATTTGTATAATAAAATACAACGAAAAGGAATACTATTGTTTAATCATTATTAAACCCAAAATTTTTCATTTTCAATAAATTCTCATAAAATAAAGTGTATAGTATATAAATTATACAAAAATATTATTAATTACATTAAACAATTTTAATATAGCTTATTTTATTCATCTAAGTTTAATTTAAATATTGAAGCAATTTTGTAACAAAAGTTTAAGGTATGAATTAAATTTAAATTTAATATTAGAATCTATTTTTAAGTTTTAATATACAATTATAATTAATTTAAAAATTTTTTAAATGAGCCATACTTTTTCTAAACTATTTTAAACATTAATTTATCTCGAAAAACTTATTTACACTATTTTTGTTAGTATTTACATTAAATAAACATTTCAACTATTGGTCAAAAATTTTGTTTGCTAAAAAAAAGTAAAAATAGAAATTTTGTGTAATTGATTTTATTCTCTTGAAAATTCATAGTTATTTCATTTATTAATAATCTTAAAGAATAATAATTATAAGTGCAATAAATAATAAACATAATTTCATAAGGCAAGAATCTTATTTCATTAATTTGTTTACTATAACAAAGAATTATTTCATTCAATCATAGAATGATAATACCCTGCTTTAAATAATTGATATTTTTTAATGAAATATTGAATAAAATTAATAGTTTAACCAATTTAATCAGAAAAATAGAATTATTTAATTTTTAAAATAAAAATTATTATATACCCAAAACTTTAATGTTTTATAAATACATAAATATCATTTTAAAAAATTATAAATATAGTGCAATAAAATAAATTTATTTTATATGAATTAAATATTAACAAACTTTTTGAAATATTATTTTATATAAATATTAATAATTATTTCTTTAAAATCAATTTTAAAAAAATAAAATAAAATAAAATCAATTTATTTAATACACTTATAATATATTATATATATTGTGTTATATGATTGATGATTGACAATATGAATTACTTTTCACATTATTTCTATAATATTTTGTTCTAATTTTAATTTAATTTATTATGTATAAAATTTAAACAAAACTAATAAAAGTGAAACAAATAATTAGATCAAATACTATATATTTATTTTTTTTTTATTTATATAAATAATTTTATATTTAATTCTACAATTCAAAAAAATAATATTACTTTATTTTATTTTAAATACTACACTTACATAATCTACCAAAACTATGGCTCAGCCTCTTTTTCAATTTTTGCACTCTGCTCAGGGCACCATTTTTTTTTTCTCTCATAGTTACATGTCCTGTAAATAATAATTTATTAAATTATAAAATGAATTTGTATTAAATATCTATATATGAAGAATACGCAAGAAAACTATGTATACATTATAATAATATTATAAATATAAATGAAAAATTATATTAGATTTTTTGACATTAAAGTATACTATAAATACATTAAAAAATTGTAACATTCTAAACGCTACAGATTATTACAAAATATATTTAAGATAAAAAAAATACCATCTTTATTCTTGGAGTTTGTAGAGGAACCTTTGTCTTGGCAGTACATGATTATTCACTCATAATAAACATGACACATATGGTTGATGATGCAGAATGCACTACTTTTTGTAACTTTACCGGTTAAAAATCAAGATCCGGTTTAGATTAACTTTCAGAATTGAGCCGGCGCAATTATTCGTTTTTCCCCTACGGGAACCGTTTACTTTAAAGTAATTTTTTCTAGTCGCCATCAAAGAGTCGCTTTTTCACATGAAATATTTGTTCGATTTTTATTCTTGATGTTTCTTCGTATTTCTAATCTTCATTTACCATGTCAAACTAATATAAAGCCTTAACACTTAAAAACGCGTCAGTGAATATGTGTGTTCGAGTTACAATATTAAAACTCAAATTTTTCATTTTTCTCTTTCATTTATAATTTTTTCTTACACTTTCTTACTTAGCTAATCACGTTATAAAAAAACTCATGTTACAAGTTTATAGATGTCTCATTATATATATAAATAAATATATATATATATATATGCGCGCGCATATTTTTTAGCTTAAAACTTTAGAAAACTTGGTATTCTACTCTCCTATATCGAAAACTAATCGCAATTTTCTGCGCCAAATTAATTAAACACGAATATAGATTTTTCAAAAAAATTTTAATGCTATATTTAATTTATAATAATTAATTCAGTCAAGTCATTGTACAGGGTAATATTTGTATTCCAAAACGATTATCGAATATTTTATAAAGAATTAAATGATATAGAAATATTTCTTGTTAGATTTATTTTTTATTCTATTCATTTTAAATATAATTAAGGTTTATGAAATTAAAATTTTATTTAATTTAAATATTAAGAAGATAAAAGTAGAGATTTCTTATACAACAAAAATAGTCTTCAAGTATACATTTTCAACAAATATAATTTATTCACAGATTTATATACAATGATGATATAGAATTATTAAAGTGTTAAGTTTATACAAACGCGTTTATTATAATATTATTTATAATAATTTTTAAATATACATAGGTAATATTTTTGAAACTATTTATTTCATTAATTCAACTGAATAAGTTATAACTAAGAAATTACTGTTGCTTGAGAATCGCGTGAATTAAGATTTGGAGTTAGGTGAGAGTGTAAGTGAAGCTATTTACTTAGTTATCTTTTATTTAAAATACTGGGCATTGCAATTTTATAGAGTTTTACATGAGCAAAGAAAAAGGGTTTGTTTCCCTTTTCTCCTTTATAGTAATATGTTGTTTACTAATTTTGCACCCGTACTTGTGCATTTGATTGTCTAAATTCATATAATAAAGGGCCATAAACTTTCGGGCTCTCCAACGTGGCGCGAGTATAATTGATACCAATTGCAGCAAAAATTCTAATCAATATTGTTTTACAGGAGGATTATTCTTTTCGAGCTCCTACTTGGGCAAGGTAAATTGTCTACGCGCAATGATTTTATTGCGCTGGCCTGTGCCAGGTTTCTTTCACATGATTCTACACACGTGGCACAGCTAGGGGCCTTTCTTTCGCCAACAATTTTATTCAACAACAATCTTGACTTATTTTTTATGAAGAAAAAAGATGATTGTAATGTAAAGTTGTACATATAACTATTAAAAATGTTTGATTATCTTCAACTATTATAAGTATCTGATATTTTATTGTCTTGCAGAGTTACGTTGTATTTTTTACTATTTCGTGTATAAAAATATATCAATTAATGCTTCCTTTAAAATACCTTATTAATGTAAGTGATTATATATACACTTAAAAGTATTTAACAGATCTATTGTTAGAAAGAGGCCTTATTTAGAAACAGAGGCACAATAGATGGAGGGTTATTTAAAAAAGTAAGGAATTAAGAAGAAATAGAATAGAGGATGTAGTTAAGTTAAATAAAATAATCACAATAGTAAGGACAAATGATTATAGTTAAAGAAAAGGTGTTTTTTCTATTGGTTGCTCAAGGAAATCAAAGGTAAATAGCACAAGAACTAAAGGAAATAAATTTAACAAGAGTAGAATGGAGGAGCAGGTAAAAAAAGAGTTAAATAACAAAGAGAGAATATTACAGAAGAAGAGAGAATTAACAACTAAGAGAGAGAAAATGAGATAGAGAAATAGTTACGAATTGGTTGAATGAATGGAAGCGAGAAGAGGGAGGGCAAGAGAGTGACAAGGTGATCTATTGGAAAGTTGTAGGTTTAAAGAGGCTAGATATATAGGAATGAAATTATCTGATGAATCAGGATATTTCATGTTTAATCAAAACACGGATAGAATAGAAGAATAAAAATAGAATTTGTAACAGAATAAAGGCATATGAGGTATTAATGGGTTGGGTGGAATCGTTTACTAATAATAGAATAGTAAAGGGAGAATTACTTTGGTTATAAAAATATAGAAAATATAAAGATAAAAGAGATAAAATATAAAAATAAAAGGGTTTATGTGCCAGGATAGTAATAGAGAAAAACCAGATTTAAATAAAAGTAATTTATGATGGAGTATTCATCCCCGGCAGAGATTTTAATGCAAGGACGGGGAATTTTAGAGAACAGATAGGTGAGAAAAAGTTCAAATATAAGATATTGTTTTATTTATTGTTGATAAAACAATAGTCTAGAAGACAATCTGGTAAGGTGGAGTGGAGAAAATGGTCTACTTTTTATGGCAAATTGGAAGAATGAAGGGAGGGATGCGAATACACAATTAGCGGTAAAAGTGGCACGTCAGTTAAGTTTTAATTAATTTAGAGGAATAGGAGCTGTTAGAAAACGTAGAAGTAACAGAGTGAGTGGAATCGGAGTACAGATAAAGGTTATTGAAAAACCACTGTCTAACAGAAAAAAAATTTGGACGAAAAAAATGTAGAGTAAAAGACAGGGAATAAAAGAATAAGTAAAAATAAGACAAAAAAAGAATTGAGACTTGGTCAGTACTAAAAGATCTGATGAGAGAAACTAGAACAATGAAAAGGAATAATGGAAGTAACAATAGAAAAGAATCTTGGTGAGATCAAGCATATTGGGAAGGAAAGAAAAGCGTTATTATTGACAAAACAAAATACTAAGAAGATCTGCATGTATTCTAAGGTACGTAGACGATTCAGAAGTGTTAAATTAATCCATTAAAAAGTATAGAAGAAACTAAGATTTTTTATAATTAACTTCTAACTACTTAAAACCATATGACTGTCAGATACAAAAGCATAAGTCTACATATATAATTATTCGCTATGCATAAGTATTAAGTGTGAAACAACACAAAAAAAATTAAATGGAAAGCTGAATTACTAAAAATATAAGATCAATGTATATAGCCTATAACTGTAAAATTAAAACTTGTACCAAAAAAATTAAAATGATATTAATAGATTTCAAGACAAGCTTCTACCTATTATATAATTTAAGTAATAAAAAGTAGTTATAATCAAAACTTTTGAAATTTGAGGGGAAAACATCGTAAGAAAACGATAATATCACACATGTTAAAAGTAAACAACTCAAAAGAGCGTTAAACCTGTTAAAATGCAACATCAAGATTTTCATTTATAGTTATTTAAGGAAGCTGAAATAGATATATAGCCATTGTGAATAGAATCAAAATTAAGTTTTTAAGTTTATAATGAGTTCAAAATGCTAGACTAACAAAAAGACGATAGAATTGGTATTATCTAATTGCTACAATTAATTGAGATCCTATATTATAATATATATCAAAAGAATATAAGAAATTGAAATAAGCTATTTAAAAGGAACTATAAATAGAGAAATTACATATACGTAAATTTTGACGCGCATTATATAATCTTACGGCAAGTCTAAAAAGATAAAACAAAAATTTCACTTAAGAGGACTAGAAATTAGATCTGCAAAATAACCAACATAAACTATAATTCTACAGCTATAGACTGGAAGGGAAAATATAAACTATCTTCCTTTATGTGAATAATATTTTTGTTAAATTAGTTAATTAACAGAACAGAGTTTTTTTACATAAGTAACTTTATTTATAAAATAAAATGAAAATAATTAAAGAATTACAATAGTCGTATGCTAATCGTTAGCAATATAATTGTTTACGTTAATGTTGAATAATAGTCTTTATGAAAGACGCAGTTATTTCTTTATTAGCTAAACAAAAGAGCCATATCGGCTGTCTATGAAAAAAATAAAAACCGCTACAAACAAGACTAACCCGTCATAAATAAATACGTGCGTTCCTTGTTTCGCTGATTCGAATTTAGTTATTTATGATATCTTAAGTAAACCTTTTAAATTACATATCTGGAATTATACGGAAATTCAACAAGAAGAAAGTTGTTGAAACGAACTTAGAAAGGTTGGTGCAGGTATATGGCCTAACCTGAGTGACCATACAGAAGGGATTTTCTCGAAAAAAGGGGAATTATCTCGACAAGCAAAAATTAGGGGTAGTGAGTGGAAATAGTATGAATTATAACACATGAATTATGAAGAATTTAAAGAAGAATAATTTTTTAATCATAATCAGCTCAGGTGAGCGCATATAGAAAAATGCAGAGATAAATCAACGCAGCGGAAAAATCAACAAATGTTTGTTCAGTACAGCGGCTGCAATTGAACCATATATTGTAAACATGATACAAATAATTGTAAATAATTAAAATATTATAAAGAAGTAATGAAGGGAAGAGAGGGAAGAAAGCAAAGTTTATTTAAAAGTGACACAAAAGGACAAGACAGATTCAGCTTTTGAACGCGCCATAGGTCGTTGATTAAGAAGAATAGAACAGGATGACATTGAAAACGCAGGAGAAGCAGAATTCTGTACTATTATTCAAAATTTGAAGTAGAAAAATGGCCGGAAGAAGACAAAATTATCAACAAATAGAAATATTATCATCAAATAGAAATATTTAGGCCTTACATTATTTAAACAAAGATCGGCAACAATCTGATGAAGGATTAATTTAGTTGTTTCATTTTTCAATCGTGAGAATAGAGAAGGAGTTGGTAATTATACGGATATTTCATTAATGAATTTGGGATGCAAGATATGCATAGTTACTATAAAACATGATTTAGGATAATATAAAAGAAAACAAGAAACTAAACAACACGCAATTCAATAATACATATTAAAGACAGTACATAACCTACTAAATAGAAAGAAATGACAAGTGTAAGCGTTTTTCGTCGACTTCAAAGCAGACTTCGACCGTACCGTACATGTGGCATCACATATGTGAACAGAGGGGACAGTAAACTATGCAAAATGTGACATCGAAGCCTTGCACTCTCCCACTCATAAATATTCGTGTTGATATTATTTATATTATATGAGTTATAAGTATGGATAATATTTATGCTTATTAAGTTGGATTGGTATTTATGAACAAATTCATTTTTTGTTATTAGTACAACGAACTCAGGCAATGTAGCTTTTTAATTTTCTATCACTTTTAATTATAATAATTATATTAATTTCTTAAGCAACTGACACAATGTAAAAACGTACCAAAAATACATAAATGATAATTTTGAGAAATAGAGAGGTTCTGAATTGCCTTCATATACAAAATAAAAATAAGAAAATGGCCCGATAATCAATTAATAATTAATGCAAATTGTGATTCATTAAAAAACTTTTATGATGTTAATTATAAAAATTCGATTTTTACAATTTCTATATTTTTTTCAATCATTTTGATTTTCATTTAGTATACAGTATAGAAAATCTAAAATTTGTAATACGAAATAATGTTATAACAATTAACTTATTTTGTTAAGGTTTTATAATCTATAATAAATTTTTAACGTCATATCCCTTTACATATATAAAATTATGTAAACAATAATACGTCAAATTCCTTTTAAATTTAAAATTATCATAACATTCAGAATTATCTGTATTTAGGGTGAGAATTTGGTAAAAGCATAAATTTCTAAAAATTTTATTTATAAACTACAATTTGATTTGATTATTTTTTCGTAGTGGCTTTTTCCAGTTTTTGGACAAAACAAATCAACACGTGCTCTATTTTATTGAGTTTATTAAAGATGAAAAGAATGAAGCCTGTCCGTGCAACTATAAATTATATAGAGTCAGTTAATTGCATACAAAGTAAGTTAATGGTGTAATAAAAAAAATATCAAGTATCGTTGAAAAAATTTTTGTGTGACTAAATAACAACGGACTAAATCGACATGTTCGGCTCCTCCTAGAGAAGCTGTCAAGGAGTTAGTGGTTTTATGCTTCAACATGATGGTACGTATGCGCGGTATGATGCGAAGCTGGTGTTTCTACTTCTGAGGTGAGGGTCTTCGGCTGTGGAAGAACTTTTGCGGCTACTCCGAGGGCATCCATTCATTGGCGAGTTTCGTTGTTTGTAAGCTTCAGGTATTTTATTGATCTTCATCTGCGTTGGTCTATCGTTTGTCTATCGTTGTCACGTGTGATCTTTCCCCATTTATAACTTATTATATAATTCAAGTTATTTCAACAAATCTTAACGACCATTGAAGTTTCGATCACAAAAATTTTGATCACTAAAACTGTAAATAGTTATACGCGTGAGATAATTATTTATTTAACGGGCGCCAGCCAGTAGCCAACCGCCATTATACGATAAATCATTATCTAATTTATTTAAATGATGAAATAGAAGAAATAAATCAAAACAAGACTAGAAAAACTTTTTAGAGGCTTGTTAACAAGAGGCAAAAAGTTAATCATGGTATAAATAAAAGCATTGACTTGCTCACTTTCAGGAAACTTATATATAACAGAGCGAAAAAGATATGAAGGAAAGCAAAATATGCCATGGAATATAAATTAATTAACAAAATGTAAAAATGTGGCTAAGAAAAGTCTGCTCGGGCATTTATGAAGATGGTGAATAAAAGTTTAAAGAGGGGGAATATTACAAAATTGTGAAAAAATAGCACTGTTACTTACGACTCGCGGTGGAGTGGAAAAAGGAAAAGGTAAACAGATGACACTTTGATATTATTTTATATCATTTTATTCATAGCATACTTATTACTAATAGCCGATTTGCGCGGGAAGGTTTGAAGTTGAATGTACGAGGTCGCGATCAAGAAGCCACTGCTTCGACTCCTCGGTCCTATTTATGGGCATGGTTACAATTGTTTTTCTATCTAGCCACGCGGTGACCTTATAATTTGAATATAGGGCAGATCGAGTTTTTGACCGATTCGGCCAGTGACCTATATTAATCCAGGAAAACTCTTGCAAAATTAGAACGAAATTCTCCTCGGCGCCGCTCGATTTAGTCGTTTACTACTCAGACTGGCCCCAGTCCCGTTGGTTCCCGGGATTTCCTTCGAGGAATTCCATCGACAACAAGCACTTTAACACTATTTGTCAAGCATTTGAAAAGCTCAAAAATTATTGGACTAAAGAAACTTCGTAATGATAAATTTATGGTACAAAGTCTACGTATTCTAATTTTATAAAGCAGGATAGACAAAATCTCAAAAAATAAAAAATAATTAAGTCAAACAAGTTTTTTATTTATAAATAAAAGAGAAATTATAAAAGTCATAAAATTTAATCGCATCTTACATAATACTCATATATAGTTTTTGTTTCTATCACTTAAAGTTTTATCACTTTTTACTTATTATAAAAATTTGGAACAATTCCTTAAAATTAATGTTAAATTAAAATTAAAATTATATTAAATTACTTTTACTCATTACGTATTAAATATTACACCTTACTTGTTGCATTTTGGTTTTCCAATAAATTAGACTTGTACATAGCTTTCACTTCACTTATCTATTTTCTTCTTACTTTTCTTCTCTCTCTCTTTCTCTCTATCATTCTGTTACGTAGTTATACATTATCAAAGTCTTTTGCGGACAGTTATAAATGAACAGAATTATCGGCTCAGTTGTTAGTACCTAATGGGATTAAAATATAACCTCAAACAGATGTAGAGAATACTTAAAACAAATATCTTGAAATTAAAAAAAAATAAATAAATATAAAAGCCGTGATAAAAAGATTAAAATTAAATTTGATACTACAAAAGTATTTCTATCTGAATAAAGAATTAAATTCAAGAATAAGATTATAGAAGAATTTTAATTGTAAAAAAAAATCCACATTCCAGAAATTTCTCCAAAATATAAACGAAATCAAGATCTACCTAAAAATAATACGAAATGATAGTAAGAAGAAAGGAGCGGATATAAAAATTGTCTAATCTACAATATAGGCCATCTAAGAAACCTCATGTCAAGTAAAATTAGCAAAACAGATTAAATTGTGGTTCACAAATTTCAATGTAGGGAATTCTGTATGGAAGAGAAAATAGTCTGTAATCTTTAATAGAAAAATTAACAATTATACTAACCTTTTATTTATGAGTCTATGAAAACAAGTAGGATCAATTCTAACGCCTCTAATTATATAACTGAAGAATAAAAAGCCAAATGTACATTCAGCTCATAAAAGAGTACCAGATACAAAAATAACATTAAAGATCAGCAGCTAAACTAGATGGTAATGGATGAAAATTAACCACGGAAAGAAATATACTCTTCAAATACCACACAGCAATTGATATAACATTAACCGTAATAGACTTCATTACTACTGACGTAAAAAAGGTCAGATTGATATATAAAAAGCGAAAGAAACTAGTAGTTCTCAATTGAAATCGAAAAACAAACAAAAAGAACAGGGTTTAATTTTTTCCATGGCATAATAAATTTTTTTTTCTATTACAGAAATTAAAATGAAGTTAAATAAGGGGAGATTAGGTATATATAGTAATATTAGAAGACTTGAATTATTATAATATGAACGCATATTACGAAAATGAGCTCGTAAAAAGTAAAAAAATTGAATAATTAGTTTCATTTATATCCTTTTTTATTATTGAACTTATTTTTTCATTATTCACGTACAACATGTAAAGAATAACGAGTTCGATAATAATTGACAGTAAATTTTGTCCTAATATTCATTATCTACTAGGCGCTTGCCTTTCCCCGTACCTATTATCTCTACACGTGTCGAACTCCGCATTAAGAAAATACGTAAACATGATTATTTTCTCAACTGGCATTGTTATCTAACGTAATTCTAAATCTATAATTTGTTAACCGTCTCATTAATCCCACCGAAAATTATATATTTTCCATGCACAGATTAGTTACTATGAAAATATTATTTTGTAGCATTTTTCCGTTTACTTATCTTACCTGTCTATAAATGTCTATTTATTTACGTTGAATCGAATTCTATTCATCTCTCCAACAGAGATTAACATTATTGTAAATTCGTGCATATAAAAACCACTATTTTACCAGTGAGACCTTTTTACAACTTCTAATTAGACTAAATTACTGTCTGACTCTATTTTTTACTTAGTCAGTTTTATATTACACAAACTCTCTCATTTCAACAAATAAATAATATTATCAAAACTTATAATTACAATTCTAAGATTTGTGAACAAGGGTAAAATATTATAAACGAACAATATTTATAAATATAATATATAATTATTAAAATCAAGTGTAAGAAGTTTACTTAAAGAAACCTCCACGTCCTGACTCCTCACAGTTATTAAAAATTTTCTATTAGCAGATTATATTCATACTATTAAGAAAATTTTTTAAAGAGTTAAAATTTGAATATACAAAATTTAAATACTCAGTATATATATTATACATATTTGTGCCTAATTTTATATATTATTTTTCTCTATGAAGCAAGACAGAATTAAAAAAATATATTAATAAATAATAATGTTCATAAATATTGGTAAATGTTCAAAACTAGATTGTATAATATATATAAAAAATTGGATTATATACTTAATTTAATGTAAATAGATTTTGCAATCAATGGTAATAATTGAGTCGAATAAAATTTTAAGTATAAATAGTTTACCTATAAACACAATGAATATTTGTTCGATATAAATATAAATAAAGTATTAAAAGAAATATAAAAAAAATCTTTTTATAAAATGACTTTATCAATTTTATTTAAGGTTTTAAAATTTAACTTTAATCAAAATATAAAATTATCAGGAAATACATATTTACAACTTTTAATATTTATTTTTCTAACTTTGTTTCATTCAAATTTAACATAATTAAATAAAATTAAAAATATTCCATCAAAATTTTTTAATTTATTTGTTATATTAATATTAGGTCAGGAAATATATTAAAAAATTAAATTTACTTATAAATTAATGATTTTATTTATCAATGTTTTAATTTAGTGATTGTGTATTTTTTATATTTTATTAAAAGCTGCAATATCAGTAGACTGAACTAAATCAAATTCTTCAATTTTTTCTAACAGTTCATCTACAGAAACTTTTTCATCTTCAACTACACACATAATCTGTAGTTTTTGAATACCATAACCAATAATAACAAGTTTTGCTGAAAAAAATAATTTTAATATACATGAATGAGGAAAATTTTTTTGAAAGATATAGCAATACTTACAAGCACCCCATATGAGACCATCCATTTCAATAGATCTAACGCGCTTCTCTATGTCACCCATATTTGTTGTATCATCCCAAGGCTTAACATCTATGAGTATGTTTGACTTAGCTATTATCTTATGCTTTTTAGATTTTCTTTCAGTATAGGCTTTTAATCTTTCTTCTCTCACTTTTATTATTTCTGCATCCTCTTCATCATTTGACCCAAAAAGGTCAACTTCATCATCGGTATCATCTTTAACTGCATTAATAGTTGGCACTTGGCAATGTAATACTGCCACTGATTTTTCACCAGGTAAGTTTTTGTGATCATAGGACTTAATATGATTATACCATCTTAATGCATGTGTGTTTGCTATTGCAGGAACTTTTCCAAGAGCTTCAAAAACCACTACATCAGCTTGAGATGGTTGCCATCTGTAAATTGATAATAAAAATAATGAACGACAAAAATATTAAAATTAAAAAGTTCACTACAAATTTACCCTTCTATGTAACTGCGATCGGATAAATAAGCATTTAAATTTTCAACACTTTTATCTGTTTTAAAATCACCTAATGACATTTTAAAACTTTTTCATAAGCTAGATCACAAACAATCTTTGATTTAGGTGTACACGTTCTACTTCTGTAACATCCACGTACACACGTAACGAAAAAATAGATTTTAAGAAATAAAGGAAATACTCTTATTTAATATTTACATAAGTCAGGTCTACAATAGTTCTAAGATATTATAAGCAATTTTCTCTTATTAAATAATTAATTGTAGAAATAAGCTCTACTAATTTACAAATTTAATTCTAAAAAGAATATATAAATATTTGTACTTCAAAAAAGAATTAAAATTAAATTCCGGTTAAATTCCGATTATTGAAAATTTTGCGTTACTTGATAATATGCAGATTATGCTCATGCGCATACTTATGAAAATTATGTAGAAAAAAATTAAAATTAAAATTTATAAGATTTAAATGTTTGGAATATATATTACATATCATAACTGGTAAAATATGATTCTACGTTCATTTCTATTTTTTCTATATTTTGTAAAAATTGAAAATAATTGTTATATAATATTATTTTTTCGCTATAAATAAAAGCAATTTAAAAAAATTCATATTCGTAAAAATATTATTTTTATTATTATTTATTATTTTTTTATTATTATTATTTTCATAAATCCTTTTATATTACTTATGATTATATATAAATAGATTATTTTTTTTTTGTTAATTTAAGTTCGAGTTATATGCCATATAAAAAATAGAGACAAATTGTACTTAATAGACTATTTTCCATATTAGATAAGAATAGAAATTTTTTAAAGAATAAAGTATTAAATTTATTTCTATATTTGCACATTTATCAAGTTTATGTTTATGCTAAAATAAATGAAATGACGTATAAAGAGCTTAAGTGATATTGATTCAAATTTTAATAAAATAACTTCAAAAACAAAATAACTAATAACTATTTTATTTATGCTAACACTACCAAAAATTTACATAAGTTTTTCTGAAAACTGTAGTTTAAATTTCATTAAGTATCATATTTTAAACACCATTTAAATATTAATACGAAAATTTTTTATTCTTTTCATTAATAAAATAATGAATTTTTGTTCAAGAAATTTTAGTTTTATTTTTATTTTTATTTTTATTTTATTTTATTTTTAATAAAAACCTAAATTTTTTCTTATAAGACCAATATAATAAGATTTTTACATATCAATATATTTTTTTTAACAATAATTTCTATAAACTTTTATCATTAATTTAAAATTAATAAAAAATTAAATAATTAGCTTTATTATCAGTAAAAATGATGTTTAAAGAAAACGTAAATTATATATTTCAAATTGATATTTTACAAATTTACAGTTTTTGCAATTTATTGAGTTTACTCAGAGAAATTCTTAAATGCTTGAGATTTAAAATGATAATGAAATATACCGGCTTTTGATTTTTCTATTGTATATATAATCATTTTAACTATTTTCAAATAATTTTATTTTAAGTAAACTTTATTATTTTCTAAAATGTAAAAATATTTTATCTAAACTTTTGCAAAAAACAATTAAAAAATACATTTCAATATATATTATTAAAATTATGTTATATACTAGATTGACTGGAAGAACTGTTAGCTAAAACATATAGACACGAAGCAACTATACAGTGTAAGAAAAAAAATTTTTTGCGAAAGTGGATAAATAAGAAAAATGGAGAGATACATAAAGAAAATAACAGGTACAAAAATAAAACTGATATCGCCGAAGTACAAAATAGTGTTGACTGGTCAAAGGTCAATTATGACAATTCAAGTGACCAAGAAAAGTGATATCGAGAATATTTTGGAAAGGCTATGGTTTGAAATGAATGAAATATTCGAATAGATTAAACAATTATATAAAGAAATAGAAAATTATTTACAGAGATTATAAATAATTTGGAAAGAAAATGAGAGAAGAATTAGACGCAGATGTACCAAAATTTAACTGAAATGCTAGAAAGTGCAGAGTAAGACCAGAAAAAAAATGAGAAATGGACTAAAATTGCGAAAAAACGTTAGAAAGAAAGAAAAGTAGATTTGAATAATAACTTAAACATACAGAAATACATAAGAAAAGGACAAATGTATAATCAGATATAGTAGAAAGCAGAAAGAAGAGAGAGAGAAACAAAGAGAAATATCAAAATCATCTCAGGATTAGATTAGGAGAAAATAACGGATAAATGATGATATGAAGAAGTAACTCAAGAAAGAATAAAATATACAGGTAACCGTGAAAAAAATTTGGCAGAGTAAAGCAGGAGAAATAAGCTGATTGGGGGTAGCGTTGAAGGGAAAAGAAGACTTTAACACTATAATGAAGAAATCCTACATAAAAGAAATAAATATATACATAAATAAAGATCTTACTTTTGTGGAAAGAGAAAATAGGATAAATATGATACAGAAATATAGAATGCTAAAAGAAGTGGGAGGGAAGTGGTATATAAAGGAGAACAAAGTAGTATAATAGAAGAATAATTAGTCTGGATTTATAAGGAAAAGAGAAAAGAGTGGTTTCACAAATAAATGCACTCGGAGAAAGAATAAAAGCGAAGCAGAGAATGAAACAAATACAGAAAGAGCAGGAGAAAGGAAAAGTAGAAGATTAAATTGGCAGGATTTTGGTATGTATAAAATGGTGAAACAAGCATAGGATATCATAAAGGAGTGTTATAGGTCTCATGGAAACGTTGATCACAGAGGAAAAAGTAAAGATAATAAAAAAAATTTATAGAACTTAAAAAAAGATGTAAAGAAAAAGACGAGGAAAAAGAAAGAATTTTTAAATAATGTTTTTGAGGTGAGAAATAAATAGAAGAGTATAGAAGAAAATTAGAAGATTTATATAATATAATATCATGAAAGAAACTGCAACAAAAAATAAATGATGCAACTACCATCAAAGAATTAGATATAAAAGCAGTATTTGTCATGTTAGTGGGATGAAAGATGTTGGAGAACAAAGAAAACTATATTGGAATTATATAAAATATATAGAAAAGGGAAAAAAAGGAAAAAGTCAAAAAATGTAGATAAATGAAAGTAAAAATACAGAGAAATAATAAAATATAAGAAAAAACAGAAAAGGCGATTAATATTGAGAAAGCAAGAAAAGATAAATAGGGCAAGAAATTTTGTTCTTTAGTAAACAGAGAAAAGACAAAAAAGAAAAAAAAGTGAAAATATTAAGAAAGACAACTAGTTAAAATACTTTGCAAATATTTAAAAAGTAAATAACGTAGAAGAAGAGAGGGAAAAAATAAATATGTCAAGAATAACATTCAGAAAGAAAAAGATAAGAGAGAAGATATGAAGTTGGAAAGGGTAGTTGAGATAATTAAAAAGTGAAGGGAAAAATGTCCCAATAAAGATGTAATTTTAGGTGAAATATGAAAAAATAGAAACGTAGATATATCTGCTAGTTTATCAAGATAATAAAAAAAATCATTAATGGGAAAGGATTACCTAATGAATGCAAAATGGTGTTGTAGTAATAGTGTTCAAAAATAGTGACAAAAGTAGCGTAAAAAACTACAGAGGTTTAATGCTAATGGACACTGGCTACAAAATTTATACAGAGACAATAAAGAACAAAGCTGAGCGGTATATGAATAAAAAAAAATATTGCGATACACAATTTAGTTTCAGGAGGAAAAGAGTTGCAATTGACACAATCTATGTATCAAAGACCGCCGTAGATGCACAATTGCAAAAAAATCAGTAGCTCATCAATCAAAGTTAGATAAGTTAAGTTGAGAATCATCACCTTACAAACAACATTGTATTGTTGGCAAAGAATGATATAGAAATGATAGAAATACTGAGAATTTCAAAATATTATTGAGAGAGAAAAGGGCTTAAACTAAACAGCGATAATCCCAAGATTATGTTTTAGAGAAACGCGAGTGGATGTAGAAAAAAATGTTTAGATGAAAGATGAAACAATAACATCAGAGAAACAATGAAGAAGTTTTCCTACCTAAGATATACATTCACCCAACATAAGAGTGACGAGTCTTATTAAAAAATACTACCAAAAAAGGCAAATTAGTTATTAGGTAAAATATGGAGTATTTTGAAAAATTTATTCAAAAAAGATCTTAACAGAAAAATGAAAATTTTTGACGCATCAATTGAAAGTATATTATTGTATGACGCGGAAGTTGAGGTTGAGAAGGGCGAGAAGATATTGATATATACAAAAAAAAAAATTAATAAAATCGGGTTTAGGCTTAGACAGAAATAATCCAGACAGAGTTTTGAAACCAAACGAAACCAAACGAAACATTATTGAAATAAAAGCAGTAAACAGGACAATAACATTCGAGAATAAAATTTTAAACAGAGAATGGATAGAAATTACTAAAGAGTGTGTAAAAAGAAGAATAGCAGCAGAAAGATTACACTCATTATTTTATTAATAGAATATAGAATGTCGCCTTTATTTTAAATTATAAATTTATCGCCTTCTGATGGTTAAACTGTATTTCGAATCTCACGAGTTGTCGCGTTACACGATCGTTCTATTTTGGCTACTCGTATTATAAACTATTATTTTCAATTTATATTTATTTTGTATTTATAATTATTTTAATTAATTATAAATGGTATGGTCTTCTAGAAAAGCTTGCGCAAGATACATGTCATGGGCATGAAGTGTTAAAATAAATTAGAAATAGAGAAAATAACAAGGTGTAAATTTAGAAAAAATGAGTTAAAAAATCCAGAAAGTAATAAATCAGACAGGATAATAAAGGCGAGCAAAAGTGAAAAGGTATAATTGAAAAAGTAGAAAACTTAATATAAAGCATAAAAGTGTGGTTACGTACTCACGAGGTAAAAGGAAGAAAAAGCAGCTCGCAAGCGCGTAACAAAATAGGTAAAATTCAAATAAGACAAAATGAAACAAACGAAAAAATTGACAGAAAAAAAGAGAAGGATATAAAATACCTGATAGACAATAAGAAAGCTACTACGGGTGCTACAAAGAAAATCTTATCACAAGTCAGTGACGTAAAAAAAGTGTTAAAAATGCTTAAGAAGGTTAAAATGGAGTCATCAATAAAAAAGTTAGAGGACGAGATAAGATAAATGAAGGAGACATACAATGAGAAAGAAAAAAACTATGAAGAGGAACTAAGGAAATATGGAAAAAAATTGAAAGGCTAGAAACGATAATAGAAGGATACAAGGAAAAAACAATATCAATAGAAGAAAATAAGGTAGCAAATAAAGATAGTGGAAAGAATCGAAAGCAAACAAGAAGAAATAAGAAAGGAACAAGAGGAATGGATATTGGAAGAACGAGAAAACGAAAAGAAAAAGAACAACATCAGAATCGTAGGTTTGAATGAAGAAGAGAATCATACAGAAGAAGGTTAAGTAAACGATTAAGTGATAAAGTGGGGGTAACGGTAAATATAAAAACAGTTTGACCGGGAGGCAAAGGTGATCATAGATGGTGAGCTGCAGAAATAAAAAACAAAGAATCAAAGAATAAAATTATGTTGAAAAAAACAGAACTGAAGCATTCCAATTACTATATTAACCATGACGAGACTTATAAAGAGAGAGAGAGAGAGAAGAATGGTAAAATCAAAATGCAGAGAGTTGAGAGAAGATGGAGGGGATTCGTACTATTACGGGAAAAATTATTGGAGACGAAGAATTGTGAATATATAATGAAAAGAAAATGATTTGAGAAAAAAAAGAACAAAGTGAGAGACGCGATTCATACAGTGATGAAGTGATGCATAAGTAAAAAAGTCTATGAAAGAGACAAATGAACTAGTAAAAATATTTCATGAGAAGTTGAAAGATCTCAGTGACTCACTAGATAAAAAATGGGATTTTAGTTTAATTAAAGAGAATAAAGAAAATACGAAGGAGGAGGACAAGATGTGAGAGAAAAAAAATAAGAAGGATGAAAAAATATGTAGATAAGATAAACTAAGCATAAAAGTAGAAATGTTTAACTTTAAAGGATAAAAGGACATACAGGCTTACCAAGGAGAAAAAAGAATGAAAAAATATAAGCAGATCCTGACATGATTTAAGAGACAAAAGCGAATAGAGATAAATTGAAGAGAAACAGACCACACAAAAGTCAAAAGAACAAGGGATTTGAATGAAAAATAATCGTGTTATATCATTGTTCAATTTCAAGTTAGTCGTGTTATAAACTATCGTTTTTCAATTTTCATTTTGTATTTATAATTTTTTTGTTTAATGATATTTTATTTTTCGCTTATTTCGATTATTTTGGTTATAAATTTATCGTTTTAGTTGATTATAAATAATATTTCATTGAATATAAACTATCGCGTTTTAAATTCTGAGGCTATCCCCTTACCTTATGCTTTAGTTTCGGTATTTGCTTAATGCTAATCCCTAAAGCATAAAAAATCCCTCTACGTTACATTATACAGGGGAAAAGCCGCTAAATTTCTAAACTATTTATGACATCTTGTTTTTACTTAACACTATTCCTTGGCTAAAATATCCTCTGTGATATGATAGAGGGAAAAAATCATTATAATCTAATCTATTTCTAATCATCCACCTAACTATCCTTTGCTTATAATTCGCGACGAAATTTTGTCTCCTCTCGCTCCTCATCTCTCCCACTTCTTTCATCATCCCAGTCCCTGAACTCCTTCAAACTCCTTTTCTCGATCAGATACAGGGTTGATCAAATCACCGTCGGTAACACTGTGCGTCGCATATCAGCAGATCGTTGGGGCGCCTCTATAAGCGCAGATTTCTGGGCCCAAACTTATGGGGACGCATTTTCGCGTCTGAGACATGATAGTCTCGTTAAATCTCGGCCTAATTTTCCCATTATTTTCCTAAGGTACCTTTACAAGATTCTCGCTGCTGAAACCATCATGTTATGTTGGAGCCAGATGCAAAGTATAGTGTGATCGAAAGAGGAAGAGAAAGGGCAGGACAGATAGAGAAGTAGCGGTGGAAAGGGATGTTGTCAGTAAGTATATAAGCATAGTTAGTTAGTACGGGTTATGCAGAACGTGAGAAAAAAGTAGAACAAAGGTGTAAAGGTGCCCGCTTACTACCGAATCTGTTACACAAGATGAACATCGGTTTAAAGGCTTAAAATTTAGAGAAGATAAACTTAGATTCAGCATTTATTGTTGCTTTGCCCCAAGTATGAAAATCTTTTTCACTCAGTTTTCCGTTTTTTTAGAACGCCTGGGGTATCACTACACAGTTCTTGAATTCTTCATGCTTTTGAATAACCTAATTACGTAAATCTTGTCAGCCCAATATTTATTTATTATTGAGCCTAATATTATTTCTATTTTGCAAACTGGACCATCAGATCGACACTTGATGTATTGGTTGCCATTGCGTTATTAATAATTATTTTTGTATATATTTCAATATAGGACTACAAATTTTGTTTTAATTTATCTTCAACGAGTAATAACCGACTACATCGTTAACAAGAATAATAAGAGTGAAAATAGAGGTGAAATTAGTGCAATACAAGTTTAAATATAACAGTTTTTATATTTAGGTAATCTAATTGATGTTATGTTCAAGCTTATAGGCACAATAAACAAAATGATTATAAAACTATTATAACTAGAATATTAGATAAATATTAGAATTAAAATATACTACAATAAGTGTATTAAAGAAATAAAAATAGAGTATAAATTTTAGTTAAATAAAATGTAATTGATAAAGAAAGCAACTAAGATAGAATTAGAATACAGGAAAAACAGAAGCAGTCAATGTTATTTAATGAATGTTTTATTTAATAGTATTTATGAATGCATAAGTAAAGAAAATATAAAGATAGTAAGATACAAATTTTGTATTTAAATTTAAGTAAAATGTATTATTAATCAATGTAATGTACTATAACAATGTAATATATTTTAAAATAAACTACTACTACTACTACTAATATATACCAGACGGCCTATTTTCATTATATTTTCCAATTATAAAATATACAGTCTATTTTATATATTTTTATTTATCTATTTCTCTCTCCCCTCCCTCTTTATGCCACGCTTTCTTATACTACGCAACATAAGTTATTAGTTTATCTGAAACTCTCTCTCTTTCACTTATTCTATATGAAGTTATCTCTCTCTCTCTCTCTTTCTGTATTTCGCAGTGATGTAAAAATCTCTTTGTTTTTCATTTTCTTTCACAGGAAGGTTTCTTTCTCTCATTCGCTTTTTCTCACTGTTTCTCCTTCTTACTCTTTTTGATTTTCTTTATCCTCTCCCCGTCTAACTGAAAGAGTCCCACAATCGTAGAACTTTGCAAAGTTTTAGGACGTCAATAATTTTGGTGTGTGATAGTTGTCCCATCAGGATCGGTGAACGTGTTCTTGATGATTTAAAACCAGCAGGGCTCTTGAGGAGCTTCATATGCGTAGACACATACCCAGATCCTGGACTCAGTGAGTATGATAGCGGTAATTTAGTTGATTCGCGGCACTAAGGTGGAAGATATATCTTAAATACGGTAGTTGACCCAGTTTTCGTTTGGCACCCAAGAAAGGTGCTTAGAGGAAAATTTGTTACTCACAGTGTTCACTACGATGATCACAAGTTGAATAAAAATCGCTGTTCTGTTATCCTACGAGGAACTGACTGGCGATTGGTAGCTCGTGGATACATAAAAAGTGGGAGTGCGAGGGAAGTTCCTTTCCGACGAAACTAAAGGCGGGCAAGTGAAAAGCTTTGTCGCTCGTTTAATTTATTAAATTCTTTACATTATCAATATTGTATCATTTTTCGTTTTAAACGGTTTTTCCCTCTTGTTGTAGTACGCAGAAAGTTTTTTTTACGCCAAGATATTTAGAAACTATATACGTATGTAAATATAATAAACATGCGTGAATTTGTAGTCCGATAACTGGAAACACTCCATATGTATAACTATTTCCGCTAATACTTAAAAAAAAATTTAACTCTTCATTATAGCCACAAGAAAAGTTCGAACAAAGCCGAACTCGAGTTGCTAAAATATAAAACGATAATCCTAATCACTTGTATTCATTTTTTTACGCGTGTATCTGTTTATAAAATAAATGTAAAAACGGTGTTAAAAAGAGATGAGTCGATGGAAAAAAGTATATAACCTCAAACACAGATCTCTCAGTAGCTTAATTTTGTAATCCTTTTCAAATCACTTTAGAATCTTTTCCGGTTGATTTTCGGCAGAATTAGTTTCAGTAACTTAAAATTTTCAGCAATCATTAAAATACAAGATTTTAAACCTCTCCGGTATACTATACCTATTAATAAAAAAATTGCCAATAAAGACAATTATAAAAGATAACAAACTCAAATTTTTTAACTGCCATATCTGCTGAAATCATTCGCGCTATCTATAACGGCATAATTATTTATTGTTCTATAAAGATCGTGTTATTGTATATGTAAATGATATGAATATTGTTTTTTATATATCTTTACACACAAAACTTCATATTTTTAGTAGAATTTCATAAAATATTTCTTTCATTCCATTAATATATAGATTTTTGTGAAAATCGTTATAAGTCACAGAAAATCTATTTAACGATAACTGGCTTGAGCTTAATTTAATATTATGCTACTGTATATACATGATATCTAGAATAATATAGTATAAAAAGAATATATTATAGATAAAAATTCATTGCTATAATAAAAACATTGAAACTGTAATAAAACATTAACATTTTAATAACCAGTACAAGGTAGAATTTTGTAATTTTATAATTAGCATAATTAAAATTAATAATTAATTATAAAATATTGATAAATCATTAAATTTTAATCAAAAGATGATTTACAAAAATAAAATAAATGATTATATATTACCTTTTTTATTTGTTATAAAATAAGTTGGATAATAATAAATATACATACGTATATTTGAACAAGTTTAAATTTACAACTATGTACATTTCAAAGGTAATTAACTATAAAATTAATAATTTTTCAAATCTTTATTTATTTATTATAAGAAATATTTTTAATTTTATTTATATATTTACTTATTTTTAATTATTTTAGTACAATAGTAAAATAAATTCAAATAGAATTATTTACTTTTAGAATGTGAAGAATATGTATAAATGTAATAATTTCATTATTTAAAATTTCCAATTTATGAACACTTAGAGTAATAAAAATATAAATCATCACTATCTTCAAATTTATAAATATATTACAAAAATTTGTCACAATGATACTTGTAACTTAAGCTAGTCATCGCGCTCAACAGTTTAGCAGGAAAAATGATATTCGGTTTATCAGCAAAAAAAAATAACACTTAAAAAAATTCCCACTGGTTTCATATAAAAAAAATTTTAAATAAAAAATTGTATTATTTTATTAACAAAGCTAATTAATAATTAATACCAATTCGCGGATCAGTAGTTAGTTTAGGAACCCACATTATTAAAGTGTAATCGCAACAAAAAATTTAAATCTTTCGTAAACCTGGGGCTTTCCGCAAAATTTATAAAATCTAATCTTTTGTAAGGTAGAAATATTAAAATGATATTTGTATCTTTTGTTTCATAATTGTCTAATCACGTTTTAACTGCATTTTGAATCTAACATTGCATTCCTTTATCACAGAATTTAATTCAATTTTATTAATATTAATAATAATAATAA
The DNA here is from genome assembly GCA_018907185.1 of Platyscapa corneri. NCBI lineage: Eukaryota > Metazoa > Arthropoda > Insecta > Hymenoptera > Agaonidae > Platyscapa > Platyscapa corneri. The sequence goes on along the minus strand of JACCHW010000092.1, from coordinate 13,545 downwards.
TATTATATATCTTGTATATAACTATACTAATAAACTTCATAATTTAGTCATAAATATTTTTATGTACTATAATTATTGAGATTTTATATTCATTATTTTCAATTTTCGCGTTTATATAAAGAATTGTAAAAAGATATTATTGATCTTAAAAAATATAAATTACACGAATAGTCCTTTCAATATTTTCAACTTTTTTGTAATTATAATATCTATATGTACAAACTATCACTTTTAATATTGTTTACGTTATGGGTGTTTTGAAATATAAATTCTAGGCACATAGCCTTAAAAATGTTGCCTAAAGTGTACTTAGATTGTAAATAGAAATACTTCGTAATATAATTTGTCAATAACATTAAATATCATTTTTATCATAAAAATACTCGTAAAATATAGCATTCTCGATAATTAAAAAAAACCCATATTATTAAAGATAAAATAGCTAAATAACAAAGTAGATATCTTTCAATTTTATTTATTTCATTCAGTATTTTATTTGATATAAAATTTCAGATAATGCGCGAATAAACATTTAGAAAAATCATAAATTGAAAGTTAAAACGCAAAACTACTTTTTCAGAATTTAATTATCATTTTGAAAAAAAATTAATTTTGTTAATGTTAAAATGCTTAAATTGTAAAAATTAATCTTTTTTGCATCTATTGTAATATAGTTAGTAGTACCAACTAAAATAATTCACTTATAATTAGTACAAATACGTTTATAATTTTTAACATTAAATTAATATAAAATATATTTTATATACTTATTTAGCGATTTAATTCATAGTTAGTTAATTAATTTATTGAACAATATCTGCATTTTTATATACATTACATTCTAAATTTGAACATTACAATATTTATTTAAAAAGATAGTTTTCTAGTATAAGTTAAAATACAGTAAAGATATAGGTGACAGTCAATTAAGAAATATATGTTCATCAAAGTGCTACTGTAAATATAATATCTAAGTGGAATATTTATTTAATAACAAAATATAAAGAAGGATGCAAGGGGAAGAATTTTGGAGCGAATAAAAGCACGATGTGAAGGGATCTTGGTAGATTTTTTTCTTTCGGCTGTCATGGAAAGCTAGCAAAATCACGTTTCTTTCTCATAAAAAACTCTATACTGTAATATATATAATAATGTGGTGCCATAATAAAAGAGGTTCAACGAAAAATTTAGTCTAAATCTTTTATGCATTCTCCTGATCCCTTTAGGAGATTTTTTTTATTTACATTCTGCATAAAATATATTTCTTGTTATATATTTTAAATTAATTAACTTTTAAAAAACATTTACAATATTCATACAAAAGGTAGATCAATTTACAAATTAAAACTTTATCAATATATAGAAACGGGATCGCATATTTTACAATGAAAGAACCAAAGTTATACAACATTAAAATTGGTACTTATTCTTAGAATAAGAGCAAATTGTTTTGTTTTTGCACTCCAAACATTTGGTAGTCGTGATTGACAAATTTCTTGACCAAACCCTACAAATAAATAATTAATCTCGGTCCAAAGTTCTCTTGGAAGCCATGATTCTAAAGCAAGTCTAGTTTCTTCCGGAGTTTTTTGTTTGCTTAGGTACCACTTTAAAACGATTACAAATTCTATGTACGTGAGTATCAACACCGATACTGCAATTTTATTCCAAGCAAATATGCATAATATATAAGCCATTTTGGACCTACACCTGGTAACAAACAAAGTTCTTCTACATTATTAGGAATGTCACCATTGTATTTTTGGAGTACAATTTTAGATGTTTTTTTTAAATACTGTGTCCTTTCGCTGAAAATATAATATATATATATATATTATAGTTTTTTAAATATATACATAAATAATTAATTAAAATTAATAATTAAGTTTTACAATACAATAGCTATTATATACACAAGTGTTTTCTAAATAAATGTCTCGATTAATGTTGACAAAAGTAATGTATATAATCATTTAAAAAATATGTTTAAATTATAAAGGTAATGGTTATTTTGAAACTAAATTTTGAAAATAAGGACATAAAACACCAAAGAGTAAAAAAAATTTATAAAAATTTTAATAATGTAATTACAATAATTTTTTTTCATAATTAATTAGTAAAATATAGAAAGTTAATTTAATATAAAAAACATAAAATTTATAAATAGATAAATAAATGTATCTCGTTCAGTATCTGTAAAGAGTACATAAATATTGTATAAAAGAATTTACTCATATACGTAAATGTGTTGAAAATTATTGAATATATTTTTCTGTTAATTTATAAAACGATGAATTATTGGTTAATTATTTACGTTGTACATACTTCATTTTGGATTTTATTAAGAGATATAAACGGATTATGTGGATCGACGCTACTTGACCCATTCTACCTTGAGTCCTGCGTTTTTTTGGTAAATGTAGTTGTTTGAAAGCTACATGGCCGTTTCCACGGCTCAAATTTCTTACGTAAATACATCTGCCCTCGTTTGAAATCATTTGTGCTCTTCGTCAAATCCAGGATATAATCTAGAACTCGTCACTCTTTTGCCAAAAGACACTACGATGCTATTATTTAACTGTTTTTATAGGTATCCGAAAATTCTAGATATTCGGATAAAAAGAAAATGAATTACCCTGATACACGTTTTCAGCGGTTTTTATTATCAAAATCTTATGAGATAAATTACAGTACATTATAATTTTTCTTATTATAACTTTTATTATTATTACTACTATAATTTTTAGTAATATTATTATTCAGACGATAATTATAGAGATGATCAGTCATAATACCAAAAGTCTATACAATAGATTTTTCACTAAAGAAAGAATAATGTTTGTAAAATTTTTCAATTCAATCTAATGTAATTACAAACTTTGTTTATTTTTAGTGTACTTGTACATAAATAAGACTCTTAAAGTTTTCGATTTGTCAAAATTTTTTTATAAGATTACAGTTATGTAAGATTATTTAAGACTAACACTGGAACAAAATTATTCTAATTTTTTTTATTAATAGTATGTATGTATTTCTATAAAATTTAGTGTATTATACAAGATTTAACTTAGTAAAGTACTAATTAAAGAATTATAAATATAGTTTGTGTAAATATAAAAAGAAAATTGTAAAATTTTGGATACAAATGATGCTTTTTTTATTTAAGGCTTTTTTCAGTATGAAGACATAATAAATAAATTTAATAATATTATAATTTTTAATTATAATTAGATAGATTTATTTAAGAACAATATTACATTGTTATTCAAGTATAATATAATCTTATGTGCTTATTTTCATATAACAATAATAATTTTTCATCACTTAATAAATATATACTATAAATTTTATATATCTACATGTTATTTTCTTTTTTATTCATTTACTATTCTTTCTCCAACATTTTATCCTCCTCCTTTCCGATATTTTCTTTTTATTTTAACTCTATTCCCTTCTTCTATTGAATCTTGTGTGGTCTACTTCTCTTTTACTTATCTTTATTCCCTTTCTTTCATTAAATCTTGTATGGTCTGCTATATTTTTTTTTACCTTTTCTACGTTACCCTATCTGTCTTTTTATTCTTTAAACGTTAAACCTTTTTATTTTTATGTTTAATTTGATTCTCTTTTGTAAATCTTTCTTCCTTTTGTTCCTGTATAGTCTTGTATGATCTGATTTAAAATTTTGAGTTTTCATTTATTCTCTAGATTTTTATTTAATTTGTTTGCTGTTTAATGTAATGATCTTCGTATATTTTTCATACTGTTTAGATATCTTTTCAAAGCTTACTGGATGAACCGTACCTTTCTCTTTATTCCTTTTTTTCTAAATCCATTCCGTTTTCTTTTCACTATATACCCACATTTCCTCATATTTAATAATTTTATTCCCTAGATAGTACCAATTTCTTTTATATTCTCTCAACTCTCTGCATTTAGATTTTACCATTTTTGTAATCTTTTTTTCCTTATAAGTCTCGTCATGATTTATATAGTAATTAGAACCCTTGAGTTCTACTTTTTTCAACATAATTTCATTTTGTTTTCTATTTCTGCATCCCACCACCTATGATCACCTTTGCCTTCCGACCATACTTTCATTATGTTCACTGATACACCCACTTTATCTCTCAACCATTCACTTATATCATCTTCCATATACTTTTCTTCCTCACTTAAGCCTATGATAGTGACGTTGTTTCTTTTTCTTTTTCTTTCTCGTTCTTCTAACAACCATTCCCATTGTTCTTTTATTATTTCTCTTCTTTTTATTTATTTTGTCGTATTTGAATCTTCCCGCCTTTTTTCCCACTGTTTCGTTACGCGCACGTGCACCGTACTTTTTCTTACTTTTGTCTCATGGCTGCCTAACCACACTTTTTGTACTTTTAACTAAACTTTCTATATTCTTGATTATAACTTTTCACTTTTGCTTGCTTTTGTTATCATTTTCTGATATTTTTAACTCATTTTTTCTCGAAATTTACACCTACATTATCTTCTCTATTTTTAAGTTTTTTTTTAATATTTCATGCTCGTGACATGTGTCTTACGCGAGCTGTTCATCGGACCCCATAATATTTTTATAATTAATAAAATTAACAATCTTTAAATACCAATATAATTTAACGAAATTTCCTATGTTCTCATTTACCTAATTTATTGTTATTCCAAAGAATATAACGTACGTAAATATGTCATTAAACTCTTATGAATTTTACTATTATTAAATTTAATAAAATAATACAATAATAAAATAAATAAATTATTTGATTATTTATTGAAATTTATTTCACTATTATTAAATCTAATAAAATAATACAATAATAAACAAATTGTGAAGGATTCAGGTTTCAATTAACTACCACTGCTCTTTTCCACAACACTTGCTTTATTTAGAACTTGATTTAGCTTACAATTTTGAATCTTAATTTAGCTTACAATTATATATATGTCTATATGATGGCAACTGACTCGGAGGAAAAATGCGTGAGATTTGCTATCGCAGTGAGTTTTTAAAGAAAGGAATAGATAGGGAAGGTAATCTTGTTTCAATAGAAAGTTAGTCATAATTGTTATATTAGGGTGATCTAAGGGACATTATCTTGTTGTTAGATGAAGAAAATAAGTGAGTCACGTCGTCTAAGATATTCGGGAGATAGATTAGTATTTCGAGTATAGATTAGTAGGCGTAAATAAATAGTTAACAAATACGAGCGATAGTAACGACAGGGATCGTTACACCTCCCCCCGCAGATTAAAGACATTATTTGTCTTTAAAAATTTTGGAGGTTTACAATTATGATACGTTATATAATATGATTTTTCGCATGTAAGTTTCAATTGGTCAACGTTTGTCTATTTTATATAGAGAGCAGCGTTGGTACAAAAAATATATTTTAATATGAATTTTCTTACATCTAAAGCTTACGTATAGATTTTACAATTAAAATCTTACAGAAAATTTGTACGCCTTATATAGATAAATTTGTTTACGAGAGGATACCCGACAGTGTAGAATGTATGCAAAGGAAATATATATATATATATATATTTCTATATGTATAAGATTATGTATTTGAAACATATGTATGAGTATGTTTGTACGTGTTTATTTAGTTAAATAATTAAATGATCTATGTAAATAAACGTTTAGTAATGTTCGCAATAATTAATACATAATTTATATACTGTCATTTGAATTTGAATTGTCTGCGCATATATGTTAATTAATTGCGCAAGCGCGTCAAAAGTTCGTTATATTTTATTGTCTAATGGCAACAGAGCCCAGTCACGTGGAGTACCGGCTTTTTGTTCGGAAGAGTTTATTGTTTTAAATAATTTAATTAAGAACGAGACGTTTAATTTGAATGAGAGTTGTGCAAATTTTGTTTTGGGATTTGTATTATTATTATTTAAGACAGTTTTTAATATTTAAATTATGTTTTGTTAATATTATTTAATTTCAGGAGTCAATCAAGGTGTAGGTTAGCACGTGTTAAGTTTGTAGAAAGATATTCTAACAATGGGTTTGGAAAAGAATATTTCGTTTTAAAATATAAAAAAAAATTATAAAATTATTATATATATATATATTTTTTTTTTTAATATCTGAAAATTTTAGGTGACAAGGATTAATCATAGTTAGAGGAAGAATTTTCCCAAGTTCAGATTATTAAATTATAATGTGAAGAATGAAGAGAAATTGTTAATTGTGAGTAGTGAATGTAAAGTGCAGTGTAATTGTCAAAATTTTAACTATGCTTCTACATAAATATAATCCTTTTTCTATAAATTCTCTGTTTATTATTCCTTCTTGCACTTCTGGGTTTAAAATTTTGATTTTTATAAAGGTTTCCGATCTTGCCGATACCTTTAAAAATTCTGGATTTTGAATAGCCGGTTTTGTTGGAATTTCTTCATTGTTGTTATTAATTTTTTATTTTATAATTGGAATCAGGTGATTTTCTATGGAGACATGTTTCTCCTCAAGATCTATTATCATACCTAGGTCTAACAGTGTATCTATGCCAAGTATGGCTTCACAAGACATCGGAAAATTATCTTTGACAACATATATCCTAGTTTTATATGTTTTGTTGTTAATTATTACATGAGCGAAAAAATACCCTAATGTCTCAATGTTTTCATTGGAAAATCCGCTAAGCGTTATATTATGGTTTTGGTAAACATTAGTGTCGTCAGCTACATTTGAAATTTTGATTATGGAAACGCCAGCGCCAGTATCAATGAGAAAATCGGGTTTGATGATTACCTTCTTAATATTTAGTTTAATCATTAGCTTTGTATCTAGGTGATGCGAGGTAATTTAAAGTATTTAATTTTACTGATAGTGGGGTTCGGTTTCTTGGTCTGCCTTTAGTGTTGCTATTATCCTCGATTCGGCAGCGATCGGGGATTCGTTCAAGTTTAAAGCATTTATAGAGTGATTGATTTGTGTGTTGTCATATGTTGTGTTTTGATTAGAATTTATATTTGGGTTAGAGTTTATGTATTGGTTAGGATTAGGGTTAGGATTTCTATATCGATTGTAGTTAGGGTTAGGATTTATATATTGATTGGGATTAGGGTCAGTGTTTGTGTATTGGTTAGTATTTCTGTATCGGTTAGGGTTAGAGTTTGCGTGTTGATTAAGGTTAGGATTTCTGTATTGATTAGTGTTATTGATATACTGTAATTTTCGACATTCTTGTATGGTGTGTCCGAAATTTTTGCAGTAATTTCAAGTTATTTTAGTATTTTGGTTGAGGTTATGCGTAGGTATTTTTGGTGACACTCGAATTCTGAATGTCCAAATTTGCTGCAAAATAGGCATTGTATCGTGGGAGTATATTAATTAAAGTTCTCAGGGTATCTATTGAAATTATAATTGAATTGACTAAGGCAACGGGAATTTGAATGTCCCATCTGATTACAAAATTTGCAAAATTCATTTCGCTGGTTAACGTTTCTGGGCACTCTGTTGTCATATACAATTCCTCTCGCTCTCCTTCGTTCTCTTTCTTCGATTATCGCAGCTGCCACCGCGGCATCTTGTTTTGAGATTTTGAGTCCGCGCTAAGAATCCTAATTCGGATGTTAATCCCGTGATGAAAGCGTCTAAGGAGTGTTGTTCTGCTAATTCGCGAGCATATTTCCTTTTTTCTTCCGACCAGGTTTCATCAAAGTTAATTGTAATATTTCGCAGACATTTTTCGATCTTATTCGCGAATGATGGGACGTCTTCCGTTGGCTCTAGCCTGTATGTTATTAGTTCATTCTGGTATTCGATGGATTTCTTAGTATCTTTATTGTAAATTATTTCGATATCCTTTTTAAGGTCTTCCCAAGTCATGTATTCCCTATGCTCGAGGTTTTCAAACGCACTATCTGACAATTTTATATTAATCATATTCAAAAGAAGTTTTGTATCTTCCGGCCTAATACTTGAAAAAGCAATATCGCATAGTAACGACAGGGATCGTTACAAAATAAATAAATTATTTGATTATTTATTGAAATTTATTATTATATCAATTTAATAAATTTAATTGATTTGAATATTAAACTATTGTAGCTATTCAGAATTCACAAAAAGTTACGAGAGATGCCATCTCTTGACACCATTTCAAATACCAATGAATTACCGGCGCATCAATCATCTGATTGACATATCGATCGATTGAAGCGTCAATTGCCGAAATGCACCGCGTGGCAACGAAAATGAAATTATGTGCAATAACCGTTTAATGTTATCACAGTAAAATGTATTAATAAAATCTTTTTATTATTAAATCTAAATTTTCTAATTATTCAAATATTTTTTCTAATTGAAATTTTCTAAGTTAAAAATTAAATTTTTCTTACACTATATATCAACTCAATAGACCCTAGCCAGATACGGAAGAAATTTTGTTGCTATTTCAATCAAATTTAAATGCTTATAGAAACTTTATAAGACTTGTGGTTTAATTTATTAAAATAATTCATTTTTTAGTATGTAGAGGCATTATTGTTATTATTATAAGATTGATTCTATATAAGTTTCCTAAAGTAATCTACCATATTTTATTACTAAGAATAATAAACAGTAAAAACTTTATAGTTATTCTTAATTGAAATCTCTTTTTATATTTTTAATTATTTTTAATGATAATCGTTAAAAAATAGCTTTGATTAGTTATCTATACATTTTTATCGAGCACATTATTATTCTTATTTTATGAGAACCTCTGCTCATGAATCTATTATTTTATTATTATCTCGTATTATGCTATGGATTCAGAATTCGTGTTAGAGTAGCTATAGCATATTCGTAATTTTCAAGTTTCAAAAAATCAATCTATAGTTTTGCATGTTTTCACAGTACACCCTTCAGTTGTTTTACTTAAACATTGTTGTTGGGTTTCAACATATATGAGTATGCATATATAGTTCAACATATATGGGTATGCATATATAGTTCAACATATATGAGTATGCATATATAGTTCAACATATATGAGTATGCATATATAGTTGAAGATATGAGTGTGCATATATAGTTCAACATATATGAGTATGTATATATAGTTCAACATATATGAGTATGCATATATAGTTCAACATATATGAGTATGCATATATAGTTCAACATATGAGTATGCATATATAGTTTAACATATACTCGTCCAATGTTTTTTGCTGCTCTCATTCTATGTTTCTGCTAATAGTTCTAAATTTGGTTTAAAATGCAAAAACATTATCTATTTTCCACATATATTTTATAGTTTTAAGATCCTGCGCCTAATTCACACTAACTTAAAACGCTTACTTATAATATTTTATATTATATTTATTATTAAATAATGTTTTACATTAAAAAAATTGGGTAGAAATATTAAAAGTAATAAACTTCAATTGTAGAATTTAAGTTAATAAATTCTATTCACTTTTTTGGTTTTTTTCATTTATTGACAATTTTACAATATCAACAGATGCTTACAAAAATTCTTAAAATTAGCTTATAATAACTAACAAAGTTAGATTAAATTTCAATTATGTTTTAAAATAAAAATCAAATATTCATTTTGATCAACTTTTTTTGTTGATAAAATGTAAATCTTAAATAATCCATCAAAAGTTTAATAGTACAATTATAAATATCTTTTTTTATGTTGTCTCATATTTATAATTTTCAAAAAAACTGGCTAAGTTTAAGCATCGATTTATCAAGAAAAATAGCTGCGCAACCATTAAAATTTAAATTTGTAAAAAGATATGAAATATGGAAAATATTAACTGACACATTTTGCAAGAAATAATCTATGTATTGTTTACTTTTGAAAAATTAACTTAAATTCCAAATTTAATTTATTGTCATCTTTACAATTATATTTTAAATCAGTTATTAAGAGTTTCTTTGTACACTTTTTTTTATATGATTATTTTTAATTAATAAATATTTGTTTGCAACAACAAAAAATACAAGAAATTTTATAACAATATACTTATTTTAAATTAAAGAAATCAAAAGAATCATTTGATTAGTTTTTATATACATGCAAATACATTTTCAAAATGTTTTCAATTAAATTATTAGTTCATATTTTCATACATTTTAACTAAAACGTTAGTATTCATCTATGATATTCATTGTAAATTAAAAATTATTATTATTAATAATTATAAATTTAGAACTAATAATTTATACATTATCCTAGATATTATTTAAATTATTCGTTCTAAATTTAATATTGAATTTATATTTTACTCATATTTAATTTGTTAGAGTAATTTAATGTTTTTATTTGTGTTGTAGTAGATAACACGTTTAGTTATTATACAGTTATCAATTGTCAAAGTTACACTTAAAATTAATTTTTATAAAATATTTATACCATAAATTTTCCTTTAATTTATGATATTCTTATATTATATATCTTTATTAGAATACTAAAATATTAAATAGAAATACATAGAATACTAAATTGGATTTATTATTTATATACTTAAAATTCATGAAAAATTGTAAATGTATTAAAAAGTACTAAAAAAACAATTATTAATTATAAGATATAATTTCTAATAAATATTGTTAGATCAAATGAAACTAAATTGTCTGAATACATTTTTTATTTTTAAATTAAATGATATTTAGAATTTTTACTTTTAAATATTGCAAGGTTTTAATTATTGTATACAAAGATTTTTATTTTAATCAAAAATACTTGGTAATTATTGATATTTTTTATTTTTTATAATAGTTCAAAAATATAATAAAAAACTAAAGTTTATTTTTTAGTTTTATAAATGACAAATGATTTTCTGACGTTAGGGGCTCTTTTACTATGTATTTTTCATGATAAAATTATAGCCCCGATATTTTTTTTAATTAATAAGCTCCATAATAGCATGAAAAAAATAATAGAGAAGAAAAAAGAGTTAGAGCAAAAGAAATAGGAAGATTTTATTTTAAAAAAAATAAAATAAAAAGAAGGAGGAATAAAAAAAAAAAAAGGGTGTTAAAAAAAGAAAATAGTGATAAGGCAGTATTTTTATAAATTGCAATGAAAAAAAAAAAAAAAAACAAAATGATTTGAAAAAAAAAAAAGTAGAATAAAGACGAATATATAAAAATTGGGGGTATAAAAAATGATAGGAAAAAAAAATACAAAAAGATAAAAAAAAAACAAAATAAGTAAAAAGTAAAGAAATTTAAAAAATGTAAAAAAAAATTTTTGTTTAAAAAAGAAAACAAAAAAAATTAAAAAATTTATTAAGATTGTGAGTTAAATATAAAAAAAAGTAAAAGAACAATTTAAAAGGAAAAAAGTGAATTTTTAAAAAAATAATGAAAGTATAAAAAAAAAAAAAAAAAACAAAACAAAAAAACATAGGGAAGAATATTAATTAAACTGAAACAAAACATAGAAAGGGAATATAGCAAAGTAAGATAAAACTTAAAAAGAACAAAAGTGTGAACTGGGTGAACCAATCAGAAAAAAAGACAAATATGAGTAAGAAAAAGAAAACAAAAAAAAAAAACAAAAAAAATTGAAGTTAAAAAAACAGAACTAAGTTAAAAAGACAAATGTTTTTAAAAAGAAGGATTAAAACAGGAAAAGGGAACACATTACCATAAGACAAGCAAATCTCTTTATTTAAAATTTTCAAAAAATTTAAACAACAAAAATTTAAAACAGAGGATATTTTTTTTCAAATTCAAACAATTGTGAAAGCATTAACATATAACGAATTGCGACTATGGTTTCGAAACATTGAATTAATTTTTTTATTTTAATTTTAAACATACATATTCAAAACTTTGTCGCAAAATAGACCTTGTTTTGGAATTTTTTTTAAAAAGGGAGAAATTAGGGGACCCGAAATCGGGAAGCGAAAGCTAAGATTGTTGGAAAGATTTAGCCGGCGAAAGGGAGGAAAAGAAGAGAAACTAAAATGGGAGAGTGGCGGGGGGTAGGGGACAGGAAGGAGGAGGGGAAGGGCACGGGAGGAGGACTAGCATAGAGTGGGGCGAAGAAAATGTAGACAATAGAGGAGAAAAGGGTGCTTGAAGACAAGAGGAATCCAATTATATATTGATTGGAAACGGAAGAGCGACAAGAATTTTGATCAATTTTAAGTCTGAGACATAACAGAATAAAAGGGAAAAGACTAATTATTTCCACACTACCGCGCCATCCGCAGTTACTATTTACTATAAGCCACGCAACCAGGGCCCAAGGGCAACACCACGGGACACAACCGTTGTTTAGCCCGGCCACAGCACCCTACCTTTGTGCACGCCATACTCTCAATTTTTAACATCGTCTGTTCAATTTGCAGCTGCGATTATAGATCTCTAGATTTCCTTACACAATTCCAAAATATACTTGTCGACACTCATTTCAACTCTTTCGTTTTAGTACTCCTTTATCCCCAAAAATTTTTTTTTCTCCATATTGTAGGCTCGCATTGGCGATATCTCGCTAGCCTCTCCTAACTCTTTTGACCACAACAAAGACCATTATGCGTTGCTTGAGGCTTATGTAGGATTTATCATATCTAGTTTTCTCCGTACGGACCATTCGGATTTATTCACTCGTTCCCTAACCCGGAGGATCAAGCCCCTCGCTTGTTACTTGTCTTTCAGTTGTGATTAAATACGTTGCAGTCTATGCTCTATCATATCGGCTCCGCGATTCCTTCGTCCGAGGTGTCTCGCATTCCCCCTCGCTCTCCTACCACTTTTAGCCTCTCCTCCGCCCAGTCCTACTACTTGTTAACTTTGGAATTCTGCCCATAGACCCGAGTTTTTGCACCTTTTTCTATTTTCTCGGCCAGGATTCACGTCTCCTTTGTTCTTCTTTTCTGTATATTCCCATCTTCCAGCTTCGTGTTTTTTATTTTCTCCCGTCTCACGTTCCATAATATCCGATACACTTACCCTTACCCCTTTCGCTTCCCTTAGCCCTGGCAAATTTTACTTTTCTCTTCCCTTCCCGCAACTGACACTAGCTCCGTTTTTTCAGGTCTCGAGCGCAGCGACCGCACTCGCTTCAGGTGTACATCTATTTTCTTTCAAATGCTGCATTGCTTTATAAGTGATTTGATCTTTGGTTTGACTGCTTAACATTAATGCTACTAATGTTTGATATCGAAAAAGTGGAGTATTTGGTAACTCATCTGCACATTTATGACAACCCATTTCATCAACTGGAGCTGTATGATTTTGACGCATTAAGCGAATATTATTTAATTGTTTTTTCCAATTATCAGGAAACCAAATTGAACATTTCTCGTGAAATTTCATCTTTTGTTGATCAGTATTATTATTTTTTATAATATTCACACTTTGTTGAGACTGAATTATACATTCTGACTTTATTAATTTTTTAGGTGTTGATATATTATGTTCATTTTTGGTGTATGTTTCCTGATTACCTTTATAAATTTCAAAAAATTTCGATGTTTCATTGTCGTTTAAATTCTCTGTCAATACAACTTTTTTTTGTTGTGTAATGTCAGAACTTTTTAAAATATTTAGATTTAAGGTCTTTTTAA